>JAZDUA010000363.1:0-707500 GCA_038098605.1 Gryllus longicercus | reverse complement strand
GAACTTGGAGCTTGCCTGTCTCGCATGAACGGGGTGATCGCCTTGACCAAAAACATGCAAAAAGTTGTCAAGGAAGGTATGACGGAAGCAATGGCGCTCCTTCAAAGGTTGGAAGGTAATAACACACCTAACCTCCTTATTAGCATTGAAAAATGCAAAAGAGGAGAGGAAAAGCATATGGTAGACAAAACATGCCAAGTGAAATTATTTAAGGAACTTGGTATGGCGAAAAAACAAAAGGGAAAGAAGCAGGATCAGCAGAAGAAAGAACTAGCCAGCCGAAATGACCAAGGAAAGAGCCAGTCTTCAGAGCAGGCGGAACACGGCGTAACAAACCAACAAAACAGCGAATTGGAATGCGATGAAACCTGCAAGGAAGGAGACTGGCAAACAGTAGTATATAAAAAGAAACAGGCGAAAGAAAAACCTACACCGAAGCAGAAGCCGAAAATCGAAACCCGAACAAAGGCAATAAAAGTTATTGCAAAGGATAATGCCACGTATGCAGACATTTTCAAGCAGCTAGGAAATAAAGTGAACCCAGCAACTGACGGCGCGGACTTTAAAAATATCTGCAAGACACGGCGGGGAGAATACCTTTTTGTCCTCAAAGAAGAAGAAAAACTCGAAGAGCTTCAGAAGAAGTTTTCGGAGGCCCTGACAGACCAGGCGAGCGTCGTTGCGCTGGAAAAGCAAACTACAGTTATCCTAAAGGGCGTAATGGAATTCTCTACCAAAGAAGAGATTCTCTTGGCGGTAGCGGAAGAACTCGGCCAGACCGAAATTACCGCAAAGCAGCTCCTAAGAGTGAGGAAGGGACACGCAGGCGTACAGTCTGCAATACTTAAACTCAAGCAGGAGCAAGCGGAGACCCTCTTGAAAAAGAGGACTATCCGCGTTGGGTGGGTGAACTGCCAGGTACAGGAGTGGACAGAGGTGCGCCGATGTTACAAATGTCTAGAATATGGACACATTTCGAGAGGCTGCACTAACGCGGACAAAAGCCAGCAGTGCTGGAAATGTGGAAAAAACGGCCACAAACAAAAAGACTGTGAGGAAGGTCCCACGTGCACAATGTGTAAAGCTAAAAACGAACCAAGCTTTACACACTTCCCGGGAAGCAGATGGTGTAATACCTTCCAGAAAGAATTGGAAAAACGACGAACACAATGCTAAGGATTCTTCAAGTAAACCTAGGCAGAGGGAAACAGGCCCAGGACCTCCTCCTCGAAACCCAGAGACAGAGGGACATAGATATATCGCTAATAAGCGAATTCTACAGGAAGGACGAGATAAACCCATGGTACCAGGATGTCACCGGCAAAGCCGGAATACTAATAAATAAAAATTGTTTCATCCAAGATTTCTGCGAGGGTGGCGAGGGCTTCGTATGGGTCGAGACAAACAACATAAGAATTTACAGTTGTTACTTCTCTCCAAACGACGCCCTGGATACCTTCGAGAGAAATATCGGAAATCTTGAAGATTCTATAGGAACGGCAAAAGGAGAAGTCATTGTCGGGGGCGACTTCAACGCCAAATCAACGCAGTGGCAATCCCCAAAATCCGATAGAAGAGGATCGCTTTTAACAGATATGTGCTCACGCAAAAACCTCATTGTGATGAACAATGACGGAGCAGCAACGTTTCGTAGAGGTTGCTCCAGCTCTATTATTGACCTGACTCTGGCCAGCAATAGAGTGGCGAGCCAAATACGAAACTGGGCAGTCCTCGAAGAGATCACACTAAGTGATCATATGTATATAGAGTTCGTCATTGAAACTAACAAGAAACGTTCGGGAGAAGCCGGAAACAAAAATAATTTCTCGACGCCATGGAATGTCAAGAAATATAACGAAAGAGCAATGATTGCATTTCTGGAAGAAAGGAAGATCCTCAACGAAATGAGGTGGACAAAGAAAGAAGAAACCCTGAAAACACATGCTAAGAATGTGCTACAAACCATCAAAGAAGCATGCAACATTGCAATGCCCAAAAGACACTCACAGCTGAACAGGAAACCCATGTACTGGTGGACTGAGGATATCTCCGATCTTAGGAAGAAATGCCTTAATGCGAGAAGGAGATATACAAGATCGAAGGGATGCCCTTCACTAAAAAGGGAATACAACCAGTGCAAGGACAAGTTGAAAGAAGCCATAAAGGACAGCAAAAGGCGACACTGGTTATCTCTTATAGAAGAGGTTGAGTCCGATCCATGGGGAAAACCTTTCCAGCTGGTGACAAAAAAACTAGGCCTCAAGAGGCAGACGCCAGGACTGGACGACCCCACCTGGATACTACAAATAATAAGATCGCTATTCCCCACTGAGCGGCAAACGCCGGAGCACACGACTAAAGAGGCGGATACTGAAGGAAATTACACGAAATTTACTGTAGAGGAGCTACAGAAAGTAGGGGACTCCCTGAAGAACAATAAAGCCCCTGGCAGAGACGGTATCCCGAACGAAGCCATGAAGACCATTATCAAGTTTTACCCAGAGCTTCTGTTGCGCATGTACAACAATTGCCTGGAAAACAAAGTCTTTTTTGATCACTGGAAGATACAAAAACTAATCCTTATTAGGAAAGGGAACAGGCCCCTGAATGAACCCTCGTCATATAGACCCATATGTCTACTTGATACAATGGGGAAAATTCTTGAAGGATTAATTATGGAAAGAATCCAAACCCAACTGGATTCAAACAGACTACTTTCAGACAGGCAGTTTGGCTTCCGAAAACGCAGATCCACAGTAGACGCCATCAAACTGGTTGTGGAAACTGCAGAAAAGACGAAAGAAGAAAAAGGCTTCTGCGCGTTAGTCAGCATTGACATCAAAAATGCATTTAACACAGCAAAGTGGAACGACATAATCTCCGCCCTAGAGGATAAAAAGACCCCCGGGTACATCCTTGACCTAGTTCGAAGCTACCTGAGCGGTCGAACTGTAGAATACAAAAGTAAGGAAAAAACACTAACACACAAAATGACCTGCGGTGCACCCCAAGGCTCCAAAATTGGACCACTAATGTGGAATGTACTGTATGACAGCCTGTTAGAAATTCCTCTGCCCACGAACGTCATACTGGTTGGTTTTGCAGATGATGCTATCATCGTAGCATCGGCAAACTCCACCAGAGTTCTAGAAATTAGTGTAAATGACAGCTTAGAACGCGTCCAAGCATGGTTGGCGGAGAAAGGATTGGAAATGGCTGTCGGCAAGACAGAAGCAGTCTTAGTTACAAACAGAAGATCATTTATCCCCCCAAAATTCAAAATTGGAAGACAAAACATACCCTGCCAGAAATCCCTCCATTACCTGGGAATGAACATAGACAACAAGCTCAGCTTTGGTCCACAGGTAATCGCGGCAGCCGAAAGAGCCCAGGAAACGGCATCTGCACTTTCGAGGCTCATGCCAAATGTAAGAGGACCGAGCGAATGCAAAAGAAGAATGCTCATGAGTGTCATGCACGCAAAACTGCTGTACGCGGCACCTGCTTGGGCCGAAAAAGTAGCCAAAAACAAAAATCTTCGGGCGAAATTGGAAGCAGTTCAAAGGAAGGGTGCTCTAAGAATCACTTCGGCCTACAGAACTGTCTCAAAAAGCGCGGTGTTAGTGCTAGCTAGGGTCCCGCCCATTAGTCTCTTAGCACTGGAGCGTAAGGAGGTGTACGATTTAATGAAGGGAGAAAATTCAGACGCAGTCAAACGCGCAGCCATTAAGAAAGAAGCTCGGAAAAAACTAATGGACCGATGGCAAAATTCCTGGCAGGAAGAAGTAACAGGCAGATGGACGTACAAACTGATGCCAAACCTTTCGAAATGGGTATTAAGAAAGCACGGCTCTGTTTCCTACCATCTGACGCAAGCTTTTACAGGTCATGGATCTTTCAAATCTTATTTAAAAAGATTTGGAAAAGCAGACAGCGCGGACTGTGACTACTGTGGCTACAATAACGACGACGCAGAACACACCCTCTTCAACTGCCCAACATGGGCAAATGAGAGGACCGAGGTCACCACAAAGCTCGACAGCCCATTAACAACGGACAACATTATAACATTAATGACAAAGACACAGACAAACTGGGAACTAATCGAAAGGTATATTACGACCATTATGACTAAAAAGGAAGAAGATCAAAGAGCTAACAGAAGTAGTAGTGCAAATTAAAAACACTGGGTAGCCAGCTTGACTCCACCCTGAAGTAATGCGAAAGCGGTTCCGGGGTGGAACAGTCAAGGATCATAAAGGGTTTGTGGTTTTAGTGGGTAAAAATCTCACACTACCGAGGAGAGCGGTCCCTCCGAGGTGTCTTTCGAAGATTTCCACAGTTCCCCTCGTAAAAAAAAAAAAAAAAAAAAAAAAAAAAAAAAAGTAGTAGTAGTAGTAGTAGTAGTAGTAGTAGTATAGATTGGTCTGGCTGTGAAAAAAGGCTGCAGTTGCCACGAATGGCAAAGGTTTCGAAATGTTTTCTAAACATTTAATAATCGTTGAAAGACGAAACTAACAGTGTGAGTTCACAAAGGTTCAAATAATAAATGTCCTAAATAATGAAACAGTTACGCCTTACTTAACCAACGATATAACTAATCGAGTAGAGATACAACAACACTTATTTTCTCACATTATTTATAGTTTTTGCAATATTGAAAACTTCAGAGTTTTCAATCTTATAGTGATCACCGCCATTTTTAATTGTTCCTTTTTCTATTCGTGGAAAAATTTCAAAGCAAAAACCTTAAAGCTTTTATTATGAGAAAATCTTTACATCATAATTCGTATTAAATTAATGCACAAGGTACACAGAAACAACCCTTTTTTATTCAAAAACGTTGAATGACCTTTTTTAATCATCTGATTTAAGAGATCAGTTTGATTTATGACAAGCTGTATCTATCTTCAATATTATGCTTTTGCAATGTTAAATTTTTAAACATTTTACAGAGAGTTACTAGGAAAAGAGACAACCAGCATTCTTTACCATTTTTTGAAACGTACAAGGAGAAAATTTTAAGAAAAAATTGGAGCCGTTTGTAATAAAAAGGTTAAAAATTGCCCCTTTTATTCACAAAATAACCGAAAACTACTCAGATTTTGGAAGAATTGTACATGAACTTACTTCAAGTTCTGGCTTTAAAGAACAGAATTTTTAAGGAGCTCTCTATATTCAATATTGTAATTATAGAAAGTCGACCATAAATAAATTTGAAACTATCAATTTTCAGAGTTTTCAACAAAAATGAGACGTGTACTTTTCTTGCAAGCGATTTTACGCTCAATCATCCCAATGTATGTCACTGCGTTATACTTGGTAGATCCTAACATCATCTATAGTTTCACTCGCCCCCCTCCCGTTTTTAGAGCAGTTGGGTAAACCGCCGAGATCAAGAATACGGGGTCACGTGGGGATTGCCCAAGTAATGATGGAATTGCCCGCAACCATATTGCAGTCCTTGCAAGTTGAACCCACTGATATAGAAGCATCCAACAAACGGCGAATTTCCTTATGCCGCGATCACTCGTTCAGAAAACGTTGGAAATAAATGGGAAATCGTTTCCTTTCCTAATATTAGAAGGAATTGAAGCAGTGCCGTCGTATGGTATGCGAGAAACCTGCCTGCGTGCGTCACCCACAGTTCGACCACTTCCCGGGACAAATGAGATGTGTTCGACTGTTCTCGGTTTGCTGCTGGGGAACTGATGATTTGTTTTCGGACCATCCAGAAGATCCTAAGAAAAATCTCGAAAAACTTGTTTTTGCGTTGTTTAGCAATGCAATCTAGCGGTGGCCGTGCAAACCATGTGCGCCAACGCACTCGCATTGGAAACAGTAACAACAGGTTGTAGTGGATGCGTCAATTGACGTTAATGAGGCGATGATTGACACATCGCACCGGGGAGGTGGCTCAGGGCATCAACTGATGTCACTGCAGGGTGTCTGACCGGCAGGTTCTCGGTTTGAGTCCCGACGGTGACAGGATTATCGACACTAACTGCCCGAATTTTGTCGCTGTCTGAAGAAGAATTCTAGCGGCTGGTAGTTCTCCGTAGTTTCTCCGATCAATACGAGGCGAATGCCGGTGCAGTACCCTAACAATCGGGCCACAGACCGCGCGCGATCTTTCCTTCCTCTTCCTTGTCCTATCGTCACCCCTTACACGCACTTACTTTAACATGAACTTCACTCCCACACACAACGGGAGACCGGCCAGGAGGAGACTGTTGGGAGATACCTGGTTGAGGGCAACCGCGCTAGCCGTCGGTAGGTCGGCGACGGATCTCGGCATGTCGCGGGGGAAGATGGCCGCCCTCTCCTGGGTGGAAACACATGCACTACACCTGCAGGACTAATGACCTTAATAGTAGACGCGCCCGGAATCGCTAAAAAGATACCGATGCAGGTCGCTAGGGATCGAATCGCTCGGACGCCTCTAATCTTGTCAGTTTGAGGATTCGATCTCTCGGAAGGAGGAGGTTCCTCGTCAGTGTAGTAATTCCCCAAGGTAATTAACGTTTTATAGGATCATTTTGTTATGTGTAGAAAATATATATATATATATATATATATATATATATATATATATATATATATATATATATACATACAGAGAGAGAGAGAGACAGAGAGAGAGAGAATGGAACAGTATGTTATAGAATACGAACTTGCGGATACAAATTTTCTTTATCCACTGAAAGAATTTTCTCATCTGAACAACACTTCTGTGTGTCCGTCGTACGTTCTCCAACACCATATTTTCGGTTGGGTATCTGCCTTAGCCCGAAAAAACATCCAACAAGGAGTGTTGCGTCGCACTTTTGTATGTTCAATTGTAAGTAGATTATTCATACGTGCAACCCCCAAAAATGAAGGATCCAGATAACTGTACTTTTAAAGTTTCTATTTATTCAGAACAGTTCAAAGCGTTGGAGACGCCGCAGTCAGCAAGTAACCTAAGTAAAACCATTGTTAAAGAAATGCCAGCATTAAACTAATACCAGAATTAAAGTGCTACTAGTATTAAAGTAACGCCAGTATTAAACACATTCAAGTATTACTCCGTAGCACTTTTAAATTAAAATGAATATTGAGAGTAGGGAATAGATTTACATATTGACCTGCAGGAGACTGCGACATTTGGCAACGAGCCTTTGGTGCCGTCACCCACGAAACAAACGAGAGTCGCCTTAAGTAAAGACGGGGCCGCGTATCTTCGCTCGGCGCTCCGGGGCGGCTCGGCGCAAATGGAAGACAAACGCGCGCCTAACATATTCGCCGTTTAAGGGGGCGCGCGCTACGGAGTTGGTGCCTCGGCGAAGAGGCGGCGGTGGCGAAGGTGGTAGCGGTAGCGGTGGCAGTGGCGGTGGTGGCGGTGGCGGTGGTGGCGGTGGCAGAGGCGGCGGCCTAGGCGGCGGCAGCGGGGTAGCGGTGGTGGCGGCGGTGGAAATGGTGGCGGTGGCAGAGGCGATGGCGGCGGCAATGGTGGCGGCGGCGGTGGCGGAGGTTGCGGCGAAAGCCACGGGGTGGGTGACGCTTCTTCCTCCGTCTTTACGCCGTCGCGCGCCGCCAGTGACGTCAGAGATGCGAATGGGCAAGCCCGGATTGCGGCAGGGTGCACACACTACGGAGTCTACCGAGATTATTCCATGGACAGCGACACTAGTTTAGTGATGTTAAGGTCTCATACCGGTGGCAGTTCTTGGCACCGTTGCATCCTACGGGCTTATCAGCGCAACTAGCGTCGGGAAAGGAAGCTATCTGTCGTAACCCTGTCTTCAGAAGGCAGTGTAATAGAACACAATCTCCGAACTTAACAGATAATGCTGGTCTAATCTATGTATCGTACATGTCGGTAAACAAGCATTTTCAATAATGGAATTTGTAAAACACAAGCACAGCATTCTATTTAGATTTAAAAATTTGAGAAATAAATTAAGATTTTGTCCCTTGGGGTCTCTAGAATCTAAATTACCAACTTGGAATTACTTATAAATAAGACAATTTGCACAGAATAAAAAAGTATATAACCACAAACGTTCTTAAATTTATTTACACTCTCACCTTAATTGTATTACATGTGTAAAGCGTAAAACTGTTTACGGTGTCTGTTGCCTACCACCTGCTCTCCTGTAGTGGATGGATCAACTTCGTGGATTAGTGATTTCGTCCTGCTAGCCGTGACACGGACTCCCGCGGCTGGCATTAACGTTGACGTCACTGATATAGTTTCTAGTGCCAAAATGGAAGTTATTATTCAAGTAACAAAATACACTGGGTTTAAAATGAAACAGTTTTTTTGTTTAGGTAACAAATAAAGAAACCAAATGTTTCGCTTCCCAAGGAATATTAAGTCAAGGGAGTCGATTATCTTTTCTTTCACCTTCAATATTTACTTGCATAGTAAATAGAATTGTATTGTATGTATTTTAATGCTACGACAAAAACTGGCGATTATTCCGCAGAAATACTAATATTTTCGGCCTTCATAACGCAAATGTTGATAAATAATGTTTCTTTATGTAGTAAATTAATTTCTCGAACACGTTGTGCAATCAGAATTTACATTTTGTTGGTCCTTGATACCGAAAAATTGGTAAACGCTAAAACGTTTCTAAAAGTGACGCCAGAAAGTTTGCAAAAATATTGTTAAAGTACAAAACTGACAGAAAGATGTATGTGTAAACAATAGTTGTAAAAATGATTAAATAAGTTGTTTTTTTATTTTCGTTGCGCTCTGAGGCTGGTGGTATGACTGATGATGTAATTACCTCTGTGTCGTAATCGGCGAACTAACTCTAAGAGCATGCGTTTGAATTCCAGCGAGGAGAAACACATTGCTTGTAGTAAATTCTTTTGCATATTCACGTAGTAGTTTGGCATTGCTTAACCATTACAGACAATACAAGAACGTATGTGGCTGGTACTACCTATTTAGTACTAGTTCATGAACCTTACAAAACTATTCCCTTGGGATCGTTTTCAATGTACAAGGCGGCATCGACGTAGATTCATGTCGCTCCAATGTTTTTTCTTTGTAGTACTTGTTTGCTAAGGACGTGACTTCTTTGAAGTCCACAAACGCAAAATTACACTTTCTGATCAGTGAACAGTGAAGGTAAATACTTCTATACATATTTCTTCGTATATGAGCTCTCCATAATATTTCGTACATAAAGTTCAGTTATCCTCTCCACTGAAAGCAGAATAAATAATGCCAATAAGATATTTAAGAGAAACGCGAGTGCAATAAACGTAGTTGAGAAATCCAGTGACTCCTTCCACATTTATTATCCATCGTTGCCTCATCGCGTGGCACATCCCCATAACAGGCCTAGTATCCGTATCGTTCGTCTCGATGTGTTTGGGAACTGGAACTGGCATTCTTGGACACTGCGGTCTCGGCAAGCTGGTCACGTCGCCGAGGACGATCGAGGCTGCGTGTGTTTCTATTTGAAGGCCATTCCACATCAATTCCTGCTTAAATGTCATCAGAACTACTGGTGGCCGCAGGGAGAGCTGAGCGAAAAAGTTTCGCAAGTAACTCGTTGGTTGCTGATGATTCTGGGCGCAACTTCTGAGGTCATTAGTTCCGTAAGTGTAGTGCATGTTTCCTCCCTCGGATGGGCGGTGATCTTCTCCCGCTGGAGGGCGAGCGTGGTTTCCAGGTATCTCCCACCAGCCGGCACAAGCTCTAAGCTTCCGACCGGTCTTTCGGCATGTGTGGAAGTGTAGTGAATGTTAGTGTAAGTGTGTGTAAGGGGTGAGGATACAACAAGAAAGACGAAGGGAAGACCGCGCGCGCGGTCCGTGGCCCGTTTGTTACGGACTCCTCCGGCATTCGGCTGGTGTTGATCGAAGAAAATACAGAAAACTACTGATCAGATCAGCTGGCCTCTAGAATTCTCCCCCTGACAGCGACTGACTTCCACCTAATTTCTCGTGTTAAATAAGTTTGCTTTTATTTCTAATTTTTCGATAACATGGCTACACGCAACGCCAAAGCTAATGACGCTGTTCCTCCTTCACTTATTGAAAGTATCCTGACTTGGGATGTTTTCATAAGCAATGAAAAGGAAGCAATGGCAGGTTGTTTCTGAAGCAGTGGAAAGGAAATTGGAGGTGTTAGTTTCTCGTTACGAAGAGAAACTATTAGAGAAAACTAAGGAGATCGATGATCTCAAACTTCAACTGGAGGAGCGGACTGACGAGCTTGAGCAGTACCAGCTTCGAAACTGCCTAAGGATCTTTGAAGAACACGAGCCTGATGGCGAGGACACCGACTGCATGGCAATCAATGTTGCCAAAAAGATAGGTGTCCAATTAGACCTATGCGACACCGCCTTAAAGTAGCACTGACCGTGCGGGCGAGGAGGTTTGTGTGTTCTTATGAAGCTGAGGACATACAGGGTTAGCATTGATGATGGGTTTGAGAATCGATCAACGATGCTATCGGTAGGGGCACCTATGCTGTACAGGTCTCAACTGAGGAACCAGACGAAGGGCTGTCTCACAACGACCCACCAGCACTGCTTCATCACCTCTATCCAAAGTCCATCGTGCCTGGTTCCCATGCCCCTCCCTCTCCCCCTCCACCGGCAACTAACCATAAAGGTGGTCCCTTGGTTATTCTTCAGGTGTGGCATGGCTATTGTTCCACTGTGCCATAGTCCTTTATTCTTTCCTATTAGACTTGGTATCTTGTGTTTTTCGACCCCGATGCTAATAGGTTGCGAGGGCTTGGGAGCCATTCTTTTCTCCTTTCTTTTTTCCTTATTCTATTCTATATTTTCTTTCTTCTCTCTATTTCTATCTATTTCTCTATGCCCTTCTTCTTTGCGAATTTCAACCTGGTGCCTTGCAGGAAGGAACGGAGCCCCCAAAGGCTAAGGGAAGGAAAACCTTGAAACAATACCATGGATAGAGATGACTCAGAAAGGCGCGGAGCCAACCTCTCTAGGGGAGAAAACCTCAAACACATCGTGGCCTCTCTTGGAAGTTGGACTATGGGCCAAACCCATTCTCTTAAAAATCAAAATCATGTTAAAAAACTCCCAAGCAGCTTTAAACGGATCCAATCGAAGACCACTTAAGCAACGAAACCCGACAATGCAAATGGCAACGTGTAACGTTACGGGGTATTAACAATAATATTAAGTATTCAGTCAGTTCGAAAAGTTAAATATAGACATTTGCTCGTTAAAGGAAACTAAGAAGCAAGGAAAAGGAATTGAAGACTACAGCTAATATATCCATATTTATAGTGGTGAAACAAAGATAATAGGACTAAATGTGGAGTATCAGTAACAATCCACAAAAATTTTAGAAAAAATATAAGATAGTGGAATGAGATCAAGGAGAGACAGATAACAGTGGTGTGAGATATATTTGGTCATTCTATGGTAATTGCATCAGCATATGCTCCAACTGAATATGCAACAGAATCTTTAGAAGATTCTTTTAAAGATGAATTAGTGGCAATATTAAAAGACATTTCTTCAAGTAAGGAAATTCTCATAATAGGTGACTAAAATGCCCGAACGGGAAGCAAACAGAATAATAATATAGTGTGTAACTATGGAAAACAAGTATGTTATAAAAATGGAGAGAGATTAATAAATGTATGTAGTCAGATGGATCTTAAAATCATGAATGGGTTCTATGGACACATATCCATAACCATAAGAACTATACGTGGACACAACCTACCAGGAATATTAATTCAGTAATTTATTATGTGATATTAAGACATAACTCATATGAAAAGCGAAGTCGAAAGAGTATTAAGAGAAGCAGAATGTAGTAGCGACCACTATTTAGTTAGCGCTCTTATTTATTTGTTTCAGAAACCTAACTTCCAAAAGATCAAACTACCAGAAATTCATGTTCCCTATAACCCAAAAATATATCAGTTAGATACCTTACAAAATGACTCTACTAGTTTCCTATATAAATTTAGATTGGTAAATAAATTGCAAATAAATGTAGATCGGCCAGCAAGTGAACTATATGAACAAATAAAAAAGTAATCTATGAAGCAGCGTTTGAAGCAGTAGGTAAGAAGTCCAAAATAATGGAAAGAAAAACGTACTGACGGAATAAATATTTGAAGCGAATGATCGAAGAGAAGAAAGTGAAATATAAAAAATTACTAAGCTCAGGAGACCCCAAAGACAGAACAGCATATAGTAATATCAATAGAAAGGTTAAAAGAACGGTAACATGAGCTAAGACTCAGGCTTGGGAAACAAAGTGCTCTGAAGTAAATAGGTTAAGGGAAAGCAATAGGTCTACAGAGTCATGGAAATCAATAAAAGAACCAAAAACAGATGTGTCATGTAAATACCGAAAGTCACCAATCAATATTAAACAGTTGGCAGTCTATTTTCAAAAACTTCTGAGAAAGGATAGAACAGAATACAAATACAGCAGTTACATTGCAGATAATGCACAAATACAGGATGACATTCCAAAAATAACTCTGAAAAAATAAATACGCTCTGTGGGGGATGAGAAATAATGGATCCCCCGGCCCAGGAGGGATACCGGTTGAATTGTTAATCCACTCCCCGGATCAAATGAAATAAATTATTGTAAAAATAATTAATAAATGTCTCATTGATCAAGAAGAAATTCCTCAAGAATGGAAAAAAGCAGAAATTATACCGATTTATAAAAAAGGAAATAAAGCAAAATGTGAAAACTATATAGGTATCAGTGTCCCAAGTTCATTTAGCAGACTTTACGGGCGAATAATTCAAGGAAGAATTGAGTCAGAGATAGAAAATCTGGAAGAACAACTCAGTTTTACGGCTGGCCGTTCATGTCTACAAAACATTTTCTGCACCCAATAAATTTTAGAAAAAAGGAAAGCCTGTGGAAAAGATTCTCATTTATTATTTGTAGTGTGGCGAAACCGATTTCTTCATGCCAGGAAAATTAAATTAAATAAACAGATTCGGCCACCCTGAGTAATACTGGGAACAGATTGCGACATGGCCTCACGCGCGCAACCCTGCGTATCTGACAGCCGTCTCCGCCTCCGGTCCATTAAGAGAGTAGTTACGAGGGTCAGTCGGCGACAGATTCACTGTGGAGCACGTGTTCGCATGGCCAGCTGCACGAACCTTCGAGATTGCTTTTGAAATCGACAAATTCTTTCACGGACAACGCCCGTCCTGTGCGAGCATGTTCTGGAAGGGCAAAGAAAATTCTCGACGCTCACAGTTATGCAAAGAGTCGGAACTCCATTCACTACCCCTGTCACCATTGGTCGCAATAACGCAATGCGCCATTTCTTTCGGCCAATGGCGACGTAACTATCTTAAGGAGCCAGAACATGCGAGAAAACGAGTGGGGGGTAAAAGTTAACCTAATAAGATTTGACTTATAAAATTGGCATTCAAAGCAGGGCAGTCGGGAGAGAAACTTCTCTGAGGGGGAGAGCTATTCACCGACCAGAGGCAAGTTCGCCTCTGATGGACTTAGAGAAAACTTCGGTGTGAGCTATTGTAATAGAGCAGAGTAACGTGGGCAGAGAAAATTCTCTGAAGCGGGAATCAGTTGTAAAGTGAAGCGAATGTGTCGCTGCAGGATTTCTAGACTTTCAAAAGTTGCAATTGTGAATAATCACGAGTATCAGAAGAATCCGTGACTGGTTACTACGCTCTTGAAATCGAGAGTGACTGCGGGCCGACCCCGAGCTCAACGAGACTGCCAAGCGCCGTTGCCCCGGCCGCACCCTCGGCTGTGTCGCCGCCTTCCCTCGGCCGCGCCGCCACCCTTTCGGGTGGCGCCTTCAGACGGCCGATCAGCTGACGCACGTGCCTGGGCGGGCACAAGGACGTTGCCCCGGCCGCCCCCCCGGCGAAGGTCGCCGCCGCCTCCCCTCGACCGCAACGCGCCTGTTCCGGGCCCACAAAAACAAACTTTACCAAGGCAATATAATTCAGGGTATTCAGCCCTGCGAAAATCCTGTAATGCGGTGTCGCGCTAAGACACACTGATCTGTAACATTTGTTACCATTGTGATGCTAATTATAAGTCTTCCTAATTTCTAAGCTTTATACTGGCTACTAACTTTTCATCTTCTTATCTGTCCACCTAATTTTCAGATTTCCGATTCTATTTAATGTGTAACTTCCCTGGGGCATTTTGAATTATTTTGCCCAGGAATAAAAGTGATTTTACCAGTGATCAAAGTGTTTCTTTCATGTTACCAGTATTTGTTAACAATTCCTTCCATCACCGACTGAGCTATTTCAGGGCCGCTTACCGGGCGTTCTCTCACGAGACGACCGGGAGTGTTACAGTAGACCTCCAAAAAGCCTACAACAGCATTCCTATTATCAGAATTTTTAAAATTTTAGAACAAAAATGTAATTTTGAATTAGTGAACACCATAAGAAAATGTACAAAGAAAGGTAAAGGTGTTGTGAAAGTAAACGGACAAGTATCAGATAATATAATAATTTCTAAAGCATTAAGACAGGGGTGCTGTATGTCCCCAACTCTTTTTACCATGTTCATTGCCGAAGCTCTGAGAGAATGGAGGAGGAAATGCAGTGTGACGGGAATGCAAATTGGAGAAACAACACTCGATGTTCTTACTTTTCGCGGATAATCTAGTCATCATGGCTGAGAATGAGCAGGATATTAAGATATTTAGAAAAGTTAAACCGGAATGAAATATGAGGATATTTAAATGTGGGGATTGCAAATAAATGTGTCCAAAACGAAATATATGGTAACAGGAGAATACGGAAATAATCTGTACATTCGAAATGAAAAATACAATTATGTGATAATTTTAAATATTTGGGCTTCACAGTTTCAAAAGAGGGCACAAGTAATATTGATATTAATAAGAAAATAAATCAAGAGAAACAAGTCATAAAAATGCTAAATCAAATTCTGTGAAACTCCCAGTTATCAAAGAAAACAAAGAAAAATATATACAGTACCTTAATAGAAAGTATTGCCACATATGGCTCGGAAGTGTGGGAACTAACCCAAAAAACAAAAGATATTATTGACATTTTGGGACGAAGTTGGCGAATATCTCGTTTACACCACACACGCAGTGAAATGCCGCGATATTGTAACACTATCGATATGACGAAATCGGTTTCGCTACAATATGGCATTCCGGCCCTCACGAAACCCTGCCGCCGGCGAGTGACCCTGTCGTCTTCTCGTATTGCAACCTGCCGGAGCAGCCGTCGTGTCGCCACTGGCTCCCAGGACGATGGGTCCACTACGCGAGTGAGTATAATAAACATCTTTAAAGGACACTCTCTTTACTTTGTCCCTGCACGAGATGCTGGGGGTGCTCCCTCTCCCCCTCAACTCGCGACAGAAGAAATAAAAGAGAAAATGGAAATCCAAAAGGATATAATTGATACTGTAGAACGAAATAGCTTCAGTGGACATCTGCTGAGAATGCCAAAATTGTGGCGGCCAAAACAAGTATATATGGATACCTCCGTCCAGAAGACGGGGCAGACCATCAACCCCATGGAAACAAGGAATACTGACTGCGATGGCAACAACAAATTTGACAGAGGAAGATGTACCGGATAGAGAAGGCTGGAAAAGTGGAACCGAGAAACTCCTAATAGACAGACATTTTCGAAATGCAGTGGACTCTCATTGAAACGTGTCGCTCCCTTAGACTCTCTGTTGCGCGGGTCGGCTCTGTCTGGAGAATCCGGCGCGAGGCTGCAGGTGCAGCGGGACAATGCGCGGACCGTGTTGGGGCCCCTTCCCTCCAAAAAATCATGCGGAATGCTGCATGGTGACTCAATGAACTACGCATCAAATAATGAAATGAAATTTCTAAATAAATGGTTTTTAAATACAAAAAGTTTTAGTAAAGATGGCTTTTTGATTAACAATTATTTTACAGAAACTAATGCATTTTATCAGATTTATTTCAGAATATTGTATGATGTATATAGTAATGTTTCTGCACAATGGTGCAGCAAATGGTGCTTTTCGAATCAGTATTTTTCTACAACAATAATTAATACTTGCCATGTAAACGAATATAGTGTTTTATTAGTTACAGATGTGTCACATCTCTAGGAGGACATACTATCCCGAACTGAGGAAGAGAAACTCCATAAGTTTGTACCAGCAAAGTTCCCGTGTATTTATAAATTGGTGTTACTGATCTTTAAAAGAATTAATACAATATAGAAGTTTTGGTTTAAGTTACAAGACAAAGGCACTCCAATTTGTTTACGGGGTACGGAGTCACCCGCAGAGGCTGCTCCTATTCAACTGCTTTCTTCTCCGCTTTAAATGCCCTGCGCAAAAGCAGTGGCGTTCCTTTTAGACCATGATCGCCAAACCGTCAATCGCGAACTGTTAGCTCGCTGGAATATTTCCGGTACATCGCGGACAAGGCTGACTAACCTGGTCTTGTTTTATGGAGTTCAGACAGGTGACTCGCAAAAACAGTTCCTTGCATACTGTCGCGCAGTCAGTCGGCTCGCGGGTATTCGTACGTTCGCACGTGCACACCCAAATTAGTTGGGTGCAATTTGTCTTCAACATCTCTTAACAAGAGGGCTAACACGTCCTCTCAGAGCGTTTCCGAAACATGGGATTTGAAAAGACGCGCCGTGCGGGACCTGCACTTAGTCGGCCGCCAATGCCCATCGTGACAGCCAGCGGCGCACACTCAGGAAATGCCACCGGGCAAAGGGCGTTGGCGGCTGCCACGGGGCAGCGGGGCCGGGAGGGGGAACAACGGTGGTTTATGTACGGACGGAGCAGCCGGGCGGCAATGCAATCGTCAGTGCGCAGTCGCAGTTGCCATCTGCGAGTGCCTTGGCAAGTCAAGATACAACACTTGGCTAGCACAAGTTTTTAAGAGAAGTGTGACCCTGAAATAAGAAAGTGTGAGATATCTTTCCACTTAAATGAGGTCCCATCCCTTCCAAAGCAGTTGTTCGCTAGCGCGCGAAACGCGAACGAATTGCTATGTAGTGATGCAGTCATACGTATTGAGTTAATCGAATGTTATATGCACATTTTCTTATGTTTTAAACCGAGTTGCAATTACAAATCCATTCCAAAGCGTGCGAAACCCCAAATGTGTTTTGTAAACATATGTTGGAGACATCTTTTTATTTCGTTTTGAAAAACCGACTTTGTTCATTTTATTGTCAAATGTGTTTGTCTAACAATGAATAGCGTCGAAAACATGAAAATGACATCAATGAAACAATTACCGAAAAAATTACTGAAAAGAAACGGTATTTTCTGAAGCGACACAGATTCCAGAACTTGCTTGCGGTAACCCGACCGAAGTCGTGAATATTTCAGAGGGGTCCTAGCCGAACGAAGTAGAAGCTGGTATTGTGAAAAGGAATGCGGCCAACCCTCACTGCTGAAAACTGAACTCTTCAGTACGCTATCACACTTCATTAGATGCCTTGCCTTGTTTAATTGTGATTATTTATAACAATGAATATATGTGAACGCTTGTAACGTATACCTGTATGAATGGGCATATGCGTGTGTGTGTAAAAGAGAGAGAGAGAGAGAGAGATAGAGAGAGAGAGAGAGAGAAACAGAGAGAGAGAGAAACAGAGAGAGAGAGAGAGAGAGAAACAGAGAGAGAGAGAGAAACAGAGAGAGAGAGAAACAGAGAGAGAGAGAGAAACGGAGAGAGAGAGAGAGAAACGGAGAGAGAGAGAGAGAGAGAGAGAAACACAGAGAGAGAGAGAGAGAGAAACAGAGAGAGAGAGAGAAACAGAGAGAGAGAGAGAGAAACAGAGAGAGAGAGAAACAGAGAGAGAGAGAGAGAGAAACGGAGAGAGAGAGAGAAACAGAGAGAGAGAGAGAGAAACGGAGAGAGAGAGAGAGAAACAGAGAGAGAGAGAGAGAAACAGAGAGAGAGAGAAACAGAGAGAGAGAGAAACAGAGAGAGAGAGAGAAACAGAGAGAGAGAGAGAGGGGGGGGGGAAGTGAGCGAGAAGAGAGACGTTGCACACCCAAAAAAAGCTGGACCACGAGCCGCCACTGCGCCCAGTGATTTACTGTATTTTATTAGTCTACTAACTATTGTAACTAACTTTCTTTCATTTTTTTTTTCGCTACGGCACTACTGCCTTAGAGATCACGGCCACCCGGACCGGCTCTCTCTTTCAATGCTTTTGTAATGTGCACTTCCATTTCAATTGATTTTCCTTACATCTAGATTTATTAAAATTTATTTCATATTTAATAACAGAAATATATGTTTATGATTAGAGTTGAATTTGTTCGGCCTTGAATTCTTAGTAGCTTGCCGTAGGATTGGAAACCGTATGGTTGCTCACAAGCTTCATAAATTTGGCGTCCACGGCTTTGGGCCGTGGTGGGTCCACTTCGCGGAGTGAAGTTGGGTAAATGTCCACCGCTTCACCTGGCTGTCCGCGGCTCCCGCTGTGACGCGTTATTGACAAGTGAATCGCGGCGCGCGCCTATCAGCCGAGCAGCCCTGACGCACGGGATGACAATCGGATGCGTCAGGCGATGCGTCCGCGGTGGCGCTCTTCAGCGGCAGTGACGTCGGTCGGCCGCCGGCGAGCGGGGGGGAGGGGAGCAAAAACTGCTTTTACAATGATCCCGGCTGCCGACTTCCATTTACAAACTAGTGGTGCTAAAACAGCAAGTATCTTTTCACCCGTATTCTCACACACAATTCTCGCGAAAAGTACTCGAATGTTCGAAAAATTGTACAGGGTCTTATTTCACAATCTGTCTTACAGGAACAGATTTTATTAAGGGAAAAATCTCAATATTTAATATTTTAGCTGTAGGAAAACTCCCAAAAAAATTTGAACTTTTGAAATTTTCGAAAAATCAGGGTTTTCATCAAACATGTGACCTGTACCATTCTCTTAAACATCCTTCACACTATTCAATTACAAAGTTCAATAAAAACGATGACAAAAACGATTCATTTGAAAATTTGGAAAATGTTTCAGCGGCTTCATGTAAACTACCCCCTAAAATTTGAATATCGGCTTTATTTTCAAGCAGTCACGACAACAACTAGAACGATTGGGAATATCAATTTTGACATTCACATGATAATCACATGATTACACATTCATATTTTTCTCTCTCGTATACTAAGTACTTTCTCGTATTCATAGCAATGAGAAAAACACATAATTCTGAAAACAATGAATTTTGTTAAAACACTAGATTGCATTGCTTCCTACATCCTTTTTTAATATTCCTGTCACTGTCTCCTCTTGCAAAACTACGCAAGGATTCATGTCTATCAACTTTTTCCCTATATCATTTGGGTCTTCGTTTATCTTTCGAATTTTTTTCACCCCTCTATTTCAGCAATCTTCTCATTATTGCAATAGATCATAAAATTTGTATATTTAATAAATATGTAGTATAAATATGTTGTTTTTTTTCATAATTTTATTTTGTAAACTCTTCTTACACGTGTTGACACAAATGAAAAATATAATCTATTTTTCTCAAAGCTTTCATTTCACTTTGGCGCACGCTCCTCTCAAAAAGAGAAAATTAAACTTTTCACAGAAAAATAATACTTGGATCACACAAGGAATTAGAACATCGTGTAAAAGCAAACGTACGCTTTATTTATTGCCATCATAAAGTATCCCACGATTTCTATGTCTACTTCCGAGAATACAAAAGAATTTTAAGGAAACTAATAGTTCAGCCAAAAAAAGAAAAATAATCAGGACATATTGAACGCTAGTAACAAAACTAAAGGAATGTGGAAAATCGTAAAAAATACGACCACATCATCTCGTTACATAGTAGTTATTTTAAAGGATAATGAAAGAGAAGCCAGTAATTCGGAGAAAGAGGCAAATTTCTTCAACCAACACCTTTTTAGAATTGTAGCTGAACTCATGAAGGGAATAAAACTACAAAATTCAACATCATTCCCTTCCCAACAAATTTTCAAAGAGATGTTTATTTCCGAAACTTCTTCTAACAAACGTCTGAAAACAGTCCGTAAACTAGAAAATAAATATTCATCTGGTTTGAATGATTTTCCGGAATGTTTATTGAAAACTTGTGTACCTGCCTTTATACACCCGTTAACTCACATTTTCAATGCTTCTTTATGCACAATATTTACAGTTATTTTCAAAACAGCAAAAATTAAGCCACTTTTTAAAAAACGGAACAAAAATGAAATTCAAAATTCTCTTTTGTCAAATTTCTCAAAAGTATTATAGAGACTTTTTTATATGTGAATGGAAACTTTTCTCAGAAAAAAACGAAGCGTTATGAGACGCACAACACGATTTTAGAAAATAAAAATCTACGAAAACTGCCATTTTTTTCATAAAGACGTTGCGTCATCAATGGACCAAAATGAAGCATCCATTGGAATATTTTTAGAACTATCGAAAGCGAGTGACGTTATTGACCATAACATCTTTCTACCAAAATTCTCATGAAATTCGTGGTATCGCCCTAGATTGGATAACCTCGTACCTTAAACATCGATGTCAAAGAGTAGAAATATTGAACTGGCGCGAAAGGACATTATTTACGTGTCTTTCCAAGTCTTTACCAATTGAATATGGGGTTCTGCAAGGTTTGAACTTAGTTCCTATTTTCTTTCTGTTATACGTAAACGATATGCCCTCGTCTAATAAAAACGGAAGAAATGTTCTGTTTGCCGATGACACGAATGTTCTTTGCAAAATAAAAACAATAAATAGTACATTTCAGAAGTTTTAATTTGGTTTCGTAATAACAAATTAATAGTTAACGAAGGAAAAACAGTTTCTGTGCATTTTTGCACTCCAAATTATCAATCAATGCTCCATTGAAAATGAACAATATGCAATTAGCTGATGTCATGGTAACAATTTTCTAGGTCTCTCAATTCAGTCAAACCTCAAATGGAATGTACATATAACAGAATTAAACACTAAATTAAGTTCATTATGCTACACATTTAGAATTCTTTTAAATTTTGTCATCCTTCATGCAGCTTGTTGCGTTTATTTTGAAAATGTGCATTCCCGCTCATCATGTAGTACCCAGACCTTTAGATTACAATAGAAAATTATTCGAATAATGTAAAAATGCCATCCGCGTGACCCTTGAAATCCTCTCTTCATTGAGCTCCGAATCTTACCATTGCCTTGTCTATTTATTTACGAATCTGTAATATTTGTCAAAACTGGCTTACTTAACGGTGAGAACATATTTTCATGCAATACTGATATTTATAATTACAACACACATCGTAAAAATCACATTCATCAGGTGTCACTATTAACAGCTCTCTGTCAGAAATCTATATACATTACATGTACGTTAATTTATAACGCATTGCCAGATGTCATTAAACAATTGAAGTCGGTACACAAATTTAAATTAAAAGTAAAATCTTGTCTGTAGCATAACTGTTTCTATGCAATTAGATTGATCATCAAAAAACTGATCATCAAAAAGAAATATATTTTAACAAAACAGCAATATATGATGAATTTTTATTTGTTTTGTATATTTTTTTAAAAAAGATTAACATGCTTGTAACAAATGATGCACTTCAGCTTCTGGGTCGATGACCTCTATCTCAATCAGGTTTTTGTCCAGTTTCCCTGATCCATTGAGCAAATTCTGAGATGTCTCCTTGTTTTGGTTCTGGACGTAAATGTATCTTCAATATGCACACGTTTTGTTGAACTCTCCTTTTGCTTGTAGTGGGAGTGAGATACTACTTTGTTAGTAATGCAGAAAACTTAAATCTGCAGTTCGTTTACAGTTGCAAATAAGTTTTCTATAACTCGAGAACGAAAATGTCTAATTTTTCAAATGTTGTTAATCTGGCACTTTTCTAAGCTTTATTTTTATTTATTTAACTTTAACTTTTACTCATCTTTCAATTATTTACAGTTAAAATGATGGGAACGGACTCAAGAAAGCGTGCGCAATTGATCTTCTCTCCCATACACTACATACTTGTACAGTTTTTACTGCTTTTTGACTAAATAAATGTATAACTGAAAATCTAAATACTCCGACCCTATTTTCCAAATTTTCAGACATTGTTTATTGGCAGTAATATTTCTTGTTTCATTCTTAAAAATATACATTCAAGAAAACCTTTACAAAAGAAGCTCACTCTAAAGCGCCATCGCTCTAAAGCGTTTGATAAAGCATCACAAAATTTATTTCAGAAATAGCTGTAAACATTCAGGGACGAAATCCAGTCTTTTATCACGAGTAAAATTTGCAATGAATCTAGTAGAGAACAACACTGAAAATTAACAGAAATAAAGTAATCTGTAGGAAACCCATGTCCAAAAATCGAAAACTAAACCAAAAGAATTAATATTGAATAATATATCGTTAAGTAATGGGAAATCACGAAAACGGAAATCTATATCGCGTTCATTTATTTTTCAAAGAATTACGAAGTAGGTCCCATTGAACGATTATCTCCAAATGAAATCGCGAAATGACCCTGAAATTGGAATCCCAAACAATTGAGAGCTAATGATTTTTTTATATGATTTGGAACCATTTCACAAAAAATGTCAACTACTTTTCGATACATTTTGCACTGCTCAATTTTCAATTTTGATGAAATGTGCTAACTTTCGGAAATTTTATCAGGAGAAATTATAATAAATGAAGATGATGCACTGAGTGTCAATGCAGAGACGTGTGTAACTGAAATGATATCAATTGTTAGGTAAAATGACAATTTAGTTCTGTATTCCCACCAAATAATTGGGAAACAGATGTTGTGTACTCTCCCGTTCAGCTACGGCCGAAAGTCATCGAAAGCGCTGGCAACGAGATAATTCATATATTGCTCCACAGCGGCAGCGTCCGGATAATGTTAACACGGATTAATTATCTCATTAATCTGTCGAAATGGCTATTTGACTGAACGCAATTCGCAGGGAAACAGACGAACTGAGCGTATTTGCGACGAGCTGTCTATCACAGTTGCAGTTCATCTGCTAACACTGAGCTGCAATCACGTGTTTCGATTTCGATTTCCTCTCCAATCGCAGGTTGAGCCTTGATTTTTCGAAGCGGTGAAAGGCCCAATGATATTTACCTTACGCAACGCGGTGCACATCATTTATCGCCAGTGACCTACCCATGCCCAATGTTTCATCAGGTATAATCACACACTTGGTGTTCTCAAAAATATGTATCTGAGAATAACTCTCCACGCTCCACATCCCTAATCACCAAATCTGAGGGGAATTAAATGCACCAGAATTCAAGGAGACGCTAAAAAAATATTTGTCAGCAATTTCTACAAGAAACCTTCAAATGCTCCCTGCACAGCAATATTCAACATAGGAAGACGCCATAACAGAACGCGAATTAGATCAAGAATCACTAAAGATAAGTTAAAACCTCCATAACTTCACATCTCCCTGATACTTACTCACCAGTATATAATCCTCTAAAATAGAACAATAGTCAAAACCCACCAAACATAAATTTCGAACGAGAAGTAATACATTTTAAAAAAGCATTTATCGCAATTGCGAAATGCTGTGAGGAAAAGGTATCGTTTTCCTTTGTAACTTTTTACCAAACTCCCTGTTACATTGTTTTAATTCGTCCTCACTACACCATCTGAGTCTTCGGAACTAATTCTTGCAAACTTGCATACAAGTATACAGCATTTGGATAATTCTGAATCAGTGAGGCATGTTGATTCTGCTTATGTCATAGAGTGCGCTGTTGCCTTTGTAGAACCAAATTCCTTTAAATTCTTTCATGAATACTGCGGCACGCGTCCAGCAAACAAAACATTTTACTGATTGCGTACCGTAAAGGAAATTTTACGTAAAATAGTGACGGTACTCGTACATTGTCTCACTTTAATATTCGGACACCCAGAGATACTCCAGAAATCGTAGGTTCTGCGATATTTTGGCGGTTGTAGGAAAAAAATATAAGCAAGAAAGTGAAACATAATTGTTGCTTTATTAATGGATAACAGTATAAACAAAACAAAAATGCCGAATGTAGTTGATGCATTCAATAAAAAAGAAAAGAAAATTGTCGGTAGCCACAGTAATATTCGGACACGTGAAATGAAACAATATAAATGAATAAATAAATAAACGAAAAGAAAATTAATACTTTGTAACATAGCCATTGTTGTCAATGACTTGCTGTAATGGCGTTAGCATTGAACCAATAATCCTGTTCAGGTACTGTTGTCCAATTTGTGCCCTTCCTTGATTCCCGCTTGCAGATGAGACTTGGGCGTATTTGGGGTTCTCCTGACTGTACATTCCAATTCATGCCATAAATTCGCGATTGGATTGAGGTCAGAAGACTGAGGCGACGTTTCCAGCAATATTGGACAATTGTACAACAGTCATTCCCGCACTAAATATGCTTTGTGTTTCGGGTCCTCATCTTGACAAAATTTAAACGAGTTCCTGATGCTAAGAGTATCAACAGATTTGTGTAAATTCTCTTTCAGCATGTTGAGGTACTGATGTTTGTCCATTGTCTCTTTAATAAACACCAGCTCCAGTCACGCCAACGTCAACGCTGATATGCATCCCCACACTATTATGTGTCCACCTCGAGTTTCACAGTTGGCACTACGTTTTTAGGATGGAATTTTGTATTTGGTTTGCACCATACGATTTTCCGACCGTCACTGCCAAAAATATTAAACTTTTTCTCATGTACAAAAAATACCTCACGCAACATCTCCTCTGATTTCGTCACATTCTTTTGCAAAGTGAAGTCGTTTAGCTCTATTCCCAGCACCGATAAAGGTTTTCTTCCTGGCCGCTCTGCCATGAAATCCGGCATTTCTAATTACTCTGCGCACTGTTTCGGGGTGCACAGATGTCCCTGACGCTCCGCGCAGTTCTGCTGCCAGCTGGACGGCTCTCACCTTCGGATTTTCTCGTATTTTCCTCAAAATTGCACACTTCTCTCTTTCGCCGATCTTCTTACGTTGTCCTTGTTGTGGTTTAGATTCAATTCTGTCTTCTTTCTCAAACCTCTTGATGATATCCCGCACCGAGCTCTTGCTCATGAGTAAAAGATGTGCGATCTCCCTGCAGGACCGTTCCTTTGCGAGGTGGAAAACCACAAGCTGCCTCTGCTCGAACGTCGAGTTCTTTCCCTTGCGCCCCATTGCAAGAGGTATTTCCAGGCGGAAATGTTTACAGCGCCTGACTGCATAGTTTCTTTTGACCTGGGTAGGCGATGGTGAGCTTATCGCACTATGTAGGAGAGCGGGGGTGGGGTAACATGACATGTTTCATTATGTGTCCGAATATTAATGTGACTTCGTATTCTTACATATTCACGCATAAATCCGTGTTTATGAAACGTATGTAGGGCATCAAAAACATTTTCTTTGTATTACTCTGTTTCGTAATAACAAAGATACAGTCCTTTTGCAATTCCACGCACGTACGAAAAATTACAATCGAACAAAAAACGCCTTCTGTATTTGTGTCTGTCCCAATATTAATGTGAGCCACTGTAGGTACTGATTTCCAAGCATTAGTGCTGATATGGAACATTATGAAACTATGATGTAATTAATATTATTAGTAATGTAATTGATGTCAAAGCGATGATGTTATAAACACACGAGTGTGATATTACGATACTCGCTTGTTCCTCGTTCGCATTGTTCACTTTGCAGGAGTGTATTAATATCCGTCACATCGAGTTTCATACGATACATTATCTACGACTATAGTAACGTTTTTAAGTTAAACTTTCACACTGAAACGTTTCGTGGCAGCTGACATCCAGGATGCAGCCAAGGCCATCTAGCGGACAGCTACCCTAGCCTGCCGCAAGTGGCTTTAGTTTACAAGTCAGCCCGCAAGAGAGTACAAAAGTTGCATCAATAATTCCGAGGTCACTATTTTCGCTTTTTCTCTTATTTCTGGAGGGGCCAACTCAATATCTGATTCCCTAGACATTTTAAACTTAATAATTAGCTTTTATTAGTTTTTAAGGTCAGTTAGGGGGCAGCAACATATAATACAATATGATTTGCTTCGTCGCATTTGTGATTGCCCTTCACCTATCATCATCATCCTTTCATCTCATAATTCACATTTCAAGGCGTAACAACCTTGTTGTAATCCAAGGATACAGCTGAAAAGCTGATCCTGGAAGAATTACACACGTTAATCGTGTAGCGTGGTCAGTAATGGCCTATACGCTAATAATAATAATAATAATAATAATAATAATAATAATAATAATAATAATAATAATAATAATAATAATAATAATAATAAAAGAATATAAAGATGATAAGCATTGTTTAATATTAAATGCAATTTTAAACCACACAATGAAACGAATTTCTTACTACAGATATGCTCAATTTTTAATTAAGTGCCAACGCTTGGTATGTAAACTTCTCTGCAATTGTTCAAGAAACCGTACCATAATGAAATTTGTATCGTAATGAACATTATTACGCAACGATTTGCAGCCATCAAATGACTAATTGGAGTAGAAAAAAACGCTTTTATTCCATGTGTTTGGTGGCGTGTGCTTCGCAGTTGAGGGAAAGAGGTAGCGTGCGTGGGAAGGCGGCGCGCGCGGCGCCTGCCGGCCTCTTCATGACTGGGGACGGAGGCGCGTCGCCTGGCAGGGCCCCGAGCTCCTCTAATCCCCGACTAAGTGCTGCAAATCGCTATCGCAGCGCCGCCAGAATTACAGCTTCCGTCGCATTAGGGAGTTGCCTCAAGAAGCGGCCGCGGAGGCAGCGGGGCGCGGGGCGCGGGGCGCGGGGCGGGACTTGGCCGCCGCCAGCAGCAGGCGCTAATCCCAACGGCCAGCTGCCTGCCCCCCCCCCCCCCCCACCGCCCCCGGCGCCTCCCCTGCCACAATCCCCGCCGTTCCAGCCTCCTGCCACCGCCTGTCTGCTCTCCCGTCACCTCCGCCCCCACCTCCCCTCGCAGCAATTTCGATTCCCGAAAAGCCGAATGTACATTTTGTAACTTTTTTGTAAACCGCAAATAAAGTGATTGTGAATTTGTGATAAAAGCGTTTCTTGCGTTGCTACAAATGTAAAACCAATGCTGCGAGAATGCTGCGGGAAAACACGGAATTTTCGTTGGAAAAACTCTTAATGCCGATCCCTGGTAATGAAAACGTGAAAACACGAGGTGTAGCCAGAATGTATGTTTTGTGGGGCCTTGATACAGAAAAGTCGAATGACGGGAAAACGTCTGTTTGGCCGGCCGGCCGGCCGTCTGTAATCAACGCGAGCGGCTTAACCGTTTAGCCGTTTTTCTCCAAAACTGATTTTCCCCTAACAAGCGCTATCTGAGTGACGAAGCGGCCTCTTCATTTTAAAACGTTTTTTGTTATAACTCAAATTCTAATGGAAATATTTTTGGGAAACTTCCGATTCGCCTTCAGATCAAGGCGACATCACAATATGTTTTAGAACCGCCATTTTGAGAACCTAATGAGTGGACTATTTGGTTATTCAGTGTTAGGGAATTCGTAGTGCATCAATAACAATGATTTATCCATCACAGAGCGAATTATCTGCAAAGCCTACTTTTGATACATAGTTCGGGAGATCCAACCGGTGTGGTGCTCGGGGGAATGTGATCTTCACGAACATCATGGAAATCATCGTCTGCAGTAAAATGACAGTAACACCAACCTTTTCGCAAGTAGGTCATCACGCCATCCCGAGGAACACTCGCCTGTTCCTTGCACCCAGCCGCAACAGAGTAAGGTAATGTCTCAAGGAAAGCACTCCAGTGATAACGACAGTGATAACACTTCCAAAACGTACAACCACACACAGCCTTCGGCAGAGGCTATCTTACAAAATCAATACAATGTAGAAATCAAAACCAGACTTAGCCAACTTGTGGCTCAGAGCAAATGTTGATTCCTTTCACCAATGAGGTCCAGGTTCGTTTCCCGAACAACCTCATGTGAAATGTGTTCCGACAAAAGGAGTTTGCGGCGCAGGAGCTAGTCCAACCCCTCTGAAGAGGCCTAAACCTGTCCTAATTGCTTCCCAATTCTGGCTGCTGGGTTGTAGCGCAGGAGCGCGTGTAAAGAGATACGCACGCGGAGGTGCTACCTGGCGGTCCTCTTGGCAACTTTCACAGATGGTCAACTTTCACACCTTTCACACTTGGTACTTTCATAGATACCCCTAACGTTTAAATCAAAAGCTGGACGCCAAAGAAATAACTAGAGAGGGATTTGAATGCGCTTAGTTTAAACCGAATGCTTATTTATTTTCATTCGAAAGGCAAGACTTGATAGGAACCCGATACAGAGAGAACCCCAAGGGTAGAAAGAAAATACGAAGAACGAATGCCTTGCTGAGTGCCTCGGCAATTTGAAGAAGAGAAAGAAACACGATCATTGTGCAAACGCGTGACTCGAAAATTCCTTTCCCGAGTGTGTCGTTCCGACAACACTAGGGAGGGAGGTCAAAATAAAAAGGAGATAAATAATAAAAAAACAATGAATGAGGATATAATTATCACAATTTGTATAACTGCGCGCGACGTGTAGCCAACACGAATGAAGAGTCAAAAAAGGGAACGAAACCAGTACCTATGATACAATTAACAACCAGCTCGCGAGACCGCTTTCCAGCTTGAAGCCGGGCAGAATGCTTCAAACATTTAAAACAACTGATTTGCCAGTATTGGCAACTATGAACACCTTCACAGAAGTCGTGCAATACAGGTGTCAAAATGAAAAAAATAAAAATTAAAAACTTTGAAGCGATCAATTCTTTTGCCAATGTTTGGCGATTAGACAGATATATTAGACTCTTCCTCGCAGGTACGAATGGCCAGACTAATTGTTTTAATTAGCTGGCTCAATGCCACGATAATTCTTTTTCGACAATTTATTCATTTGGTAATGTATCTACAGTTTGAAGATAAACTTTACAGTGACATGAAATAGGACAATACAATAAATGATTTTCGGTGCCTGTTGATCTTATGAGTGTCTAGACAGAGAAGCGAGTTTTTGTTTTCATTAGATACTTCGTCATCACCACTCCATCAGTTTGTTCCACAGAACAGGGCGTCTAGAGAAATAATTTGAAAGGTATCCCCATTTCTGACGTTTTCGTGGCTGGATATGTAATAACCCTACCAGTAGAGACCGATATGCCAAATTCTCATTAAAATGATTGGTAAATTCATTTTAACTCGGAAAGAGAAGAGTCATAAACGTCCCTGTGAGATGTGGCAAGTCAATCTAGCACTGTAAAAATAGTAATTGGGCTAATTTTATTTTGATTTTATTAAGCAAAACAAAAGAAAAAAGCAAACGAGAAGAGACTGTGGGTGGCTCGGGTAGCATTAGATTCCCGGAAACGTCAAGCCCGTGGCAATATCTGAGTATGGTATGCCCCTTGAGGGATTACTAGGGTCAACATTAAAGTTTCTTTGGGAAAATACGAAATTTGTGTACGGTCTTGTGGTCCTGATTGACGCTGCATTGGCCAGTAACGTTCGAACATCACCCGCAGAGTCAAGGAAAGTCTGAATGATCACTCCAACTTTCCATAGAGGTGGAGGAGAATCTTCCATTAAAATGACCAGATAACCTTCCTTCAAATCTGGAGAAACAGATTTCCATTTAGTGTGAGCTAAATTCGTCTAGGAATTAAGATAATTCCTAGTCCACAAATTCCAAATAATATTGAATTGCCTTTTCTGGGCGTGATAACGACCATGTGACATTTGATAGATGATATAAAGATTGTGATTTAATAGGTGATTTGGTAGGATTGATATGTCACAACTCCTACTTTGATTCTTGATCGAAATCCAGTGAGTTGAGAGAGTGTCCATATATTAAATAATTTGGGGTTATGATGTATCTTCAGTATCTATGTGCCTTCAGTATCTTTCTCAGAGCAAGCAGCATAGGGCTGTGAGTTTAACAAATGTTTTGGGTCAATAAAGCATGGAATTCAAAAAGTGAGATACAGTTTTGCCCAAGAGAGCGTTTTAAATGGTTTATTAAGAAGCCTACAGCCGCCTCTGCCAGATCATTACCAAATGGTGAACAAGGTGGGAAAAACTACCGTTCTACTCCATGTACAGCGAGGAACATTTTAGAAATTGAGTGTTCCTGCTGCGTGCTAAAAATTTTTGATAGCTCAGCGAGTTGAATTTTTACCTTCACAAATTTTTTTAGCATTATCGCTATAAATGATTCTGGGGTAGCCCCTGCGGGACCCGAATCTTTTGGCAGTTTTTGTGACATGACACACAAATACAATCCATTACATACAATGTGACCTGCACCTACCAATGACTGGTTTTGTTGGAAATGGTCCGCAGTAATCCACTGAGGTAAACTCCAATGGTTTTGATTTCGCAGCTCTGGAGGACAATAAGGGCACCCATTGTTTGGGAAGCTAGCTTTGCCCGCCATCTAACGCAAGGCAAGCAATAATTTATTACACTATTTACTATTCTTCGACTTGAAATCCAAAATCTTGATCCAGCAATTGACACTGTTATCTGACATCCAGTATGTAAGTTAGGTGAATCATAGTGACGAGGACTCTCGTAAAAATATGTTCGCAAGAGAGAATAATTTGATGTTCTGCCTCTTGAGACATTAAACAATGCTTCAACCTATCACCTACTCTAACGATACCATCCTTGTATAACAAAAGATGAAGATTTAAATATTTTGAATTTTTGCAATTTTCCTATTATTGGGTAGTGCACCATATTCAGCAGAAAACGATTCTTTCTGAATTGATTTCACAATCAATAGAAAGGAATTTCATAGCTCATTTATAGAGAGAGGGTCTGTCCTCCTAGACAGTATTAAAGTCCCGCTTCTTCACTGATAGATAAATCGAAGGCAATACGCTGTTCTAAGCAGCAACTTGTGATAAGAATTAAACTTTTTGATAAGTTCTGGTACAATAGACTCCTCTTCAGCTCAAGAAGTAGTAAGAAACGTTTGTGAATGAAGTGGTAATTGTACTTTCAGCAACCTCACGCGGAGAGTTCCACTGAGATAAGGGCTGGATAATTCATTCTGGACCATGAAACCAGTCTCAGTCTCTAGAAGCCAGATTTCTGGCAGTGACTCCCCGCGATATGACGATATGAAATCAAAAGGGTTGTCTTTAGAAGATATAAGTAACCATTCCACCACCTAAGGACACTGTCTAATTAGAAAAAAAATCTATAAAAAATGAAAGCATTTGATTTGTTTGGACCATATTTTATCTAATGCAATACAATGGTACTGTCTGAAAATAAATATTGAGTTGACCTTACAAACCAGAGACACGGCGTTATAAACCTTCATCGTGAAAGTTTCATTCATAGTAAAACTGCTCCATACAATTCAAGGCGAGGAATAACGGTGCCAGCTAGACACGCAAGCCTTGATTTCGATGCTATTAGAGAACTTTGCCTTTCTTTCTTTAGAATTTTCACTGACTACATACACTCTACAAGCATAAGCTCCCCGAGAAGCATCAGCAAACTCTGTTAGAATTATACTGCTCGCTCCACTAAGTGTCGCTTTCCTACGAAAAGTCAGCTTTGTTAATAAAGGTACCTCTTTGATTAAATTTTCCAACTGAGGAACCACGCCTGGAGTTAGACTGGTATCCCAGTCCAGCTTCCTTTCTCATAAAAACTGCAAAAATATTTTGAATCTTATTGTAACATGAGTGACTACTGACCCAAGGGATCATAAAGCGATGTTGTTATATGTAACACCTTTCTCTTCACCGATCCGGTGGCCGAGATCGATAAAGCAGTAATGCCGTAGCGATCTCGGACCGAAGGATCGCGGGTACGAGTCCCGCCTCGGGCATGGTTGTATTTTCTTCGTCCTTTCACCCCCTATCATCATCATCTTCATCATATCGAGTCATTCTCACAGTTACTATACCGCTACAAGCAATAGTGGTCGCTAATGACCTAGAAGTTGAAGCGACCTTAAATAACAAAAAAAATTTCTTCGTCCAACTGCTTGAGTCGTCTAGAAGTTAGGTATGAACATTGTGAGCTAGATGGGAAGTGTCATGCCCTGAATGCCCAAAAAGTCCTAATATTTTAGCAGAGTGGTCTAAACCTAATGCGACTAGATCCTCCCCGGGGAATTCCCTAAGCAAATAATTATCATAGTGTCAGCATTGCTTCTAATCTTCCTCAATATGAAATGATTTTTTTAAAAGCAGATCTGATATTTGTTTAAATAATTGAATTGCCTTAAGTCATCCACATAGAAAGAATTAGTAATGGCATGAGCTACTTCTGGAAGAGCAGTTTCATTATTAATAGCTATTTGTTTCAAACATCGTGTCACTCAAAATTCCGAAGATGCAAAGCCATAGGTGACAGTCTATTTTTAGTTTTCAGAGGAGATGAAGAGTGCTCTCTCCAAAGAATTTTCTGATAATTAGTTTTTTTTTCTTTTAATCTAACCATACGATACATTTTCTCTGTCAGCAGCAAAGGCGCATTTGAAAATTCTAAATATTACGAGTATATCAATTAATTCAGGCTGTTGCGTTCAGCCCAAAAAATATCGTTTAAGCTTTGCCCAGATGTAGTTATCCCTGATGCGTGAAACACAATTCTTAATTTTGTGGTGAGCGAATGAGGATTTAGTACACAAAAATGCGGAATATAATTTCTTATTGCACTTCTCGGGTCGTTGCATTCCGCTGTTTGACCAAGAGCGATAAATTCACTCATAAAAGCAACACAATCCTTTCTGAGCTTCGCAGCCCTTTAAAAGCGGGGTTCCTTTGACATAAATTGCTTCGCAATGTAATACGATATTCCCAGAACCGAGGGATCTATATTAAAAGGTAGAGATATAGAAAAGTGCCCGCTAGGTAGCCTTCGGGTCGTGGCTAGAAAATCAGATTCTGCAGGGTGAAATGAGTATTCAGAATCTAAAAGAGCTAGCTTTAAACGAAATATTTCAATTACCCATTAAAATCATAATAACTAGTCTTATACTATCTCGTTTCTCTTAATCCCTTCCGAGATTCTTTGCATATCGAGTTCTGCACTACTCGTTAGTGCATTAGTTCCTCCAGGAGGAAAAAACATTCGGCCATTACGTCCTTCCTGGAATTCACTAATTTACACTGCTCTTGCAGTCTCCGGCGTGGTAGTTTGAAATGTTTGTTCTTCGCTGTTAATTAGCGCAAAAGATTTGTTATAAATGATTGAATTCGCAGTACAGCAACAAATTTGAATTACATTGACCGTCTAATTGCGAACACGTAGATTTCTCAAAATAGTGTGAATGTATAATTTCGTCTCTTCATTTCTGACAGGTAATCCCAAGTATCCTATATTTTTTACGAAACACGACAACTTCAATAAAGTACGACCAATTTGTTAAATGAAATATCAACACGAGTGGTATTCTCTAGTCCAGGTCATATGAAGGTCGCGGTCAAGGTACCAAGCTAACTTGACAGTTATTGCCAGAAATTTAGGCATATTAATTCCCACTTTCTCTTTAAAGCAAAGAAATGATCCATTAAAATGAAATAATACGTCAGTCAAATATCAAATTCTCAATTTAGAGTAAAATTAAACATTCTGAATTGAAAGTATTTTCATTTAGTAATCGAGATTTCGTAAGAGTGAAATAATAGCATTAACTTTTTGCGTTCAGATTAGAAGGTTCAACAGACAATGATTATCGTCAGTTAAAGGCGTAGTCCGCTCGACTCACGAGTTGTTCATTCATTTCACATTATTGTAAAATGAAATAAATAACTGAATGATTTAATAACACAACACATCGAAAACAAGGAAAAATTGGCCAAATCATTCCTGTTCCTTAGCAAAAATATTTATACAAGACAGAATTTAAAATGAAAGTAAACACCAAATAGTCATAAATAGTAAAGAAAATACCCATAATTGAAATCTGGATTGTTTGATACAACAAATGTGGCCAACACATTTTCGTAAGAAGTGATCACCGCCGCTTCAGCTAGCGCATGTAATACCCGTTTCTGGATTTGGAGGGGAAACGAGTGCGGAGTGAGGGGAAGTTGCCGTGCTCGCAGGGGCGCGTGGCTCCCCAGGAGGGCAAATAGCTCCTGCGGGCGCGGGTGGACTCGCCTGCTCTAGATTAACGGCGCGTCTCTGAGATGGTGACGGACATTCCGGCGAAAAAACTGTGGCCTTCCTCGCAACGTACTGCAGAGGCTATAACGTACGCTCTAAAGAAACACAATATTTTGGCAGAAACGCCAAACACTACCGTATAGCCGCGGTTTGCCCCGACTAACCAAACTCCGGCCGCGGAAGCCTATGCAATCAACACGAGTTAACTGCATTCAGATATCCGTCTTCTTTCAATGACCACAAACATTTCTGATTGCAAATCGCTATTATTTTAATTAGTTTTCACCATCCTGTCACATTTTAGGACGCGTTTATGATCCTTGTGTTCCGCAGACGTAAAGAAGACCAAGTTGAAACCTTGCTACTGAGTAACAAATGTATTACAATAACTAAATTTGTTCACAGAATATTGTCAATTATATATAACAACGGACAATACCTCAGGGCTAAGAATCTGTTCAAAGAATTGGTTGTAAACAAATGTAATTACTATTATTTTTAACTTCCCTACCGGCTAGTAAATATTTTTCACCAACAAGCATTTTTTCAAAAGCCTTCCGTGCGCCGGATGGCCGGGGTCTGTCGCTGAACAGTCGAGCGCTGTTGGCTCGGCCGCCGGCGCGTTGGCCGGAAGCGACCTACGCCCGGGCCTCGCCGTCGCCCCAAAGGGCTTCCGCACCCCCGACCCCACACGCTCCCACTCGGCCTCCGCGCCATACGATGCGAGTGAAAAGGTCGAAACTCGCCTCATTCATTTCGCAGTGGACGTTTTCCCCTTTTCTGGAATTTGTTTATACACTATGTGTATATTCTAAATTAATACCAGTTATATAATAGTAAAATGATAATTTTTAAATATGTGTACTGTAAGTCTCCTCTTTACTTTCTCAAACAGCTTATCTTGTTCATCCTCTTCTTATCAACTCCCATTTGTTCTTTATTTTTTCTTTATTACTCTAAACTCTAACATTTACACAAAATAACTAGTGGTGCAACAGAATGGCACAGACTTTCCCGTATTAGTTTTCTATTTCCTTTGCTCTCGGCTAGGCTATTCAGACTTGCCACATACTCTTGCCAGCTGAAAATTATCGCCGCCCAAAGTACATTTTTTTAAATTATTTAATAATTTTGATTTCATAATAGTAGAACGGAAATATTACTTTAAGAATATTAAAGAACAACAAAAATTCGTCCTAAATGACAATTTTCATTGAAAAATTTGGAGCTGGTTTTAAAAAACTAGGGTTTCAGCGTTAATGTAAATTCGACAAATGAAACTTTTTCACACAAAATTTATCAGATTTCGGAAAACTTCATTTGAAGTCATTTGAAGCACATTAACTCACAAAAACAATTGTGTTAACAAATAGCTGGAAACTTGTGCATAATAACGGCATGAGAGATATTTAAAAAATTACAATTGTGTAACTTTTGGAAAAAAAACAAACAAAAAATACTCTGTAATGAACTGTATGTCTTATTAAAGAGTGCTATTGGCACTATCCCTACTATTTTAGTATTTCCCTATATTAGTTGATGTTACTACTATACTTACAAGAAATTTAAAGAAAAAGTTCGAGTCGTTTTTCAGAAAATTTTGAAAATATCCGGGAAGCTTCATGTAAAGTTGCTCCAAATTTTAAAGATTATTTTTCAAAATATGAATGATTCGACTCAACCCAGATGGACAGGGGTTTCTTCAATTTGGAAAAAAATCCGCACTGCATTGTTACTGCTAACCATTAGTCTTACGGCAACAATGGCAGTTTTTAAAGATTCAAACTTTCCTTTTTATTCTAAACAGCCATGAAAACTCCCGTTTCAATATTTTAATTTGCTTAAGTGTAAATTATAGAAACAAATTATCTGATAAATTTAATAACGCCGAGAGAGTTTTTAAGGCGAATATGAACAGAAGCTATAATATTTATTTTTATCTTCTCTATTCAATAGTACGGCTTGCATTTCTATATATTCATTGGCTAGCAAGGAAACTGTTAATAAAGATCTATTGCAAAGTTCATTATGTCGAAAGGCTGGCTCAAGAAGCAATAGGGCCAATTATTTTTTCTCTCAAGGGCAAATTGAACAATGGGAGGATTCAGTATTCTGGAACTTTTCAATTGCCCTGGTTCGCGTGACATCGATAGGAAAATTAAACGAAGGTTCATTTACTGCTGAAGGTGAAAAAATTCGAAACTAATCGCTTGCCACAAAAAGTATTGACATTGAATGAATGCTGCCCAATCATGATCGTTTCTCACTCTAGAACGCCGCGAAATTTCATATACGTAGAGTACGCTTTGAGGTCCGGGTTAAGGAATATATCTTTTAAACTTGGGTATTTACGTATCTCACAGAAATTAAGTGAGATGGAGTTACGATTTAACAGAATTCAGGTGAAAATTTCAAATGTTATTACCCTCTTATAAAGGTATCGTTGTAGGACACGATATTAATAGCGCAAGCAAAATAATAGCCTTGTCGCCTGAACCCCGCCAGATATAAAGACATTATTATTATTATTATTATTATTATTATTATTATTATTATTATTATTATAAATAATAATAAAGGGCGGATTTTAATGAAATGTCTTTTTTTCTTTTCTTTTTAGAACAATGCCGTATAGTACAGACATTAATTTTATACGACATACGAAAATGATCGATTTTATATCTTTTTCTGTTTTTGATTTTTCCGTGGATTTTTACTAATGAGTAATTTTTTAGCATTTTCCGTCATTTTCAATACATTTTTCGTTGATTTTATTATTTTTTAATGGTACTTGCAAATAATATTTACGAGATACAAGTGTTTACCACAGAATTCCTTAGTAGCCTATTTGATTTCATCGCTCAGAAATTGTTGTCAGTCGTTGTATGTAATCTAAGGTTCTCGTAACACCAATCAGCGCCATTTGTGTCAATTTCGGGATAACTAAAGAAAGATATTTACTGGTAAATAATAGTCCAAAGCAAAATGTTGAGAGCTGAGTTTACTGGAACGAATGGAGGAAGTCTCGATTACATCAGTATTAAATTTAGATCATTTTTAAAACATCTTAAGAGAATTTTATTGATCATTTTTGGAGAATTTTTAGGTCATTAAAATCCTTCCCTACAATATGAAATTGGAGAATTATCAAATCAGACTTTTAAGCCTCAATTGATAACACCGTGCAACAAATTTCCCACTTGGTCTTCACACATAAGCAAGAACATATGATCGCTATACTAGATTTTTTTCCCTACCAAACCCCGCAAGCTGTTTGGCTAGATCAATTCGTTTTGATTTTTAAATGAATTTTGAAAGTTGAAAAAATTGTATTTTCTGACATTCTATGTATATACTTAAAAAATGCATATCTTCGGTACTTTATAACCATTTTCTTTGGTTTTTCGGGGATTTAACTGTGTAAAGAGTATGTGGTTTAATATATTACTCATTTAGGATGTTTTCACCTATAAACATGGATAAATAAATTCGAAAAGTTAGTTAAAATGTGAAATATGAGTCGTAATGGTAAAAATGGAAATTTAGGTGTAATAGCGGTGGAATTCAGGTGGAATGTAGGTGGAATAAATGTGGAGGTTGATTGAAGGTGGAATTAAACTTGCTCAGTATTAAACAATCTTGGATCACTTTAATTTGTCGTCAAGACGGCATGTATACTACGAATGTATCTGTTTGAACTTTTGGTTACGAAGAACACTTTTTTATGAAGGATTTTTGGGGAATAGGATGTAAAAAAATTAAATAAGGATTAAAGAACGCTTTATTCATGAAAAAGTTCAATCTCTACACATTTGAGAACGTAGATCGCAAACATCTGCGCTTGTGCTGTTCTTGCGTTGTATCTCGACAGATTGACCAACAGTATTCTGCAGCATGTTGCAAGAACTCTTGCCTTTGTACCGTTGCTCAATAGTTGCGATATCTTGATGGAACCGTTCGCCATGTTCATCGCTGAAGTCGCCCAGGTTTTTGGGGAAGTAGTCTAAGTGGTTGGGCAGGAAATGAATTTTGAGTGACATATTAACTTTCATCTCCTTATATGCTGCGATCATTTCGGACACAACATTCTGGTAGTTGTCGGCTCGCTTGTTTCCCAGGAAGTCTTCGATAACCTTCTTTGTGGCATCCCAAGCTCTTCGTTCCACTGGAGTTAGCATGCCAGAAAATGCTGAGTTTTCCGTCAGCTTTTTGATCTGGGGTCCGTTGAAAACTCCTGAAAGAAACAGAAAATGTACAATATTATATGAATGTATAGAAGTGAAATTTTTGGATCAAAATGATTAATTTAGTTGTACCTGCGTCCATTTTTGCTGCGGTGAGCTTCGGAAATATGGACTTCAACGACTTAAAAGCGTCGCTGTCTTTAGGTAAATCCCGAATAAAATTCTTCACTAATCCCAGTTTAATGTGCAAGGGAGGCAAAATTATTTTGGAAGCTGGAATCAACGGCAAGTGGTCGATGCTGTCAACACCAATTTGGTATATCACTCGAGATTTCCACTTGTGGTCGGTGTAGTGAAGCTCCCGTTTGCGTCCTTCCCAGTTACACATGAAACACTGGTGCTTCGAAAAACCTTGTTTTACACCAGTGAGAGTGGCTACTACTTTCAAGTCGCAGCAGATGCTCCACGCATGTAATTCGTAATTCACGAGCTCCAATATCAGTTTCATAGTGTCGAAGTCTTCTTTTAGTCCAGTGCCATAAACGATAGGGACGGACGGCTGCTCATTACCTGTATTTAGAAAAACAACATGTAAACTTGCTATAGACGAGACCATGAATTGTACCGCCAATTAATTTGATGTTTCTTACCTATGTGTAGCAAGACACCTTTTAGACTTTGTGTTGACGAGTCAATGAAGAGCCTCCTCTCAGATGTGGATAGCCAAGCCTCAATATGTGGATAGCCATGCGCGAAGAACAACCCGTCAATGTCATTGCAATATGCAATACGCTTCGTGCCATCCATGTCGAAGAATTCGTCCAAACTTGCAGTGTGAGCGCGCTTTCGATTGGCAGTTACTTTGAAATCAGGAGCAACTAGATTCCATTGTTGTAAACGAGATGCCAGTATTTCAGAGCTTCTATGAGAAATTTTCAGGTACCGGCTGAGATCGCTGAAATCTGAGTTCGTCACTAGATGTTGATCGTGAACTTTATGTCTTTTTGATGGTTCTTCGGTGTAAAGCGATCCCGCAGAACTTGATTCGATCGGTCCGGACCCCAGTGAAGACTGTTGCGAATCTGGAAATGCATGCAATAAAATCTTAATGATATTCACTTCATTTAATAAATTTAACCTCACGATAAGGTAATATTTTTGTTCAACTGGAGAGTGTTTAGTCCCACCATTACTCGTGGTTAGTTTTAGTTAAGAAAATATTCAGCATTACTCACTCATAGGTGTTTCTGCGGGTGGTGTTTCTAAAGCACCTTTGTCTTCTGTGGGAACAGATTCAGTAGTGTTTATCTTTTGTGCTGGAATGACCGTTGGAACGCTAGCGTACTGAACAGACTCCCGTGTTGCGTACGAAAATCCAACCAAAGAAACGCAACAAAAGTAGCACTCTTCCGAAACATGTTCTTCACGCGGCAACCATATCATTGGAGCTGCATATTTGGTTGGGTGTTTACTAGCATTCTCACAGTCAGATGACAAGATGGATCGGTAACAAGTTTCGCAAACAACGTCTGGCGCGTACCATAATTTTGGCACATAATTCCTCTTGAAACGTTTTTCAAAATTGTTCACAAAAGTTGGCGTTATGTTGCGAGATTTCTTAGGAACAAGAAATAATCCGCACATATAGCAAAACTTGTTTTTCTTCAGGCACGATACTCGTCAGTTCATTTTCTGTAACAGTTTAGAAAAACATTTACTTATTACGCAATTTAGGATGTTAAGATCAACCAACGTTAAGCAAACGTAGATTACTTAACTACATTCAGTTTTCTCTGTGGTGTGACAAAATAAAAAATAAAGCAAAAACTAACGAAAAATTTCGTTAATGTCTATGAAAACGAGCAGTTTCAAACAGAAAATAGTGCTGGGCCCTCTATCAAGCTTATCTAACCAACAATTAATTTTAATCTTAAAGTTTTATATTTTTCGTCCCGCACTTCGAGTCCCGAATCGTTGTTTTTTTATGAAAACCTACCAAACTCACCAGCCTGTATCGTGTTGCAGCATGTAACATAGACAGCATCCGAATATAGGTTAGCTGGCGCATTGAAATAGTTGATATTATCTGGAACACCTGAGCAACAACAGCGCCGCCTAGCTCCGCGATTGTCGAACGCGTATGCTTGCGTACTGACTTGTCCAAAATTCTGGTGACATGTATCTTTTAATGAAATACTTACTTCTTTGAATATTTAAACTTATTTTTCAAATGAAAATATTTATTGTTTATCACATCCCTTTAAAATAATAACATCAACAAAACGATCAACAAAAACGTTTGTTCGTAGTTTCATTACGCGTTTTATTCAGCTTTCATTTGACTCTCTTTCCTTCATTCCACCTTAATTCCACCTTCATTCCATCTTCATTCCATCTTCATTCCTCCTTTATTCCATCTTCATTCCTCCTTTATTCCATCTTCATTCCTCCTTTATTCCATCTTCATTCCACCTTCACTTTACCTTCATTCTACCTGAATTCCACCTGAATTCCACCTGAATTCCACCGCTATTACACCTAAATTTCCATTTTTACCATTACGACTCATATTTCACATTTTAACTAACTTTTCGAATTTATTTATCCATGTTTATAGGTGAAAACATCCTAAATGAGTAATATATTAAACCACATACTCTTTACACAGTTAAATCCACGAAAAACCAAAGAAAATAGTTATAAAGTACCGAAGATATGCATTTTTTAAGTATATACATAGAATGTCAGAAAATACAATTTTTTCAACTTTCAAAATTCATTTAAAAATCAAAACGAATTGATCCAGCCAAACTGCTTGCGGGGCTTGGTAGGGGAAAAAATCTAGTATAACGATCATATGTTCTTGCTCATGTGTGAAGACCAAGTGGGAAATTTGTTGCACGGTGTAATCAATAGAATATTGTAACATAATGTTACCCTTTGAATATTGTAGAACATTAGACGCAATTTGTGAAATTTCAAGTGAACTATAATTCTTATTTAAATTTGACTCTTCGCCCTGCGAAAGATGATATATAATTGTACTTATGTACCATATACCACGTATGTACATATACCATTCCAATATTATTTGCATTACGCTAATGATTATTTTTGTTTTAAATAAGCATGGATCGTAATTTATTACGACTCTTATTACGATGCTGATCTCAGTTTCGTAAGGTTTGACTTTATACAATCAAAGTGAATTGTCTCAATTTACGCATTTAGATAAAGTTTCTCTTACTATACATGCTAATTAGACAGAGTGTTATGTCCAAAACAGAGCTGTTTTCACGCCATATTTGTTACGGCTACGCAATATTCAATATTTCGTACATTTGTAAAAAAAAATTCATTCCAGTAAAAAATTAATTTCTCCATGCTGGAATTCGATTCCGCGTTCTTTGACTTTACACGCCGGACACGTTTCCCCTACGCCACCCGCAATACGCTTGACCCCCTTCCTTCCCCACGCTAAAAAAAGTTGAAAATTTTCATTTGCAGTTTTTCAAAATTACGTGTTTTAATTATATTAATTCAAGATCCAGTTTTAAAAACTGAATTCACTATGGTGAAAATCTCTATCAATATTGTGTTTTGACAATGTTAATTTTTGTTTGAAATTTTCGAAAATTCAGATCGTTCGCTACGCGTTACAATTTAAAATTTTATAAACAAATTCGAAATATGCAATAGAACGGCCAGACACGATCCGCAAATTGTACCTAAGAATAAGATTTTAATGTAACAGTTTGACAGAGTTACAAATTGATTGCTAAAAAAAAGAGTACAATTGTTGCTAAAATGCTAAATATTTACTGGTTAATTGATAATAATTTTGGACGGAAACTCTCGCTCAGAAATTTTTGTTCGTTATGGCGTACGCGCAGGGGTCTGTCCTTTGGCAGGGAAAGATGACGATATTTCCCACTCATACGTCAACAATCGAGGCCTCCCTCCCTGGAACAGCGTTTTTCCCGCCCCACGGTATTTTGCGCCAATCACATAGGCACTAAGCCCCTGTCTGTAGCTATTGGTCCACGCGCCCCTCCCCCGCATCGAAGGGTGTCCAAGTTTGTCTGGCCGGTTGGGAAGAGAGAGGTTCACCCGCCAGTTCTTGTGGGAGGAACTTTACATTGTTTGCTATGTCGATGTCCAATAAACCGCGTATGTACCATAACATAACCTGTTTGATTTTGACATAGCTTTCAGTTCTTTTCAGTATCTGATGCATTTTGAAAATCTGCTGTACATAATTTCACTCGTGGTTCTCCTCGCTTCGCGAGTCGGGAATTTATCGACCATTTCCAACATTCTTGGTACCTCTGAAAAAGATGAGTAAATCTTGGACATCGAGAAAAGGAGCCAGGGAGAGAGCGCAGCGCGTAAGGGAGCTCACAAACAGAGGCAGGTGCTAATCTCCGATTAAAATTTCATGAGAGTTGACGTTTCATCAGCCAGTACGCGGTGTTGCCGCATTCTCGCGCGTTGTCACAATGTATGTTGAAATGAGGTTCTAGTGCCACTATTGACAATTGAAGCTCCTGGCAGAGTATCAGCGCCTCCTCTCCTGTCTCAGGATCTGCGACACTCTCAATCGGAGAATACGTCTGAGGATTTGTGTGTAGATCAGGGACTTAGGTGCTTTTCCAGTGAAGCAACCTACTACCGGTTTAAGTTTAAACTCCAATGTAAATGAATTAACATAATTTTACATGAAAATAAAATTTCAACAATATACTACACAACATATACGTCATATATTCACAGCAAAATATTGTTTATAACCCAATAATTAATTAATTTATGTATTAAGAGACATTGGTTAGTGGAACCACCACAGACATGTTGCCACATGTTCTGATCAAGAGTCGCACTAACTTCGGAAATCGCAGTTATTCTGAGCTTACGCTCGTTCACCTACATGTTTTCTGGTATAATGTGTTATGACTTTCTAATTATTATCATCAACTTCGTCGATTCCAAAAGCTCGAAAAAGTACACTGCATCCGCAAGAGGCCGCTCTACAACAGTAATTTTGAATGCACAACAGATGTGAAGTCACAAGCGCTAGGGACGGCGGAAGAGAACAGTAAAACCTCCATTTTCGTGATTGATACGTTCAATATACATTGACATAAAGTGAATGTCCCAAAGCGAAAGAATTATTTCTCATAAAAAATCAGGTACATCAAATTGATGATCTACTTACAGCCATATTACATTTCACTTAACTAATTATACTGTTCGGCAAAAGCGCTGGCATTCGTGACTTATCATGGCCTCACGGTGGCTTAGGCAGCCATTGCATTCACCACATGAAATAAAAAGCGGATTGAATCGCGAACGCGAGGATGCTTTGTGACGCCGCTGGATTCACGGAAAAGAGAGGTCGAGGCACACGTGAAAACGGACGTAATTTCTTTGGACTGTTTTCAGGTGTAAAAAATTAAACACACGCACAAAATCCGGGACAATATTTCGACGTAGATGGTCGTAATAAACAGAAACGTATGAAAAGGTGGGTTCTGCGAAGTCAGCGCTTGGTTCACGCCCAACTCTACAGGGGAGAGGCCTCGCTGTTGTGACGCAGGAGACTCACCGAAGGTGTGCGGACGCCTGAAGGTCAGTTGGTCGCTGCCGCCGCCGCCGCCGCCACCGCCCCCGTCCCTCGGCGCGCCGGCGGCCGCCGCCCCCGGCTACCCAGCGACGCCCCCGGCAACAAAGACTGGCGACAATCGAGGGCTTCAAACGAAGAACGGCCCCAGAGTGACCACGGTCGGAAATTTCAAACCGACTACGCCCCGAGTAGCAAAATCAGAGTTTTTGAATGTACCCGCTTTTGTATAGTTTTTGTTAGTAGTGTGTTTGTAGAATGTACGAATCAAGTATAACGTCTTTGCACGTTGTGGTTTATATTCTGGAGGTCGAACAAGGACGTGGTGATTTTTACTTAGAGCATGGTGACGCACCGGTAAGATTTGTTCCAGAGAAATAGTCATTGTTGTGTTTTAAGTTAAGTATTTATTGTTGAAAACTTTACTAAGTCAAACTGTTATAATATTTTAAAACTCGTTACTAGCTTCCTTGGCTTTGAATATAGTTTCATTTTCGAGATATGAAGTTTCATACCGTGGCCAATAAAGGAAACTTTTGTCACTTCAGCACGGAAAACATCCCAACAGGTGCTGAAACCCATAATTAAAATTTTCAATTATTTGGTCTTCCGCTAGACCTTCATTAACCTGTTTCCGCCGAGTATGTCACGAGCAGAGTTTTCCATGTAATCAACATCAGGCAGAACTAATTTCGTCGCGTTATCGAATTTGTCAAATTCTACGCGGAGATCTTGCAAGTAATTTGTATTAAGATTTTATTTACATTACTTTTATTCATAACTTCCCATTACTTTATTACTGGCACACTATCATACGCCTTTGCTATATCAATAAAGACCATGTGAAGTTCTCTCCCTGTTTGCCATTTCTTTTGCATCACCTGGGACAGGCAAAAGAGGTTATCTAACCAAGATCGACCCGCCCTAAAACCACTTTGTTATTCTTCTTCGTACTCCTTGTATCCATTTTCTATTAATTCTCTTATTATTCTTTCATATACCTTACTGAACTTGTTTGTCACTGCCATCCCTCTATATTTTTCACATATATCTTTCCTTCTTTTTTATATATTGTAGTTATATAAGTCATTTTCCAATCTCCTGGTACATCGCCTTTATTTGTACATCCACGCATTAGCTTCGTCATTATTCGCACTAGCTTTGGTGTTCCATTCTCTAGCAGTTCGCTTAGGATTTCTCCTGGACCAGGAGCTTTACCGACTTTCATTTCTTTGATACATCTCTTAATACTCTCTTCGGATACTGTAATTTCCCTTGCTGGAGATCTCTTTTCCGTTTCTGTAGTTCCAAGAAAGTCTGATCTTCCTTCATTTAATAATTTCCTAAAGTACTCTTCCCATTTGCTTACAGATATACTTTGTATGCGGACTTTTTCCATTTGGAGAGATTTTACCTCTTTTTATGAACTTTCAAATTTCACTTGTTTTTGTGCCATCTATGTACATTTCTACTTCTTGACATTTACGCTCCCATGATTGTTGTTTTTCTTTTCTTATGATGTTTCTAACTCTATTTCGTTGGATTTTATGTTCCTCTCTATTTTCTTCTTTCTTGGTACTCAACCATTTTTCATACAGTCTCTTCTTCTCTTCTATTTCCCGCTCCAGGTCTTGAGTAATCCAATTGCTCTTCCCTCTCCTTTTCTGATTTAAAGGTATTTCACCAAGCGCTTCTTTCGCCGCTTGATGCAGACAATCTTTTAGGTGTTCATATGTCTCCTCATTTAATCCAACTAAGTTTTCATTCAGTAAATTATCCAATCTGTTTTGAAATAAATATCTAATACTTGGTTGTGATAGACTCGCTATATTATATTTCCTACCTTCGCTATTTTCCTTTTTGTGTTTTCCTTTCGTTCTCTGATCTCCGTTTCTTGAAAGAAAATTTTGAAAATGTCCGGAGGGCTTCAAGTAAAGTACCCCAACTTTTAAAAAATGTGTTTCAAATTCTCAAATCTTCAATTCGAGCCAGATGGACAGGGGTCGCTTCAATTTGGAAAAACTCCTACGCGACGTGTAACCGCTAGTAGTGTTCACAGACGTACACACGGACGGACAGACAGACGGACAGTCGGACGTTTTGCCGTCAATTGATTTTTCGGTATCAAGGACCCACAGAACAGGAATTCTGGCTACACATGTAAAAGAGGATTTTTTTCTTAATTTAGCATCTGGTTTAACTCACTCTTTCGTTATCGGCAATGATTTTTTTCTGCCGAAAATCCGCTGGTTTTTTTTTATGCAGCATTACATAACTTTCCTTGTACTACTTATTTTACTCCGTATATACGTATGTATACGTGAAAGTAAAAAGTGTACAATGTTTGCACTAATGAAAAAAAGGACAGTCTCCAAAAAACAATCGACTGCACTACGATCAACAAGATTCAATGAATGTGATGCACATGGAGTCTATATCGCATATGCTTCTTTTCTAAAATAACATTTTGTATCCCTTTACAATCACTGGACATATTTGCTGCTTTATCGTACGAGTGTCCTTTGCAATTGGATAAATTAATGCTACAATCTTGACATAAATTATTCAAAATCTGAGTAGCAACTTGTTTTCCAACATGGTTTTCCAGTTCCAAAAATGTTAAGAAACGTTCAACAGGCAATTCATCTGACATATGCGATACATATCTTATTATGACGCACAGGTGATAAATTGGGGATAGATCAGGTGTTGAATCGACAGTTAATCTAAAATATCCAGAAAATCTAATTTCATCCAAAATCGTAGAGTGAACTTGCTTATAGAGTAGAGTGAACTCTTCGAATATAGTTTTCGACAAGTATGACGCACTTCCAAAAATTGTGAAAATTTAAATCCCATACAATTTGTTTTTCCAGGAGATTTTTTTTAAATTTCAGAGATATCATTACCTTTTCCACGATTTCCATAACTTGAAATGAGCGAGGCCAAAAATGAATCAAATTGTGCGATCATTTCTAGCAATCGCAAATAATGTCCATTATTGACGTCTCCAAATTTCTCATTTGACCCGATGACGTCACAATTTGAGGTGCACTGCCTCCATCTCTAGACGTGCCTTGGAAAACGCAAAAAAAAAAAAAGAAAAAACTTTTTGTATATTTATTGAATAGACATGTCTACAATACAAAAAAATATATTAAACAATTTTGGGAGATAACGGAATTTTGTTTACAGCAATAGGCTCTGAGCCCCGACATCATAACTTTAAAATTACATACTATACTCTCAATTCTTTTTTGTCAGGATAACAGATGATTTGAACTAGTGCCTGAACTAAAACAATATTTGTACTTGTAGTATTTACATGTTTTAAACTTTTTTCAACATAAAATTAAAGAATAAAAAGTTTAATTTAAAAATAAAATTTTATTTATGGAATAATTGGTTTAAATGTTCAGTTTTTGGTTCGTGCACTATCTATATATTTCTGAATTACAACAAAAAACAAATCAAAGGGTTATCTTACATACAACCGGAAACATGATGTTTCAAGTTTCCAACGACAGCCAAAAAGTAAACTTTCCGGGAAATGGCTTAAAAGTTTGTAATGCTCTAGAAAGCTCCTGGGTTATAGGTTATTGCCTTCTTTTTCCATGCCTACATCTTCAATTAGTTTCTTTCTTCCTCTTAAAAATATTTTTCTATTCTTATTTTAGGGTGTTGTCAGTTTTTGGATTTGTTTTATTTTTTTAGGGAAACTACCCGTATCAAAAAAGGGACGTGGTTCCCTTAACACAAGGCTACATAAACGCTAAATAAACAAAACGAAAGATCGTAGAATAAACCGGTTTCGCCATGTTAAAGAGAATATATCAAAGGTTCTGATTCTGTTAAAATTAAAAATAGGATTTTCCCTTTTTTTAGGTATAATATACCTTAAACCTGAAGCAATAACAGGATTGAGCGGCTCAGGGCATCAATTGATGTGACTGCAGAGCCTCCGTCCGAGAGGTCCCGGGTTCCAGTTCCAACGGTGGCAGGATTGTGAGCGCTAAATTTAGATTAATCATAGTGGCACTTGAAGGTCACGAACTGGAAGGAGAGGGAGACGTAGTAATACAGTCGGGAGACCCAATACCGAACATTTTAAGTCGTAATGAAGCCACCGATTGGATGAATGTGTCCCCCTCTCCGTGCAGCTCATGTCCTTGCAGTGCTACTGTATTTAAATCTAAGTATAGTGTCGAAAATCATGGCTCTGTCGGAACTCGAATGTAGGGCACTTTCGGAAAAAGGCACACAGAGATACTAGCTGTTTGCAGGAGAATTGTAGTTGCTGTTTGGAGAAGAATTCCAGCGGCTGACTGCACTGATCGATAGATTTTCGTGATTTCTCCGATCAACGCAATGCGAATGACCTTAGCAATTGACGTTTCCGGAATCACTAATCAATCGTTCAATTAAAAACCGAACAATCAGTTCCCAGAAGAGTGATTATAAGTTGTATGTACGCCTGTACCTGCCCCTGCCGGCTGAGCCCGACTGTTCCTCCGGGGCCTCCCATTCCTCCTCCCCGTTGGGGCAGTGCCCACAGAACGGATCGGGTTTTCGCCGCAACGTTCGCGACGTTATTTTAAATTTTTCCAAGACCAAGACTTACCCTCTATCTCTTTCTTTTATCCTACGTTTTGGGAGTACCGGTGGGTCGCTTACAAACACACACGAATGATAAACACATAAAAATGACATTACATTTACAAAAAAAATCAATACTGAAATGTTACATTACTCATAAATAATATTATATATATATATATATATATATATATATATATATATATATATATATATATATATATATATATATAGTATAGGCCAAGAAAGATCTTTTGGAGGCGCAAGTGTCCGAGTCAAAGGGCATGCGAACAATGACAGACGGCATTTCGATGCGCCGGTGAGGGTTGGTGCCTGGCTCAGCAGCGAGGTGATGAGCAGAGACAGATTTATGACCGGGGAAAGGCTATGACGACGAAACGTCAAAATTTTGCTGTGGGTGTCAGCGTTGCCCTTTCGCACGACACATTTGGCCCACTAACCATCAGTTCAAACAATACCTAACAACGAGACGACTTCTGAAAATTGCAGTGATCGGCGGGAAAGGGAGCACGGAGACAGGATAGAGTGGCACTCTCTCACACTTATTAAGCTAATCGCCTGGAAAGGTGTAGCGGCTTCTGCGCTGTTTGCGCGGCAAGTGTTGCCCGTCCTTGAGAAATCGCGCAACGACCCATTCAGTTCCGCGCACGTGCACCGATCCTCGAAGGCGTTAGGGCGCAAACAAAGTTGAATTCGGCCTCCACTCCACCAATTAAAAGAAAGATGGACGAGTTCACTTGTTGCAACGCCGATGATTGGTAGAAAATAAGAAATAGGCGGGGTGGTTTTTTACAAGAAGGAGTCGGGAGAGATGCGAGGGTGGCATTGAAACTCGATGGGAAACGAGAGAAGCCAGCCAGGTGCGGTAGGAGTCAGATGCTAGCGAGAAGGCAAGTCGCGGCTCGCGAGAACTTGGTTAAAATTTATCTACCTGACTCTCTTTTTAAGTAACTTACGACTCGGTGGATTAAGGACTCCAAAACAAGTCACTTAAGGGAGTAACTCACAATTTGCCAATAATTGCGAGTGTGCTGTATATTCGTTACCGCGCTGGCCATTAATTTGCAGTTGGCGAAAGATTTAAAGAAACACGACCGCTGGTGCGAAATATACCGCCCCGTCAAATATCACGTCCGCAGGGAATGAACACTTCTCGCCAGGAAGATCGCCAACGAACGAGTGCCACTGGTTATGCATCCGCTCTTGCGAGGGCAGCGACCCCGCGGTGCCAGCTCAAGGACTGGAGAGGCGACTTCCAGCACCGGGGAGGGGACAAGGGGCGGTCCGACCCAGGGACGCTTCCAGACGCCCCGCCCCTACTTCGCTCTCAGTGGCATTGAGTGGCAAACGCTACAGGTACCTGGCGCTGCTGTGGAGGAGGAGGGAAATGATATGTGACAAAGACATTTAAATTAATATGGAAGGAAGATTAAGAAGCATTTCATTGTAAATTTTAATTAATTTGCATGATTAAAGTTAGCGCATTACGATTTTCGGCCTAATGTACTCAAAATTGATTAATGGAAGTAAATGACCTGTTTGTTAAGTTATCTAAGTCTTTTAAATTAAATACCATTACCAAAATTCAGTAAAATTAGATGAAGCATGTATGAACGTAATCAGGATGGACCCCTCAGATCCGATGAGGAACTAAACGACAACACCAACAATTTGGCAGGACGAGTTCGCATCACAATATACGAGTATACTAAGAAACATCGCAAACAAACATAGCAAGATTACACTTTCAATGAGAACAAAATAAAATGAATGATTGAAATACATCATCGATTGAATGATTGTACATCATCGGGTGAAAACAGCAAAAAAGAAAATTATTGAAAAATATCTTGTGCCTTTGCGTGAAATTGTGCAGATTCACTTATCTTGTTGCCGGGCCGATGTCCTCTCCGTCCACAGGCTCCGCTCGCAGCGCTCTTCCAGGTCTCGCCCCTCGCAGAGGAAAGGAAACGCAGCCTTTCTTTTTTCTTTGGCCCCTCCACAGTAAGCCTGTGGAGAAGGGGGATTTATTTACTTGAAATTTTTTTTTTACATTAACCTGCTGCCTTGCGGCTTAAGCAGGTAGAGGAGGAGCTTTTTCTTACAGCTAAGTTTTACATACTAGTCCTTAAGTTAACTTATTTGCACTTTGGCATTACTAACTTATACTAAGATCGGTTTTGTCAATACTATAATACTACAGAGCTTGTTATTTTACGGACGAGATATTTTTCTTCTTTTTCTCTACATTCACACATCATTCATACGTGTTTCATTATATACATAACCATTCATCCTTCCCATTCATTCGCACTTCACTACACTACTCACTGCACTACGCACTGTTCGCCACGGCACTGACTTGGCTCAAACGCAGCCACTACCCGCAGCTTCACCTCGTTCCTTGTCACTTTACTGCACGTCTCCTGCTGGCTTCTCCCGTTCTCCGTACGTGCGCTGTACTCGCCAGCGTTGTCACGTGGTCTTCAACCTTTCCCCTAGCGGGAAACACCAAAACAACAACAACAACACCAACTTCAAAAAATATTAATGTTTAAAGTACAAGAGAAAGTACGGAAATTAAATAAATACGAAACATATTATTAATTGTAGACGATGATATTTATATCTTACATTAAACATCTAAATCTGTAATATATAAAAATATGTGTAACAACTCTTTATATATTAATGTGCATATCTTCAGATATTGTATACATTTTGTTTAAAAGCGTTCCACTCTGTATTCGAGTTACGAAACTTAAGGGGTATTTTTGTCTCACTCATTGTAATAACTGAAAAAAAATATAATGGAAACTCTTCGTAAAAACTTTCCTTCAACCAAAATCGTTATTTCCAATCGTTTATTGCTGTGATTTGTCCCTTTTTACCAAATATGTTGTCCTCTTCTACCATCTTTGCTTGTGGCAAATAACCGATCAATATTTAACGAATTACACGAATTCAAATGACCGATTAGTGTTTTTATAAAGTTTAGTTATATTTTAATAAATATATAAACAATAATCTCAGGAAACTATTTTTGCGCTTTATATTTTTGATACACAATATTTTTTTAAAAACTCACGAAAACCCCAACAAAATCAAATAAATTTGCCTCCTAAAACATCCTCTAAAAATAAAAAATAAAAATATGGGTGGATACTACTAACCTTGCAACACTGGTACTCGGTGTCCGCAAGCCGACTGACTTGCAGCAACGGATCGACACGACGCCTAGCACCTGCCTTGTCACAAACCTGTCCTAGCTAAGCAGCACAGTTCCGTGTGGCCGCAAGGCGCAATGATACCACACTTCCCTTCTGTGAAACCATCTCTATCCTTTCGGGCACGTATGGATGATCTGTAACATAGATAATAAACATGATCAGGAACTACAATAGCCGTTCGTCGCGCTTTGGTGTTGTTTATCGCAATTTTTTGGTCAGTATTGATGTTGTGCCTTCCGTATGTATCATACGTGGCCGTGGGATCCGGCTTGTCCAATGTTAAATGCTGAATAATGTCATTATTTTTTTTTTTTAGAAATTTGAATCTAAATTTTTAAAAAGCTCTTCGAAGAGCGGCATGTTTGAAGCTAATTTCAGTTTTGAAATTCTAACGAAATGTGGCGCACAGCATGATATGCTGCGAAGACACGCATTTTCAACTATTTGCAACTTATTTAAGTGCGCGTGCGCCGTTATTCCCCAACCTGGCCAGGCGTAGTCCATAATGGGCCTAATCATGGCTTTGTAAAGCAGGAGGCTGTTCACTGTGAAAATGTTGCTTTGCTTATGTAATACGCATCGCAACATACACAGGCGTTGCCACGCTTTACTCGAAACCAAGTCAGCGAGCTCGTGGAAAGTTAATGCACGGTCGAGCATGATGCCAAGGTACTATGTAGTAGCACGCCATTCAATGTTAGAATTGCATAGCGCGAGTGGCCGCGGCTGGTCGTATTTATATCTACGTGTGAAGGGCTCCGCCGTGCTCTTTTCCACGTTGCGTCGCACACCTCGGCTCCTTCCTCTACCACCAAGTGCATCTCCCCGACCGTCTCGCCCCCTCCCTCCTCCAACTACTTCCCCCCCTCGCTGATTCTTCCCTGCCCGGTGCCCTACGAGTCCCTAGCTGCCACAATCCGCCGAGGCCCCGTTCACGACCTTGGCGCCAACGAAACGACCCTTGCGCGACTCCTTGGAATGCCATGAAATTACTAGTTGTTTCTTTGCACAAGCTATGTGCATACGCAAGTACATTACAAGCTATTACCTGTCGCAGGCCCATATATTCTGTGTTTCTTACTAGAGTGGCCCGCGGGCCCCAAAAGCGTAAAATTGTATTAGTGAAGTTTTACATTTTGACGTGAGATTTTGCCCACTTTCCTTCATCAGTATGTTATCTGACATGCAGTAATTTTATGTTGTTAATTTCATTAGCAACTCGTTGCTACTATTAGATAAAAAAATATTGATTTTAAGGTGAATACAACTATAAAAGTAGAAGTATGTCTTGGGCGTTTCTTTCCTATATTCACTTCTTCCCATACTTTTATTTTCGGGGGTCTTCCAGAGGGAAATTGAAAACTCGTTTTATGATGTAAATGTTTAGGACAGTCTACGGATTTCACAAACAGTATTATTCTTCATTCAAAAATTATGGGGAAAAACACAAAGTTAAATTGAATTGAGAATGATTTTTAATGAAATGTTACTTCCTTGTCACTCATCATTCACTCCAGTGCAATTACTACCATGCAATAAATAACACAAATCAAATTAAAGACACTTGAATCAGCCTAACAGTAACCTGCAACCGAGGTTCACTGCGCTAGTAAATGCGATCAACACCACGAATTAGCGTGGGCTCAGGTGGCCCCGCAGTTTGAGTTCGCTGCGATCGGCGACAACGCGACCTGGTGTTCCTACCGCGTTCAGGAACACAATACTCAAAACAGCAAACGTGAAACAGGAAACATGGAGAGAATTCTCTACGAAACACCGAATAGCAACATTTCACAAAATTGTGTTTGACACTGCCAGAGTTCTTTCTAAACATTACGAACGACTGGTGTTCCATTTCGACCAGTTGTTTCAAAAGTGAATTTGTTTAATAGTATCTTAGAGGGGCCAGCGGCCGCGAAACAGTGTCCCTGCTACGGCGAGGCCGACGCTCTTGACCGTGTACTCTTTAAGTTACACTATGAACCAATATATATTTCTGATTCCTTTTGTACAAAATCTGAAGGTGATCCATTGCCAATTTCTTATGCTGGTTATTCGTAACGTTTAAGATATGTAATACAGTTTAATGTAAATGTCTTTTAAAATTATGTTGACATCCTGATGATGATTAAATGAATTTCCCGGAACGTCACTGTAAATGAAGTAAGCTTTCACAAAAATTGTATAGGAGTTATTCAAGAAATTTCAATAAGTGTTTTTATCAGCTAAGTAATTATATTATGTGCCGTCCTACATAATAAAGGGCAAAAAATGTTTCTCTGTGGTATATAAAATATTTCATATCAAAGGGAAACAATCTTCCTGCAAACTCCTTTAGCGCCGCAAACAAGTTGCGCCGAACAGAAGTTGCCTCTGCGCGAAGGAACAAAGGGATTCGCAGGCGGCGGCGGCGGCGCCACTGGGGGCGGGGGCGGGGATTGGGAGGGGCGTGGACGGGCGAGGAAGCGGAGGCAACGCCGAAATAACAGAGCCGCCAAACCATTCTTTATCCTCGAGAGAATGAAGTGGATGCATACAAACCGGAGCGTATCCCCCCACCCCCACCCACTGGAGCGCGTGGTCCGCTGGCCCTGAGCTGTCGCTTGGTTGGTTGGCTGTTAGCGATTCCGGGCGCGTCAAATGCAGACCTCATTGATTCCGTAAGAGTGATGCATGATTTTAGCTCGGAAGGTAGCTGTGCTCTTCCCTCGCTGGTTGGCCAGATTCGGCACCGACCCACAGTCGGTTAGCGGGGTTCCCCCAACCAGGTATCTCTCACCAACGAGGCACCGCACCAGCCGGGACGAGCTCTAAGTTCCCGACAGGACCTCCCGGCATTTGGGGTAGTGTAGTGCAGTAAGTGTAAGTGTGTATGTAAAAGGGCTATCATCTTAGCAGCTGTCAACACCCCGCTATTCACCTCAGGCTGTAGGCAACCTCGACTTCATCGATGCGTTCTCCGCAATGGCAAAATTGTTTTTTCTTCTCAACATTGTTTTTTCTTCTCATTTAACAAATAAATGTAACCTTGAACGTAAGGCTGTGCACCCTTGGCGAATCCAATCCAAATTTCCAAAAAATAGTTTCCCCCCTCTCCATAAATACATGATAAAGGAAAGTCAAATATTTAGTCTAATACTAAAGTAAGTAAATATTAAATAAACAGCAAGGCAAGTTAATTCCAAATCAAATCAAAAAACGGAGCAGCAGTGTCAAGATAAAATAGCCAAGAATGTCCATTCCTAATAATGAAAATACTGTTGTATTAAAGCCCTTGAAACGCCACACGACCGAGCAAGAAGTAAATAAATGAAAAAAACGAACCTACGTTGACCAATATTCTACTGTCGCAACAGAAATGGACGACTGCTTAATAATTCAGAATAGTACTTGTCAGAGCAAGCTATTTTTTATTTCATAATCATATTTTTTTATATTTTATTCAAGACGCATATCTCTGAGGTCTCTGCACGGCAGCGGCCCACTTCTCAGAATCTGTATCACCAACTAAGCTTTCAGAATGCCACGTGCGGTGGAGCCTCAGTTCTTAGTAATGCAACCGACTCGCCGTGCAGCTGTGCCTACTGGAAATCTCTACTTGCGTCAGATGGCGCAATACTCTCTTGCAAGACGCTACATGCCAACGGTCGGCCTCCGCCCCCCCTCCGCCGATGTCTCGTATTAATCCCTTCTCCTGCCACCAGAGCTCACCAGCTCCCGGCGCTGCGCCGCCCGCTGGCCGCCGCGCCAGCGCCCTCCCCCCCCCTTGAGGCGTGTCGCCGGAGGGTGGGGGCTGCCCCCACTGCTGCCTGCAAGCTGCGCTCCGGCCGACGCAAAGCCTTCTGGGAAACTTCTGGAAACCTAACCGACGCCTCGAATGGCCCAGCCGCCATTCTTCAGTTCTCGTCCGATCGCCTAACTGTACGGACGGGTCTCCGCGCTGCTCTGCTAGCGGCGTGAACAATTCTGTTCTCATCTGATCTTCATGTCGAGCAGACGTGCTCCGCGCCGCCCTACGGCGTGCCTCTGCGCTCGTCCAGGCTTCCAGCTCTACGGACGGGTGGCGCCGCTCTCCTGGCGTCGTTATTTGGGCCTCACGCTATCCATGGTGCTGCCTAACAATTGCTCCTCTCGCTGAGCAATTTTTCTGTTTCTTCAACATGGCCGGTGAGCATGCTGTATCACTGCACAATTCTGCGGCCGTTGCTGCCATCAACATACAATGCTGCCATTGGTAACTATTCTGCAAACTGGACTACCGCCACGTGCTCAGCTAATTTACATTCACGTCCACGTGGCGCCTGTGTAACTATTCTACAAACTATTGCTCGCCACGTGCTCAGCTAATTTATATTCACGTCCACGTGGCGCCTGTGTAACTATTTTACAAACTATTGCTCGCCACGTGCTCAGCTAATTTATATTCACGTCCACGTGGCGCCTGTGTAACTATTCTACAAACTATTGCTCGCCACGTGCTCAGCTAATTTATATTCACGTCCACGTGGCGCCTGTGTAACTATTTTACAAACTATTGCTCGCCACGTGCTCAGCTAATTTATATTCACGTCCACGTGGCGCCTGTGTAACTATTTTACAAACTATTGCTCGCCACGTGCTCAGCTAATTTATATTCACGTCCACGTGGCGCCTGTAACTATTTTACAAACTATTGCTCGTCACGTGCTCAGCTAATTTGCATTCACGTCCACGTGGCGCCTGTGTATCTATTTTACAAACTATTGCTCGTCACGTGCTCAGCTAATTTATATTCACATGCATGTGCTGCCTGTGATTAACTGTCCTACAAGTTGTGTTGCCGACATTACGTATCTAAGTGGTGTTTCGTGTTCTCTCTCCGGTGCTACTTACGGCACCCACATTCCCTGGACTTCCATCTGCCTCTGTCGCAACTTCAGCAAGATGCAAGAGGAGCAAGTTTTGTGCTACCGCACTAATATTGTATTTACATTGTGATTTGTGTGCTGCAACCCTTTGTTCCTTCTCCCCGTATAGCTTAAGATGTATTTTTATGTATTTTGTTTTTAGAATATATGTTTACATGCCTTAGATTACAACTCTTTTATGGTAACAAGCACTCTCCTTCCTCCTCCATTCTTGCAGTCCCAGATCTGCAAGAGTGGTTACAACCTGTTCTCTCCTTACAGGAATCTGGGTGGTCCTTCGAAATTAATCTAATTAATCTAATTAATGGGCTATGGTTGGAATGTTTGGGAGGAGTTGAAGTTTCATTATTTCACAAACCAGTCCACTTTGCTCGACTCCCCCATCCAGTACTCGTAAGGAAAACAATGCGACGCATTACATTATTTCTACATTATTTTTAAAAGTTATTAAAAATATATTATTATTGATAAAATGATACTAAATACTTGCACACCACAAAAACGCGAGCTCGTCTTGCCTTGCATATGGCACGCGGAACTTTTTAGAACACAAGCCAAAAACCGGTTGCAGAACATCAAACATCTGATATTGCTTTAACATGAAATTAGATGTTATTTACTAAATCGAAAGAACAAGACGTTCATTCTAAATCTGATTGTGGCTCTATCGCGTATCAAGTTCCATATTGTCCTTGAGAAACGAATTTAACAAAAATACAGATGTTTGGCCTCGTCCTGTCGGCTTTTTTGGTTTTATGTTTTACTGTTTGAGACGTTGACGCATTGGAGATTATTGTTGCGTCACTGACGACTGATACATCAGTCAATGTCAAGGAGTGAAAGGTTCATGCATAGATTCTTGTCTGTTAAGTGCTTCCCGCCCGTAAATCAGAAGTGTTTAGTAATAGTCTTTTTGATTTATTTCACATTCTTGCCATATACAATAAATAACTGAATGTTTTCAAAAAACAACACTAAACAAAAACAAAGTAAGAATTCACTGTTCAATCATATTCTTGGAGGAGAACTACATAAAGAGGGAATGAATATGAAATAGGGGACGACCGGGACGGGATGTCGCCACGATGGCAGGATTTCCGACACCAGCTTCCTGGCTAGGTCGACTTCAATCGCAGCGTGGAGAGCAATTGTAGCGGACGGTTGCTCTGATCGGTAGTTTCCTCCGATCCACCAGACGAATGCCGGAGCAGTACTCTAACACACAGGTCACGGAACGCACGCGATGCATCCTTCCTCTTCTTTGCTCTATCACCACTCCGTACTTACATACTCTCACTTTTATTTACATGCACTACACTACCGCACATACCGGAAGACAGGTTGGGAGCTAAGAACGTATTCACGTAAGATTTATTACTTCGGATTATTAAAGAATAGAAAATATCGAAGGATAAGAACAAAGAATTTAATTACATAGTGAATAAATTAATACAACTACTATTTCAATTACAAATATTATAAGTTAACAGAAGTAAACACAACAGCAAACTATTTTCACAGCACTGACTTCAAAAAATAATAAAAATTATATCAGTGAATTATTTTAATTTCTTCTGTTCTTTTTTTATTTTGCTTTCTATAAGCAGGATTTGACATGAATAAGTAATATTGTAGCATATGCTCACTTTAGAATCTCTACACGGATAATACTTCCATTCGTGAAATAATGTGCCGAACATTGATCAAGCCAAAAAAGTCATCTGTTTTAAATTAAAACAAATATGTTGATTATTTTGTTGTAACTCATTTCAAAACAGAAAAATAATACGCTTCATTGAGCAAAATGGTTTCCAGTGCAATTGTCACTGCTTTCCTTTCTTCGACACGTGTTTATCTCAATCCACTCCGCGATCAACTGCGTGAAGCGATAAATTAAGCCTTCGAATGTGATTTAATTGCACGTAACGCAGCAGGCAGTCCGTGTTGAAGGTTCGCTAATTCTGCCGCTGCCGTACATTAGCGCTCTGGTTCGTGACGCGGTCGATTATGCAGGAGGCGATAATCGCGCGCGCTCTCTCACATTTCACCCGGCTCATCCCAGACGGCTGCTCGCTCGGGTAGGCCACGCTCAACGCCCTTCAGCTCAACTCGGTTTACTTTTCATCTATTAACAAATAGTTAATATATGTAATTACAGTACAACCCCGGTTATCCGAACTAATTGGGGGTGTGGTCTGTTCGGATTATCTGAAAAAATGTACCATATATATATATATATATACAAATACATCTATATGATTACCAGACAGTGTAATGTAGCGTGCGGTGTGAGAAAATAGCGATTGCATCCTCAGATCATCACATCGCATCATCAAGCAGACTCAATTCCTCACGGCAAAAGATTACCGATTTCGCAAGTTTCTGAGTGGAAATGACTGCTACATAAATGTGTGCAGTTACTAGTACAGTAAATGTTTTATTTTGACACCTTGTGTTTCAATAATTAGTTGTTCAGTTCCATAAAACCCTCTATTTATGCTATAAATAAGCATTTTATTTTATTTTTTTTCCATCCCTAATTTTGTTCGGATAATCCTAAATTTCGGATTTTTGGGGTTCGAATTAACGAGGTTCTACGTACTTCTTAACTATGTGGGCAAGTGTGAAGGCCTTTAAACAATTACAATGCTTACATCGTACCGCGTTCTAACTTTTCGAATTCTGGCATTCACCTCAAATGGCCTCTCCATCAGATCAAAGCCGCCAAAGAGATCATAGTAGAGAAAAAACCCTGAAGGAGGAGAAACTCCCGTCAGAAGACGAGTACAAGCTAATCTACCAAATTTTTTGATGTTGATTCTCAAAATTCAGCATCCCCAGTGGCTGGCACCCTACCGCTGTGGAAACTACCAATAATCACAACATAACGTCAGAAACTACAGATAAACACGTAAGCAAAACCTTTTTTCTTGCAGTATAATCGGAAATATACCCTAATAAGCACCAAGCGATTGTGATTGAAGCCCAAAAAGGTATTAGTCTCAAGGATTATGTATCTAAAATTGCAACAATAGTTAACCCCTCAGATATACGTTATGTTTAAAGAATCTCTAATAACAGAATCCGTTTCTTCCTCTCAACTCAAAAGATTGTTGAACATATTGTGAACACACAGATTTATCATTATTAATAATCAAAAACTGAATATACGACCACTCATCAATAAAAAAGTACGAGTTATTTCTCTCATGTGCGTCCTGTTATATCTAATGAGCTACTGCTGAGTTAAGTAAAAATAACATCAAACCCTCCACCAAGATACCGTTTATCAGAGCTGGGATCTATGAACTTGACTTTTCTCAAATTCTGAGCTTTTGGAGACATATTTATATTGATGCGGATTATATTGACAAGACACCAGACTCTGCACTGGCATGCTATCAAGACACCACATACCTTTTACACTGACAAAGTTGTATGTTTCCTATGCGAGGAAGAAGACCAGAAGGCTAACAAATGTCCCTCTCATCAAAACCATACCAATAACAGTGACAGTGAGGGATACCACAAATAAAACATTATTCTATATTCTTAAGAAATAGAAATAATTCAGTTGAGGCATTGCTTTATATAAAAAATCTCCTTTTCCAGCAGATGAAATTCATCTAATCACCGATATTGAATGTTCATCAACCAAAAATAACCTGGGAAGAAAATATTTGGGTATCTGTAATATCTACTCTCCCAATAATTGGGACATTAAAGAAAATGAACTATTAAAATCATTGATCAGCTACCTAACTAGCTACCTAAATCTTTCATCATGGTAGATGATTTTAATAGTTACAGCCTAATGTGGGTATCTTATAAAAAAGACAGAAGAGGAAAGATAATTAAAAAAATATTAGAAAACCCAAATATATTGATTCTTAACAAAAATCAATCCATTAACTTTAACAATACACATGATAAGTTCAGTGCCATTGATTTAATAATGTGCTCATCTTCTATTGCTTTTGAATGGAGCTGGAGTACCATAGAGAACCTACATGGTAGTGACCATTTTTCCAATCTCTTAACTAATCATAATAACAGCTCAGTGACAGCGTGCATTAACTATTCTCCAAGATGGAAATTTCAAGATCTAACTTTGACAGGTACAAGGAAATATTCTCGCCAAAAATAAATTAAATTAGCATATTAGAAGAAACATTCGCAATCACCCTCATTGAAATAATTGTGAAACTGACTGATATTATCCTCAAAACAGCCAGTGAAACAATTTTTATTTTTTTATTTACGTCAAAACAGTTAAAATCTGTGTGTGTCGTGCTATGAGAAGTTAATTTGAAGTTACATTTATCTCCAGAAGCAAAACAAGGGGCCATCTCTGCATTGGGGATGAGGGATACTGGACCAAAACCTGATCGAGATGGGAGTTATTGACTCAGAAGCTGAAGAACAATACTTGTTACAGGTTCTTTACAATTATACAATCCAAATGATATATAACACATTAAATGTCATTATTAAAATTAATATACTTTCCTTTTGAATGCTCGGTATAGTCACTAATTGTATAGAAACAGTTGTGCAGCAGAAAAGATTTTATTGGGACTTAAACTTATGTATCGCATTTATTCGTTCAATGTCATCTGGCAAGGTGGTGTAAAATAATGTTCATGTATTGTACGTGAAATTTGAAGTGCGGAGTTGATACTGTTACCTGATGAATATGATTACTACGTCGAGTGTTGTAGTTATAGACAACGACGTTTGCTGAAAATATATTCCCGCCCTTAAGTAAATCATTTTTGACAAAAACCACTGATCCATATATGAAGAGACAAGGTAATGGTAAAATACCTAGAGTAATAAAGAAGCTTACAGGAATCACGTGGGTGGGATTTGCTTATTATTCGTACAATTCTAAATCTAAAAGACTGGGAACTATAAAATGTATTTCCCCAGAATATTATGCCATATCTCAGGCGGGAATGAACATTCGCGAAATATACGCAACGAGCAGTGTGGAGGCTGACTGAATTTGAAAGAATTCTGAAAGCGTAGCAATTCCAAAAAACATGAAAACCAATAACGAAACAACTCCCTTGGTGGAATGAAGACAGCGAAAATTCACATAAATTGCAGATACTCGTTCAACAAATACAAGAGGCATCCAACCAGAGAAAATCATACTGAATACAAAAAACCTCGGGCAAATGCTAGACGAATACATAAAGAAAGTAAAAGGCCTGGATTCACTTTATTTCATCAATAAATTCTAACCTCACAGATTGGGAAAAAATCAAAGCTACCAATGGTTGCGACAAGCAGTACATACAACCTAAATTTATGTTACACAACAATCGAGTTCCCTCTTCTAACGAAGAAATTGCAAACATTTTAGCATTTACGTTTGCTAATAATTCAAGCGACAGTGACCTTAACGATAAATTCCAAGCATACAAATGTAACTCGAATTTAACAATAGATAGAATTATCCAACAAAATTCTTCTAGTAATTCTACAGTAAACTACCCTGTACAGGTAAAAAAAGTTGAGATTTTGCTAGCTCATACTAGAAATTCAAGCCCAGGACCAGCTGGAATGTATGTTTTTTATGAAGAACTGTCGACCAATGCTATTGAATATGTAACCCAACTATTCAATGGAATAATAACCACTCGTGAATTCTCTAACAAATGGAGAAAATCCACAGTTACCTAATTCTTAAACTTAATAAGATCCAACCAATCCGAATAATTACAGACCTGTATCCTTAACATCCACCCTCTGCAAATTACTGGAAAAAACTGCCAATAACTGGTACCATGAATATTATAATAAAATTTCACAATTCCAAAGTTTTTTCAGACGAAATCGTTCTACAACTGACCACCTACTAAACATCTATAGTGATATTTGTGATGCCTTTACAAAAGATCACCATGTTGTGTCTTACTCTACAGATAGAAAAGTCTAACGACATGGTATGGAGAGATCAAATTATAAACATTTTTTAAGAAATGAGGATAGATGGTCCAATACTAACTTTGATAACTCAGTTCATAACGATTAGATCTCTACAAGATAAATTCAAGAACATTTTATCGAACACATATACAATTAATAACGGAGTGCCTCAAGGATCTGTACTTAGTGTATTACTATTCTAAATTGCCAGAGACGATATAACGTATCATATCCATCGTCCAGTGAAAGTATGCTTCCTTGCAGACGATATAACCGTAACATTAAGTGGGGAGAATATTAAAACATCTCTAGAATTCCTCCAAATTATTTTCAACCAAATTCAAGATTGGTCCAATACGATAGGTTTCAAGATCTCTAAAACCAAATCAGAATGCATCATCATTCAGTATCAGATAAACCTTAAAATATAATCACAACAACAAAAATGTTCCAGCCAAATAAAAACCTTAGGAATACTATTTGATAGTAAACCAACATGACACATAACGAGAATTTAAAAGCTGAATGCCACAGAAAAATGAATATAACAAAAGACCTTCCATCATCTACGTGGGGAGCCGACAGAAATGAGCTCTCATTTGCTCCAAGATGGATTATGCAGCAATTATTTACCTGTCAGCTAAGTCAACAATACTTAACAGTCCTAACCCAATCCACTCAGCCGGATAAAGTTTAGCCATTACCACATATCGAACAAGAGCGATTTTACGCATTTTTGTGGAGCCCAATGATGAACCTCTTCATATCAAAAGAAAAAAACTATGTTTTGCATATGTCAGTAAAATATCATCCAGTCCTAATAACTTTCCTTATAAGAATATATTACGATAAAAAACACAGAAATATTATGCTCCGAAACCAATTTATTATATCCTGAACCAGTATCTTGAACAAATGCACTTTATCATTCCTACTGCTCGAACTATCATGATTAAAAAAAGAGACCTCCATGGATTCTTTCGCAGCATTCAGTTTCCCACAAAGACATCAAAAAAGAACTTCATTAAAGAAACAAGAATATTTGGAATATTGACCAAATCACCTAACCAATCGGATCAGAACCATTTCGATCAGAAAAAGTATCTTTCATGACCCCTTTTCTTACCTTCACAAGAGAAAATATCAAACTGTGCTCACCTGTTTAAGAACTGACAATCCAAACTAACCCATCAGCAGTTACAAACAAAAGAAATGCAAAAATATTGGGGCCAATGCCAATCTGCTCTCTCTATACCATATGCATTACCTATCACTCGTATCAAATGTATCTTAACACTCATATCACAACCTTGATGTCTAAACTTTTCAGGCATATTTTGTACATTAGTTTTAAAATTTGGATCCTTGTGATTTCCTAGGAAGTTTTTAATGACTTCCTTGAAAGCCGTCCATACTTGTTTTTCGGTCTGTGTCATTGTGTCTTCAAATATACGATCTTTTTCCAACTTCTTTGGGTTCCAACAAATATTCCCTCTTCAATCTTTGCATCAGTTATCCTGGAAATGTGTTGCATATATATTTGTAGCAGTAACCATCCTTGTTTAAAGACTTAAAAATTGCTTCATAAGTCCCAATTTGATGTGTAAAAGAAAAGGAGAACATTTTTTGGTTTTACAAGATTGTCATTCATTATATTTTTGGTTCTTACAGTATATTTAAGATTCTCTTCTTGACAGAAGAACGGAACAAATTTCTCTTCACAGTGTCTATACCATGCAAATGATGTTCCTGGAACTAGGAGATTTTTTCTTTTAGTATTGATCTCAGGATTTGAGCTGCAGACTTAGAAAGACCTAAGTCCCTTACCAAATCATTAAGTTCACTTGGTGTGAACTGTTGAGACTGCTTGACGTTCTCTTCTTGAACTGGATCTGAATCACTGCAATTGTCTTCAGAGTCTGAAGATGATTCCTTTCCAAATGTTTCTGATGGAGAGGCACAGGAAAATCTGTCTGATGAGCGTCGGGCCATTTTTCTGACAAGAGATTTGGATAACCGAAATTTTCATTTTTTTTTAAATTGTAGCCTACAACGTCACATACACAAAAGTATGTGTATCAATTAACTACATGATTACGAGGTTCATGCCAAATCATTGGAACAGCACAAGGCATCCCTCCCCATCTTCCCTCCACTCAATTTCCTTAACTGTTCAACACAAGAATGACACACTTTTTTGGAAGCCTATTTTTTGTCCACATCTCCTAGTTTCAAAGCAAAGTAGGCATGGTATTCCTTTTTAACAAAGTTCAAGAAATTCTGTCTTTTTCTTGCCACAAATCTCCCAAAAATGTGACAAAATATATCAGGATTATTTTTACATTTTCTGGAAGGCACATTATTTCAAGACACACATCGAGCAAATAAAACGTTCACTCAGAAATGTAACTCCTCGATTTTAATCTTAAAATGATCTCTGAGCTTTTCTGATCATTGTGGCATATTATTTATTGAATTTTTTTTTTTACTTTCCCGTTGATGAACGTATATAGGAGTAATATACGTAGAATAAGGAAAGTTATGTAATGTTGCGGAAAAACGATTTCAGATTTCAATGGACATACACGTTTTAGGGTCCCCTGATACCGGAAAAGTTGTTCTTTTCAAAACTTCAGTCTGTCCGTCTGTACACTCTACTAGCGCCTGAACAATGTGTAGGATTTTATCCAAAATGAAGAAATCCCTGTCCATCTGACTCGAGTCGTTGCTTTGAGATTTTGAAAAACATTTTTTCAAATTTGGGGTTACTTTACATGAAGACCGAAAATTTTCAAAATTTTCTCAAAAACGGCTCCAGATTTTATCCTTAAACTTTTGGTAGGGATAGAACTAAATAAGGCTCTAAAAGGTGAGCAAAACATCAGTGTCCATTCTTTTCTTCCCATAAATTACAAAAATGTATTTTTTTACTTATTTCTCACCTTGTTACATTGGTGCCGATTTGTTCATTACATTGATGAGTACATGTTCTTTATATAATCTTAATAAATGTATACAATTTTTTTTCTTCACACTTTTCGGAGGGATAGCGCTAATTGCACTGTTACTCTCGATCTTTGGTTTTCGATGCAATTCGTCAGCCCTTTTGTCTCTTCTGTGTGTTTATGGTAAAGTGTTATTTTTCTATCTTGGGGTAAGTGGTGAGCCTGTTGTGTGAGTTAGTTCGCCTCAAATGATAAAACAGAAAAGTATTTTTAAAAAGCTTGTAAACAAAGGATCGTGAAGAACGTTGAAGTTAAGAATTTGTGTAATGCGGAAAATACGTTTAGTATTAAATATCGTAACACCGGAGATGATCTTGTCAAACGCCCTCCCCCTCCAAGCAGAGATCTCAGCTGAGTAAATGTCCAAAAAAGCCAGAAATAGTAACTAAAAACGCTTCTATATGTCAGGAAAAAGTCTATATATCAATAAATATTATTTTTATGAATAATAATGCAATAAATATGATGGGTAATTCTTAGGAACTTTAAGAGCGTGTTATTCAAATTACAGTTATTTAGCCACGTGGCGACTGTCCATTCCCGGAATCAATTACACACATGTCCAATCACTTATATCACAATCCAATTTCATTGTCAATGTCCTTTTTACTTCTACACGCTTTACATTGAAAAACTTGTGCTATGTCTTTACTAACTGCGCTTACTGCACCGGTATTAAAGTCCAGTATTCCGCGCACCTCCAACGGACTGATCGCCTCCCACGCGCCCACTGCGTGTCTGAACCGCCTGCGCACGATCGGCCTACTCGCAAAATGAGGCGCAGGCCCGTAACGTGACGCTGTATATCTCACGCCGTATGCCTCAAGGTCGACTGAGCCACAGTGGTGATTGCCGCAAGACGGCTGCAGTGTTTCTCTCACCACGCATTCCACTCCGGCACGAGCGCTGACGATGTCGAGTATTTACGCGATGTTAGTGGATTTGATTCCTGAAGTGGATTCCGAAAGAGAGTTCGAGTTAGAAACGTTAAGTAATGCTATTCTGTTAGAGCAAAAAGTAGAAAGAAGCGACATCATGAAGGGAAGAGAAACACATGGAGAATTTGCTCCAAGGAATTTGGTGATGATACTTTTAGAACTATATTAGATTAAATCGTGATCAAGTCAGAGAAGTGCATGATCCTGATCAAAAATGAAATGTTTGCATATTTTCTCATACCTGGAGGATACTGCATATTCTTGCGTTTTAAGTGGATTTTTTTAAACAATAAGAAAACTTAGTAATTTACGTAAATATTAGTGAATTATTATCTAATTTGTAAAAATATGTCTTAAATCAAAGTTTCTTTAAAAAACGCTTCTTGAAACTGATGAATTATAGTTACCACTGTTCATAAAACACCTCACAAAGTTTGTGTCAAAAAGAGGGCTTCAATCAGTTGTTCTCCCTCTTGAGCAGAGTGACGGCGAAACGTCGCAGGAGACTGCGACTAAGACGCAGCGCCCGCAGCGCCTCCAAGCGCAGAACGGCGAAACGTCACCCTGCGCTCCGACGTGCGCGGGTCCGAGAAGCACAGCGGCTCGCAGAAATCACAGTCAGGCACTCTGCGTCTCATTTTGCGAGTAGCCTTATCTCGCCGAAACTCGTGGATGACCGAGCCGCATACTTGACATTTCGCTGATCATCCTAGATTTCGCGCCATTTCTATTCTTTCGTCTGTTTAGACAAGGAGACCAGAGAGAGAGAGAGAAAGAGAGATAGAGAGAGAGAGAGAGAGAGAGAGAGAGAGAGAGAGATTAGCATGAGATGAAGCATTACGTAAAAATAACTACTGATAATTGGAAAATTATTACCATATGTAACAGAATTTCAATACGCTTCTTTCACATATTGACATACAATTTTTACTCACTGGTTGACATGCAACGTTAGAGTGTTAACCTTTGTCTTCCTTCGACACCACACAAATTTAAACCTAAATATGTCTCGAGCCCCCTGGCATTCTCGCTCTCAATGCCCGATTTTCGACCTCCCGTGCTGGGGGTGAAGTCCTGTTCCAATCGCGAAGGGCGGGTGACAGTCGCTGACAGCAGTCGATGGGCAAGCCACCGCATCCACTCACTCAACGCTCTCGGAAAACACGTGATCCATATGGTTGCCAACAATGTTCCGGTAATAGGGAGGGCACTCAATAAGCAAAAAAAGCTCCAATACATCCACACTAACACATTTGTTTTTAGAAATATTTTATTTAGATTGTCTTCTCTCCATTTGCGTTTCAAATGAAAAGATTCAATCACAAAATGCAGATGAAAACTGTCCGACAGCCTCTTTAGTTGCTAGACACAGACACTATTACAGATGCATGTGTCACGTGCGTGTGTCAGCGAACAAAAAAAGGATATTCCTATTTTCTATTCTAAATTAAACAATAAACGATATAACATAGCAGATCTAAGAGTCTTAAGCAGTCATGAGATAAAATTTACGACAAAAATGGTTAAAAATTTACTAAAACGAGGACATTTAAAATGCAAAGGAGGACGAGAGGAACGTTGACCTCAATAGAGGGATGTCCTCTCAAATGAAGCACAGTTGGCAACCCTACACTCGCCGGCGCGGGAAGCACGTGATCGATTGTCGCAAACCTTTACCGCGCGCTAAGGCTGCCAACAGTCCTCCACTTGGGAGATCAGTCCTCCAATGACGTCAATTGTCCTCTCGTCCTGCTTTGCGTTTGAAATGTCCTTCTTTTAGTAAATGTTTAACATTTGTTGCATTTATTTTATCAAACGACTAACACCATCTGCGTCGTATCGTTTAAGAATAGAAAATATGAATACCTCTTTTCTGAACGCACACACATGACACACGCATCCATGATGCATGTTAGTGCCTCTTTCTAGCGACTAAAGAAAAGGACGTTCAGACCATATTCATCTGCATTTTCTGAATGAATCTTTTCACTTGAATCGCAAATGGAGAGAAGAAAGAAACAGAGCTGATGATAGTCTAAATTAAATATAAAAAGAAATGTGTGGATGCATTTTTTGTTTCGTTTTTTCTTTTGCTTATCGAGTGTTCTCCCTTTTACCGGAACACTGTTGGCTGCCCTTGCGCGCAGACGCTCTCGTCAGCAGCGCCGCGAGCGAGTGGAGCCGTGAACTGCTGTATAATGCATTTTGGATCGCCATTATCAGCGGCGAACAGAAAAGTATTTCCCGAGAGGGAGAGTGTTTGCAAAATACGCGCAATAACGAGGCAATAAAGGCGATTTTTGTGTGCCACGTCCTACTTTGTTGATAGCCGCGCGACCAACAATTAGTTAATAAAAACTGCGTCTGTTTCGAAGTTATCACTGGGCACTTTCGGTCGGATCTGTGTTACGAAATTGGCGTGTTTTTTTTGTTTGTTTCGTTTTGTTTTGTTTTGCATTTGCAAAGGCTGGAATTGAGCTCGGCAAAAAGCGAGCGTTTGGTGATATCATGAGCAAATTGCATTATGCAACGTACGAGAAATATTTTTGCCACATTCAACATTTCATCCTTACAGTTCTACTGTTATGTATCCTGTGAAATCAAAGTAACCAAATTAAGATTCTAGAATCAGCATGTACTAATTTGCTGTCTACGACGTATATAGGGACATTTATATATCGCTGCAAAAAATGTACTAGGGTGCCTGATATCAAAAACGTGTTTTCCCCTCAATGTCTCTCTGCCTGATATCCGTGAAAACATTTCACATTACAAAAATCATAATGTTTTTATTTTTTATTTTTGCATACCGCTACACTTCATTTTTTGTGTTTTAAATGTTGACGGTTATATTTGGCTCGCATATAAATATGTAATACAATGGGTTAATTTCTACAGGTTCAAATACAATGAGAGATCTTCCTTTAAGTTAGACTTCCAAATTATGTCCCACCTCTCACGGTTTCGGACTAATAAATTGTGCGACGAAATTCTTCTCAAACGGATAGGATAGCATGACCGAAACTTCGCTTCAATTTTGCACCGAGATTTAATAAAGATAGTTTTAAACTTTTCGCGGGAACATTTCTCTAATTTAGACCATCAATTTCAATCCGTGTTTTGGGCTTATTTTTGTCAGCGGAGCCGTTTAATATGGCTCTTGCAATTGTCAACACAAACTTGTAACTCAATTCCGTGCCGCGCAGGCAGGTGGCACGCAGACTGCGCCGGCTGGGCGGGGCGGGGCGGGGCGGGGCGGGGCGGGGCGGGGCGCTATTAGGTGGAATTGGCTTTTATGAAAGAAAAAGTTGCGCGCAAAGAACTTCATAAAAAGACCCCACATGAGCACCCGCCGGTCTGTGTTTGCGGAAGTTATTAAAGAATTATATGAAGTGCCTGCGGGAGTCCCCCTGCGGAACAACGCGGTCGCACAAGTGGAAAGAAAAACAGGTAAAAAGAGGGAAGTTCCAAGAAAAACATTTCTTGGAACCGCGGGAGACTGGAAGGGGAGGCGTAAGAAAGGAAGAATTCGAAGGGAGGGAGAAGTGCAACGTAGACAGTGACGAAGAAATCATTACACAGCCACCGAGGGCTGCGCAGATCTACTTGATGCGCACGAGATCCTTCCAGTTGCAGCAGCTGCTCGACTTCTGATACCGAAGTTGGCGAAGGGAAGGAAATGAGCCTCAATCCACTGGGATGGTGCCTCTGACGCTGCAATTGGATCGGTGAGTGGAAAAACAGTACAACACCAAAATCTCTTTGTTTTTTTTAAAAAAAGATATGTGCGTCGTGTTAAACCGTGTTCATTTTACAACAGTAAAATGCACAGAGAAGTTGGAAGGAATGACTCCCTCTACAAGAACATGCCAAGCATTTTCATTACGTACATCTTGAGAAGTTGAACAGTGAGAAACGATATATACTATACTACATAGAGTTATACTATTTTTCATCACAATGTTTGATAAACGTAAAGTAAAGGAACTAATCTTAATCAAAATGTCTGTATTAATTAATTTGACACAATATGATAGCTTAGAGCTGTAATGATTTCATTATGATTCCTGCCGAAATTCATTGCTGGTCTCCCAACTTGCAATATAATAGTAAAACTCGAAGATTTCGCCACTCATATACTTAAAGACTTTTATCATTGATCTTCTCCACATTGATTGATAATGGTTTTTTTAGGCTGGTTCGTTTAAAAAGTTGGAGTGATATGGGGCTTGACAAGTGTAAAAATGTTTGTAACAAGCCTTTCGGTAAAATTATTAACTGAAATATTACCTGGAGTTTAACTTTCACAGATTAACTGATTGTAGTTGATGCTGAGATTTCATTATTTACTTGAAAATATTTTTTTATAATAATTTGACAACCTTCTTTGAAGTCCGTTATATCCGTATATTTCACTCCTGGTACTGTAAATGGTTTTAATTTGCGACTGTTTGCAATCGTATGGTCATAATCGTCTGGTAGATAAATTCTATTTTGTATTCTGATGACTAGTTTGTGTAGACTCTGTCGCAGGATAGAAAAGTGCCATGAACATTATGTACATGTATAATTATTAGAAACGTAAACGTAAACGTTGATTCTTTCAATTGAACCAACAGCAATGATATGGTTTAAATATTTACTTTGTAGGTCTTTAGAGTCGATTACATACGAGCTTGTCGAACTCTAGTGGCAAGAAGGAGAACATAAAGTATACCTCAAGAAGTTATATCGTTCTTCCACTCAATACAATAGTAGGTAGCCTCGTAAATGCGAACACATAGTGTTGCACATAGTTGTGCAGTTCTTCGATTCATAAGAAACAGCCTCGTTCGAAAGTGACTTTGGCTATCTTCATTTAAAAAATACCAATTTTGGACTTGTAGGGTTTTTCCGCTTCCCGATTCTAGTGCTTTTTCAAACATTTTTCCGTGGTGCATTCCATACGAAAGGAGGCAAGTGTCTTTCTTTGCTTTTACTTGGATAGAAGTTATTGAGTCGGAGTAGTGAATCAGTTACTTTTCTTTATTAAATCATTCGTTCCACGAAACCGCGCGATAGATGAATGGAGCCGTCTTGGATATGATTTAGTTTACTCAAGACTCTAATCACAGAAAACTGATCACAGAAAACTAAAACGTTGAGAACACTAATAAATACTTTTTTCGTCGTAAACATTTGTAATCAATCTTATTCATTAATTCGAGAACGTTCTTCTCAATGGAGCTCGTGGCCTCAGAAATATACTCACCACTGTCAAAATATTCGTTTTATAAGGCAGGAGGCGTGAGACGTTGTTCATAGGAGACACGAGACGCTAGATGCATGGTTGCGGTGCCACAAGAGCGCATGAGTAAAGTTATTTTGTGTTCGGTTCGCGTGAGATAGAAAATAGACAAGTGATGCACATGTATAACAGAATAGGGAAGTAAATAAAATATAATTTATTAGCGAGAAAATAGTAACATTCGTGGGATATTCAGGTCGTGAATGATTGTAAATCTCTAAAGTTAAATTCAGTGTAGATCTCCTGCATGGCATTATGGAATAGTCACTGATTTTGTCTCTAACGCCAAGAGTGCTGTAATAATCTTCGAAAAGAGAACTTTAGACAAGAAGTGTCAAAAATACTTTAAAAAAGACATTTGGGCAAGGTCAGAATGTGTTTAAATTTAAGGTAACATGAAGTTATAAAAATAATTGTTGTTTTGTTTTAATAGATATTCGATGGCCATAAAAATAGGCAATAATAAGAAACATTTAAGTAATAAATTCATAAATTTTAAAACAAAAATTTAAATAAATTCATTTAGCAACTGACACTTAATGTCGCTGACAATTCAGAAACAGATTACAACTACTTTAATTTCGAGTAGGTTAAGTTATAGAATAATTCCTTAACAAATTGTATCATCACCAAGGGAATACTCGTATGACCGATATCATTTGATAGCTGCATCCCGTTGCATAATGATACTCATTACGATACATATTTATTTATGATACAGGTTCTTGACCAATCAGAGAAATTTACAAATCAAGAATTGACACTTCATTACACATTGAGAATAGGTCTACTAAATGTTTCGTTCGATTGTGTATATTAAAGTTGCATTTAATATTATAATATGATTCTCAGTTTTAACTTCTTTTATGATTAAAGGTTTTTACTTGCAGTTGTATTTAAAATAAATTGAATTGTAATTTCACTTTTATCCTATATGACTGGCGCAGTAGTTGTAAGAGGGAACATTAAACTGACAATAAAATCTGAACGCAAGTCATTATGTGTTGTATATTGCCGCCGTGTGGTTGCTCATACAAACAGACCAATTTTTAAGTTTTAAATATGTATTGAAACAGAGGTTGAGTTGACAATTCCAGAAAGAAGAGAAAAAAACAAAAATGTTACCTCGGAATTATTTCCGCAGCTTTTGTACTATTTTGCAGGCAGACTGGTGAAACACCTGCGACACGTGGGGTAGCTGTCTACTAGGTGTCCTTGGCTAAACCGTGCCTTTTGGCTAAACCGTGCCTCTCATCTGCCACGAAGGGATTCAATGCATAAGTTTAACTTATTACAGATAGCATAAGTTGTACAAAGTTCCCGCGAGAAACTCGACGTCATCGGTATTACCAACCCCAGGAGAACCAGAGGTGCGTCTGCTCTGCTAGGTGGCTCTCCGTGGTTTCTCCACTGAAGACCAGGCGAACACTCAGCTCTAACCAACGCACCACGTCCCGCACACGATCAACCCTTCCCTTTGTTCTCCTATCCTTGCACATACACAAACATGCACACCACTAACACACGGGCTGAGAGGCAAGTAGGGAGCTTAGAGCTTGTCCCGGTTGGGGCAGTGCCCCGCTAGTGGGAGATCTGGTAGGGGAAACCCCCTCTAGCCGAGGGTAGGTAGGCTCCAGATCTCGCCATACAGCAGTGGAGCACCATAGCCACCTTACAGACACAAACATGCGCTACACATACGGGTCTAATGAACCTAGTAGAATCACTAATAATCAAGCATGCAAGCAAGCAATAGCATATCAACAGTCGTTTCTGATGAGGAGCCTCGACCTTCGGACTGTTGGCGCGAGGGCGTTTCTGGGGTTACGAGCGGAGAGAGAGCTTGACGGGCTTGAGGAAGCTTGAGGAAGGAAGCTCGCCGTACTTGGAGAGAGAAAGGGTCGAGGAAAAGCAGGATGCAGGCCCTGCGGCGCCTCCTTCGAGGCGGGAGAAATGCCCTGCGTCACTGCCTGCAAAGAGGTGCTCAACTTAGTGGATACCAACTCCCTTTGCAAACCCACGTACCACACAAACACGTTCAAATATTACCTACACTAGAAAACGATGAACACGTTTTGTGAAAGGTGTTGAATTAACACACTGGCTCTAAACCATTATGATCCGCGCTTTCAACTGGAACACTTCTATTTTACCACGCACGATCAACTTACATTTCTCTTCCCCCATTCTGGCTCTCAAACGAAAGGTACGCTGCATTCCGTGCAGCCGCTGCGACTCAGCTTCCATTTTGTTTTATCGCAGGCGAAGACGACGAGGGGGAGTGCTATTCCCTGGGCGTTGGCGCAGACAGCGACATCGACGAGGACGAGGCGCACACCAGCGATGAATGTGCTTATGACGCGGATGACGAGTGGGCAGCGGAGGAAGGGGATGACGAAGATGACGATGATGATGATGATGATGACGAGGAGGAGAAGGAGATGGAAGTGAAGAACGAATGTCACGACAGTGACTGCTGGTGGTTCGATGGTTGGCTTTGAAGAAGTGGGAGGTGTCAACGTGTTTTTTAATGTTTTACCTATTTTTTCGAATATTTAATAAAATATTTTTTTAAATAATGTTTTGTCTTTTCCAAAGTGGATAACCGTTGATGTAGTCGACAAATATACCTAATATTTGCATGTGATATATTTTTGTTGAAACGTCTGGAATTACTGGAAATATTTAAACAAAGCGGATTTTGTACAATGTTACAATACTTAGTAGAGTAGTTTATTAATTGGTGTCTAATCCCTATTATATAATGATTTTCATTTTGTAAGGCCTTTAGAAGTCATTTGGTTAGGTTATGTCTTGATTTCCGCCAAATATATTTCAGAAAGCGACCTTTCATAACGGTGATGTGAAAGAGAAAATATTAACAATATTAAGGCTTTTCTAGAAAGGATTCAGATTTACTTTATCCATTACGTAGTATGGATTCCTCCAAGATCTCATTGTCCCAAATTTGAAATTTAAGGTTAAAATAGATGTTCTCTGTCCAACTTTATGCAAGCAACTGATTGGTACCCAATTGTCCTCCTTCTATGGAAAACATTCAGTGTACTTAAAAAATGAAGAATACGTTATTTTCGTAAAGTTTCGTACAATTATGAGGAACATTTGGCATTGTCAAATCTGCTAGAGAGATTGGGAAATGATCTGATTATAAATTTGATTGTAAATTATATAATGAATTTAAGGAAGAAAAAATTTATTCAAATGTGCCAGTTTGTACAGACTAGGATTAGGTGAATGATGTATGATTTTCTGATCTCTCAGGGGTTCGCAACAAAAATGGATGACGTTTCCAAAAATGTATTATGTCTTGGAGCTGCAGTGCTTTTTCACTTGTCACTTTAAATACATGTCACAATGTCACAATAAAGCTGAGTATTGAGTATGTATTTAATTAGTAATTTAGTTTTATTTCATTGTGTCTGCTCTTTTTCTTTATTATCAAATTGGAAGTTCCGGAATGGTTGGACACTTATGAGTCAGCTTTTAACAACATTAAACGTCAGCAGTATTCCGTTTCTCTTTTGTACAGGTGTAATAAATTAATATGGAATGTGTATATAATTATTATTTAATAGGTTTTGTTTGTTCCAGTGTGTATTTACGGAGTAATATACGTAGTACAAAGTTATGTAACGCTGCGCGAAAAAACGGCGCATTTCGGCAGAAAAAAATACATTCCCGATCCCTGATAACGAAGTAGTAGTGCTACAGAATAGCACAGTCTTTCCCGTATTAGTTTTCTACTTCTTTTGGTCTCTGCTAGCTACTCGGATTAGCCACATACTCTTGCCAGCTGCCATCTATCGCCGCCTAAATTAAAAACTTTTTGTTTTAATTTTCTTGATTTTTTGGTTCCCTTATGCTATAAAGTAAATATTATTTTAAAAATAATAAAGAACAGCAAACCTCGCCTCCAATTTCAATTTTAATTTAAAAATTTGCAGCCGTCTTTAAGAAAATGGTGTTTATGCGCTACTGTAAATTACTGGGAAATTTAAAGCCCTTTTTCCTAGAAATTCATTATAAGATATTTGAAGCACTACAACTTACTACTACCATAGTGTACACAAATTATTGGAAATGTGTATATTAACAGTGTGAAATATTTTTCAAAAACAAAAAAACAAAAAATCGGAAATGAATGTTACGTCATATTAAAGAGTGAAATTGGTACTCGTCGTTTGTAAATTATGAAAAGTAAATTTTGAGACGTTTCTGAGAAAATAGCGTTTCAGCGTTTTTCAAAGTGCGGAATTTTGAGCTAGTTTTTACAGAAAACGACTGAGTTTTCGAGAAACTTTGTATGCCATTATTTAAAGCATATGCACTAATAAAGATATTGTGAACAAATTGTCGTTAACATAAACATTAACGACATGAAAGTCAACACAAACAAATTACATTTTTGTAAATTTTGAAAAACAAAAGAATAGAGTAACATAGCGTTTATATCATCTCATAGAGTACATTTACCACTACCTTTACCAAACGTTTAAAGAAAAAATGAGGAGCCGTTTTTGAGAAAACCTTTTTTAAATTTTATTTTATAAAATTGCATATTTTTCATGCAATATTGCGCGAAAATTACTACAATTTTTAAAAATTGCACATGAACTTAATAAAAGAACGCACTGTGGAGAACAAATTTTATTTGAAGCAAAAATCTGTATCTTCAATTTTGTAGTTGTAGGAATACACCGCAAAAAATTCGAACTTTTGCAACAAGTTTTGAGAATACCGTGCTTGATTACTTATGATATTGCTTCAAACTTTCGAAAGTTTTGAGAATACCGTGAAAGTCAGACCTACGCCACATTATTAGTTTATTTTTCTCTATTCTTACAACAAAATTAAAGAAAAAATTTGGAGGCGTTTTGGAGTAAATTTTGAAATTGTCTGTGGGGCTACATGAAAAGTACCCCAAACTTTTAAAGAACGTTTTTCAAAACCTCAACTCTTCGACGCGAGCCAGATGAACAAGAGTTTCGTCAATTTGGGAAAAATCCTGTACATCGTTTAGCGGCCAGTGGTGTGCACAAACGAACGGACAGACGGAGAGACGGTCGCATAAACGGACGGACCCCCAAATCTACATTTTAGTTAAAATCTCGAAATCGAGTTTTCGCAGCATTACATTACTTTCTATACTACGTATATTACTCCGTATATACGTACGTATACGGGAAAGTAAAAGTGAATAAATCAAGAGGCTAAATTAAGAATAAAAAATTAATATGTGGCGTATCCAGAATTCCTTTTTTGAGGGCCCTGAATAACGAAAAACCAATTGAGGGCAAAACGTCCTCTGTCTGTCCGTCCGTCCGTCTGTGAACACCACTAGCGCCTAAACCATGCATACGATTTGTTCCAAATCGAAGGAACGCTTATCATTCTGGCTCGAGTGAAAGCATTGAGGTTTTGAAAATCATTCTTTAAATTTGGGGGTACTTTATATGAAATTCCCCGAACATTTTCAAATTTTTCGGAAAAGTAGCTTCAATGTTTTCTTTAACTTACACTAGAGTAAAATACACTTATATAGGTGGCAGAGGTCAGATTTTCTCGGTTAACTCTGAATTTTGGAAAATTGCAAAAGATTGAATTTTTGGCGGTGTATTCCTACAACTACAAAATTGATAATTGAATTTTTTCCTTCCAATAAAATGTGTTCCTCCATAGTCATATTTTTCATTAAGGTCATGTACATTTTTTTAAAAACGTTTAGTAGTTTTTCCACAATATTGCGAGCGACATGTGAAATCTTTAAAGTAGTTTAAGAAAAAAACAGGTTTTTCGTAAATATTACATTCTGTGATTTAATAAAAAAGGTTTCCCAATATGAGCTGACTGCCAACGTTTTAAGAAATGGGTAAACCTAATGTGAAAACTTGGAAGAGATTGAACCCAATATAATTTTACGAAAATTCAAGTTGAAGTGTTGCAAAAGTTTGTGTGTGTGTGTGTATATATATATATATATATATATATATATATATATATATATATATATATATATGTATATATATACAAAGAATTTGTCTTGTGTCTTGCACATAATTAGTATGACAAAACTCACAAATGTAAGCATTCTTTTTCGCACATTTTACATGAGCCCAGAGGGAACATATTAGGCATATCGCACGTAGTTCTCCTACAGCTCTCTGAAAAGTTACACCGCAAACATGCACAGTGCATCTTCATATCCTAAAATGTGCGATATTCCTGGCAGAACGTCCAACTGGGGGAGCTGGGGGGATTGACGTTCGATTCCTTTCGGAAGTGGAGTCTTCTTTTGTTTTCAAGCATTGTTTTCTGAATCGTGGCGGAGTTAAGGGGAAGCTGAGTGCTGAGAATGTTGAGATCTATCCCAATTAGACACATCTTTACTCCGTCATCCCTCATTAGCTCATCTTACTTACAATTTTTTGAGACATTTCTATTTTCGTATGTTATTCCTCTTTAGTAACAATGGATTGTTTGATTTTTGAAATCAGGTGCTTCGGTATTGAACTAATTTGTGATCTTCATTTCATGTGTTCGTGAACAAGGCTCATTGAAAGACCCTACAATTTCTGTCGCCATTGTTTGCTTGCCCAATGAGGCTTTATAGAGATATCTAACTGACATTCTCTTTCGTAACTCAAATTATTCATAATGTCAAATAAATAATCAATAGACTTCACGCAGACACATTGAAGCAATGTACGAGCAAGACTGGAGCACTGCTGCAAGCCCTTCGCGCTGCCGACGAAGTGGTGGCGCGGGGTCAGACAGATCAGTTTGCGCGACGGCTCGACTGTTATCGCTCTTCCATGAAACCTTTATGTAGTGAAAGGTGTATGAAATGCAAAGCTTCTGACTCGCAAAATTCCTACAATACACAAAAGACCCCGCGCCACCTCTCCAGGGGTTAACGGCGTGAGAGATCTTAAAACTATATGTACTTGTTGAAAAAATACCTCAAAATGAGCATTACGTCATATTAAAGAGTGCAAAAAATCACTATCCATTCGAAACGTTTGCAGAAAAAAATTGGAGCCGTTTTTGAGAAGATGCAGTTTGAGCGTTACTAAAAAGGCGGTAGTTTGAGCTTATTATTTAAACAAATGTTGCGTTTTCGAGAAACGATATAAGATATTATTTAAAGCACGAGTACTCAAAACAGCCACAATGTGAACAAATGTAAATATTAACGACGTGACAGGCTAGTCAAAAAATTATTTTTTGGATATTTTGCTAAAAAATAGAATAGAGCAATGTGGCGTTTATGTCAGGTCATACAGTACATTAGGCACTACGCCGACCAAAAGTTCAAAAAATTAGAGACGTTTTTCAGGTAATCTTGTTTTTGTTATTTTTTAATCGTACATATTTCACGCAATATTGCGCGAAACCTACTCAAATTTTTCAAAAAATGTAAATGACCTTAATAGACGATCTAATTATAGACGACAATTTTCAATTGCAGGAAAAATCACTATCTTCAATTTTAAAGTTGTAGGAAGACGCACGGAAATTTTCAAAATTTTGAAATTGAGAAGTTCGCAGAAAAAGTGAAAATCGCAGCTATGCTAACTTTATTAGTGTATTTTACCCTATTCTTACAAGAAATTTAAAGAAAAAGTTTTGAGCGGATTTTGAAAGAAAAACAATGAAAATGTCCGGTGGCTTTATGAAAAGTGCCCTCAAATATTGAAGAAAGTTTTTCAAAATCGCAGCGCCTCGATTTGAGCCCGATGGATCAAGGAATATCATTTTGGAAACAATCGTACATGTGGTTCAGGCGCTAGTGGTGTTTACAGAACGGACGGATAGACGGAAGGACAGACGGACCCAGCGACGGACACAAAGACAAACGGACACACAGACAACCGGACATACAGACACAGAGAGTCGGGCGTCTAATGTTGGTGTAGAGATTGAATTGTAATGGCTGATGGTGTAGGAGGTACGGTCTTCTTAACTTGCGCAAAATCTGGGATTCGAACCTGGGTAATTGAATCTAACCGGTCCGCGGCAATTTTTTTTATTACAAATAATGATTAGCACCAGTTTACGGCAAATTTTGGCGTAGAATATGAATTGTTATGGCTGCTGATTTAGGAGTAACGTCTCGTTTTTTCTTCGACGGCGCTCGCAAGAGGAACGTAGTTTTTATTTTTTATTTTTATGTTAATATGTTTTGAAAGAATAGAGATATCTATTTGATTCCTTCAGTAATCATTTATTAATACTTTTTTGTGCATGTGCTTGCATTATTAGTGGATTTAGAGCTGTGGTCCTACTAATTTTCAATGGATGTTAGCATGAACACCGATGTTTTTGTGAAAATAACCCGCGGCCAATTTTTTTCCACATCTTATGAACGGAAAAAATCGGCAAATTAAGGACGATGCGGTCTTGTGATTAGATGCAATGTTTTTGCTAACTTCCAGAACGTGTCACAAGCGGCGATGGAAATTCTTATGACGCAGATGGTGAGTGGACAGCGGAGGAGACGAAGATGACGATCATGGTGACGATGATGGTGAGGAGGAGGAGGAGGAGGAGGAGGACGAAGTGAAGGACGAATGTGCCGACAGTGTCTGCTGGTGGTTCGACGGATGGTTCTAAAGCAGTTGCAAGAACAGACGCGCTTTTTAATGTTTTATCTAATTTTCGAATATTTAATAAAACACTTAAAAATAGGGATTTGTCTTTTCCAAAATGGATAACCGTTGATGAAGTCAAAAAATACATATCCTACACACAAAATTATGTAATTGCTGTTAGTCGATTTCTCCGTGTTCATTTTTTTGCTGATAATAGGAATACTGCATTTTGTACTGAAATATGTTTTCTATAGTACCGTAAGTAATATCCATAAAGTAAAATGAAAATATATCTGTAATTACGAAATTACTATCAGCTTAAAATCGATCTGTACACGTCGCAGGAATAGTGGAGTGTGTTGAAAAGAACGAACGATGTGAATAGCATTTGGGGTGGCAAAATCTGCATTCAGGTTTGCACTGGGAAGCGTTCTGCGGCTGAGTGGTATTCCTTTGAAATGCTTCTCAGCAGCAGGAGAAGGCTGGAACCTCTAGTGGATGATAACTCTTCCGACGCATTCTCCGCTTGGTATTGTCCTTGAAAACGGTCACTTGTTATCTCTGTCTCCTTTACTTCTTTTCGTTCTTTCTTTCATTTTCTTTTTGAATTTCCATTTTCTTTCTGTCTCTCTCTCTATCTCTCCCTGTCTCACCTCCTCTCCCTCTATCTCTGTCCCCCATCCTATTGACCCCATCCGCTGCTATTGTTTTCTCCCTCATCCTCTGTAACACCTGCTCTCTCAAACGCAATATCATCAGCAAAACATAGAGGTTCAAAGTCAAAACGTCGCTGGTAAAAGTACATCACCCCAAAATCATTTACTTGCCGATATCGCGCCATATTATTTACTGCAGCATCTGTGAGCAACGGGGTCTGCAGGTTCGGGCATTGACGTTTGCTTTAGTTTCAACTACCGTGTATCACCTCTAATCCCAGTCCCCCACCAGGAGAGATGGCGCAGAGCGTCAACTGATGTCAGCGCAGTGCCTCTGACCGGGGGGACCTGGGTAGCAGGATTTTCGACACTAGCTAAATAACTGGGTCGAATTTACTCCCTATCCGGAGGAGAATTCTCGCGGCCGGCTGCTCTGATCGGTACCTTTCTGTTGTTTCTCCGATCAACATAACGCAAATGCTGGAGCAGGATCCTAACAAACGGGTGACGGACCGCAGGCGATCTTTCCTACCCCTTCCTTGTCCTATCCCTACCCATTACTTACACACACGCACACTAACATGCACTACACTGCCACACATGCTGAGAGACCGAATGGAAGATTTGAGCTTGTCCCGGCTGGGGCGATGCTCCGCTGGAGGGAGATACCTGTTGGGTGGAAACCCCGCTTGCCGTCCAGTGGGAAAGATCACCTCCCTTCCTCATGAGGAAAAAATCATTCACTGCACTTACGGGACTAATGACCTTAGCCGTTGACGCGCCTGGCATCACCAAAAAAGTCAGTTCTCCCCCGACAGAATGCTGTGCTGTGTGGTGATAACGAACTAGTATGAGAATGCCACTGCAAGCTCACGAGTGCGCTAGCGATAGAGACGTTTCTCGCTCGCAAAGAGCTGAGAAGTCAGAGCGGAGTGACGAAACCGAGGCGAGGGTCAAGGTAGCCTTTCGTTCTGAAGAGATAGTGGAGTTGTCCAAGTTGTCAAAAATAACAAGTTATGATAAAAAAGCTTTTATCATTCTATTGAATTATATATTGTACAAAAGTAATAAACTACATTTAGTGAGGAAAACTCTACTTAAGTAATTCATTCACAATTATACCAAGCCCCAACTAATGTTATTTACAATTACGAAAAATGCATTTGTTAACTTCTCGCCTGATGCCCATTTTGTTTTTTAGTTTATACCAGAGTTGGAAGTTCGAAATGAGAACGTAGAAATTTCATATTTTTTGTTTCTTCGTCCTCAGTCACTTTGTCTCAAGAATATATCCATATCATATGATTTTCACTCGAGGAAAAAAGACATTCTTTCGAGTTATCGGGAAATTCGTGGTATCAAATTTCGAGTTGATGAGACATTCTTGCACGTAAAATAGACGTAATGGAGTCAGGAAAGAAAAAAATTTCTTCGAAATATAAAAAAATGGAGTTATCCAAGTTTGACTTGCATTTAAAAACTAATTTTCCATGAGTTAAACCATATATTGCAATACTTTTTTACAATTTCGTGTTCACAGTCGTTTAAGAGTTTTCACAGAATTCTTTCAGTATTTTATGTAACCCGTAACTTATTGCGGTTTTACTTATACAATTGCTGTATTCTTAATATCAAGCTAACATTACGTCTACAAGTAAAAAAATGTTAACTTGTAATAACCGAAAATATTTCCGGTCATATGACAAAGATCGTTAGGGCGGTAGTGTCCTAGCGGTCTCGGACCAGAGGAGCACGGTTTCGAGTCCCACCTCGGGCACGGGTGTATTTGTGTATGATGTCTAGGGGTGCGTGCCGTCCTTTAATCCCTCACTAACATCATCTCATCATCCATACACTCAGGTCTAACAACCTTGGAGAATAAAAATCGGGATTCAGATAAAATGCGGACCCCTCAGAAAGGGACTTGCACCTGCTGAAGTACTCGTGGTCCGAGTTGGCCTATTCGCGAAAAAAATCGAACATATTAAACGACTGGAGCTATAATACTTCACGCTCATTTCTCATACTTTCGCGCTCATTCACTACAGCACCTTCCATCTAGTAGCCCATAATAACGTTTTTACATTCTGGCTACAGGCTGGAGAGAAAGTTATGAAATGCTGCGCGAAAACGGTGAATTTTACACGGCTCTATCACGAAAGTGTGGACAAATCCAGTAGCTGCATTTAGAAAAAAATCCTCTAACGCCTGGTGTAGCCACAATCCATGTCTTGTGTGTCCTTGATACTGAAAAATTGTACGATGGCAAAACGTCTGTCCGTCTGTCCATCCGCCTATGATCACACTTAGCGGTTACAGCGTTCAGCCGATTTTTTCCAAAAGTGATATTCCCCAATTGATCTAGCTGGCCCCTTGAATTTGAAGCCAATATTTTAATTTTTGGGAGTAACGTACATTAATCCCCTGGGACATTTGTATTTTTTTTTAAACTCGCCATAGATTTTGATTAAATTTTGTTGGTAGATAGTCTGAAGAACGTAAGAAAATGGAATAGATCCCATGTTGGCTCAAAACTCTGATATTTCGAAAATTGAAAAAAAAGTCAAAATATATAGGGGACTTCTTACAATTAAAAAATAAAGATTTTTCTCTTTGTAAATTGTGTTTTTTAAATGTAGGTTTTGAAATAAAGCCTACAATTTTTCTAAAATTTTTATTTTCTTGCGTAATTTTGTGTGAAATATAGACAATTTTTTTAAACAATTATTTTTCTCAAAAACAGCTCTATTGATTTTTATTAAATTTTGTTCTCGGATAATCTAAAAACATTCACAATTTTCAAAAGTTGTTCGGCGCCTCCTACAAATACAATTGTGAAAATACATTTTTTTGAATGAAATGTGTTTAAAAAAAGCTGATCTTTCAATAAGGTCATCTTAAATGGTTCGAAAATATCAGTATTTTGTGCGTAATTTTGCAAGAAACCTAATAGTCAGCTCCCAGTTGACTGCGTTTTGTCTTTGGCGTGTTCCTACATCCAGAATGTAAAAATAGAATTCTTATTCGTAATGAAATATAGTTATCAAAAATATATCCTCAAATAAGGTCACGTTCAATTTTTTTAAGATATGAGTATCTTGGGGGTAATGTGGAGAAAAAATTAACTTCCCCTCCAAATTTACTGCACTTTGTGAACGTAATTACAGACAGTTGGATGCTTCGTAAGTTAGAATTTCTATATTATTTCATATTTCTTTGTTCATTTTTTATATCGGATATTTTGTTATACATAGACTCGTTAAACTTTTAGAAATTATTTAAAACCTATTTGAAATACTGCTTGCTTTCAGGGAATCGGAATGCCACAATGACTCGACAAAAATGACTCGGGAGCTCATTTTTGTGCATTACGTCTTATTATTGGAACATGAAAGTCAGTTTTAATTGTCAAATTTGTGTTGATATTTTCTTTAAAATATTTAGTTTTTGCACCAAATGTACTCTTTGTAATGAGCGGAGTTGGGCAATATTTAAATACCTGTATTTGAATTACGTATTTTAAATATATTCACATTCACACATCACGCCAGTTGTAAGACTGTCTCCGTTTGCCGGTTTTGTACATTTTCCAACTAAGAGTGTATGGTTCGATGTTTTGATTGAAAAAGAATGTAGAAAAGGTCCTGAATTTTTGCAACTTTCTAAAACTCAAGAGTTTTTAACGAAAATGAGACCTGTAACATTCATATAAACTATACATTCATATACTTTATATAATCGAACAAGAAAATTTAATTAAAGACGTATAAGCTACTTTTCGTTTTGAAAATTTCCCAGAGGCTTAATGTTAAGGAAAAGGAATAGCTTAAATTTCAAATGATAAAACATTGATTTTTATAATTTATTTTAAAAAAGTATTACATAACTTCTCTAAATAATTCTAGCGATGCTAGCGATTCTAACATGCGAGAACTTTCGCATGTTAAAATTTACTCTCTTCTCTATCCTTGCTTTTCCGTATCAAAAGGGAAAGTTGTTAATAAAACGTATTATCTTGTAAAGAATAGTTTGTAAATGTACTTATAGAAAATTAAATAAAATTAACAAACAATAATATTTGTGTTTGAAACAAATTTTGAATGAAGGATTATTCGGTGTTATTGGTAGATTTTCTTGGCACAATTAACAAAAATTACTTAAAAACTTTTGACGTTTTTGTCTTGCTTGACATTTCACTGCACACAATCGTCTATTCTTTGCCAATACTGTTTCTTTTTTATTTTGACGAAGAATATCCAAAGACGTAAGAGGTATCTTTTCATCATAGTTTGAATTAGTTTCTGAGCTCTCTGATATTGCCTTCGAACATTTTCTTGAGCCTTCTGCGTTCTCTTTTGGATTCACACGCACAATACTCTGGCAATTTCGTGAGGATAGCTTCTTTCTTGAGTCTGTCGTTCCATTGAACCCTGTAGCTACTTTCGTACTTTTCAGCATAGTATGACTTGCAGCCAATTTCACTTTCATGAAAATGAAGTGCACCCACATTCAAAGAAATAAAAGAAGTAAGATAAACTAGGTACAACAATTATTACTCCTAAGTGACTTATATTGTAGTTCCTTATTCAATCGACGACACAGTCCTTGCAGAAACGAGAAGTGAAGCATCTACACGCGTAAAGAACAATCATCATCGGCATCACGCAACTTTTAATACTTCTATTTACTGTGAGAGCGAATCTGGAATTAATGATTATGCAAATAAGCCTCGTCAGTCTGCGCAAACCACAGTGTACACAGAAAGTGTAATCATAAGATGAAGGAATCTAAGCGTGACGTCACAAAGCTTTCGTCCAGCGCTTTATACAGATGGCAGTGGGCAGTATCGATAAGTTTTAACAAACAGGCAAAATGTAATAGAATGTCTAATAATATATCATTCTGTAGATTATGCTATGAGAAACGTTTCATTGAGACATTTGGCCTCAAATTTTCAGGATTTAAGGCCTTAGAAGGCTTTGTTAAGGTGTTACATAGCTACATACATTTTGATAATGAGGTCGATTTTTGCTGGTTGCATTTGACGAGAATATTTAGAAGCGTATTTCCACAAATCCTTCATATCTTCAATGCCAAAGTGCATTTGTCACGTCTCGGTGAATTTCTCTTTCTGTAGAGATCTCATTTTTCATTATTGGTTGCGTGTGAGAACCGCAAAAGGCATATATACATAATGCAGGAGACGATTATATAACTATTACCAAAAGCGAGAAATTACTTGCTGTTCTAGCATCACTAGTTGAATGTAGTTATCTTTTTAAAATTGTTGCTCGCTAATTTCTTGCTTGACGCAAAGCTGACGTCTTTGATGAAATTAATTATTCAACCAAAGAAACATTACAGAAATGCCATTTCATACATCGCCATGCATTAATCTGTATTTTTCGTTCTTCCAAATACAGCAACACCTCTCCCCTTTGTTATCCCCTGTGACCTAATTTAGACGACCATGTTAATTTTTCAGTTCATACAGGAGGCCTACCCCATATAGCAACCAATTATTATATTGTTGCCGTCTGTGAAAATATGCTAGGGTTGTGGGCAAAACCATTTTTCAACTGCGGCATGAACCTGCTCGATGCTTGTAAACCCACGCCTCTTTACTAGTTCCCTCAGAGATCCGAACAATTGGAAATCGCAAATGTTTTGAAACTTGCCACGCCTTGCCCTTTCACATTCCACATCTACGTCGTCCGCACGTTGTGCAATATTTGTCAATAGCTGATTGCATTCATTGAACTCCACTCCGAGTTTAACCACTGCAACAGAAATTGTCCAGTCTCGAAAACGCACGTCGGAATTAGTATTCCTGCTTGCGTTGATCAACATTTCTTTTGGTCAATGTGAGTCAGAATATCGTTATCTCATATTCAGTCGTTTCGATTGTGGATCGAAAAAATCGTACGGGGTTTCGTTACCAGTCACAACACGAGGCATAACATTTTTTCTCTCTGTATGGTTGGGCAATAAAAGCCGTTCACAGATAAAAATTTAATTTCTCGCACAATGTGCTTGTTTGGAGAATCAAGTAATGCACAGTATAGATTCGGCTCCTGTTCACTCCCGCAAACATCGTAAACAGTTTCAACCAGTGAATCTTTACGAATTTCTTCGTATTCTTTGTGTGTTTGAGAGAATTGCGGAACGATGGACATTTTAAACGAAGTACTGTTAAGAGATAAACGAAAAGAAAATATTTACTTTGGCGGAGATGATCAGCAGCGGTGACTGTAAATTGGTAGGTGTGACCTTTTGGCATATCATTCCCCGTCATCCTTCCATAACTCTAAATTCTAAGCTGACCGAAGAACCACCACAATTGGAAGCTATGGGACTTGTATGAAACTGAAAGCTAATTAATTGGGTGTTTGTCACAATCACTCAGAAATAAATGAAGGCAATTGATTAAATGTAATGAATGTAATTTAACCATTAAATTATTACAAAGAAAGATAATTATTAAACCTTGTATGCTGTATGAAAGCATACATCATTAAATTAAAGAAGTACAAATGATGTGATTGAATGTAAACATAATATGCCGTGATTAATCATCATAAAATTGAGATTCACAGTTAATGATTGACATGAGCAAAATGGAATAATGTTGATGCGTTTACAGTAGAACTGACACGTAGTGCTGTGAAAAGGACACAGAAAGTTGAGTGGGGCGACTGGAGGCGGCGCCGTTTTGCACAGCGCCAGAGCTGCCAAACGTGGCTAGTGACAAATGATGACGCATCAATTTCAGAACAGGAAGAGAGCGTCGTGCTGCGCCGACGCGTCGAGCCTGGCAGGTTGGCAGGCATGCCATACGGTAGAATACGTTGGGCATTCACGATACATGTTCTCGCTAGAATGATTGCTCGCACAGTCACCGTTTAAACAGGACGATTCAACACAGTACTCTTGTGCAATAAGCACGCATAAAATAAGTTACTGCGACAATGAAATTAACAGTTTTGCAGCGCATACATACATTCAAGGGCAATGTAATTGATTCAAGTCCGGGCAATTGTAATAAAGATGATTAGTTTGTCCAAGAAACCATTTAACTACTGAAGTAGCAAATTAGCAGTCTTACATGCGTGTGTATTGAATATATAGCGATGTGAAGAAGGCACAAAAGGGCAGGGGGTGGCAAGGTGCAGGAGTGCAAATGCCATTATGCTGTAGCTCGATTATTAGAGCATCATTAACCAGCACATCGTACCATACACTAAACTATTGCACTAACGTACTGAACAATCTTGCACACGAGTACACTTCGCATTGCGATGTGAATGTGTTACGTGCTGTCTCGCACTGGCTGAGCGCAGCGGGGCGCGGGCCGGGGCCGCTGGCCCACGGCTCTTCTCTGTTCCCGGCCAATGGAAGTGGCCGTTACAGTGCATGGTAACTTCAGAATGAAAGTTACTGTTATTAACTAATGAAATGCATTATAGGGTTGTTTCAATTACGATGCTAGATTAAGTTTTAAAGTATTGAAGTGCCAGTGATGCGTAATGTAGTGTCCGCGGCCTGCGGCGCCGCGCGCAAGGAGCGGTTGCTTCAGGGAGCGCGAGGGCGGATGCAGTCCGCCCCAAGAACCGTGCATCTCGTAGGAGCTTCTTTCCAAAATGCAGTTGTGAAACGCATTACAGAAATTATTTGTTCTGAAACCTGACAGCTTTAATGAGCACGTGAAAATATGAGTAGCTTGCGTGCCCTAACATATTTGTTGTGTCATTTACTTAATTAGGGCTAAGTGAATATTGCCTTAAAACTAATACTTAAAATACAACAATAATTGGTCAAATGCGCTTAAAATACTTAAATACTGACGAGTTAACTTTTCTTAATAACTTTGTCAAAAACATCTGAATAATTCCAAGAGAACTTAGCTTAAAAAATAAAAAACTTATTTGCATCGATAAACGAATTGCAATTATGATTTTTCTGCATTGCTAAACAAAGAGTAACTGGCTCTTACCTCTTATCCTACCTTTACAACAAAAAGGAGAGTTCAACACAACTTGAGCATAGTGAAGTTACATATACGTCTAGAAGCAAAACAAGGGGCCATCTCAGCATTTGCTCAATGGATCAGCGAAACTGAACAAACACCTGATTGAGATGGCGGACATTGTCCCAGAAGCAAAAGTACATTATTTGTTACTAACATATTTAGACTTTTTAAAAAATGTATACAATAAAATTTAAACTAATTCAATACATATCACTGTTTTGTTACAATAAACATTATTTTTTCTTTTTGATAATCAGTATAATCACTAATTGTACACAAAATTGTATAGTATGTTTGGAGGGAATCAAGACATAATAAACCAATTGACTACTCATAGCCTTACAAAATGTCAGAAATTTCGTTTCAGATACAGTCTTTCGGAATCAATAGCGTGAACCATTACTTAATAAGGATTAGACCGCAATTAATAAACTACTCTACTAAGTATTGTTACATTGTATAAAAACCTCTTTGTTTAAATATTTCCAGTATTTCCAAACGTTTCAACAAAAATATATTACATGCAAATATTAGGTATATTAGTCGACTACATCAACGGTTATCCACTTTGGAATAGACAAAACATTATTTTAAAAAATATTTTATTAAATATTCGAAAAAATAGGTAAAACATTAAAAAACATGTTGGCACCTCCCACTTCTTCAAAGCCAACCATTGAACCACCAGCAGTCACTGTCGTGACATTCGTTCTTCACTTCCATTTCCTCCTCCTCTTCCTCCTCCTCCTCCTCCTCGTCATCATCATCGTCATCTCCGTCGTCCCCCTCCTCCGCTGCCCACTCGTCATCCGCGTCATAAGCACATTCATCGCTGGTGTGCGCCTCGTCCTCGTCGATGTCGCTGTCTGCGCCAACGCCCAGGGAATAGCACTCCCCCTCGTCGTCTTCGCCTGCGATGAAACAAAATGGAAGCTGAGTCGCAGCGGCTGCACGGAATGCATCGTACCCCTCCTTTGAGAGCCAGAATGAGGAAAGAGAAATGTAAGTTGATCGTGCGTGGTGAAATGGAACTTCATTGTGTTCCAGTTGAAAGCGCGGAACATAATGGTTTAGAGCCAGTGTGTTAATTCAACACCTTTCACATAACGTGTTCATCGTTTTCTAGTGTGGGTAATATTTGAACGTGTTTGTGTGGTACGTGGGTTTGCAAAGGGAGTTGGTATCCACTAAGTTGAGCACCTCTTTGCAGGCAGTGACGCAGGGCACTTCTCCCGCCTCGAAGGAGGCGCCGCAGGGCCTGCATCCTGCTTTTTCTCGCCCCTTTCTCTCTCCAAGTACGGCGAGCTTCCTTCCTCAAGCTTCCTCAAGCCCGTCAGCTTTCTCTCCGCTCGTAGCCCCAGAAACGCCCTCGCGCCAACAGTCCGAAGGTCGAGGCCCCTCATCAGAAACGACTGTTGATATGCTATTACCTTGAAGGTATTAACAACAATGTGAATTAATAACTATCGAACATTAGGGAGAAACGGCTATTTAAAAAAAAACTTTAATCAAATCTTGTCATCGGATAGCATAAAGTACGCTTAAAAGAATTTATTGTGGTGGACTCGTGTTTGTTGTAATCTCAGATTTTTTTGAAACTCAAAACGCGCAGTTTTCTACAATTATAATATTGGTGATACATATTTTTTCTTAATAATATCTGTTCCTTAATGCGGATATTTAAATACGTTCATGTTGAATTTTTCGAAAATATGAGTAAGTTCCTTGTACTTTCGCGAAAGGTAGGCAATTTTTTTCTCAAAAACTATTCCACATGAGTTTTTCAAAATTTCTATTCATATGCAATAAGAAACGATAAAAAAAAGTTGTACTACCTTTTTCGGTTGTTTCGTTTTATTACAAAAGTGAAAAAAAAAAAACATTCCAAAAGTATAAAATTGGAGATAGCGATTTTTGAATTATAAAGTCGCATATTATATACCAGCCCTTTAAAAATGACCATGTTCAATTTTGAAAAAAAAAAACGATCTGATTTCGCTTTAGTGTGTGAAATATGCAATTTCAAAAAAAAAATTCTTAAATCTTGCACGTTATTTTTTATTAAATTTTCTCGTCGTATGTCATAACGAATGGTATATAAATAAAGTAGTGATGCTGTAGAAGCGCACAGACTTTCTCGCTCCAGCAATTTTTCTAATATCTTCAATCTGAACTAGGTAGATATTTTCTCCTTTCTTCTTTGGTAGCCCTATTATCTTCGCTTCTGCCGTTTTTGCCGCCCAAAGGCATTTTCTCAACTTTTCTGCTCTCTAATTGTAGAACTGAAACTAATGTCAAGGATATTATAGAAAAACAAGACCCGGGTCAATCTCGACTGCCGAGATTGTTAATTGCAAATAACTACGTTGCAACCGTTACCGACATATTCTTAGATAATTGAATTGTAGTGTTCGCCGAACTACGCGGTAGGGAGCAATAGAAGAAGAAGACTTTGAGATCCGAGAGAGCAAGGACGAGAAAGGGTGCTGTTGGGTAGTGGTGGTGAGCGAGGTGAGAACGAAGAAGAGAAACGGACACTGAAGCTGCTGGCCTAGGTTTATTTGCGTCCATTTTCTTACACTACATTGCCGTGTAAGACACCGGATCTGCGCGGAGACGTATATTCGGTGACACCAGCCCGCTGACCGTCGCAAGCTCCGCGCCGTTGGGCGAGGCAAGGCCCCGAGAAAAGGTCGGTAATAATCGTCTTTCCTACATTTTTCTCCTTATCTTTTGCAATGAACTTGCGTTGACGGCAAGAAGCATCAAGTTCTCCCAGTTTGCTAAGACGTAGTGGGCTCTTAACAGTATTTCCTTAGCGCCACAAGCCACCCTTTAGCGAGTATTTGCAGTGTTTACGTATCACGACATCCTCCAGTGTATAAAGCGGTCATTAGACTCTGCATCAGTAAAAGTAAAGGCAGAGGGCAACAAGCCCCCATTTAAGTGAATGTTGTAATGAGTGCTCAGAAGTGCATCTAACTTGAAATCTACAAACTGTGCTTAATGCTCCCTTTACATTGTTTATCAAAGTGTTAAAAATTGTTTCATTGTATTTGAATTTGGTAATTTGTCACTATTTTTTTTCAAAAGAGAAGAGAAACTTTATGCCAGATTAATTTTGTTATTGTACAAAGGGTAATTTTTTTTTGTTGTTTGAAAATATATGTATTTAGGTTTGGAAATTATCTTGATTCCTTTTCAAGGACGAAAAAAAAGATATCCACGACGGCGTATTAAAAAATATTTCGTTTCTTTTTTTTGCCTTTCAGCTGTTGATTATGAACAGGTCAGAGTTGTAAACGTCTAACTTATGCAAGTAAAGTAAATAAAGTTAGAAATGGTTTCAACATACGATGCTTCGGAACGAAAGGTCTCGGCATTGAGTCTGGCTCATGGCAAACGGTTTCTCATTTCTCTTTCATGAATTCTGTTTTACCGAAGAAAACTATTGAGAATTCAAATAGCTTTATTGAAAATCTTTTGAAGCACTTCTATTCCCAAATACAATTAATGAAGGTAAATAAACCGAAGGCTTAAAAAACATTTTCAATTGCCTTATTCTATTTCTAAATCGTATGTCACTACGAATCAATTGTTGGCTTTGTGTGCTTCTGTTTGAACCGATTTGAGTAAACTAATGTTTAAAAAACTAAAGGATCTACCAACATGCAATTTAAACAAACATTCAAAAAAACTATCCACGTGACCGACTTACATATCACTGTCGCCCTGACGTCACTGCTGTGCGTGTGTCCCGGAGGTCATAGGTTAGTGTCCCGCCAATGGCAAGACTTTCGACAGTATCCATATAGTTTGATTGAGTTCTACTTAAATGCTGACGAGTTAACTTTGCTTAATAACTTTGTCAAAAACATCTGAATAATTCCAAGAGAACTTAGCTTGAAAAGTAACTTTCATATTAGCATTACAAAAAGACGCTTCTTCAAATGTGTTTAGATTGATTTATTTACATTTAGATTTATTTAGTGAAAAATTGTAATAACAGTACGTGACGTATGGGGGAAGAAGATCATCCACGCAAGTTTCGTGAGTTCCAGAAACCCTTCTCGTCATTTTAACTATAAAAAGTTGAAATATGAGTAAACGTTTAAAAATAATATATATAATAAAATTTAAAAATCGACTGATTAGCAATATTTGAAAAAAATAGACATTTACGTTCTTGATTAATAGTAAAATTATTTGCATCGATAAAAGAATTGCAATTATGATTTTCTGCATCGCTAACCAAAGAGTAACTCGCTCTTACCTCTTATCCTACCTTTACATCAAAAAGGAGAGTTCAACAAAACGTGCGCATAGTGAAGCTACATATACTTCCAGAAGCAAAACAAGGGGCCATCTCAGCATTTGCTTAATGAAACAGGGAAACTGGACAAACTCCTGATCGAGATGGGGGACATTGACCCAGAAGCAAAAGCACATTATTTGTTACTAACATATTTACACTTTTAAAAAAATGTATACTACAAAATTTAAACTAATTCAATACATATCACTGTTTTGTTACAATAAACATTCTTTTTTCTTTTTGATAATCAGTATAATCACTAATTGTACACAAAATTGTATAGTATGTTTGGAGGGAATCAAGACATAATAAACCAATTGACTACTAATAGCCTTACAAAATGTCAGAAATTTCGTTTCAGATACAGTCTTTCGGAATCAATATCGTGAACCATTACATAATAAGGATTAGACGCAATTAATAAACTACTCGATTAAGTATTGTTACATTGTATAAAAACCTCTTTGTTTAAATATTTCCAGTATTTCCAAATGTTTCAACAAAAATATATTACATGCACATATTAGGTATATTTGTCGACTACATCAACGGTTATCCACTTTGGAAAAGACAAAACATTATTTAAAAAAATATTTTATTAAATATTCGAAAAAAATAGGTAAAACATTAAAAAACATGTTGGCACCTCCCACTTTTTCAAAGCCAACCATCGAACCACCAGCAGTCACTGTCGTGACATTCGTTCTTCACTTCCATCTCCTCCTCCTCTTCCTCCTCCTCCTCGTCATCATCATCATCGTCATCTCCGTCGTCCCCCTCCTCCGCTGCCCACTCGTCATCCGCGTCATAAGCACATTCATCGCTGGTGTGCGCCTCGTCCTCGTCGATGTCGCTGTCTGCGCCAACGCCCAGGGAATAGCACTCCCCCTCGTCGTCTTCGCCTGCGATGAAACAAAATGGAAGCTGAGTCGCAGCGGCTGCACGGAATGCATCGTACCCCTCCTTTGAGAGCCAGAATGAGGAAAGAGAAATGTAAGTTGATCGTGCGTGGTGAAATGGAACTTCATTGTGTTCCAGTTGAAAGCGCGGAACATAATGGTTTAGAGCCAGTGTGTTAATTCAACACCTTTCACATGACGTGTTCATCGTTTTCTAGTGTGGGTAATATTTGAACGTGTTTGTGTGGTACGTGGGTTTGCAAAGGGAGTTGGTATCCACTAAGTTGAGCACCTCTTTGCAGGCAGTGACGCAGGGCACTTCTCCCGCCTCGAAGGAGGCGCCGCAGGGCCTGCATCCTGCTTTTTCTCGCCCCTTTCTCTCTCCAAGTACGGCGAGCTTCCTTCCTCAAGCTTCCTCAAGCCCGTCAGCTTTCTCTCCGCTCGTAGCCCCAGAAACGCCCTCGCGCCAACAGTCCGAAGGTCGAGGCCCCTCATCAGAAACGACTGTTGATATGCTATTGCTTGCTTGCATGCTTCATTATTAGTGATTCTACTAGGTTCGTTAGACCCGTGTGTGTAGCGCATGTTTGTGTTTGTAAGGTGGCTATGGTGCTCCACTGCAGTATGGCGAGATCTGGAGCCTGCCTACCCTCGGCTAGAGGGGGTTTCCCCTACCAGATCTCCCACTAGCGGGGCACTGCCCCAGCCGGGACAAGCTCTAAGCTCCCTACTTGCCTCTCAGCCCGTGTGTTAGTGGTGTGCATGTTTGTGTAAGTGCAAGGATAGGAGAACAAAGGGAAGGGTTGATCGTGTGCGGGACGTGGTGCGTTGGTTAGAGCTGAGTGTTCGCCTGGTCTTCAGTGGAGAAACCACGGAGAGCCACCTAGCAGAGCAGACGCACCTCTGGTTCTCCTGGGATTGGTAATACCGATGACGTCGAGTTTCTCGCGGGAACTTTGTACAACTTATGGTATCTGTAGTAAGTTAAACTTATGCATTGAATCTCGTCGTGGCAGATGATAGGCACGATTTAGCCGAGAGGCACGGTTTAGCCAAGGACTCCTAGTAGACAGCTACCCCACGTGTGGCAGGTGATTCACCAGTCTGCCTGCAAAATAGTACAAAAGCTGCGGAAATAATTCCGAGGTAACATTTTGGTTTTTTCTCTTCTTTCTGGAATTGTCAACTCAACCTCTGATTCAATTGCTATTTGGGCGGACCTCGCGCAATCTTTTCTACGTCTTTCTTGTCCTATCCTCACCCCGCACGCACACACACACACACACACACACACACACATTTGCATTAACATGCACTTCACTACGAGACAAATCGGGAGTCCGGTCGGCTTGTCCCGGCTGAGGCGTTGCCTCGCTGGTGGGAGACACCTTGTTAGGGAAAACCTCGCCAACCGACGGCAGATCTGCGCCGGGTATCGCCAACCTGCGGAGAAAGACCTGATTCTCGGACACTTACGGGACTAATGACCTTAGTAACACGCGCCCCGAGTCACTAACAATCAATCAGATAACCTTTTATAGGCGTTTTATTTTATTTAAGCAATTACATTATTCGTGTGTTTGTAATTATTGTTTGTATATTTTCCCTTGAAATTCTTGTATTGTCAGATGAAAATATCTTGAAGTAAAATAAAAATTGGATAAGCTCAATGTAATCTCGGTCGGTTCTTCGTTAATGAAGTTGTTTCTCATTATATTCTGTTGTTGTTAATACAACTATACTACGAAAAAAAACTACAATGGTCTTGACATTCGGTGTGGAAGGGATGGCCCTTCCGCATACTGCGCGCTCTCCCACGTGCTCTCAACACAAACCAACCAAACGGAAGGAGGGAATGTTGAGAGACTCATATCAAGTTTGTTCATATTATTTCTTACATGTGTTTGCTCGTAACATTTGTTCCATAACTTTAGCCGACAACATTGTGCAAATGCCGAAGCTTCTGATTCGCTGCTCCGTATGTCATGGCGCTGGCGTCATAATGCGACAACGGAGTCACTCGCATTCTAAATTTATTCGGACCTTAGTGGCGATGGGTGATAGATTAATTTCCTTCTTAATATCTCTGCAATTACTCAGAATTTAAAGAAAGTGAATTACGTCATCAAAATATCTAAAATTGAATGCTGTTTTGAGAAGCCACAAAAATCAATGTGGTCGGTGGTTGATAAAAGCTGGAATATATATATATATATATATATATATATATATATATATATATATAATATATATTATATATATATTATATATATATATATATATATATATATTCCCTAACATTAACGGAATTTGACGACGTTCATTCGTCCCATGGAAAAGGAAATGTGACGATTGCGCCCTCAATTGAAGCAATCGGGCATTCAAAACACGCGCGCGAATGACGTTTCATTCGACGCAGAAATGAAACATGTGTCCAGTTCGATCGACGCCAATGCGGAAGATGTAGAAAGCGCTACGAATGTCGTTGGCCTGCTTCTGTCAAGTGAGGTGGCCGCAACGGACAGTCCCACGGCCGGTCGGCGGGACAAAGGCTCATAAGATCTGTCGAGGTGAACGGTACCTACAGTTGGTTATGCAAATCCGCGAAGTAGAAACTTTGATAAAAATTTAAAGCCGAAAAGAATCTTAAAAGTAGCAGTAGTTCAAAGGCGCAAATAACATGTTTCGCTGAATTACAATCTTAGAGGGATTTAGTTGCTTGGGCGATAATTTTGAAATTTTGTGCTATCTAACACAGTTTTTGCTATTGTGATTGAGTTCATGTTATGCATATCCAAATGTCTTTGTATTTGTTGTTGTTATTAAGGAGCGCCGACGACGGCGAAAGAAAAATTAAAGTCGCGTAAAATCATGTTGCTAAAACCAGCTGGTCGCGTAAAATCATGTTTCAAAGTTGTAATTGAAAGAGATAATTAATTTCTAATCTGAATAAGTTTTGCCATGAAGAAAGGAAGTGAAAGACTGATAATTAACTATTAGAACATTGTTTCAAATGCATTTAAATTGTCCTTTTCTTGTAAATAATTTAGTTATAGTTTTACTTTAATGAAGTTGATTTATTCAAAAGGAATTTGTAGCGTTATTGTATGCGTGTGTGTGTGTGTGTGTGTTTCCCATGTCATTTCCGAGCATTTTATCCTGGGAGGGAAAACAAGAATAACCAACCGGAAGGGCCGACGACGAAGACGTCGCACGTAATCGGTGTGCAATGCCAAGTCCAATTCCATTGTTGAATGCCGGAGCGTTCCAATATCGCTCATCGGAATATCCAAGTAGTTTATTAGACAAAATATGTTTAAAATTGTGCTAAGAGTTCATTTTCAAAGTTCGAATGTTTTGTCCTCGGACACAACCTGTGTATTCTAACAGGACATCGAGCGGCCCTTCGCCGCCACCGCCCTAAGCTTCCCTTTTGCCGTCGTCTTCTCGGAGAGGCCGCCCTTTGACCAAGTATTCCTGGATGCAGCAGCTTCGTGGTTCCCAGAAGGTACCCGGTAAACGCAAATTAGATTTTCAGAATTTTAGGCATTGCAAGAAACAAATTTCAGCGGACATGCACCGATATTGGATTGGGTGAGGACCAGCCCCACTCCCACACCATTCGTTCAAATACTATCTTGTCGGTAAATGGGTGGGAAACAGACGTTCGGGGGGTGAATTTTGTTGCAGGGTAAACTCATTCAGATACAATTTCGGCCGAGTAAGGTCAAACTACCACTTCGACACTCGAGGGAGAGCGTCTGCCACACTCGCGCGGCGCAAGACCTGCACTTAACCATTCTCGTTGTCACCGCCACATCACGAAGAGACATTACGCGGACATTTATAGACCGTCATCCGCATTGCCATCGGCGAGGGTCTCGTGGCAATAGGGCGATTGCGTGGAGGCCTTGTGATGTCCCCGACTCGTGAGAGACCTGCCGGCCGCCGCCCAGCCAGCCAGGAGCTTCGGGCCGCCACCGCCGCCTGCCTCCACAACCAACCGCTCATGCGAGCTGCGGCCATGGCCGCCCTCGAAAGCGACCTGCCCGTCTCGGCAAAGAGCAACTGGACGTTGACCTCGTAACATGCAACGTTCATAGCAGTAGTTTGTGTGTTTGTTTTGATGCTGCACGAGCATCGCATTGGCTGTGTAACGTAGAACATTAATACAATATTTTAAGATTATTTGAACCAAATGAAGATTATTTCTCTTTTTAATAATGTATACAATACTAGTCATCCCCGCATCCCCCGATATATTAGAAAGACAGTGCAAAATCAAGTTATAATTCTCATTCTCTCTAGGAAGGGAGAGGAAGAATTACAATACATATATAAGGCATTGCAGTTGTTGCAAGTTAATGCATATATATGGCATTGCAGTTCTTGCAAGTTAATGCATATATATGGCATTGCAGTTCTTGCAAGTTAATGCATATATATGGCATTGCAGTTCTTGCAAGTTAATGCATATATATGGCATTACAGTTCTTGCAAGTTAATGCATATATATGGCATTGCAGTTCTTGCAAGTTAATGCATATATATGGCATTGCAGTTCTTGCAAGTTAATGCATATATATGGCATTGCAGTTCTTGCAAGTTAATGCATATATATGGCATTGCAGTTCTTGCAAGTTAATGCATATATATGGCATTGCAGTTGTTGCAAGTTAATGCATGCCCCACGTAAGGAGGTCATATTGATTTGCCTGATCAGAAAGAAAAAAAATTCAGGAAAATATGAATATGCTTCAAAACGAGGAAATCTCAGGGAAATTTGTTTCAGAAAAATATTTTTTCATTAAAATGATTTTGTTTTTTCTTTATATTTTATTTATTTACTCGTAAAATAAATCATTTACTAACGAAAGCTTTAATGGAAGTGGAGGCTCAGTGAGGGACAGAAGACGCAGGCTGCTCACGCCTGTGCGAATTCCCTGAATGTAACCTCGCTTTTCCCTCGTCTCCCACGCACTTTCCTACGCACTGTTCCTCGCACGTTTCCTCACATCTCGTCACGACTTTACACATGGTTATCCGACATATTTCACGCACGTACGAGTGTTGATTGAGTGTTAGTGATTTCGGGCGCGTCTACAGCTAAGGACATCAGTCCCGAAAGTGTAGTGCTTGTTTTCATGGGGAAGTGGCGGTGATGTTGTCCCGCTGGATGGCGAATCCTACCTCCCGTCGGCTAGCGGCGTTTTCCTGAACCAGGTATCTCCCACCAGCGGGGCACCGCTCCAGCCGGGACAAGCGCTAAGCTCCTGATCAGTCTCCCGGGATGTGTGGTAGTGTAGTGCATGTTAGGGTAAGTGTATAGAAGGATAAGGAAGGGGAAGGAATGATCATGTGCTGTCCGTGGGTCTTTCGTGAGTGTACTGCTCGGCCATTTGCGTGGTGATGTTCGGAGAAACCACGAAAAACTACTTATCAGAGCAGCCGGCCGCCAGAATTCCCCTCCTAACAACGACTGAATTGGACCTGTCGAAAATGCTGCCACTGTTGGGATCGAACCGGTCAGAGGCACTGCACGCAGGTGACGCTCGTATTTATTGAATTAAATTGGAAATTTAGGAGTGTAATTATGGAAACATTTTACCGGCTTTTAATTATGGAAACATTTTTCTAAACCATATTGGATGACAGTGTAGTGATTCTCCTTGTAGATGAAACTGGATATTCTGAATTGCTAATGTACTCCGGAGTCAAATACTAAAAAAATAAACAAAGGCCCAGAAGAGTATATTTTGTAGAACATGGCTTCTGAAACATACATATGAAACATCCATAACTCACCTAAGAATAACCCATCAATATTTAGAAAACCGGGTTGGTCTGGACTGGATGCAATACTTACAAAACTATTCTTAACAAGAGCGTTAATGAGTCGTGATCAAAATTAAGAATACTTTCTAAGTGACTTCTTTACTAAGGGGTTTGTTCATAGAAAACGGATTTTTACGTAATTAGATATTTTTTTCTTTCTGCTTACCGTTCTAAAAATTGTAATCTTGGCGAATCGTCACCGTCCTAACCCAACATCCATTTTACATTACATATTTTTACATATTTAGTATCATATTACATAGTTTACATTCTTTTTTATTTTTACAAACTATTTTTTTATTCTATCACTTTTCTTTAAATTAATTACATATTTTTCATGAAAAGAAGTATTTTTTTCAACAATCAGGTATTTCTTCCGTTCATTATTACTGCTGCGTCTGTGTTGTCTATTTCGCTACGATAAGGACTGATGTCCTCACAGTACGGCACTTCTGCTTCAGTTATCTCAGTGGCTGGAAGTGTTTTTTTTGTCCCCTCCACAGTAACTCTGTGAAGAAGGGGAATTTATTATCTATAAATGTTTTTACATTATGCTGCTGCCTTGCGGCTTAAGCAGCTAGAGGCGGGGCTTTTTCTTACAACTAATTTACATTCTAGACCTAAAGTTAACTTAATTGCACTTTGGCATTACTAACTTACACTAAAATCATTTTTGTAATTCTATTTTATATATTCTACGTAAATTGTTTTTGTATATGCTGGTAAATTATTATTATTATTTTTCTACATTCACACATCATTCATACTAGTTTCATTATATACATAACCATTCATTCTTCCCATTCATTCGCACTTCACGCTTCTTCACTTCCCACTTCACTGCACTGTTCGCCGCGGCACTGACTTGGCTCAAAGTGTCCGTGGCGCTCGGGCCCATTGGGAGGCGTGGCATGTGGGGCGCGGCGTCGCGTTCCCCGCGCGTCCCTCGGCCGATGGCGAGTCTTCCCCCTCGCGCTCGGCTGCCTCCGCTCGCTCGCACAAGGCAGCAAGCGTGTCGTGGGGCAACGCGCGGAAGGAGAAGGCGACGCGCTTCGGACCTTTCCGGAGGTGGGACCGATGCGCGCCACTGTTTGCCTCACGGCCGGTGTCGCGCAGGATGCGCGGCGCCTTCGGACCCAGAGCCCTTGTAAGCGCCGTCGCTGACTGCCTTTGGAGCTCCGGCAAGAATTGATTTTTTACACCCAGAACTCCGAACACGTCGGTGTTTCTAGGGTATCTATTGGGAAGGGGAGGAGGGAGGTGGGGGAACGCCGCGAGACGCGCAGCGCGGTTTTCCGCCGTGCGAATCGGGCGGAGGGTGGAGGGAGGTGCCGCCGCGAATGCCTCGCAGGCATACGTCCAAATGGACTGCACGCAGGCGGTGAATAGGCGGCGTTTGAGGGCAGGATGAAGTTCGGGGGCTCGAAGGAGTGGGCGTAGGAGGGTGGTTCGGGCAGTTATTTTTTGGCTAACGTACTTGGCGTGGGCGTGCCAGCGGAGGCCGCTGTCAAGCTTCACACCAAGATACTTCGCCGTCTTTTGCCACGGTAGATGCGTGCCTAACAAGCTCACGACTTCATCAGGGTCGGCCGTCTGTCGAGTGAAGTTGACGGCTACGCACTTGTCAGGGTTGAGGGCTAGCTTTTTATGGCTTAGCCATTTGGGAAGCTCGGCGAGACAATCATTCAGATATCTCACTGATTTCCTTTTGTCCGCCGATTTCGCATAGTAAGCGAAATCATCCGCGAACATTAGGAGCCCGCAATGTTGAATGCCGGTATTTTTTTCAATAGGAAGCGGCGCGTCGTTGACGTACAGGCCGAATAGTGTCTGTGAGAGCACGCTTCCCTGAGGCCGCCGGCTGCGGCTCGCCTTGGGGACGAATGTACGCCATCGACGCGAACCTTGAATCGTCTCTCTGTCAAGTTGTGGCTGGAAGTGCGCATCAGGGACTGAGATAATTTTGACCTTTAAGTGTGAAACTAATTACTGACGTTGCGTTTCGTGACGTTTAATTTAATATTTCTAGAAACATTGGCAATCGTCATGTAACACTTCAATGAGAGTGCTGCACGCTGCGGTGATAGTTTGCTGGACGTAGATATCGTTAGTTTGTACAATGGCTTCTACTTCGTCTAGTTCGCCTGCTAAACTAAGGTCATGGATGGGAATATATGAAACTTTTACTACTGACGGTGAGTTGAACGGTTGAAAGTGAGCATACACTTATGCTCTAAAAATAAATTTTAAAACGCTTGAATTGTTTTTAAAATTTGTTTAGGAAATACTTTATAAATGTAATTTCGTATAATGTAAATGTGTATTATAATTAGTGTATTTTAATATTACATATTATAAGTGACTACATATTAATTATATATTTTACTACTTTCATTGCATATATATGTACACCTTTTGACGTTTCATACTTCATATTTTCTCGGTTTTCACTTATCAAATGGATTTGGCACTCTGTGTCCTTACGCGTTCGGCTGATGTCCAACGCCACGCCGTTATGTGCTTTCCTCAGCAGACATTAGGATTCTTGCGCAGTTGTTAGTGAAATAATTTATAGAGACTCTTTCTCTTTCGAAACTAAATTGGGTGAAGACAGTGTACTAAAAATGGCTGAAGATTTATAGCATATATGTTGCAGTATTACCTAACTGAAATGGCTAAACTAAATAAGGTAGAGATAATACGGTAAGACATGCGCAGTTCAACAAGGGCTGTGGGCAATAACAACGTAACCCATTATATACAAATGAAATGTATAGTTGTGAATATTGCTTTAGAAATATTTCGTGAATCGGAAGTTTTCGTCTTGTGATATGTTACTTAAGACAATGAAGTCATGTGATTCTTAAAACAACGTTTTAAGCAAAATTAAATTTCTTTGATTTGTTTATTATTGACGGAAGTGTAGCTCGTGCTGCGAAACGCGTCACATGTGGGTCACAATCCTTCGTATCACTGCTCATTTAGTTATTCGATTAGTTCAATCTGTTGAAAGTCGTAACTGCGGCTGGTTGAGGTGTCTCACTGTCAACAATGGAGCTCGGTGAGCGAGGGGTTGTCTCCCTGGCCTCTGAGCCCCGGTGCACGGCTTCGATCCCGGCCGAGGAGCACGGATTTTCCACTTGTGGCATATCAAAGACCCGGCGGTTGCCCGGCAAAATGGGCTCCCTCCCAACCAGACACTTCGGATACGAAGACTGACACCGACATCTGGTGAAGAGGGTGCGAGCCAAATCTAAGGCGCATTTAGGCGATCGCTCTTGAGGCGCACATGGCGGGCAAGGAGCTCGCCCGGGCGCGGCGAAGACACAAGAGTGTTTTCGTGTGAATCCGCTTCGCGCCGCTTCAGCTCGCTCTGGAATTGCGGGGGGATCGAGGGCGGGGCAGGGGAAGTTGAGGTGTCGGGCTCCCCAGGCGGGCACGTGGCCTGTGCGGGCGCGTCTCATGTGCCTGATGTAAAAGCACGACGTTTTGAAGCTATTGAAGAAAATAGTTTCTCCTGATTGTTAAGCGTTTGTATTACAAACCACCGGTATGGCATTGCAAAACATCTACAGCTTCAACAATCCGGTGGCGCGGCTGTGGCCGCTTGTGAAAGCGTCCGTCGACCCGATCTCGAGGCTGCGAGGGTTGCGAGGCGGGCGCCAGGGCGGTGCATATCTTCGCGTGACTTGGAAGGCGAGAAGCGAGCTCATCGACCAAAGACGTTTGCTGTGAAGTCTGGTTTATTTATTAAACGGGAGCTTATTAAATTTCGCTGCGGTGCGTTTTAATGCTGGAAGAATTATTCCGCTTTAATTACCTTCTCTCCGTCTCATCGCTCCGTGAAATGAATTTCGCTCTTGGGATTTAATTTATATTTCCGAGGCGCACGCGAGAACGGACTCATTGCAGAATGGACTCACTTGCACAGAAACAGAGGCTGCAACTTCTCAAATCAAACGTGGGCGACTTCCATATTAAGCTTTACCATTGTATATACGCTCTTTGGGCAAAATGTGAAATTAATTATTAGAAGAAAAGCGCAAGAAACAAAAGTAAAATTTTATATGACGAAAGAGGAATAATTGTTTCCTGTCTTTCTTTCTTTTTATCTTTCCATTTAATTCTTCCTATCTTTCATCTTTCATTTTTCCTTTATTTATTTTTCCACCTTTTCTCGTTCTTTTATCTTTTTTTCTTTCTTTCTTTCTTTCTGACTGTAACACAAGCTAAACTAAAGCTATTGTTCACACAAAAGCCATTAGAAAAAGCCATACAATTTTTAAACAATACATGAAAGCTCTCAAGACACGTAAGTTGGATGTATAAAACATAGCAATGCCTACGGTACACGAAAACATGCTCCAACTTGCTCTGCGTAATTGTATGTGTAGATATACGATCTCCATAAGTATACCTCTCAAAGGTAATTAAACGTGGAATGAGAAGATGCAGCTGATACTGAGTGCAACGCCATTAACCCCTATTCCGTGGACCCTTGCACTGGATGCGATGGCTGTGCGCCGAGGGAGCGAGTGCGTCGCCGGAGTGCAGGGCGCCTCCCCTCCCGCCCTGAGCTTCGTGGCGCCCTGCGGGGCCTCAGGGCCATCCGGCGTCAAGCAGGCGCCGGCCCTCCGGAAGTGACCGCCATTATTTACATCGAAACAAAGGACGGATATTTCACGGCGACCCGCTCTCGCAGGCCAGCCACGCCGGCGGATCGTTAGCCCGGCCCCGCCCCCGGCCCCGCCACACCGCCCCCACCACACCGCCCCCTCGCCAACGCACATTGGGGCAAGATGACAAAAAGCCGGCCAAACGTCGAAAACAAAATGATTAATTTAGGGAATTTTAAGGAACCAGTTGGGTAGACTGGTTCCCCGAGTGTCTAATTCCACGCTTAGAAAAGTGTTGAGTCATCGCAGTGACATTCTGCAGCTTTGGGAACGTGGCCGTTGAACGAGCCCCAGTTGTCGGTTTTTCCATCATTCAAAATGGTCGAAAATCGTTGGATTAGTGCAATGTTTACATGTATTACAAATACATAAAAATATGTTAAAATTACTTAATAAACAATTAATTTGTTTTTTTGTGGAAAAAGTTATAAGTTCCACAGAGTACCAGAACGAAATATGTAAAAACTTCATTCTCTACTATTTAGCTCTTGAAATGTCAAACAAAAGATGCTATTAGCTTCTATTTTGCATTTTGGACAGAAACATTTTTGGACAGTTTCAGTATTTAATGCGCCATATTGGATCCATCATTGTGTTTTTGCAATGCTAACATTGGAATTGGAATCAGCGAATCCATAAAACTTGTTAACAAATTTTTATAAAATTGAAACATTTTTGACGTTTTTAAATGTTTAATCCGTCATATTGGACTCACAATTTGGTTCTTTTATAATTTTGACATTATAATCTTAATGAGCGAGCCCCAATACCATTATATACACAATTTTATTAAATTTGGATAACGTTTTCATATCTTGGCCAGTTTTTTGGAATCCTGCCCCACTGTGCGACGCCCGGGCTTCTGCCGGCCCGGGCCCCCCTGCCGCCGCTGTGGCTCGCGCCCAGACCGCCTCTGCGAGCCGGTGGTCAAGGCGACTGCGGCGCCCCTCGCGAGGACAATTTACACCAACAACCGCGCCAGCTAAGACTACGTCCGGAGCTCACCTCGCACTATTATGTTCACTTGGAACTCAAGGCGCAACGTCACTGAAGGGCTTTAAAAAACAATAGTCGAAAACCACAATTCTTCACGAGAGCGAGAAACGTGAAATACAGGATGAAATACGTAGACATCTGAAGCAAAAAAGTTGTTACAAGATAGAAATCTCTGTTAGCAGGTGATTGTAAATATGTAGACAACTTCTGAAGATTCCTTTCTGATTAAAATATGTTTATTCCTGAACCTTCTTTGCTCTTACTGCATCCTCTTTCCTCTCTTTCTTTGGTTTACGTCGATTCCACTGAGTTTTTTCTACATCTGACGTAGAATCTATTTCTTAAGTGTTTCTTTCTCCATTGCAGGCACGGCTTGTTATTAAAAGCTGTAAGGCGGAGCTTCCTCTATATAAACCGACCCCCAAAAGAAATTTAAAAATATATTTATAATGCATTTATTTATTAATAAAGGAGTGCTGCGTTACATTACATAACAATAATATCAAAATTTTTCTTTGTCAGTTCGTTAGTTGGCGGCCGTAACGCGTTTGAAGCTCTTGTCAGGGAAGAGAAAAGCGTCAAGGTCCCTCTTCATTCTGCCATAGGACCTGTGTAAAAGGAGACGTGTCGTCTTGCGTTCACTGCACAGGCTAACCGGCGGTCGAAGGCTGCAGGCTGGCAACCTTCAAGGTAGGGCCTAGGGTCTGTAGAAGGGCGAGCTCACCAGATAGCATTAGTATGCAGCTCAGCGAGTAGCACTGAACAGCAACTAAACCCAATTTGTGGTAGGAGCGGTTCTCCCTTAAGCCTGTACCAGAAGCGCAAAGACTACAGAACTGTAATCTTCATGATCGAAAGAGATTATGCATAGAAATACAGTGCATACAGTGCAGTGCAATACAACGTAATGTAAAGTAATGCATTTGCAGCCTTCCCCCTTTAGACAACCACGAGCCGAGACTGCTCCCTCGCGTGCTTAGATTCACAACGCAAAGGACGAAGTATATGGCACATCAACATGTTATCATCAAACTTCCAGACCAAACATACTGGTCATGCAGAATAACCACATTCACAAAACAAATATTACCACCCGTTCCAGATTGATACAAGCTATACTTAACAAATAATCACGGAGAGAACTTACATTTAAAGGACTATGGTTCTTTTACCAAAAAAGTATTTTCTTTTATCAAAATCCTTCAAACTTTCGGAGATAATAATTACTGGCAGGGGATGATTATTTTCACAACACAGTCAGCAATTGTCGGCCATGAAACTCTAGCAACAGTTCTAGTGTCTCAAACCTCACTTTTTGAACTAAAGTTGTTTTCCCTTCGTTTGGTTTCCAATGCGTCATCAGTCCATCCTCTTCGAGGTAAATTAAGAATCTCGTAAATGAAAATAAAACATTCAGGTTTATAGGCACCAGACCAGACACTTTCCTACAAGTAATGGAAGTAATAAGAGAATTTATAATTAACTTTTTCCTCAGTGGCACACCACTATTATTTCTGATAACAAGGACGAACAATGGAATGCAATGAATTCAACAAATTCATAGCTTAAAGAAATATAAACTGAAAATCAATTACCTTTAAACAAGAAAAACGTTTCTTGGTAATTTCTGTTAAAACGAATAAAAATCGCGCGTTAATAAAGAATCAAACTTATGAAATGTTTTTATAAGAAACGTATTCAATATTTCCAAATATATAAAATAATGAACTACAAAACTATGTCTTCAGCTAACAGTCCGGTACAGTTTCGACAACTGACAAACTCATCAAATACATTACATCATCAAATACATACAATACACAACATAATCGTCTACAATCAGTATTAAAAAACAAATTATTGATTCTATTTATTACAATTAAAACGCCAATAAAATATTACAGCAGAATATGTCAATATGATATCTTACATAATGATGCACACAACTTTATAAAATGTTGTGTCTGGTCCTCGTAAGTATTGGATAATATTCTGAAACTAATTCACTGCTTTTGAGATTTCATTTACACAAAATATAAATTGAATAAACGAAAGTGTTATTGGTTAAAAACTGAATTTACACAAAACAACACAAAACATTGACCTTGAAAAGTCAACTGGTGGCTCAGGGCGAAGGCGCTTGCCTTTCGCCAAGGAGACCCGGGTTCGATTCCCGTCGAATCCCGGACAATCTCATTTGAAATTTGTTCCAACAAAACATTTTGGCTGCTTCACAAGGGTCCAATCCCTGTGAAGTGTCCTAAATTCTACAGCAATCCTAATTCCTTCGCCGCTGGATAGTGACGCAGGAGCGCGCAGTGGGAGGCGCGTACGCAGAGACGGTACCTGGCCATCCTCCACAAAACTAACTACGACGAGACATGACGATGATTAAGATTAAAATAGGATTTCTTCAAGTACAACCGCTCAACGCCCTCCAAGGGAATTTAAGTCTATGTTGACGCAAAAAATTAAAAAATCTAATTACCCTTTGATCTGAAGCAGATATAAAATTACTCCAGATTTAGTAGAAATTCTCATTCAATAAAAACAGAATAGAACAGCTGTTTCCAGATATTTATTATGATGCAATCAATATATTTCAAAAAAATTAAGATTCGTCTTGAAATCTTAATACACCTAATAAGTATACGGGCATGAATGTTCTCTCTGGACAATTTTTTTCTCAAATCGAATTTCACAGAGACAATGAAAGTAAACGCCAGTTTAAGCTGTTTGAATTAAACTTCGAACATTCGATCTCACTGGTATTCATAAATTGTTCTTTAAGCACAAACGATGGCTAGAACCACAGCCCTATTCTAATGAGAAATAAACACACTTTTAATTAAATTCTCTAATGTATGCTTCATTACATAAAATAAAAGAATAAACAACAACAAACAACAGGGGGTCAGAAGAATACAATGCTTCATTGTGCGAAGGAAATCCGTTGCAAACTTATGCGAACGTTTTTTATTATCTTACAAATGTCTCGGTATGAGTTGAAAATTCTTGATTTTGCACTAAAAGCGTTATTCTCATTGTAAAGCACACTAACTGAATGACGTGCACTACATATGAGACGCAACTCCAAATAAATTAAAAACTCCACACAGTAATAAAAATAATTTTGGCATGAAATTCGAACACGTCACCTCCCTTACCCTTCTCCATCCCTCGCGTTCCTCTGCCCCTTCCCAAAGAGTGGCACGAATAAAATATTTCCCAATGTGCAATTCGTATACGCTGTAAAAGGAAATACATGTTAACTTATATTTATGGTCATTTAATATATTACTTTGAATTTCTATAAACTATTAAGTCAGGATTGAAGAAATATTAACCACAAAGTATAATTCAATATAAAATTTAATAAGAAAGCACAGCCATTCACGTGTTTCGGGACTACTTTATCCCATCTTCAGTGGCTATACAAAGATGTAAATGAACAAAGCAATGTAGTTAACGTACGAATAAACAGGTACAAGAAACACCGTAGTTCCATAATGGAAGAAAAAAATCAGCTGTATCGGTGGATTCACAGCGCACGAGCGTACAAAGAAATGAAATTCGCATTTCAAATTAATATTTCTTGATAAAAACGATATATTACCGCATGAATCGCTGACGCATATTCAATTGTGATAAAACCGCGCAATGCATCGCCAAGAAGAGGAATATGTGTACAGTAAAATCTGTCTAAACTAGAACCTGTAAAAACCGGAAACCTGCCTTAACCGGACAATTTCTCTGACACGTGAAGTTATATGGTATTTTACACTGCATAAAACGGAATCTGTCCAACGCGAAAACGAAACGGTTTTTATGTTCTGTAACAGAAGAAAATCATTATAAAAGAAAATTCCTGGGAATTTAATGAGATTGGCAGAAACACGAGATGTTTTTAATGTAATGAATGCATCTGCAAGTGTTTTAGGTTCTCTAACCCACGCGATTTAGTCGTGGCAACCGCTCTGTGATTGTGAGGGTCCTCAGCCGTCAGAGTAGAATTCAACGTAGGCCTCCCCCTGTTAGAGCGTAGGGAGGTGTATGGGCATGACGTCTATTCGCGCCTCTCACTGCCCCACGTTCCAAATCGCCACCCCCCGGCCAGAAACGCATTGCTCAATGCCATGTCAGAAAATAAGTATTCTAGGCGGTGACGCATCGGGCATTGATCTGTCAGCAAGCAGTCCGGTTTCAGCCGTTAGTCAGTGAGATGGAGTGCATTTTTATGAGTTTCTCAACCAGTTTAACAGTGCGAAAACAATAAAACTCTCTAACATTCTCTATCATTAGTTGAAAAGGTAAAATTTATGGAAGCAAGACGAAAATACGTTATATATAAACTTATTTTAATATTAATAATAAATCATGTAATTTTTACTGCGCCTTAATTACTTCTTTACTTACATAATAGTTTCAGAACTGAAATCACATCAATATCACAAGTGTCGTTATGTGGACAAACCTGCATAAAAAGAAGACCTCCCTAACCCGGAGCTGTCTTTGTCCGGCTTAGACACATTTTACTGTATTAAATTTTATTCGTTACTAGCGGACCCCACAGACTTCGTCCTGTCCAAAAGATTTGTAATGTGACAGTTTTTTGTTCCTACATATTTTATAGTCTGGGCAAAAAATCTCCTGAACAGAACCGTCACCCTGGTGATAGGGCGTTGTGAATAAGAAATATAATTAAATAAAACATATATAAGAATTTAAAAGTAAGTAATCGCTTTATTGTTAATCATGTGAATCATAATTATTAACAAAAATCAGTTTTATTTTCATTGTAATGCTTTGTGATATACAATGTTTTTTGTTTGATTACCTGGCGCATAGACAAACAAATCTGATGGTTTTCCAACACGGGAACAGGCAACATACAATTGACCATGTGAGAAACATGGGTTTTCCAGATTAATACCACAAACACTTAATGATTGCCCCTGGGACTTGTTTATGGTCATAGCAAAAGCAAGCCGAACTGGAAACTGTAGTCGTTTAAAGTTAAACGGCACATCAGTCGGAATCATTGGGATGCGCGGTATGAGAACGTCTTCTCCTTTATACTTTCCTTTCAGTATAGTTGCTTCCATCACGTTGTTTAGTAATTTTTTTATCGCTAACCGTGTGCCGTTGCAAAGACGTGGTTGGTTGATATTTTGCAACATTATAACTACCGACCCAACCTTTAATTGAAGATTGTGAGGTAGCAATCCTGGTAAATCCAGCGAGTTTAAAAATTCTGGTGGATAGTTCACTACATCATCTTGGTTAGTAGCCAAATCAACTGATTTATATATCCTCGATTCACCTGTAATTTGTTCTTGAATTTTTAAATTTAATTCATTTACATCTATGTTTATTGCAGCCAATATAGCTCGTTCGCTCAACCAATCATGGTTTCTGTAATTTTGAGAAACATCTGGAAACACCTTCTGAATAAGTTCATCTTTTGATCGAGTTAACTGACAAAAACTTTGAGGAAAGTTAATGCAGCCAGTCAACATATCTATAGGAAATTTGCCATTACCAATGTCAATGAGTAGTTTAGAGAATATGTTTCCAGATTGGTCATTTTGCAACTCGACACGCATATTCTTGCTTAAATAAAGTACTCTGACATGTTTCCACAAATTGGGGGGCTATAGACATGCATTGAGTTCATCAGCTGGTGTTGATCGTGGAATCACTGGCAATGTTTGACGAAAATCTCCTGCTAATAAAATCATTGCACCACCAAATTGGTTATGATTGCTCCGTAGATCTTTTAAGGTTCTGTCTAAAGCCTCCAAAGATTTTTATGTGCCATCGTGCATTCACCCCAAACAATTAATTTACATTGCTGCAAGACCTTTGCCATTGCAGAGTTCTTCGAAATGTTGCAGGTCGGAGTTTCATTGTTTTGCATATTTAATGGCAATTTTAATGCTGAATGTGCTGTTCGACCACCGTCAAGCAAAGTTGCTGCGATTCCCGACGAAGCGAGTGCAAGTGCAATTTTATTTTGTGAGCGAATCATTGCTAATATTAATGAAATCAAAAAAGTTTTTCCTGTACCACCAGGTGCATCTAAGAAGTAAATCCCTCCAGTTTCATCATTTGTTACTTTCATAAGAGTATCAAATACAAACTTCTGTTGTTCATTCAACAGTGCAAGAATTGTTTGAATTAATTCTTTCAAAGTGTTGAGATCATACAGTTTTTCTCGATTCAACTCTTGGTTAAAAGCATCATGCATTGGACGATTGGGCGCGGCCAGGCCTAATTGAATTAATAGTTTGTTTGACATCATCAAGCACATGTTCTCAATTGAAATCAATGCTTCATTGTAAATTTCTTCACTGATTTGTATATTTGGATTTACCATTCTATTTCGCATTTGATACAAAATATCATCACACATATAATCTTTGTACTTGATCCACAAATCAATTGGGTTTGATGGGAAGCGTGTAGATATGGTTATAGAAAACAATGTTCGTATTTGATGAGCGTTTGATGATATTACAGCATCATTGAGAGTTTGATCCCAATGAGCGTCATTTTCTAGCAATTGCAAACGTTGACAGGCTTCTCTGGAAGATCCACACAATTCACCATCAACAGTTCGTAAATGTTGGAATGATGTTGGGCCACGTACATTGACTAATAGCAGTCGTAAAAAAACATTCATCATTGCTTGGATGTACTGAATAAATTCGACCAATGGCATTGGTGGAATACACATCTGGGTATCCTGGAACTTGTTTTCCTTGTTTCCGTCGTATAAATCTCCTTGAGGATTGATTCCAAGTATAATATTTTGGCATTTCAGAATATAGCAATGTTTGTGCAAAGTCATCGTTTTGGCATGTCTCAAAAAAACTGGTTAATGTAGTAGATGGTGGCTGAGCAGCTTTTTGTACTGCGTTCTGTGCTGTAAAATACACTCTTTGTCCATTTTCTAAATGCACAGCTAAGTGAACAACGGAAGGGTGTCTCTCATGAATAGGAAAAGAAAATATTCGCCATACTGCTTCATTACTACTAACATAGTGGCCCATTTGGTATTGGGTGACTTCATCATTGGAATTCTCTGCACCAATTCCAATCACAGCCATATCACTCCCTTTGGTTACATATTTGCAAATGTATTTAATAGATTTCACTGAATGGCAAGATTCAACGTTGATGTGTGCTTTGAAGGTTTTTGATAAAATGGGTGAATATGGAACAATACAACGATTATCTATTTCTATATCTTGTTGATTTAATTTGACAATTGTTGATCTTCCATTGTCTGCTGTCGATCGTCGACGATACAGTGGATAACCGTCATTACCAGTAATTGTTTCCGATATTAATGTCCGTGAATATCGTTTTGAACATTTACCATCCATCATACATGATGAATTTTGATTAAGAGTTCCACAGGGACCATGTATCATATTTTTGATAACTACCTCATGCAATCTTGGATCTACTTGTACATCAGGGATTTCAGCTGATATCACTGAATCGACTTCATTTGGCCTTATCTTTTCAACCGACCAAATCAAAATGTGTGCATGTGGCAATCCTCGTTTCTGCCACTCCACAGAATACATCCAGCAGCGTGTCTCACCAAACACAATGTTTTACGATGAAATCCATTAAAGATTTCAATTTTTGTCTAAAGACTCTGGCTGTAATATCATGACGATCAATGGGTGATTGCCCAGGGAATAACTCCTGCTTGATTTCTATCCAGTGCGGATTGCATGTAAATGTGATGAACAAATCTGCTGTACCATAATGACGAACATACGACATAGCATCTTGAGCATATTCGTGCATATGTCGAGGGCTTCCGATGTATGTTGCTGGAAGAATAGTCATCCGACCAACATTCTGTGCATTTCCATCAGTATTAATCGCATCTCGAAGGGGAATATAATCTTCAGATCGGAGTTTAGTCTGATTCAACCTGATGAATGTTAATCTCTCCGTTTCAATTTTAACATACATGTCAACAATATATATGTGTGATATAATCGCCGACATTTCAATATGTGATTGTCTTAATTTTCCCGAATCATTAGGCGGTAAGAATAGTAGTTCATTGAACTGACTTTTTTGTTAGTTTCAGAACCTGTAAATAGATTTTGTTTTAATAACATTGAAATATAAAATTAAAATACATAATATAGTGACTGAGATATTAACTAATATTTTAATTACCTGTAATGGGATTTATCATTTTTATTGAGAAATCATAGCCATCTTCACCTTGCCAAAATATAATGGGATATTGCAGTGCATCATATGAGCGGTGTGTTTCCTTTATACGTTGTAAATGATCATTCCGACGATGTAAAACAATATCACGGGATTCCAAGTTTTCTCCAACTACAATGATAGCAACTTCATCAATAGTTGGTGCATTAAAATGTCTTGCATGTTGACCCGCAGGTGTTTTATCAGCTCTGATTACAATTTTGTGATTATCTGATGGCATCAGATCCAGGGCAGTTTTAAACAATATAATCAATTGATTGTGTTCATGAAATAAAGTTTGTAATTGTTCTACAATAGACCTCTTTACTAAATTGTTATGTGCACAACGCAGATTAGTTTCTTGTGATGAATTGCCCATAAAATAAATTTGCAGGAATTTGTAGTTGCTATCTGACACTGGTAACAGTGAACCTGCTCTGTGATATATTTGGCCTTGTATCTGTAAATTTAAAAAAATATTATGTTTGTACCAAACACTATAAAATAAAATAAAATAAATAAGCAATGTGGGGTATAAATTTATGGATGGTTAGTGATCAAACTTAAATAATATTTGTTCTTTAAAATTATATCTGTCTCCTAATTAGTTGTAACTAATATCTATCATCAAATATATTGGGTTTCAAAATAATAAAAGTGTCGCTAAAACTGAATCACCAAATAATATGGGCAGTAAGTGATGATTATGATCTTAATGATTAAGAAATTGAAGATTAGTCACATCTTAACTTAGGTGACAGAACATAAAATAATTATGTTTAACTGCTATAATACATACCTTGAAAGTTGGCATAAAATTTTCCCGAACTACATTTGTTGACCCAAATGAAGTCATTTGAAAGCAATTGTTATATTGTTGGATATTTGTCAAAAAGTGTATGGAATCTGTTCCTATTCCTGAAACCAATGAGTACAATGGCTCTGGTGGTGGTTCCAATGGTATCAATTTCACTTTACCTTGTGGCAACACAATCCATTAGCTTCGTTTTTAAATTTCAATGCCTTACAATATGAGAAAACCGAGTTCATAGAACCAATAACAACACATTGGTAGTAACTGTAGTCAATTGACACATCGTAACTGAAAGCAGCTGGATTCAAACTTGCGCGATTATTAGCTGAATGTAGCGCTCGCGCTTCACGCGTTCGTGATATCCGAATTCTTTCACGTTCATTTCGGTCGTCACGTTCTTGTGCAGCATGATTAGATCGGTAATTAGCTTGGTTTGTAGCATTTCGGGTTCTTCTACCTAAATTGCTTCGTCTAATAGGAGGCATATCTATATTATAATAGTTTCGGAACGCGACATTAAATCCTCCAACCATGTATTCTGTGCACCAACGCACACACGCACACTGTTTTGATAGATATGATTGAATTTGAACTTTGTATAACGGTAATAAAGTGCACATTGACTCTTTGACGTTACGAACATACCTACAATAATGAGTGCTTTAGCTGAGTGAGAGATAGCTAGTGTGAGATAGTGAGAGATAGATAGAGATAGCTAGAGTGATAAAGCTCAAATTGACTCTACGTTTTAGTTAGAAAACGTTTGTATGGGAAAAAGAAAAAGGCTGTTTATAGGATTTTTCCGGCAATTATTCGAATTTTTCTCGACGCAAAAACCATCCTTCAATCCACACTTCAACGAACATTTTAAAAAAAGAATTGGCCAAATTGGTCCAGGCGTTGTTGAGTTATGCGCTTAACAACACATTTTGCGATTCATTTTATATTATAGATTTCGGGTGCAGACAACCACTACAGCGCTGCGCCACCCCCCCCCCCCCCCTGCGTGGCATTGAGTTCGTGACGGCCAGCTTTGCCAACCGACCTCCATTTGCGAGGACAGTCCAACACTGACGTCAATTGTCTTCCTTTTAATACCTTTTGACATTTGTTGTCAATTATTTAATCGCACGACTAACATGTACTCCGTTGTATCGTTTATTTCATTTAGAATACAAAACATGAATATCACTTTTCTGAACGCTAACGCACGCGCATGACCTACGCATGCATGATAATGTCTCTGTCTAGCGACTAAAATAAAAAGAGATGCTCAGGCCATCTGATACCGAGGAATCGCCACCAGGGAATAGAGCTGATGTTAGTCTGATTTAAATATTTATAAAAAGAGAAGCGTTTTTTTTTTTTGCTTATCGAGCGACCTCCCTTTCGCATGCGCGTCGTTGGCAGCCCTGCGGCCAGCGGTGCGCGCGGTGGCGTCGAGCCCCCTCCCCCCCCCGCCCTTCTGAAGCGAATGTGCCGGCGCTGACGTAACCGCCTTCCCTCGAAGCGGACAGAATCTGAGAAGTGCGGAAACGAACATTATCCGCCAGTCGCTGGCGGTGAATTTCTCATGGCACTGTGCTCTGAAGTGATTGGGTGTTCTTGACCCCCTCCACACTCGCGAATTCGAAAAGTACGAATCGGCTGCGATTAATATCTAATCAATTATTTTATTAGATTAATATGCTTTGAATGGTTCTCAATATTTCACATGCTTTAACTATTAATTACCATGTGTGAAATATTGAATGTTTATTTATTTGTTAGTATTTATCGTTTATTTTTATTGATGAAATAATATTCATTCCTCACAAGTCTTCACGAAACAAACGACTGTAACTCTGTTTACAATGAGAATGGTAGAATTTCTAGTAACACTAATAACTGTATTCAAACGAGGTGCTTGGTTGAGGACGATTTTAGGAAAACTGATAATTCTGGCTCTTTCTTATTTCATATTGAGTATAATGCCATCATTAAATTATTGGAACATAGTAACTTTTCATTTTATTAGTTTTACTGGCATGAAATTAATCGCGTATGTTTTGTGCCTATTTTCTTTTGCAGTTGGAAAGTAATAAACAGGCGAGGAATCCTGTGCTAAAGATCAAAATGACTTTAGAGATTTACATTTACGCGCGTCTTGAAAATTGATAATTGAATAAAAGTAATTGGGCTAAAAATCGCCACAATTAATCGGTGTGAAAATAACCGATTTCAATTTTTCTATTTATCGCATAAAATAATCTGTTGTTGTACTAATCGCGATTAAAACGCCCATCACTAGATTCGAACTTCCCAGCGCGCAGTCACTTTTCTCTGGAACTGCCGGTCACGCACTTATGGCGTTCCACGTGCCTACAACTTTGAACACGTCGTCCAGTACGCTATCATGTACTCTACCGCGCAGTTGCTAACGCTCCGACCCCGATGACTATTTCTCTATATTGCGGTATAACCCCAACAAGTTAGGTGTAGACCAAGTACACTGTAATGGAAATTAAGAGTGACAGACCGCGTCACGAGAGTTAAATAATGTCGATGGCTAGTCGACAGATTCTCCAAACAGACTTGGTGAAATGAAACTCAGAGAGTAACAACGCACTAAGTTTATTACAGACGCGAAATATACAGAGTTATACAAATTTCTTACAACTATATACGCTCTACCCCCACTTCTGTTTCTAGTAGAGGTTGCAGAGGGGGTGACACTGGGCATTGCCAGTTGGAGCAAGCGCGCTCGGGGTGGCCCTTATCAGGGAAGGGGATGAGCGCCTCAGGCGAGGGAACTCGAGATATCACGGCGGGAGAAAGGTGGAAGTGACCCTTAGAATTATGTGTAGGTCAAAGGGGCAGGCTTCAGTATCGACGGAATATTCCAAGCCCTATTCAGTAACTTATTGGGGTCACAGAAGGCGCCTCTTCCTCCGATCCCAAAATACAATTTTATCGGGAGGACGCCATGTCAATTATTTTAATTAAAGATGTAAGCCCTCTTTCACTCTGGGGTACATGGCGTACTACGCACCGTCTGTACGTTGGGTATAACACGAGTGAGTGGCGAAATAAACTGCGTTTCGTCTGGCGACGGGGCGTGGCGGAGCGAGAGGCATCGCGGCTGCGCGGGCGGAAGGTGCGACCTGCAGCCGTCAGCATAACGCCTTTCGCCGACCCGAAGCAGCCGCTGGCCTTACGGTGGTAAGTTCACATCCACCTCCAAGCCCACAAGCTTCGAGGGAAACTTCAGTGTTGGAGGGCAGCCATCTTGATGCTGCCTGGATTCACCGCAGATGAAAAGTATAAATTAATTAATATAGAATTTGCTAAGAGATGTCTGGAGTTTTCGTAATGTATTTATCCTCTTATACAATATGCATTAACGAGTTCAGTATATTCTTAAAAAAAATCTTATTTTCCTATTTCGCTGATTAAATTCTTTATTAACATTAACTTCTCTCTTTTTCTCATGATTTAATGATACCCTTCACGTTCCCTTTAATTCGCTGCAAACTTCGCAGCTTTACGGTTCGAAAAAAAACCAGGTAAGGTGGTCAGTCAAGGTGTTTTGCTTTTGTAGCGCCGCCGCTGAACCGCTGACCAGTCGGACAAGATGATCAATAGTCATCTATGTCAAATGTGCAGTTGCAGACAATTGTCAGAAGATTTAAACTTGCAAGTCTTCGAAATTGTTTGGGACGCTGTTCTATTATTTCCAGTTTTTGTGTTTTCCTCTTTATGCTTATATTCCTCGTTTAATACTCGGTACCTCGGTATCTACTGAAAATTTTGAAATTTCCTCTGGTCTACGAAGTGGTGCACAAAGAAACCAACGACAAAACTCGACGAAAACTAATTTTCCACAACAAAAGGTAAGTGAAATGTTTATTGAAGGAACGGAATTATGTGTCCCTATAGCATTACAGTTACAGAGTTTTCTCAAACATCTGGTGAAGAAAAGATATAACAAGTAATAAGGATATAATTGTATTAAGAAAGTGTTAGTGAAGGATATAATTAATTTATATTGTCAAGTGATTGAAACACTAAAATGTATATTGTGACCTTCTCGGCCGTCTTACCTTACTTGCTAGCTCAGATGGCAGTGGCTCACCTGCAAGTGAGTGAGATAAATGGATGTTGTTGTTTAGGAATGAAAGAAGTTATTGAATGAGGTAAAATTTCAAGTTTAATGACCCAAAATAAAACAAGCATGGAAGAAGTGAGTTTCTACCTGAGCTCAGTTTCTCCCAAAACCAAACTTATACTAAATAAAATCTAACACTTAAGACTACGCTTTCAGAAAATTGGTTCGCCACTAGAATTTTATCCTGGCGAATGCACGGCTAAGAATCTGAATTACACAAAAGATTGTTGGAGCAACAGTCCATTTTTTATTATTGCCTGAAGGGCTCAACTGGAGCCATTGCCAGTCTCCGCGATGGCATCAGCCGCGTTTGTTGCTGTGGAGGTCAGTTACCCTCGTCCGGCTGTTGCGTCCTTTCGCTGTGCGGCCTATCGTCTGAAAAGCCGGGCTGCGGTGACGTTGCTGGGCGCGGCGAAGGCTCTGCAGCAGGCAGCGGGAGCCGTCGGGCTGGTCTCTTTCTCAGCTCTCACTTTCAGGTGTGATGCAGCAGGCGTCCATAATTCAGTCCATTTTGGTAACGATGACAAATTTTTAGTAATACTCGCCGAAACTTTACGGAATTGTGAAGTTTCGGAAGTCGCGTAGCGTAATTTCGAAAATGCAGTAGGTGTTCTTCAAATTTCCAAATTACGCAAGCAAATGTGGGTGAAACTCTACAACACATCACTTCTGAAGGGCGATTTGACAAACTGTTAAGTTCAAAATGGACATGACAGCGTTTTAAAAAGTGCCCGGCGGCTTAACAAGATATCAAATACTGGAGCGGGCGGTGGTGTGACAAGAAGTGCCTGGTGGTTGTCTGACAAGAAGTCCCCGCCGTTTCGTTTATTCCCTCCTTTCCCTCCCAAAAGTTCTAGAAGATTCCAAAATTTTGATGAAACGGCTGCCCATTGGCGGTAAGGTTAATGCATTGCAGAAGAATTTCGACCAATCGCCGGACGTGTGTTAAGCGACCCGAATGGAAAGTTACAGTATCTCCTTCTTTGTCACTCTTTTTATATATAAAATGCACGTGCAGCGTAGTGTGTCGCTTCGTCGGTGGCCCGGGATTTCCCATAACTTAAAATTCAATGATTAGTAGACGACGGGTGGGCGAGTTCGAGGGGGGTGTCGGCGCTTTACCGGCGCCAGCACTTACAGATGATGAACAAGGAGTGGGTATCCCCAAAGCGTCCCTTCCTAGCTGCAGTCGTGAACAAAGGAACGGTACAGCAGGGTGTGACTAATTGAGGCCTCTTGACACCCAACGGGACCAGATCCGCGCGTCTGTCGGTCCTACGCCACATTTTGGAAGATATAAGATGATAGTTTAGTAATTATTTCATCATCAAAATTCCGTGACGCCACAATATTTTAATATTTTTAGCATACTATTTATCAATGTAACATTTAAAATCTTTTAGGAAAGTCCGTGATTAATTGCGAGTGAATTAATTTCATGTAGGACATTAAAGTAGGATACCACTGCTAAACTTGTTCTTAGATTGTAGTTATTTATATTTGCATGTAAAACACTTCATATGTTGTTTTGTGTAATTCAACAATTTTCTCGGGACAAAATATTACTCTGGACTCAATTTTAACTGCAGTTAAACATGATATTGATATAGGGTTAACGGGGGGAAACTTCTTTGTCTTATCTTCTTCATGCCATGGGGTTTGCATGGAAAAAGATGGATAATCGCAGGTCACTAATGGAAAGAAATGATAGTTGTTATTGCAAGATCTGATTTTTAGATGGAATATATGAAACTGAAGGCTGAAGTTTATTGATTTGTGTTTTTGGATGAGACTTGGTTTTATTCAAAAGGCAAGCAAAAATCTATTAAATTTTGTAGTGTAGAAAATTATGAAATTCTAGATATAAGTGAACGCAGAAGGCATGATTTGCATGTAATGAAATGCATCTTTTGAGAAATAGCGTTGTGTGTAATGACTTATGTGTATGATGAATATTGTTTGTCCAGTTTGAAGTATTGTTTCCGTCAAAGACAAAAGAAGTAGATGAATGTCATAGAACTATGTCAGCAGAGATGTTCCAAACGTGGATGAAATAATTATTTCCTCGGTTAGCAGAACCATTAGTTATTGTAATGGACAATGCACCTGTTCAATCTGTGCTGGTGAGTGACATTTCATCAATTGTTCTTTTAGAAATGTGAAAAATATTCATTCAAATAATACATTTATTAATTTATAAAAATACGTGATTATAAAATGAGTATTAAAACTACATAGTGGTGAAAGTGGATGTTTCAAATTTTATTTCCATCACTAATAAGGGCGGAATAAAAAATGTATTACATTCAATGTTGTTCAGTGATTTTAGTTATATCAGTAATACAATTTTCATAGAGAACAACAAGTTTGGCAATAGAATGTTTTATATGTATTTATAGAGAGAATGAAAAGAAATGCATGTTATCTTTGAATATAACTGAAATATTTAAACATTCTTTTGTCATTTCCAATTGTTTAGAAAGTGGAAAGGCCTTCATCAAAATGGAGGAAGAGTAACTTGCAGCATTTTTTAAATCAGCACAACATACCCTTTAGACCTGACCATACCTTTTAAGAGTCTTCTTTTGAAAACTTCTGAAGTAGTGGTTTAGAAAAGGTACTCTTAAACATAAGTTTTGTTGAATTAATCATAGAATAAAGCAGTTTTATTTTTTGCATGATTTTGATAATACCATGTGATGCCAATGTTTTCATTATTTGAAAAATCATATCAGTTGATGTGGGTGCAGATATGTTGTAGATGAAATGATTGAAGAAGCTGAACATAGAGTTTTGCGCCTCCCCCTACCATTGTCAATACAATCCTATCGAATTTGTATGGAGCCAGTGCAAAAGATATTATCAGAGACATCGCAGAACCACTTTTGACCACTACACAGTGACAAGAAAATGGAAGCAAGCATTAAACCAGGTTTCAGTGGAGAAGTGATTATTAAAATGGAAAACAAAATATTGCCTAGAGTTGTTTTTGCAGAAAATCTGTTGATATAAAGTACTTATTCATTCTGTACATTGCTTTAGTTGGAAGAATTATGTGGCACACACAGAGAAAATTATAGAAGAAGATTGGAAAGTAGAAGTTAGGCAGGATGCTTCAGGGATTTTTGTCACAGTAAATATTCAGGATGATTCTGATGATGATATATTTCATCGGTTTGAAAAATATCTTTTTCTTCTCAGGTGCAGAATTGGAAGTTTGTATTATTCCATTAAGGGCAAGTAAGTGGATACATTCCAGGTGAAATGGTGAAACTTTATTGTTTTTAAGCTGATCTAGGCACTTCGTTATGTCTGCACATATTAACTTCCTTTGTAAATTCTTTTTAGTAATTATTGTACAACCATACTTTTTTTTATTAAAAGGAAGAAGTTTTTCAGTTACATGAAATTATTTTTTTATGTATATGAATCAATATTCAAAATGATGTGTGAATGAAAGTACGTATGAGAAGTAAAGGTTTGATTGTGAATGAATGGGTTGAAAATAGTTTCTAATAACATTCATTCATACTCATCAAAAATGAACTTCAAATAAAAGAAAAATTAGTCCTTGTAATAAAAAAGAATAAGAAATGCAGATTTAATGAAAAGAAATGTTTTATCTTTTGAGCAGTATATTAGTTTCTTGTATTGTACGTCTTAATGCAATACAAGATTAAAATTATCAAAATCGGCTGTTAGATCTGCTTTGATAATCAATAAAGTGTTGTCATATAAGAAGATACAACACATACATCGTTCATTGTTTTATCCACTTTGTAAAAATTCACATGTATAATTTTTATTTCAAAATTTTTACTCCTCACCCTGGCAAATGTGGTAGGCTGTGGCTGGAGATGTTAATAGTAGGTTGTGACTTTTTTCTAAAAGGACTTAGGAAACTCATTTTGATTTTGACTTTAAATTATCTAAAATTTATTGAACTTCAAATGGATTTGGTGGAAATGTAGTATCCTTCAAATGCAAATAAAGGGAATTATTTTTTCACTTCTACACTTGCTTTTTTATGTTAACTTTCACCTAACTTCTAATTGACTTTTATATTTAGATAATAAAGTTATTGAAGGTATGAAACGTTTCAATTTTCATTTCTAATGGTAAAACTTGCACAGTGATCATGAAAGCCCATTCATCCTTCATTATTTTCAACATATTATTATTTGCCTTATTAGTTGCCAATATATTATTATTATTATTATTATTATTATTATTATTATTATTATTATTATTATTTTCGCTTTAATGACAGGTGAATACAATAATTCATTGCACTTTTTAACCCATTTTTTATCTTAATTTTAAGAATCGACCTGATGTCCATATTTAAGAAATTTACCTTAAGTTACTGATCAATTGAATTAACTGAGAATTCTGCCTAACAGTACTCCAGAATATCTACTAACTTGTATCATTTTCCCCAAAGAAATCTTTGAATGTAGTGTGAAAATTTTCCAAGATTGTAAAATCAGGAGAACCCAGCATTATGAAAAGAAAAGAGCAAATTAATGGTAGTTTTATGATAATTATACATGTCTAACATGTCGATTAAGCCTTGTTTTACCAGTCAATCACTGAAGAAATTATAGTATTTAAGTATTATTGCAACGAATTTACAATTAACTAACCATATCTGTAAGTCACTGATCAATAATTGATACACTGGCTGTCAGAGTCATAAGATAAACTAAGTGAAAATGAAATCGCAATTATAAACACCAGATATCATAACTATAAAACATTATGCAGCACACATTAATTTGAATCTTCTGAACACGCAAGATCGAAAAGTACCGGCAGAATTCCGATAATTTTTACAAGGCCTACGTGGGAGCTTTGCAGTATATTCCATTTCATTCTTGTATCCGATGGCTTAATTCATCAATCACACATGTTTTGAACAGAATTTCGAAATGTTTTGAATCACGTAGTATAATTTTTCATCATTAATGATACGGAATTAAATGAATCTCTTGTGAAAACTGTTTCTAACATCCACGCGATCAAAATTACATTGAACAACAAAATTCAGTCAACCGCGGCCAGCTGTGAATGCAACTCAGCTGACTGGCGGAAGAATATTTAGCGGAGAGCGATGCGGTCTTAGGCGACGCTCATCTGTTACACAAGCTGTCATTATAATCGTTCACTGCCCTGAACGCTTTCTACTAGTTTCCAGTGCGTTGAATGTTGCTTATTAAACAACGACGTTTAAAATGCGTCGGCTAGTGTTCAGATGTCAGGGGTTTTGGATCTCACAGAAGAACACAATTTACTTTTCCTTCAGAAGTTATCCTATCAGAACAATTATCATTATTGAGAGAAAATACTGAAATATGGAACTTGATTTCAATCCAATAATTACATTACCTTATCTACGAGCAATGTATACAACAGCTGCCTCTCTGGAGAAATGCTCGGTGTCAGCGAGGAATGAGACATTTCCGCAGACAAATGTGCGTTTGCACAATTAGCGCAGCCGTTAAGCTGCTGTCAAGATTCAGCTGCGCAAGTGTACCCAGCAATGAACGTCAAGATGGACGGCGCAGCGCTGGGCCCCTGTTCATCGACCAACGCCCACCGGATACAACCGCTGCCACAACAGCGCACGCTCTCTCGCATTGCCAGTAACGGTTAACACAGGCATGTCAAGGAAGCAGGCCAGGGAACAAGCTCACTAGAGCTCGCGGGCACTGTGTCCAGAGAAATGGACGTTCTCGCGCTGTTAGAAGCGTCGTTTGTAAGGGATGTACAAATTCTAAGGAATGGCGGTATGCCATTACATACCTGGATCGTGACAGTGTTTGGAAGAAGTTATTTGACAGTGTCACAAATTTAGGTATATTAATACGTATTTTTTCTCTAAGGCAAATAAAAGATCCATTAAAATGAAATAATATATCAATCCGATATCAAATTCTCAATTGAGAGTAGAATTAAAAGTATGTTGATTTTGTAATCCTGTTTACCTAAAGAATGAAATTAAAGCATAAACTTTCTATTTTCAGGATAGAACATTTAACAAAAAATATTCTTGTCTGCTAAAAGCTCTGTCCATTCATAAGCGAGAATTGTTAAATTACAGAGACTTGTTAATTTATTTCACATTATTGCGAAATACAATAAATAACTGAATGATTTAATAACACACCAAAAACGAAATCAAAGAAAAAATTTGCCATTCAAACACATATCTGTGACTTAACAAGGATGTTTATACATGGACGAATTTTGTCAGAAAATACACATTAAATAGTAATAAGAAGTAAGGAATATAAAGATAATACCGTATGGTATTATCAAATAATCAAAAATTAGTCAGGGGAAGTCAGGAGTGAGGGGAAGTTGCCCGTGCCCGTAGGAGCGCCGGGCTCCCCATGCGGGCACGTAGTTCGCACGGGCGCGGTATCACGTGCTTCGCTAGCAAATTAATATTGTACTAACACGTCAGCGATCACGTGGAAAGTTTCGAACCAAACTAAGTGCAATTTGTTCCATGAACGTTGAATAGCACATTTTGATTCCAAGATTGACAATAAAATCATTTACACTAACACGGCATTTCTGGTTTATCTATTGTTTAATGCCCCTACAACTTCGTCAAACAGTAAATTGGTGTGTGCTATAGAGACAGAGAACCACATTTTTTGTTTCTATATCTTTGAAAAAAATAGGTTAGGTCAGATTAACTTTTGTACAAGTTGACCGTTGACAACATTGTTCAACTGGAAAAAGAATTTAGGAATGGGTATCGTTCCGTTAATCTACAGGCAGCGATCCCGGCAGTAAAAATGCTGAAAACTCTCTCCTTCCGGGTAAACTCAACAACATTGCGCTGATTGGAAGCACGTGAGAGCACCAATAGAAACAAATAAAGAATAAAAATGAAGATCATAAAGCTCTATTTCCACAGAGCATTTGGCTTGTATACGTAAAGATGCACTTTGACAAGGCGCTCTCGGTACTTTAGGATGTACGATGTGGCTATTGATGCCTTGCAAGAGCACTAAAGCCTTGTCGCAGAGAGTATCGTATTAAAATCCCTTCGCACTTACGAGAGGGCCATAAGAGGATCAGCAACGAAGCGGGGCGCGCAAAGCCCGAATCACGGCACCGAAGCGCAGACTTAACCACACCGCGCGCCCACCACACCCCAGGGGCGAGAAAGCGGGGCGAAAAGACATGGGGAAGGAGGGGGCGAGAGGGCGGTCTGAGGGGGCGGGGCGAGTGGGCGGGGCGAGAATGCGGGGCGAGAATGTGGGGCGAGGGTGCAGGGCGAGAGTGCGGGGTGAGGGGGCGGGGCGAGGGGGCGGGATGAGAGGGTGGGGCGAGAGAGCGGGGGAAGTGGGGGCGAGAGGGAGCGAGGTCAGGGCGAGAGGGTGGGGAGCGAGGGCGGTGCGAGAGGCCAGGGCGAGAGGGGGGGCGAGGGGGCGGGGCGAGGGGGCGGGGCGGCGTGAGAGGCGAGGGGGCGAGGGGGGCGAGGGCGGCGAGGGCGGGGTGAGAATGCGGGGCGAGAGAGTGAGGCGAGGGGCAGGTGAATGCAGGCCGCGCAGTGCGTAAAAGTCCCCCGGCGAGGGCGTCTTCGCGGGATTGCTTCACCCGCGGCGCAACAGGTGAGGGGCTCCCGGGGGGCGGCCGGTCCTCGGAGGAGGCCGCTTGTAAATCTCCCCTAGAGACGGAGGCGCCGGGACGCTCGGAGTTTCGGGGAGTTTCCAAAGAGGGGTTCGTTTCCGAGGAAGGTGCTTAAATAACATTTCGACGTTCTCAAAATTTTATTGAACGGAGACCCAACCCTCCTATGCTCAGATCTTAGAAAGAACAAAGTCAGAAATTGTTTCGCTATTCATATGACAGTACTGATAGAAAATTCTTAAGAAAGGAAAGGAAAGATATAATATTCTCGAAAGTGGATAGAGTATTATTTTGAAACGCAATACATTGCCTCACACTAACGAAGCATGGCGTTTCAAAGCTGCGTGTGCTGGGCATTGTTTTGCCACCGTTGGTTTGCTAGTACCAACAGACAGTCAAGTATATTACAACACCAACAGTAACAGTGTTAGAAGGTGCATCTCAGAACATTTAACGTCTTACATTTTGAAACTTATCCCTTTCCTTCTCTAACGCCATCGCACTTCCTACTATTCATGAGGAATACAGTACACAATATCACACAACCTGGATAGAAAGTTCGTCAATTCGAGAAACGCCTCCTAGCTCACCAAGAGTAGACAAGCCAAGCAATTGCTCCTGAACCTAAAAAAAGGAATTCATGGGCGCCGTCTTTCCTTCATTCCCAGAGAAATCGCTTGGTCCAACTCTTCGATTTGGCCTGCGTTTAAGCCTGATGGGAGGGCGGGCGTGGACGCTCAGCGCTGCGGAATCCCCCCACCACGAAGGGGCAGCGCTAGCGTCGCGCCTCTCCGCTCCTTGTGGAAGGAAGAGAAACTTTGTGTTGGTAAAAAACTGCCGCGAGATATAATCTACAGGATTTCAGGAAGTAATCCATACATGTTATCTTGTAAATTTTTTATAAGTAGTGACTTTTTAATATTTGATTAACTTGTGTATAATATTTGATTAACTAGTGTTATAGTGTAATCAATATAACTTTGAAATTTTTGCCCACATTTATTGGTACACGATTATCCGACCCTGCAATGTCACTGAAGGAAAAAAGAGAATTACTGGAACATTGTAATGAACGTAATAATATATTATAATTAACGATTGTTTCCAAATACGATATAATCTTTAGAAATGGGATGCAATCTTTAGAAATTGCTTAATTTAACTTGGACTACTAGACTTAAACTTTACGAACGATATTACACCGCTCTGCATTGATGTCACAAAATAAACAAACCAAAATGTTTAACTTGAATGTTTTCGACAAAGAACGAAATAGAACTGTAAAATGGCTCCAGTTTACGAGAAATACCTGAAGCTGCTTAATACATTCTACGCTGGGGACGTAAACGGCCCATAAAACAAGCGGCGTGCAAGGCCCAGAAGGAAAATACGCGGCACTGGACTGTGTTCTACGGCTGAAGCTATTTCCACTCGTCGCGTAAACCGCGCCACAAAAATCTGTTACGGCGCGATCGCCCCTCAACGGAGGATTGCGCCAAGCGCGCGACGGCCGAGCCGCAGCCCCAGGAGTGCTTGCGACCGGGCGGCTCCTCGCCCGCGCCTGCGACGCCGCCTGCGGCCCGCAGCCTTACGCGCGGCGCGCGAGTCCGACACGCGAACCCGGCACCGAGTGGGTCGGTGGCAGGAAGAGGGGCCAACAGGCAGGGATTCATCATTAGAACGCTTCTCTTGTCAAGATTGATTCATTGATTGTTAGTGATTCCGGTAGGGCCAACTGATAAGGTCATTAGTCACGTAAGTGTAACTCATGATTTTTCCTCGGGAAGTAGCGGTGATCTTCGCTCGCTGGATGGCGAGATCTGGCGGATAACTATCGTCGGCTAGCAGGGTTTCCTCAGTCAGGTATCTCCCCGTAGGGGGCACCGCCCCAGCCGGGACAAGCGATAAGCTCCCGACTGGTCACCTGCAATGTGCGGTAGTGTATTGTATTTTAGTGTTAGTGTGTGTAGGGGATGAAGTGAGGGCAAGGAAGAGGAAGGAAAGCTCACGGACCGTGGCCTGTTTGATAGGGCACTGCTCCAGCATTCGCCTGTTGCTGATCGGAGAAACCCCGAAAGACTCCCGATGTAGCGCCCGGCTGCTCTGCATTCTCTTTCGGAGTGCGACTGAATTCGACCTATCTGGCAAGCTAGTGTGGAAAACCCAGCCACCATTGAGATTCGAACCTAAGACCTCTCGGTCCGAGGCACTACAGTGACATCAGTTGATGTCTTGAGCCATCTCTCCAGGTTTCGAATGACAAATATTTGAACATAAAACCCGGGAGGGTTCCCATGGTGGAATTTAGTACCTAGGGTTGAGTGTTTGGAGTACAGTCTGGTTTGACAATGCTGCTTTCACTTATGATTTTCAGTACATTTTCCCTAATATTTGATCTGCAAAATCCTTCGCTCATCTCAGGTTTGCAGGCTATCTGTCAATTAGTAGAAATTATTTCAACTCTCGGAATCTCTGGAGACTCAAAGCAACCGTTCCGAGAGAGGTAGATTTTTCGACACTTACTACACAGCAAGATCCAATTCAGGGAGAATTTTTGTGGCCTGCTGCTCTGACCGGTAGTTCCTGTGGCTTTTCCCTATCAATCCCAAGCGAATGCTGGAGCGGCACTGGACCGCCAGCCGATGGTCACGGCCATTGGATCTTGCCATCCACCTGGGGATCATCATCGCCACCCTCAGAGAAAGATTATTAAAGACATTATTATATAATATTATTTTAAGATTATTAAAGAAAAGAAAAACTTCGTCCTAAATGGCAATTTTCGAAAAATTTCATTTAAAATCATTTTAGGTACTATAACTCACAAATACAATAGGGTTTACAAATTCGTGGGAATGTGCGTATCAACGGTAAAAGAAATCCTTAAAAAATTACATTTGAGTAATTAAACAAACACTTAAATTAACTTACGTCATAATAAAGAGTAAAATTTGCACTATCCGTTCGAAATGTATAGGTCTGTTTCTTATGGACTGTGGTGCTCTGATTTCAAATTTGTAGAGTACTCATTTTTTACCTTCAACGGACAAGGTTTCTTTGCAATATTCAATTTAAAAGTCTACACTGTTATTAGGTAATTGACGGGGTAGTACCCTAACAAATGGGCCATTCTCCGCGCGCGATTTCTCCTTCTCTTCCTTGCCCTATCCTCTCCTCTTACTTACACGTTCTTACACGCACTTCATTGTAGAGGAATTACTCTACGAAGGGAAACAAATAAACGCCGAGCAGGGCGATGACATTGCAAGAGATAAGGAACACATCACAAATGAGCTACTGCAAGTGAATGCACAGAAAAAATGAGTGCATGAACGTAACTTGCAGTGATATTCCCTGCAGGGGTCAAGCAATAGTTGCCACGGCGGTCCCTATTTCCCCTATTCTATAGAATTCGCCCCGGCTGTGACGGTGCTCCGCTGGAGGGAGAAACTGGTTGGGAAAATTCCGCAAGCCAGCGTGTAGGTCAGCGCCGGATCTCACCATCCAGCGAAGGAAGCTCACAGCCATATCCCATAAGAAAAGCATTCACTGAACTTACGGGAGCATAACCATAAGTAGCTCACGCGCCCGGAACCACTATTCGAAGAATCAAATTAATTTTCGGAAATAATGCTATAATGTCGTCACCGATATTTGACATCATTGGGGAAATTAATGGTCGGCTACTTAATTTCCCGCCACCGCCCCACGATTCGTTTGCTGCCATTTGCTGACTGTGTGACGAGGCAAATATTTGTGCCGTAAAAGGAAAATATGTCATATCTGTGTGTGAAGACTTTAAAAACTACCAAGTTGTTTGGCAAACAAATGCATGTCTCATTATATTTATAATATAGCATTATAAAGTAGTATTTCAGGTAAACCCCAATTTCGTATTGCAAATGTTTGTTTTCAGTTAGCCACCTTTACACGAACCTAATATTTCCATGAAATTGCTCTTGTATAGAATTGAAGGTAGGAAGACAGTGGAGTGGGTTGTGCAATATCTCGACTGGAACGCAGTTGAACTTCATGGACCACCTCTGAGAGGAGGAGCAACTCTGTGATAGTGGTTGAGGAGGGGGAAATGGCGAAAGGAATCGGGAGGCTGGAGCTTCAGAGAAAGAAGTGCCATTGCCATGGGACCTGGATTTCAATATCTTCGCGCTAAACTACTAATTCGTTTCTAAGAACATTTCACATGAAGGTTAACGACAGGAAGAATACAAAACATGAGTAGATCATTGAAAATAGGTAAGAAATGTATATACTCCAGATGGCCAAAGTTGAACAACTGCCACTCCAGTTCCTATTAAAGTCAATTGAGCGCTTTACAATAGCAGCTGTGTCATCCGGCGCATTGGCGACGGAGGCGGCAGATACAGCGCCCGGCTAACAGCAGACGAGCGGTGAGCGCGTGTTGACGGAGAGTCGCGCGGTGGCTACGCAGTTGCGGAGGCGCCGCCCGCAGACCTCGTAGGAGGACGCGATCTCTGGCGGAGAGGTGCAGACAGCCGCCCGGACCCTCACCTCCACGGTCCAACTCACGTCGTTAGCTTCAAAGTGGAGGCAATGAGGAGGCACATGCTAACCCAACAGTTGGCTCAATGGACCCTGCATTTAGGCTGGATTGGGCTAAGAACGTTTGTAGGAGTGTCTCGGATAGGCCTAAAGTCCAGAAAGGGAAACGGACCGCCCCTCATCAGGTACCCTAGGTCTATGGCGATACTCACATCGTTAGCCCCAAGACGGAGGCAGTGAGGAGGCGGGAAGGGGCCCCTGTTAGCCTCTGTGCTTCGTAGCGCAGTGGCACAAAACGCTGGGCGTAGAGGCGGCACTTGTTCCGGCGCATGTGACTGGCGCAATGATTCTACTCAGGCTAGCTAGTAGCTCTAAGTTGGTAGGACGGCCCCAACCCAGGTTTGAATGGGCAGGTTGCCGTGTGGGCAAACTGCGATCCGGCGTCCTTGTACCCTTGCGGGGCCTGCGCGGATTGAGGCCAAAAGCCATATGTGTCCCCCCGGGGACTTGTGTCCCCTGGTAGAACGTGAGTTTTGCGTGGAGTGGTAGCCCACGCAGAGAAAATGCCTTCCCTTGCGCTTCGACGGACATACAGTCGTGTGCTCCAGGTAAGGGAATGCAGCAGTCAGAATAAAGTGTGACCGTGAAACAGGCCTTTTTGTCATGACAAAAGCGACTGGCAAACGACTTCACAGAGTTAATACGAAAATGTCTCCTCTTCTCATAATTCCAAAGAAACTCCTTTGGTTTTTTGACACGTCACATCACGGAAATAATGCCATTGATGATGTCTATTTTTTAGTACTATCTTCTTAGTTGTACGTGAGTTCTACGCATTTGAAAACATAGTAGAAGCAAAGATTACATCATTTTCATTTTATTGCTCTGACGTGTTGTCTTATCTGCGCTAGTCGTGTGACTCAAAGAAATACGTGACTACACTCAAAAGCCTCACGAATTGATATCTGCTGATTTCATATTGCAGTGCCAAAGAGTGATAGCAGGTTAGATATGAATTGTAGGAATATAGCAAGGTTTTTAAACATGTGTTTTTGAAGATTTATTGAATAAATAAGTGGTGAATAATAGTATCACAGACCCGCAATAAAACATGTGTAATATGCTACTAATCTAACATCTTCATTAGAATATTCATCAATGTTTTATTGTTTCAGTGATAGTGATTACACTTTTTTCCTGTCGTAAGAGAGTTTCTTCGATCGAATAATTATAATATTTTGCTTTATTCTTCAATAATAATTTCATCGATCCAATTTCTTTGTATTCATTTATTTGTCCTTAGCTTCTTTCTACTCGTAAATTCTCGTTTCTTCGCTGTGCTTTCGAAATTTTGTGGTGGTAGATATTGGGTTTCAATAAAAGAGTCTTTTCACTTTCATTTGTGACTCACCCGCTGTGGCTTTAGTGTCCCAATAGTCACCCACAGTTTTTAGTGTTCGAATAAAACTCTGAGGGCTGCCTTGGAGCATGAAACTGCGGTATTCGCCGCCATTTCGAGATTATGTCCATCATCGAAGAACCGCCGAGACGAGGGAGTGTAGACGATTGTTGAACTATAAAAACCAATGAGTTCAATACGCATAAAAAGGTATTGGGTAGTAGCGCTGCTGTTGGGAACTATAAAACTGAGGGATTTAAGCCGTAGACTACTTGCAATGTGTGGTACACTATTCTTCATGAGTTACCATACCTGTTTTATATCTGTGGTTAACATCGACCTAAGTTATCTTATTTGCATCTATATCAAGTAATAAATACTATACAGTTTTACCAAAAAACTTTTCGGAGATTCAAAATGTGAATCCTTTTCAGTAGTTTCTTATAGTGTGGCTGCGTAAGATAAATCTAGTAAGAGTAATGTTTTCATACGTAGATCAACTTGCCATAATATATATTTCTTTACTTCTCATTACGATTCCACCTACCATTAACAAGGGAATGTTTATGCCTTGTGTAACTATAGAAGTGTATTGCTTCTCCTTGCTAGTTGGGCGCTCCATGGCGTAGGCGGCGCAGTGTATTATGGGTCAGAGTCTGAATTTGGCGCTGGCTGCCCCCAGAAGGCGCACACCGCCGGCGAAAGGCGCCCTCAGTGAAGCAGCGCCGGCAGGAGGAGACTCGCTGCCCCCCCCCACCCCCTCTGGCGCCGCTCACCCCCCACAGCCCCTGCATATCCGGGGATATAGCTTATAGTATATGGAATTCAGATCAGCTGATGGCCTTCGGTGGACCCGTTTTTTTATGTTCAAAAGTTTTATTTGTGCTATGCAAGTTCATAATATTTTTTTAAAAAATGCAATATACTGCCTGGCTCGTCTATTTTCAGATATAAAGTTACATGAAAAGTTATTGATCGGAATAAGTGTTTAAGTTTTTATTTTTTTTTAACATCTGCTTTATTTGCAATTTGTTCTACACGAACATTCGGCAAATACAATTGTACATATATTATTGACATGTAAAGAAACCATACAATTCTGGTTCTTTCTAAAAATGGTTTTAAACTGATTGTCCAGTTCAGAGAGAGAAAAAAAAGACAAACAAACAAAAGCAACAGTAAACAATATCACATTGAAATAACAAAAAACACAATAACAAACAAACATACAATAGTGCAAGCATTGTGACAAAAAAAATATATCTACAGTAACAATTATTTTAAAAGAAAAATATTATTTATATCTGTGGTCCAGATCAAGAGGATGTACTCTTTTCAATCTTCTTGTCGTTGTGCTGTTATCTAAGATGTTTATGGCCAGATGATTAATATGATTTTCGAGTCTGTGTTGGTATTTGTGAGATTTGAGAGTGATTTCCTCTTTAACAGTGGTGATATTGAGATCTTTATGTAGAGTGGCGTTTGATACAACCCAGGGAGCATTGCTTAATAGTCTGAGACATTTGGATTGAAATCTTTGAATTATTTCTATATTTGAATGTGATGCTGTTCCCCAGAGTTCAATTCCATAAGACCAGATAGGTTTGAGTATTGTTTTGTAAAGTAAAATTTTGTTTCCTAGACTTAAACTAGATTTTTTTCCTATTAACCATATCATTTGTCTACTTTTCAGTTCTGCTTCCTTTCTCCTGATCGAAATATGTTTCTTCCAGGTTAGCTTTTTGTCTAGATGTAGTCCGAGATATTTGACGGTGTCTACGTTTTCAATTAGTTTTCCGTTTATTTCTATTCTTGTATTTCTTGTTCGTCTGAGGGTAAATGTTATACATTTGGACTTTGTTTCATTCATTCTTATTCTCCAGAGTTTACACCATTTGTTTATAAGCTCGAGGTGCTCTTTCAATGTTCTTGTTGCCGTTTCTTGGTTTTCGTGCGAAGCTAGCAGGGCTGTGTCATCTGCATATGTTGCAGTGGTGACGTCTGGGGACTGAGGTAAGTCAGCGGTGTAAAGCGTGTACAGCACTGGTCCAAGGATGCTCCCCTGTGGCACTCCTGATAATACTGGATGAAACGGTGTTATTTCATCTCCGAATTTTATTTGAAAAAATCGATCTGAAATAAAGGATCGAAGTATATTATAGTATGGATGCGGCAGACATTTCTTGATTTTATATAGCAAGCCTTGATGCCACACTTTGTCGAACGCTTGCGCGATATCTAGAAACAAGGCGGAACAATACATTTTATTTTCTAGAGCTCCGTTGATGGTGTCGACTACTCTATGAATTTGTTCTATTGTAGAATGACGATTTCTAAAACCGAACTGATGGTCTGGAATTGTGTCATTTTCTTTAAGTAATGGATATATGCGAAATAGTAATAGTTTTCGAATACCTTAGACAAAGAAGGTAATAAACTTATTGGTCTGTACGAGGAAACATCTTGTAGCGGTTTTCCTGGTTTTGCGATTACAATTAATTGTGCCAGTTTCCACTGCGAAGGATAGTGTCCGATGCGTATTATTCCATTGAAAATGGATGTTACAAGGGCAATGAGTTTCTTAGGCAGTTTTTTAAGCATTTCCCCTGTAATACGATCATGTCCAGGAGCCTTATGATTTGGTAGTAGTTTCAGCCCTGCTGAGACTTCTTTTGTTGAGAAGAATTTAATTGGTGGCGACATTTGATGAGGACATTCCAAGAATTCTATGATTTCTTTTTCTTTTGTGAGTAGTGCTGAGGGGTGTGGTTGAAATGTTTTTGCAAAATATTTTGCAAATTCTTCTGCCTTATCGTTTTCCGTTCTAGCCCATCTTCCATCGGTTTTACGAAGAGGGGGGACATGTTTTGTAGGCCTCTTTAATTTTTTAGTAATTTTCCATAAGGAGTAATCTGTAGCTTTTGAGGGTGACAACTTTTCTATTCTTTCCTTCATTTCCTCCGAGTGAATTTCTTGTAATTTTCTTGATAAGAGGCGGGAAGTTCTGTTGAGTATTCGTTTGTCGTCCGGGTGATGAGTGCGTTGCCAGGTCATCTTCATCTGTCTTTTCTCTTTAATCATTTTTAGTATTTCTGATGGGTATTTATTTTTTTCAAACACTCTCATTTCTGGAGTTGCATATACGGCTGCCTGTTGAATGTGTTGTATTAAGTATTCAACAGCATCGTCGATATCTTCTGGACATTTTAGACGGACCTTGGCAGTGGTGTTATGGTAAAGCCAGTTGCTGTATTCTTCCCAGTTCGTTTTTCTGTTTGTAAGGTATATGCTTTCTTTCTTTTTGATTTCAGAAGAACTGATTGTCAGTATTTCTGGAGAATGATCAGATGAAAGATCAAAAGACGGTTCTATTGTGTGATAGGTCTGTGCCATTCCCTTTGTGACGAAGAAATCCAAGACATCAGGTACCTTGTTACCATCCGTTGGCCAGTATGTGGGATTTCCTGATGAAATTGTTTGGAGTTTTAGTGTATAGATGGCTCCTTCTAAAGCGCGACCTCTTGTAGTTACCAGTCTTGATCCTCATAGTTGATTTTTAGCATTGTAGTCTCCTCCAGCAATGAACCTTGTGCCGAGCGTTCTAAAAAACTTGATATACTGATGATCGGTGGTTATCTTGTGTTTTGGAGGGGAGTATATAGCTGAAATAACGAGCGGACCGAACTTATCGTATACTTGTATAGCGGTTGCTTGCAGATAGTCTTTAGCATTATCTTTGTACATATTGTGTCTGATTCTTGTTTTAATTATTACTGCTGTGCCTCCATGAGCTGTCCCATCTGGATGATTTGTGCAATATACTTCGTAGTCAGATATACGTAGATAGCTTCTTTCGGTAAAATGTGTTTCAGACACTAGGAGTATGTCAATATTTTCTTGATGTAGAAACACTTCTAACTCTCTTCGATGTTGAAGTATTCCGTTGGCATTCCAGGAGACAATTCGCAGTGAATTACTCATAGTTTCTTCATTATTGCAGTCATGATATTAATTAGGCTGGAGATTTGTTCAGCTTGCTTTGCTAAGATGGACTCGAATTTTTTAAATGATTCTTGCATTATGGAAATCAGATTATTTTCATACGACACATTTTGATTATTGATTTGCGAATGTTGGGCCATTTGTGCATATGTGAACTGTCTACCTGTTCCTATGGTTTGATTACTAGTTAGTGAACTTGAATTGTTGCCTTCAGTAATATTTTGCGTAGCATTTCTGCGGTGTTGACTTTGACTAGGATACTTGCTGTTACGAATTTTTTGATAGACTTCGCAGCCTTTATAATTTGCTGGATGGTCACGGCTACATAGAGCACATGTAGCTGGTGTGTCTCTTGTTTTAGTACAGGTTCGACTATCGTGATTCTTTCCACATTTGACGCAGCTATACGGAAGCGTACAATACCGAAAACTGTGCTCGTAGGACTTACATCGCTTGCATTGTACTATTTCTCGTTTTTTACGCGGTGGTTCAAAACTTATTTTTGCATGTAGTAAGTATTCGATGTCATATATTTTTTTGTTGTTACTTTGAGGTTCTAAGTCCACAAAAAACAATGGTAGAGGTGCTTTTGTTAAACGATGCTTGATATTATGAATTTGTCTTACTTTGTGGCCTTGTGCTTCTATAGCTTCTTTAAGTTCCGTTATGTCTGCTGTTGGGTGCATATTTTTTAATACTACCCGAAAGGCTCTTTCTTGTTTTAACTGAAATGTATAATGAGCAATATTTTTTAGATTCAGATGTTTAACAAGCTTTCGATAAACCTCCGGTGTTTGAGGTACGATTTTCACATTGTTCATAGTAATTTTGGCTTCATCTTGGTAGGTTTTGACAAGTTTATATGAGAAGTCTTCATCTTTAATGACTTCTTTAATAGATCTGATCATATCAGATATTACTCTGACGCCTGGAATGAAAATAGGCGGTGTACGATATTTGTCTTGTTCTTGTATGCTGCCCTTGGTTGTTGTATCATTGATTTTCTCAGAATTCGAGGTTTCTTCCAAATTTTCATCACAAGAGAGATGATCATACCTGTTTTTTGATGATACGGGGTCGTGTTCACTGTTAGTCTTCTTAGAGGGTTGTATAGAGTTGTCATCATTGCGTCTTTTTTGTCGACGCAGCGGGATTGTTTGCCATGAGCTGCACAAGGTTGAGGCCGTTTCCTGCGTTGTAGATGCTTGGCCGTTAGTTGCTGTAGCTTCTAGGACGGTGGCTGGGATTTCTTTTTCACGCACATATTGCTGTATTTGAAATTGTAACTGTTGGTTCTGTTGCACTAATTGTTGTAAGTGTTGTTTTAGCTGTTGATGTTCATGCAATAAAAATTGGTGCTGTTGCTGAAGGTTCAGTGTTATTTCACTGTGTTCTAAAGTCGATCCGTTCGTACTATTGTTGACGAAAGCTTCACTGTTTTCTTGGTTATTTAGTATTTCTGTTGTCTGTGTGATTAGTCCCTCGAAGGGGACGTGGTCAGTCAACATAATTCACTTCACTATATATGGGCGGTATTGATTTTCAATAGTTCTTGATGCACCACTGTTCACACGAGAATGAAGTCACCTTTGTACACAAATACGAGCGGTCACCACTGTATCACTAGTAAATGTGAACGGTGAGTTGAAAACGTTCGTAATTCACCACTGTTCAAAATAAATGCACTTCTTTCTGACCCCGGACCGGCACCAGTAGCGGCCGGGGCAGTCGGACTTGCGATAAGCGCTAGCCTTCGGCTAACTGGCGGAGCTGCGGAGCACGTCTGCTCGTGACCGCTGCTAAGCGAGAACTCAAGTTTTTATTTCAGTTTATATTTTTTACAAAATTAGGTTTAGTTCATTCATATGCAGTATCGGTCATTCATTCACTATCATTCTGATAAATCACATTGTTATACTACAACATTCATGAAAATGTAAAGTTAATTTTGTAATTCACAGAGTTTCACCAGTGTACTTGCAGGGTCAGTGAAACCATCAAAAACACGCGCTTTTCTGCAAGTTTTCGAGCAATGCCGAGCCTGAATGAACCTGGCTATGAAAGGTTCCAATCAATGTGTATTGTTGATAATTGATTGATTGTTAGTGAACCCTTGTGCGCGAACAGCTAAGGACCTTAGTCCCGTAAGTGTAGTGCATGTTTTCATCCTTTGGCGGTGGCGGTGACCTTCCCCACTGGGCGGCGAGATCCGGCTCCGGTCTGCCATAGGCTAGCGGGGTTTCCCCAACAAGGTATCTCCCACCAGCGGGGCACCGCCCAGCCGGGACTCGTCTAAGCTCCCGACCGGTCTCCCGGCATGCGTGGTACTGTAGTGAATGTAAGTGTAAGTGTGTGAGGATAGAACAAGCCTGAGGTAGGAAAGATCGCGCGCGGTCCGTAGCGTATTGGTTAGGGTACTGCTCCGGCATTCACCTGGTACTGATCAGAGAAACCACGGAAAACTACCGATCAGAGCAACCGGCCTCTAGAATTCTCTTCGAGACAGCGACCGAATTCGATGTAGCTGAGAAGCTAGTGCCACCATGGGAGTGCGACCCGAGCACCTGCCAGTCAGAGGCACCGCACTGATATCAGTTTGACGGCCTGAGCCGCCTCTCCGTTGGCAGCCCTGGAATAAGCTGTTGTAGGTGCGTGCGCCACTTCCATCGTGTGGAGGTGTGGGGGGGGGGGCGCTCAAAGGGCGAAGGAGCCGAGTGCTAACTGCGTTAGCCGCCGCGCAATCGAGTTAGGCGCCACCGGAGCGCCAGCGCCGCGCGTCGCCCTCCATCTTCGCCATCGACAGCCGCTCCCCCTCTCCCTCCCCCTCCGAAGCACCTTCAAAGGGGAGGCGTTTCTTCACAAACCACTTCATTTTCCACACAACAAATAGTGAACGTGAGGATAGTTTTTAACTCAGACTACAAAGGCGCCCTCTACCAAGCATAAAGGCATAGTCTCACAGACTGCTGTGGGTAAAAATAAAGAAAAAGTTTTCACAATGAAACACTATATTTAATGGATTGAAAATGTACGATATAGAGTTACAAAATACATTTTAAAGGTTTTTATACACACACCTACAAGACTTCACTCTCACAGCAGACACTTGCTTGGTGCTGTCCACACATGGCCTTTGAGAAGCGTCCACAGAAGTACCTCGTCACGCGATCTTTACTACCATCACCATCGACCCTATGATTGTTAAATCGTCAGCATAATACTTAAATGCTACAACATAAGAATTGTATATTCATTATTTACAATATTAGCCAATAAAGCACCAAAAATATCACTGATGTAACTATAAAGCAGTACTGGACGGTGCATGTTGGCGTACACCGGAAATAGGCACGCGCCCATTCTTACGTCTATTGCACTGGCTAGTCACACGATGAAGGTCCACAGTCTCAGAAATGGAGAGTGAGGGGAAGGGGGTGGAAGAAGCTTTCGGCAGTTCTCGCATCGTCTGGCAGACGACGCCTTTGTAATCTTAGATATCATGTTTCGCTAGTTCTTCCACTGTATAGAAAACCTATTCTAATGCTGCGGCAAAATACGGCGAATTTTCTACACAAACACTTTTATCGCGGGGAATTCCAAACGAAAATGTAGATAAATCTTGTCTCTATACATAGTGTGATCAATCACATAGTTCCGCTCACCACATAATTGAAGTGCCCGCGCGATTGCTGCCTAGAGGTGGACAACGTCAACTAGGCTAGCGACTTCTGAAATCACGGCGGTTACTGACTCCAGAGAATAAACACTGGCAGCCCTACTAATAAAAGTTTGGTGTAACTTCGTTAAACACGCTTATTCCGGGAGTAGTTACTTCCAGTGTAAGTTCGGAATAAGGATGGATTAAATTTTGACCAATAATGGCCGCTGAACCGTAGGTTAACTAGTTCTTGTTAAATACGGAATCAATGTTTGACAACGTTGCTTCATACACAGTCGTTGGCGTATTTTGTTTATTCTTTGGTGCCTCTGTAAGGACTCGGCAGGAACTGTGTCATGTTTGAATATAATATTTCGCATTTTTTCCTGAATTGTGTTATTGCATTGGTAGTTAGTGAAATCATATTGATAAACAAATTGTTTTGGAAATACGATAATTTTGAATGCTGGTGTTCGTTTAAAAAAAATAAATTAATGACCAAAAGCGTGTGTGCAGGTTAAGGATAGATAAATGATTGCAGAAGTTTGCAATGAGTACAGTTTGAAAATGAAATCTGACAAATATGAGAAAATGATGTGAATTCGTTGAAATAAATAAACTACGTGTTCAGTAGGTTTATGAATATAACACACAAAATGCATTTATAACCTTTTTTTAATTTTTCAATGTTTCAATTGTGAAAATTTTAAAAATTTGTTTCTAAGTCCGAATATTAATATAATAATCCCAAAAAATACATTCTAAAGAACTTGAAATTGATTCTTTTAAATGCTGTAGTCATCTCACACTTTTTAAAGAGAATGGTATTTATTCAAATATAGTTCATTATGTTATTCTTTTTAATTGTGGATAATATTATTTATCTTCAAATTATATGCTGGCATCTTGCCATATATAATTATTGTAAACAAAGTTAAAATACAAATAAATATAATAAAAAGAGAAGAAGTTTATTCTAACTTGATTGGAGAACGTTTATATGATTGTCGAACAATAATTTTTAGAGGAGAAAAAATCGTCCATTCAATTTTATTACCAATTAAAAATGCAGTTTCAATTCATATTACTCATATGCCGTTAGGAACACTTAATTCTGATATAAGGATAGAACATTATTTAATTTTTGTGCTGTATAATTGGACAATGTTACTGCTTGTGATCTAATTTATATTGAATTTATTACTATTTGATTTAATACCACTTATATGAATTATTAAAAGTTAAATTGTTCAAAGCAAGCCCATATCAACTTGAATTTTCCCTTTCTCACCCCCAAAAATAATTATTTTTCATATTTGTTAACATACAACTAATTGAAAATATGTGTAAACAATAGTGAGTGAATGAAATTAGTTTTTGACCCATATGAGAAGATTTATCTTCTTAAGAATATCTGTTTTTTTATTAATTGATTTTCTGAACCATTACCCTTCGAAAGTGAATATAATAAATATATCACTAAAATTCTTTCACTTGAAGGAATGTAAAAAAATAGTTTTGCCTTTTCTTACTACAGTATATCTTAAAGGCAGGGATCAACTTAAAACGGCATGCTAAAATACCCCAATATCAAGATTCTTTTTTCTATTTTAAGACAGTAGTTGATGAATTCAAATACTCATTTATATATTTTTTATTAATGACCAACTTTGATACTGACATGTTCATAACTATTGCCTACTAAATTCACATTGAAACATTATGACAATATTTTTTATTATTAATCAGGTATTGTCCTAAAAGATTTGTTAGAACTTCAAATTATTAATTTGAGTTCATAATGAACCAATTTTTTAGTCCGATACCTGGGGAAGGCTCAATAATTGTGACTTTTTTTCACTGTTTTTATGTAAATTTGCTCTGTAACTTTTAGTTACAAAATGTTGGTTAAAAGAGTAATATTATATACATGTAGTTGGATACAATTAATGCTTTAAGTGAAGTTGAAGAGTAGGTTCTGCAGAATTATATTTCGCATAACATTTTTTTCTTTATATTGAATACCAATCCACTCCGTTCTTATATTTCTCCTAAAGGTAATTTATGTTACTGTGCTTTGCTAGAGATTGTTGATGTTGCGGAGAGGTAGAATACAAGACAAGTTCTTGCAGTTTTTGGTAGAAAAACTAGTAAATTCAGATTTAAAACAGGTAAGAAACTAGCAGTATGGAAATTAATTTTAAAAAGCAAAGTTTTCTCACAACACTTAATGAAAATAAATTTTCTGTATTCTTGAACGTAAAGGAGAACTTATTACCTAAAAATTTAAATGTTCAATAGCTGCAACACTGGAGCATATTTATAAAATAAAAATATATCTATTATCCGACATACCAGTATAACTTTTATTTGAAATTAGTACATTCATAAAATGTTAAGTCAATTATTTATCATAAATTTTATTTTAAATGTTCTCTTTAAGTGCTCTCCAAACTGCTGCTGCTCATCGAACATATGCTACTATTGGTAGTATAAGTAGTCGATTGCTTCTTCCTCAATCATACAATTCTGACTTTTGAAAGCAACGGCTCTGCATAATTTCTGCAGTCTCTTCTGACCATTGAAAGCAGCTTATCAAAATAACAAACATCTCTAAACAGTATTTTTTCTTGTTTTTCATGTTTTTATGTGGGGTCATAAATTATTCATAGAGGAAGAAGTAGATTCCATCAAAAATCTGCCATGAAATTTCTCATCTTCAGTCTTTGTTTTAATGTTGAATCATTGAAAATATGATAACAGTGTGTCATGTCATTTTATTTGTTTAATTGATCATGGATAACACTATTTATTTTATTAAAATAAAACAATGTATATCCTTAATTTTCTATGAGGTATTGTACGTATGCAGGATTAATGATTAAAAATACGTATAATGGACTCGCTATGGGCGTATTAGAGATATGGTTGCTTACTGTTAATGACACTCTTGAACACACTTGGTTAACTCCTGTGTACCGTCCCACGAAAACACATTTTTATTTCAAAATTCAGCCGAATACCCTTCAAAAAGATTCACACGTGTCCGGTTACTTTTTTCCCTCGGCTGTCCCTACACTTCATCAATGTTGTTTAACTTCTAATTCTAGTAAGAAACGCCAACAAAATCACTTCCAAGTTTCCAATCCCAAAAGTCCAAGAAAATACGAACAAATTAATGATTCACGAAATAAACTTGGTTGCCAAATATGCCAGAAAACACAAGAAAAGAAAGTACAGGCGAATTGAAAATAAGAAATACCATGAAGCGATACGCACAAACAGTTCGTGCTTATTCGCCTGTTTTCGCATATCTATGTTATTTCCAGGTTATTCCACACTTAAACTACGTGTCTCCGGTGTTTAGCGGTTGCCATGGAAACTATACCTGTCTTATTCCGTGGTCGAGATAGCCCATGTTTATTGGTAGCAGTTTTCGCTATTCTCCTGCTATTCTGGGCTTAAGCACAGAATAAATTTTACACCACGTTTATTAGTAGGGCTGTGTTAGTCAGTTGCAGCGGCGAGTGCGTGCGTATTCGGCTAGTGGAATATGAAGTAAACGGACAGCGGTGTGTGAGGCTGGGGGGCTGAACTGAGCCGAGGCGCGAGGCGTCGAGTGAGGTTACGTGAGGGTCACGTGAGGAAGTTGGCCCCTTCGCTGCAACGCGACGCGCGACCTCACGCGGGAGGAGGTAAAGGTTTTTTGTTTTTTTTTCAGAATCTGCAGCGGGGCAGAGTCCCCGGCCAGCTTCCCTCCGCGCCGAACGAGTGCGCGGAGGGAAAGATACCAGGCTTCCGGCAGTTGGACTCGTGCGCACATCCAATGACTGTCGAGTAAACACCGTCGGTGACTTGAAATCAGTTACTGCAAATCTTTGGTGTGTGGAACACAGATGAGAACTCTTGCCTCTCACAACACTTCTTTGCTTCCATTATAACATATTGGGAAAGAGGGGAGAGGGGGTGAGAAAACGTAGTTTTTGACCACTTTTATATTTCGAATTTTATAACGTGGCGAGTCAAAAGAGTCTTCATTATGAAATATGTCACGCATTTCGCGTCTTTCATTCCACCATATCAAGTACAGTGGTTGAATGAGTATTTACTCTTTTATTTTTAAGCTAATTTATTTTTTAGTGTATTCGCACATATTTTTTAAAAAGTAAAAATAGGGTTTGTTTAAATAACATGTGCAAACATAATTATATTTTAATAAAAATCTCTAACATCATATTTTATCCATCTTCAATTGTAATTCAAAGTATAAAATACGTTTATAAATGAAGTAGATGGAGTTTTTAGGCTATATAACATCACTTCGCTAAGTTTGGATATTTTTATTGCATGTTTTTGTTCATTATGGTGTTTTTACTGCATGTTTTAAAGGGCTTTTCTGCACGAAAATCCTGTCTTTACTAATAAGGCTTCACAAGGGCGCAATTTCGCCGACTAATTTAGTAGAATACTCTGCTATTTAATCGGTTTTGCTCGCTTTACAGCACAATTCTCAATTCAATTCTCTGATTATATTACATAACACAATCATTGTCCATTAAAATTGAAATTATTCCTTATCTTATGCAAGCGTTATTATGGGTTTCTGCTGGTTACTACAACGTTAAGTTAGGATACCCCTGATGAAATTACCAAACACCAAACCATTAGTTGTGTATCATGTTAAGCTCTCTGTTCATGTGTCGAGAGAAAAGCTGTTCTAATGTTTAGCTCCTATCTCTTGGAGCGAAATGTCACGGCGTTGTTCGCAATGCAGTGAACGTAAGCTTTGCATAGTACTTCTCGGATTATGGTTTGTATAAGGACTGCGTCTGCTGTGAGGAAGGAGGTCAAGTGGCTCAGTGTAACTTGTTGAGCTTCCAGTTTACGGATTCCTCACTCGAAACATATCTGATTGTTCGGTGAAATGTTTAGTATTGGGGCACAATCCTTGCAGCATAATTCATTACCAACGATCTTGCCTATAAGCGTTTGCTTTCGGATTCCTCTGAATGGCTGCAATGCGAGAATCAATGTTTGCATCGACTGGCAAACTCAGGTAACAGAAATAAATCCGTGTCCTCCCAGTAAGGAATTAAAATTTCGTCATTTTGCCTAGCAATTAATTAAAAACGATTTTAGTAAAATTATCTTATGTAAATGAAAATAAAATGAAAAAAATATATTTTCGATGAAAGAATCAGCTGTAACTACTTGTTAAAAGTTTTCTTTGTTATCATAATGATAGGGAAGTAGTGAAAGTTGCTAGGTCGTCTGACGTAATTCTCTGGAAAATTATGAAGATCGTTGGTGTTACTCTGACGGACTTTTCCTCTTGAACTACCCGGAAATTACTTCATTATCAATCTACTAATTTATTCCATATTTTATGTCTTTATTTACTACGCAATTTGTCCTATTTACGTACTGAAATCTATCCGTTATGATATTTTTTTTATATTGTGGGTTAGACAAGACCGTCTACAGATTCTTGGTTCTTAAAATTTACGTAATAATATTTACTCTTTTCTTTATATTCGGTTTGGGGATTATTATTATCATTGCCAATAATATAAATCCCTGTTTAAAAATCCAAATGAACATTGTAGTTACTGTTTTTCAGATGACATAAATACAACACATTTCATATAACAATCCAAAAACGACAACAGTAAGAACTCTGTTGTTTAATATTTTCCATTATTCCTCCTCTTGGATCCGTGGCTATTACTCCTTTTTGATCTTAACTTAAAATTTACTAATTGATTCCAAAATTTGGTCTTCGTGCTTTATTAAAAATATCTGTGATCCTTGTAAGAACTTCCCTGTTCACGTCCTCAACCTTTTTGAGCGTCGTTCTCGCGTCCATTATATTTCCATTTCAATCCCGTCCGATTCCAATGGCGGCAGTTCCTTTTCACACACAGATTTATGCTCCGTTTTACTTATTACATTTTTACCAATTCATAATTTACACTATGAAATTGTATACGAAATCGGTGAACACTCCTTCAACAATTGGTGATTGAGACGTAACACGTTTAATTCCCACCGCCTCACAATACATTCCTCGTTTTTTGTAACTCGCGTTCTTCTTTTTCTGGTCTGCACATCTCGAATTCTATTATGTAATGACCCGTTACATTACACGACTTATTATGATACATTAGAAAACCAAAAATAAAATTAATATAAAGAAAAAACTGCTGCTCTAGATTCACAACAAGGATCAACTTATATAACAGATTTGCAGCAGCGACAGCAGCAGAGCAGAGCGGCACTGAAAAGGGGCGGACAAACATTACGATGGCGGCGTGATAACATCCCATATCTGACGTCGCTGGGCAGTGAATCCACACAATAACCGAGGGCAATATAGCGTTGAGGCTGCCACAACGCCGGGCATTCGGGCTTCTCGGGGGCGGCGCGGGGGCGGCGCGGGGGCGGCGCGGGGGCGGCGCGGAGCGATAACGCCCTTTTTAAGAAATAATTAAACATTCTTTGTGTTGTTCTAAATGCACAATTGAATCAGCATGATGAGAAAGGGAACAAGTCAAAAATATTTATTTTTATTTTAGAAAGTTGTTTGCGGAGCAAACTCTACTGTGAAGAAGAAAATCACGTAAAAGCAGCATTCCCATAGTGACTACTTAGTGAATTCACACCGAAATGGCTATCATAGTATTTACACAGAAATGGCTGTAGTGAATTCACATTATATGGCTATAGTCTCCTATATTATTTCAGTAGTATACATACCTTTTGCGGCTCTCACACGCAGCCGGTTTTTATAAATGAGAATGAGGTCTCTAAAGAAAGAAAATTTCACGACGACGTAACAAATGGCACTTTGACTTGAAAAATATGAAGGATTTGTTTAAAGAAAAAGCAAATAAATATTCATGTCAAATGCAACCCGTAGCACTCAGGCCGATGTATCATTAACTAACTCATAAACGAAGCATTCTAGAGCCTTAAGAACTAAACTAATATTTAGGGTCCATAGGCCTCAAAGAAACATTCATTTGACGTAATCTAAAGGCTAAGATCTTCTTGGACATTCTATTAAATTTTTGCTGGTTCGGCATATATCGATATTACCAATGCAACCTCACGCCATAATATACAGAATGAGATATTCTTGGACGTTGTATTAAATGCTTTCTGGTTCGATATTTATCGATAGTATCAATGCCATATTTCAACCCTTGGTGATGGCGGCCATCTTCGTGACGTTACGCTTAGAATGTTTAGATTTCTCTAATACTATTAATGCTTTCTGTGTACATCATGATTTGCGCAGACTGACGAGGTTTATTTACATAATTATTAATTCAAATTTGCTCTCGCAGCTACAACTAGAAGTACTATTAATAGTTGGTTGATACCGATGAAAATTGCTTCTTATGGTGTAGAGAAAACATTTATTTAACCTTTCCCCGAGATCTGCAAGTGCTGTGTATCTAATTGTGGGGGGAAGTGGGTGTACTGTGAAGAGTAAAGACGTGTCTTGTTATGTTTGGTTTGTGTTTTACCTGTAATAGCAATTTCGTTATCAACAGTGATTCGGCGTAACTTTCAAGTCAGCGTGTTCAGCCTTTCTCAAGAGTAAAATGCTTTTTTTTTAAAAAAAATGACTATAACGAAAGGGAAAAGCTAACCGTCAAAGAATATTGAATAATTACTTCAAATATTTTTAAGGGAGTGTTGAGAATTGTTGCAAGAAATCTCTCGATAATACCGAATGGATATTTAGTGAAAATTGGTTTTCCACACCAATTGCATTGTTCTTTTATTTTTATTTGATATTGAGTTAGAACAATGGAAGTTACCTTTATACATTTTTAAAGAAATAAGTATGTTTCGTTAATAACTTTCCCTCTTAGAATGGAAATGGAATAATAGAGAAGACAGGGGTTTAACTCGCGACAGTTCTCGCAAGGGTACACGGAGGTAGTACGGGAGAACTTGCGCTAAGGCACAACACAAAAACCGAACTTTTAAATTAAACAATTTAAATTGCATGAAATAAATGAACAACTAAAAATCAAAATATGCTAATCTACAATACTACGCCAATTAATTTACAAAAGCCAAGAAATTTAAAATTACAGAAAGAAGTCAATCGACAATTGCCAACGCTGACAATCCAGTCGCGCGATTTAAATATTGGCGGTAACTGGAAGTCAGCACGTCAATGCCCAGCTGTAAACGCATATTGTAAATCACACGCCGTTTGATATTAAACTTAAGGTGTCGGTTCGATAAGATATTCAATATGTAAATATTTTTGGAGCAACATTCCCATGTACCGGTGAAGTCACTGAGATATTTGTAATAATAACAAATGGTAATTATTATTAAAAGGTGAAAATAGTAGTTTTATAATTTTTTGAATCGGAATTGTTTTTCTTGAGTCACGTAAGAACGCAGAAAATAATCCAATACTTTTTAGTACCCAAATAATTTTTCAATTATCGTACCCCAGCAAGTTGGAGTCCTGCCCCTCTAAAACCCCCTTTATTTCTCATAAAAAATCCAGGGAAGGGTTGTACTTGCCTGATCCTGTATTTTCGCATGGAAAACTTTACTTAGCTTTCTCAGGAGTAAAAACCTTTTTGTAATATTTTTGTGACTATCAAGGAAAGCGAGTAGCTAACTGTCAGGGAACTTCAAATGTACTCGTAAAAAATTCTTCATATTTTTTTCGACAACTTTAAAACGTAAATTCAAACATAATATTATGCTTGAACAATAACTTTAGCCACACGACGATCTTATATTAAGCAGAACTCTTGGCCTATGAAAGACTGAAAAACGACAGTTGTCATTTGCACTGGATAATGAGAATAAAGACAAAAGATGGTAATAGGTGTTAGGGAAATGTAAAACGAATGTGTACGCAATTTTGTTTGCGAATATTGAGCAGACATTAATAGATAAGCATTTGCCCATCTGTTGAAGTTAATAATTATACTTTTCAATGCATGAAAACCCTCCCGTCAGCGCGAACCCAGAGCCACCGAAGTCCCTGAGATCTCTCAGGCTGAGCAACAAGGTCAAGTCAGCACGTCATTGGCCCCCGAACATTCATCTAATGACGGAACTCAAAACCACCCACGCATATGTAATATGTGTATTCGTTAAGCGTTTAAATATTCTGTAGTTTAATAAGAGAGCATTGTATTCGTTGCTCTCTGCCACTAATATACCTAAAATTGTGACTTTCGCGAGACGAACTGTAAAGAAGTTCGACTGAGTATGCTTGGGCAAGGTGGTACTTCGCAGTGTTCGGTCGCTGTTGACAGAAACACAAAGGGCTGTACAAAGTGGCCATATTTAAAATCATAAAAATGGGACATTTTAGTTTTTTTCACAAAGATAAAGGAGGACATTAAACACTATTTTATCCAGTTCCATTGAGGCAGCCGCCAGTGACACAACGTGCTCCGATCACGTGCAGTAAAACCGTTATTGTTATCACATTGCCATTCAGACTGTGAACAGTGGCATTTACTTAGTGGTAATACTTTTGTCCCACGAGTTGTGAGTGTCTGAAATCAACTGTATGGTCAGCCGGTGCAGCGGCTAACCTGCTAAAGGATGGAACCTCCGGACAACAGTGATCCCATAACCCCAACACCGCCACCTCAGGTATCTACTCACTCAAATCCGAAAACTTACAAAAATATCAAGTCAACTGAAGTGTTTCCTATCAAGGATCAAGCCATAATTATTGACTCGCAAGAAGTTCTCATTATTAAAATTACATAAACAGTCTATCCAACATTATTGACGCCAGTAAAAAAGGTTCATATCAAGAATTGCAATCAGTGTGTGCATTTTTCTAAGCTCTCAAACTATAGTTGACAGCCTTACGAACAACCATAAAGTTATTAAAATCAAAAACACGAACTGAAGTTGAGACCACTCGTAGCAAACGCCAAAATAATAATTGTATCTAACGTTTAACCCATCATCCCTCACTCAGTAATAGATAATGTACTCACAACAAACAATATCAAATTGGCATCAAAAATAGCAATTGTAAAAGCTGGTATTCCTGGACAGGGGTTCTCCCACATTATGTGTTTCCGCACACAAGTGTATGGTGATCCTGAAGATGTGAATCTACGAACTGAATCTACTATTCTGTAATATGATGGCTCAACATATAGTATATTTTTTACAACTGATGAAATGTCTTGCTTTAATTGTGACGAAACAGGGCTCTTAGCTGGACAATTCACTTCACATAACACTTCTAATCAACATAAGACTACCAATTTAAGCAGTGATCACATGGGATCTGAAAACATTAGGGAAATATCCTGTGACTTGCATGATCAATGGAAAAAAACACAGAAGCTGCAGATATTTAAAATCACATTGACATTACAAAAAAGTAATACCAACAAGTGATCCCTCACCACCTTCTAAATCTGTATTTTCTACTAATGAAGCTAAAACAATAAATAAATCCCAACTAATGACCACGTAGCTAAATTTAATACTAATAAAATCCTATAAGGATCCTGTCATCTGTTCAAATTAATATATGTAATATCTACCTAGCAAACAGCTACATGTTTGCTGAACAAGAAGTAATTGATATTATTAACAAATTGCAAAAAACATTTCTCATTTTGGGGGATTTCAACAGCCATAATCCAATTTGGGGTTTCAATAAAACTGTCAGCAGAGGCATTATGCTTGAGAAAATATTTGATAACCCAGAATATTGTCCTTAATACTGGAGAACCTACTCACATCAATAACAGTAACAACAATTACAGTGCCTTTCATACTTACATCTCCTCCACCCAATACGCCTACGAGTATAAATGTTCATGGAAAATTGTTACTCCTATAATAGTGAGCATTTCCCTACTTTTTATACATAAACAACACTCCCAACATCTATAACTATGATCAAGAATTCCAAGATGGAATGCAATAAAGAAAACTGGAATCTTTACAACGACCTGATCAAAAAGTACCCACCTAATATTAATATCGTCGTAGAAACAGGTACCATTGACACTATTAATGCATTTGACGATGTCATCACTAAAGCTGCAAATGGATCAACTGAAATCAGAAAAAAGACCCAAACTAGCGCATTCGTGGAATGACAAATGCAAATTGGCGATCAAAAAAATCCAAACATGCTTTCAACGATTATAAAAAACATAATACTGAAGAAAGTAAAATACAATTCTAAAAGATGAGAGCTGCAAGCTACAAGAAGAATCATAAAAGAAGGTAAAGCGAACTCGTGGTACAACAATTGAATCATAGTGGTACAATGGAATCGGTTTCATCGATGCATTCAAATCATATTTATCATATGTAATACAACAAGGGCTTTGGAATTTATCTGAGGATTTTCAAAACACGAGTGGTATTTAATAGAACTATTCCGCTAGTAAAATTATGTTCAACAGAGTAGCAAATTGCACCAAATATTGAAATTAACTGAAAGCTATGTTAAAATCAAAGAGGATCATACGCTGTTTATTGGACATTCACATAGTGATCGACGTATACAGATTCCTAAGATTGTTGAGTCACAGTTTACGTTTGGCCAGTAGGAAGAAGCGGTAAGAAAAATCGAATAGAAAGAGTAAAAAAAAATTGAAATACACCGTCCTGATCATGAAATTTCTTACGTATAGCTAAAAACTATTGGCTTCAATTTCACGAGTGGCATAGTCACAGGTGACACCATGAGTGCTTTGGAAATTGTTGATAAATCACCGACTCGCGAATGGAAAGGATTTCAGAATTTTCCACGCACGAGTGGTATTTCATAGGACTATTCCCCGAATGAAATTAAGTCCCACAAAGTTCCCAAATGCTCCAAATACTGAAAATAATTGGAAGCTATGCTAAAATCAAAGAGGTTATGTTATGGTAAAATCAAAGAGGTACACTGTTTATTGCACATCAAAATAGGCAATCGATACATACCACCACCTAATATAGATGAGTCACAGTTTATTATTGGCCAATAGGAAGAAGCGGTAAGAAAAATTGGATAGAAAATAGCGATAAACGTTTTGAGATACACCGCCTTGATTTGGGCACTTTGTATAGTTAAACACTATTAATTTCAGTTTCCAGTGGAGTAGCCCAAATAATGTTCATTATTCTTTTTGCTGCTCACCTAGAAAAAGGGCAAGAAAGTCATTAAATTGTGTTGATTGATTACTTAAACTGTAAACTACATTTGAAGACTTAGTCGGACAGTGTCTACAGAGACTCTTAACAAGATCCGTTCCTTCGATTGTTTTTGATAAGCGAATATTTGTTTTATCGAGGAACGTCGAAAATAATTTCTTTTGGATGCTCAGTTTTTACTCAATGGTGTCGACGGACTCAAAATGTTGGTGATGGATTAAATATCAAAAGGCTACTATCGGCGTACTAGCAAATATTCAATTGATTCATGATTATTATTTTAAACGTTCTGTTGAATCCTTTACTTAATTATGTCTCTGTTTGTAACAAAGGACGCGCCGTCACTTCAAACGCCAACCCTCTTTGACCGACGAGCAAAAGTTGTCAGAGGAAGAGATGAAAGGTACTCATGCACATGCACTAGCCTGTCGAGTTTCATTTCTTTTTCTCTTTTACGTTGCTCGTCTCCTACCCTAGTAAAAGGGTTTTGCCAGGCGGGGCCTTCTTTCTTTGTGTGCAGAAGGGCTTGTAAGCTGAATGACGAGCTCCACCCCAACAAAAGGTCAGAGCCGACAGGATTTTTCGGAGACACGGCCGTAAATGCAAAAGTACTACACTGCAGTCGGGCTAAGCAAGCGTTGCGTGTGGCATTACATTCAGTGAATGAGATCATGAGACAATTACACCGCAATCCCGCGAAAAACAAATACGAATAGTATATCATTTTCACACGTTATTGACGCGAAATCTAAATATTAAAGAGAAAACTCTTTGAAGCACATTATGCGCACGGAAGAGCGCGAGATTCGGCTTAATTGACTTTTGTATTGCGAAGGAGCGCAGAAAGCTAAAACATTGTAATGCGTGCATTATAAAAGCGTACAGATGCAACCCGAAACACGCTACAATACACTACTACACTGGTGTTCGGGGAGGAAACCTCAAAATATGGAAAGTAAGCTCCTAAGACAATTTTAAACAAATTTTGTATGCTAAACTACTTGGATATTCCGAATGGCCAAACCGCAATTAGCACTCAAAAGTTGAAAAAATATTTTCTATGCAAAAATTTGCACTGCAGAACATATAAACACTCGAGAAACATGTAAATTGTTTATTATGTATAAAAACATTTATATGTTTGTTCACAAAAAAATAGAAATAAATAAAAAAGCAGCCGCGTTGGGGGCTTTTTGAAGTGTCCCTTTCTCGAGCAATCAAGTTGAAGGAAGTTTGGAGCGCGCAAGTCGTATCAGCGTCCAGTGCTCTGATTCGCTGGTGACGACCTTCTTCGGAGGTGTAAGTCATCTCGTCCTGAAGCAGGATATTCCGATCGAGCTGAGAAGAGCTGGGCGCGCGCGACGCGTGGCAGCTGCACTCGGCGGAAGGGCTCCCCGCCTCATCCGAGAGCGAGTTACAGCCTCCTCCAGAGCTACTCGAAAGAAAAAGCTTCTGCCTGGCGATGGTCGCGCCTCGAGAACGGAACCGGGCGGGTGCACAGACGGGAGACATGTCGGAATTGATACCGGCATTCACAAAACCCTATTTGTCACTTGCTACAATTTCCTTTGTAGGATCCTCATTCTCAGGCTCACTGTTTCGTGCGCTCGCTTTCCACAGCGCAACCACGGGTTTGATTCCCGGCAGAGGTAAAATTGCAGCTGGTGCGCTTTCCTTACAAATCTCCCAGTATGTATTGCTTTGAGGCGACGAGAAAGACCACTCTAAGGTTAAGAAGACCATTATATGAAGTGGACAGTTGTCTTCGTGCTAATTACACGATAAACTTAATAAAGCCGTATGCTATATTTCCTCAACGCATTTTTTGTTTGTTATTGAAGGTCGCATCAACTTCTAAGTCATTAGCGACCACAATTGAGTGTAACGGTACGTTAACTGTGGTGATATGATATAGTGATATAGACAGTCATATAGTGATATTCGAATGATGATAAGGGGTGAAAGGACGAGCACAAGACAGTCATGCCCAAGGCGGGACTCGAACCCGCGATCCGTTCGGTCCGAGATCGCCACGGCACTACGGCCATCCGGACCGCCAACGCTGCTTTGTCGTTTTACTAGAAGGCGAAAACATGAATTCCGTCGTTTTATCAAAATAAAATATAGATACTTAATTTGTAGTTTCAGTACTTCCCCCAATTGTGCCAAAAATTAACTGAAGCTCTTTTACCCTGCAACCATTTTGTTTGATGCGCTGCGCCCTCTCGCGGTCATTTCGATCTCCGGCGGAGGAGCGGCCCACGCCCCGCGACGCCATTTGCTGATTGAGCTTCTTACGAAGGGAGCGGCGAGCGACATCCCGCGCTCAGCCCCTCCCCCCTTCCCCCTCGCCCTTTCCCTTGCCGCCGCCCGCGCCGCCCGTCTCCTTCCGCTCCCTCTCACTCTCCGTGTTGGGTATAAACAGGGACGAAAGCACAACAGTTTGTACAATTAATACCTGACTTTATTTGCTACAACAACCAAGAATCACCAGGCACAAGCCAAAATCCTATCTTTCCAGAAAATGTCCCCACTCATCACGCATTCCAACCAAGACTCCAGAGAAATCACACGTAACTTCGCACAGTTCGTCACAACCGTCCGGGCCACTTCGTCGAACTATCACATGCACCAACTGAACACTCTTGAACTCTGACCCTCAGCCTGGAGGGCACGCGGTTTTATACTCCTAAAGCCCGAGGAGCGAGTCTTGGCCTTCTTTGCTTAACTTACCCGGAAGTGTAGCAAAACGGGCGGCTGTCCTTAATGACCACGTCACGTTCCCGTCTGCTACTCGCCCGGGCGCCGCGGTTGACCTGCCACCTGGCGGCGCCTTCCCGCAACTCTCACAATGCCGAGCGCCGTTGGCAAAACTGCTGGACTGCGCTCGACATGCCGGACGGGCGTCAGCGAGCCGCCGGCCGCCAATGCTACGCCACAGCACACCGCCGCTCCCTTCCCAATCCCCATCCCTACTGTCCCTTCCTCCCACCTCACCCGTTCACTCCCCCCCCCCAGGCCAATTTCGGCCCTCCCTTCCCCCTCCTCGCCTCCTTAGCCCTTCTCTCCGTCACCATGCTGACACTCGCTCGCAGTTGCCTTCCCCTCTCCCTCCCCACCCTCCTCGCCTTCTCCGCCCCCGCCAGGCGACCCTCCTTGATACCGCTCGTTCCCTGCTCCGCCCCTGGCGGCCTCTCCCGGGATAGCAGGGAATCTACAAGAGAATAGCTTCGTCTCTGATGCGCTCGCAGCACCCTATATTCTTCCGGAAGGAATTCATGGGAACGGGTATTGGATGGGGCGGAAACCAGCCGCTTCGGCGCCCGATACAATCAGCCATAACATGATTTGCTTGGAATTGACGGCGGGGCCCAAGCGCGTGGCCTGGGGCTAACCCAACATCCTAGAGCCACCTCTGGCTTGAAATTCTTAATTTTTGTAAAACATTCGTTACTTTGCAATTTATGATAAGAATTCTGGAGCATTTTAAAGTAATGGCATGGCGGGCGGGGCGGAGTAGACGGAAGTGGAAATGTGCACTGTGCTTAAATGTGTCAGGCTTTGGGTGGATGCAAATAAATTTATTTCAATTTTCTACTAATGATACAATTCCCTATTCTTTGTCTAACAGATTAGTACATCTTATAGATAAATAAGCAGTTAAAGACCTTTTACCATTTAACTATTATAAAGGTAGTCCAATAATTTTTACCATTTTCAGATGTCTCGTAAAGAGCAGGAGACTTTTACTGTATTATATTTTCATTTAGGTAATCTACTTGGAAAATATGTATGTACGTGTTCACAATAATATTTAAATCTCAAACTTTAAAGCAGTGAATGTGTATCTTGGATGTTTTGCACCAGTACGTTTTGTGCCGGAGGAAAGCAAGGGTTAAATGCAGACACCCTCACAGAGCACCCAGATGGCGTCGAAGGCGCGCCAGGCGGAAAGAGAGAAGGGAGCGGCGCGGGCCAAAGCGCCCCAACATTCACCAATCGAGACGGAGGGGCAGTGGGGCTCCCTTGCATTCTCTCTCCCTCCCTCTTTCTGTCCCTCTCCCTCCCTCTTTCTGTCCCTCTCCCTCCCTCTTTCTGTCCCTCTCTCTCCCTCTTCCTGTCCCTCTCCCTCCCTCTTCCTGTCCCTCTCTCTCCCTCTTCCTGTCCCTCTCCCTCCCTCTTCCTGTCCCTCTCTCTCCCTCTTCCTGTCCCTCTCTCTCCCTCTTCCTGTCCCTCTCTCTCCCTCTTCCTGTCCCTCTCTCTCTCCCTCTTCCTGCCCCCCTCTCTCTCCCTCTTCCTGCCCCCCTCTCTCTCCCTCTTCCTGCCCCCCTCTCTCTCCCTCTTCCTGCCCCCCTCTCTCTCCCTCTTCCTGCCCCCCTCTCTCTCCCTCTTCCTGCCCCTCTCTCTCTCCCTCTTCCTGACCCCCTCTCTCTCCCTCTTCCTGCCCCTCTCTCTCCCTCTTCCTGCCCCTCTCTCTCTCTCTTCCTGCCCCTCTCTCTCTCTTCCTGCCCCTCTCTCTCTTCCTGCCCCTCTCTCTCTTCCTGCCCCTCTCTCTCTTCCTGCCCCTCTCTCTATCTTTCTGTCCCTCTCTCTCTCTTTCTGTCCCTCTCTCTCTCTTTCTGTCCCTCTCTCTCTTGGTTTTTAAATTAACCAAAGTAAAATACCTTGAAATAAATGAAAAACAAAAATCAAACGCGCTAGCCCACAGTACTTTGTGAATTAATTTACAAAATGAACCAAGTTTAAAATTGTATAAAGAATAGGGCAAGTCAGTCGACAACTGCCAACGATCACGATCCAGACACACAATTTAAATGATGGCCGTATCTGGAAGTCTGTACATCAATATCCATCTGTTAACTCATATTGTAAATAATACACTCTTTGATATTGAACTTAAGATGTCGGTTTGCTAAGATATTCAATATGTAAACTTCGTTGTAGCAACATTCTCAGTTGCTCCAACATGCTCATCATCAATGCTAATCAGAGAACAAAACAACTTGAAAGTGACGTCTTCGGTTGTTAATTCGTGAAAACTCCGGAGTTTTCAGAGTTAGTTGAACCAGTCCACAAACAGATTACAATCTTACTTTAGTACATCTTGATGTACAAACCTTCCGAGCAACCTAGTGGGTGTTGAAAAATTCTTTCAGAGAAGGACGCTGAAGAACCAGAAGTACAGAGAATGTTCCCTTCTGGAACTATGAGCTCGCTCTTGATACAAAATGATAAAATTCAATAAGAACTTACATAAAATAATAATAATAATAATAATAATAATAATAATAATAATAATAATAATAATAATAATAATAATAATAATTTTAATAAATGTTTTTAATGCCGATTCGGGTGCCGGAGGTCGGTAAGGCAAAAGTGCTGTGGCGGTCTGGGAGCGAAGTTCAGGTCACGGATTCGGGTCCCGCCTCAGGCAATGGTCGTTGGGTTGTAGGTGCCTCTGTATGCTTTTGATTATCCATTTCGTCCTTAATTAGTATCATTTGACCTCATCCACCAGGGCTAACAACGCTGGGTGTAAAGCGGATTCAGCATGAAAATGTGATCCCCGCCATAAAAGTCACGTGCAATCACCCTCGATTAATGTAAATGAGCCCCGGTGGGTTGCACGTTCGCGGGGTCCCGAGATGCCCAATTCGCGACCAAAATGTGCTATTATAATATTGGCATTAAAACAATATATTATATTTATTATTATTTTCTGCATGTTCGTATTGAAATATTTTCATTTTTGAGAAGGGGCGGGCTCTAGTTATCATTAAGTACATAAAATGTTCCTTCATTTGAATTGCAATTTAATCTGAGTTCTGCCATTACTCCTCTGTTGGTGGTTTTGCGGTGGCAGGGCGCAGTGAGAGTCTAATCAGCTGTTGACAAATTTCTTGCATATTTCATGGTGCACAGCCAGTAAGTAGTCCATAGAAATCAAAGACTTCTCTTGGAATCTCTGAATGGTATAAACAATAATTTCATTTTTCATTTGCTTAACATTGTCTTATCGATGTTCTTTTTGTTTAAATATTCTAATTATTCTTCATTTTAGTTGTTTGACGGTTGAAAAAGGCTTCTTTTTAATTTTCTAGACTACATTAAAAATAAATTTCTCAGCTCTTAAATATTTTGTCAGTATTATTCATATTTATTTTGCCATCAGAAGAATTTTTATATTTTAGGTATGATCTACAAAAACGTTTAGATTGATTTGTATTATTTTATTCAATACTGAATGCGTAATTACAAAATATTCCTAATTCGTTTACAAATATTCAAGGCATATGTCATCCTCAGTGATATTTGTTTTCTTTTGTAATGTTGATGAAGTGTGTGTTCTACCTAACCTGTTTTCAACTTTTATTCATTTCTCGCTGTTCGACGTCCAGCTACGAAATAAGTCATTGAAAAACAAACTACAGCGAGCGAAAGATTTATGGTGCAAGAACGTGTCATAAATCGCAAGCACTATACGTGTTCACAACAACGAATTTCCCGTTTAAAGATTATATTTTCCAAACAATAACAGACCTATCATATTTTACGCTTTCTTTTATATATGTCGTCCGTTCTTAATAAACTGTTAGGAGCAAGAAATTAGTAAACTACACTCAGTACACAACAGTATTATCACAGTACAAAATGTAGAGAACTTTGAAAACTAAGTATGTTGTATTAGACTGTATTTAAAGATACAACAGAAACAGCACAGTTAGAAAATCAGAGTTTTGGAAGTAATTCTCATTTTTATATCATGATTCACTATTCTATCTAATTATTAGAGAAAATATTTCTTGAGAATAGAGATAAATGTGGCTCGACTGTTATCCAAAATACTTGCACTTATTGTCTACATTACGTGAGTGAGCCATCATTTTCATTTCACACATTTTATGTTGTAAGTGTGAAACAAATACAGCCGAATAAGGAAATGAAAGTGTCCCAATTCAAATCGATAATAATAAATTTCCAAACAATCCTCACAAAAAACTCCTTCGTAGGACATTCTGTTGATGACAATGATAAACGTGTTTGTCACGTTTTATTTTTTCCCAGTTTCTATGGCATGTACCAGGCTTCACAAACGGGTGAAATAGTTGAAATTGAAGGTATTTTTGTTAACCCATTTTGGCGCCAAATTCCGATAGAAAAATAAATAATTTTTTAATATTAAATTTTGAAGTGATAAAGTTGGAGTACACTGTCTCAGCCCTTAGAATGGATCTCATAACATTGTACAACATAATATACTTTTTCTACTTTTTAAGCAAGGTGGACGGTAGTGAAAAAACGAAAAACAAATTTATCACTTTGAAAAATTGAAACTCGTGCCAAAATGTAAATGGAATTTTTTACCAATATTAAAACACATGTTCAATCGTGACATATGAACTGGAAATCTTACAGGTGTTACATGGATTATGAACCAAACTCAATCGGAATATCGGGAGTGAAACGATATTGCGAAGTTACGAACGGAAGACGCTCCCTGGATGCTGCTCCCACGTAGCTATGATCATTTTTTTATTTGGCACACGCTCCTGACTGGCGAAAATTGTTAAACATTCAAAAATTTTTAGTATAATGTTTATAAGCGAACGCGTTATACCAGTTATTGAAGAAGACTGTGACAATTATTTTTAATTGTCTATTGTTGTCCAACAGTGAATAATTAATAAACTTCCGAGTAATTTGATTTATAATATGAACATGAATGATTAATACACCTAAAACAGAGTAATTTCATTATTTTTAGAAACAACATAAAATAACAAGCAAAGGGGTATGATGATATTTCGATAATATATTTCGATACGTTTCACAGAAACAAGCATTTATCAGCAAAAAGTTGTAAATCATTATGGTAAGTGAGACTTTTCAGTAACTTAAATATAAATTGTTGAATGATTAGTGAAAAAATATTTTTCCATTCACATTTTGGCGGGAATTTCAAATTTTTAAGTTAATGAAATGTTTTTTTCAGTATTTTTTCACTATTGTTAGCATTGTTTAATAATCTCAAAAATACATTACAGAATGCTATGAGTAAGGCCCAAATAATTATGTAATAACACATTTTCCTAACGTAACACTGTCAAGTCGAATCAACGACATCTGCACGTTTCATATCGGTAAGTGGAAAAAAACGTCGACTTTTTAGTACACATTTTTAAATAGTTTGCCAGAAAATACATATTGTGACATACCAGAATGTCACACGAGTGAAATACAACGTAATGGATGCCTCGGAATGTTAAAATCCAAGGAACATGCGTAGCATAGCAATGAACTGTAAACATTTCGGCGCCATGTTGGATGCTAGACGAGAATTGTGTATTGTCGAAATACGGATCGACCTGGTGTCATTAAAATGTAATTGTTTAGGGGAGGGTGTTGAAAAATTATCTTTAGCAGAAAGAAACGAATTCTCATTCTCACGAAAGCGGCCAAGCAGTTCCCACGGTATGAACATTATGAAATTGTAATTTTGGAATAAAATGTTTACGTTGTGGGTAAATGTTTGTTTGGTTAATCTACAATAGAGTAGGCTAAGCAGTATTGTTTATTTGAGTTTTAAGTGGGTATATGTTTGCATTGTTTTAATAATAGTTACATTTCTTGTCGTGTATGAATTTTGCATTTAAAAATATTTAGATCTCCAGTTCATGGGTTTATAAGAGGTTAGTTCCCTAGTGGGAATTATAAATTATGAATTTTAATGAAATAGTAGTAGCAAATAGAGGTTTTACCCGGAACCTAGCAAGGGATAGTAGCGACGCGACAATATTAGAGCAGATGTAGAGATTTCCCGAATAATGGGCAGTATAGCAACAGTCGGGTAACATTCAAAGCTCACACGGACTTTCATTCAAGGCTCATAAATTACACCACAGGAGGACCCAGGCGAAGACAGCGCCATCATATCAACCGAGAAGGCTTAAGTACCGAGTAAGCTTACGAACTTCATCAAATCCGTACGGATGAACAATGTCATAGGCCATAGAATCATGGATTAATAAGGGGCTCGAGATATGTTATTAAAATGTTATAATAAATGTTATATGTTGATTGAAAAGAAAATACTGATATTTTATTGAATTGCCATCAGTTTAGTAAGTAGTAAATTCCGCAAAAGTTCCAGAAATCGTGATTTCTGTACAAATTCACACGTCCACTTGCAACAGTGATACATGTTGCAACATGTTTTCGATCTCGTGCAACATCTTAATACAAAAAAGCTAGCGAAACTATGACTAATTACAGCAATTAATTTACGAGCATAGTAGGGCAAATTAAAGTAGAAGAATCATAAAAATCGTTACAAATCGATACCCAACGTGGGTAATGATAAAATGAGTTCAGTTAAATACAGCTGACAAATTAAAAAGATTCATTTTGGTTAAAAATTCACATGCTCAATGCGGGACAGGGTGTTGATGGTTACAATATATTTACATATTTTACCCAAAAACATATTTTCACTTATTCATGTATTTTTCCATTTTTTGTGCAGTTTGTTTATTTAAGTTTTAATTTTTCCTACATGTTTTTGATAAGTAATCTCGCAGACATACAATTTAGCTTTGGTCAAACATTTTTCTTTAGCCTCCTCTTTAAACTGCCGCTATTGCATACGTTGGAATGAGTCTGTTCGTAAATACCGACGTTATTGCAAATAAAAGGGCAAATTGATGACGCAATTCCTAGTTATGGTGTGTTGGTTTTGAGCATAAGTTAGGTTTTGTAGGGAAGGTCTGTTTGTGAAAATAATACGTTTAGTAGGCGATATCGGGCACCCACTTTGCAACTCTTTGGGGTCTCCCTTGACTACGATATCCTGCACCAGAAACCATTTGCCCAGCTCAGGAAGGGCCATTGACATTTTTCTTTCTTCGATTGTCACACGCGAACCTCCGACGTTGTTTGTAAATTATTTCTTTGGGCAAAAATCTGAAGTAAAATCATGATGTGGCACTGAAGCTTTTGAATTAAACCTTATGGGACAGTGGTAACGCTGGGTAAGAATTTAGCACAGGGAAGTACGGCTGCTTCCGTAGATTTTTATTTTCGAAATTCATGTTGGCAATTTGAAAACGCGTCGTGTTTACTGAGAACGGTTTCCGTTTGTACGTAAAATTCGTGCAAACATTTTTGGGAAAAAGGACTAAAGGGAAATTGGCCAATAATTTTGAAATTCCCCAAGCAGCAGTCGCTTGTTTTAATATCTGTTTATTTATCATTCGAAGATCAATACGGGATCTACAGAAGAAAAATAGGTCTTCAGCTCTGGAGAAAACCCCGGATTCGAAACAAGTTGTGCTATTAGTGTAATGCAATGAAGGGGCAATTCCGCCACACTGGATATTGACCACACGCCAGTGTATCTGTGCGAGTTTAAATACCCACTAGTGAGATGTACAACGCTCTTTTACTCAGTACAAGGTCCTCTCACATGATCATAGGAAAAGTTTCATTGCTGAAGATTGGACCTTTACCCTATTTAAGGTCCTTATTTTAATCCAAATATTTTGTGTCGTTTAAAAAAAATGTTTTAAAGATAGTAAAATTGTCTATATTTGTCACAAAATATTTATGTTTTCGAAAAAATGTATATGGCATTAGTTGTAGATTTGTTTTCAATAAACACGTTTCATTATGAAAAAATGTTTATCTTCATAATTATTGTAGAAAGGCTCCGACAAAATTCTACATTTTTTCAATTTTCGAAAAATCATAGTTCTTAAGGACATGAGACATGTAACATTGTCCTGCAACGTTCAGCACACTATCCAACAACGAAATTTAATCTAAAACGATGGAGTAATTTTTTTGAAAATTTTGGACCTTTCTCAGGGATTCGTGTCTAGTACCTCCCAAAATTAAAATATTGGTTTCAAATTCCAGGAGCTGCGCAATCAGCAGATCGTTTTGGGAATATCAGTTACGGAGAAAATCAGCCGAACGGATTTAACTGCTAGCCAATCAACAATTCCTCAATTTTATTATATATTTTCTCTTTGTTTCCTTCCCTATCAATGCGAATAATTGGGCTCGTTCGTTAAGATTTTTAACCTTCATTGAATTGTCAAAATTATACAGTGACTTCGAGCACCCTCGTTGTTGTTCTTAGTTCACCACACGAATATGTTAGATCGTTTGCCTAATTCCATAATTCGTTCGTCACAGTTGATGCGGTAAGGAATATTTATGTGGGATGTTCATTGTCAAAGCATCAGTATCAAGTACACTTATGATGTATAACAAGGGTCCATGGAGGAGATCTACAGACATAATATGTTCACAACGGCGCCATTCACGGCAGCTCAAACTCCCTGTATATCGCCCTAGACGCTCTCGAGCGCTTCAACCGATTCGGAATCAATATCGCTCCGCCAACGGATCCAACTCCCGGGCGCGGGAATCAAACGCTGAGCGCGAGGGCCCCCGCTGCCCAACAGCGCCTCAGACGCCGCCCTCCCCGCTTCCCCTCCCCGCTCCCGCTCTACCTCCACCTCCGCACTAACTCCTTAGGCCCCGCCCGGCTCGCCTCCCCCGCCGCCGTTCCTGCCCCGCCCCATTCTACCTCCGCCTCCGCAGCCCACCTGTTCCTCGGGCCCCGCCCGCACCAACATCCTTCACCACACCACCCTCCTCTCTTCACCCCGCCCTCGCTTTCCCTCCGTCCCCACTCTACCTCCGCAACGCGCTGACTACCAATTCCTCAGGTTCCTCCGCCTTCCTCCTCTCCCACCCCTGCAGCAGACCACCAGCTCCTCAGGCACCGCCCACCCACGCCCCGCGACCGCCCCCGCAGCGCACCCCCACAGGCGCCACCCCGCCCCGCCCCCGGCGTTTCCCGGCCTAATTAGCGACTCTCCCTATTGGGCGCGCAGCACACGGAATACGTGAAACGCCGCCGACCGCAGACGGCTTCAATTCTTAATGCGGACTCCTCCGTCCGCGCAGCGAAATATACCCCTGTGTGAGATGCATGAATATGTTGCTTTGCGGGAAATCTCGTTTCCATTGAAAGCGTTCTTCAGCTTTCGTCTCCGAAGGGCGAGGGGCCCTGCGCGCCCCGGGGCAGGCGCTCAAAGGGCGGCAGGTTTTTCTGCGCCTTCGTCTTCCGATCCTTTGCCTAATTATGGTGCGCGTGCCACTCGCTCTTCGACTGTTCAATGCGCTTCCACCGGTCTCCCGTCCAATCAAAGCTACAGTAAACAAGCGGCGAAAGCCTCGCCCACAATGCCCTTTGAGCGATCCAAGGCGCGCTGTGAAAGAGAAATTACCGGCCGCGGTATAATGACGCGCTGGCCGGGAAACGCTCCCGAAAACCGATTGCGCGTGTGTAAGCAACGGAGAGCAAACGCCCTGGTTGGAGTGGACCCGGTCGGTTTTAAAGGGCCCCTAGTCGTTATGATGAAATTTGCCATTTATTCGCACTAAGCACGTACCATGTTGTCTTACTGTTCGATGATGCATTTTCACTCCCCTACACTCCAACGTGTTATTGAAAGAGTATTGAATCACTTTTATACTTTAGCTGTGACAAAGGTTTTTATTCGCAATGTCGCCTAACTGCAACGTTATGAAGACGAATAGTACTGATTTCTCCCCCATTTCCATTCAATGTGCAAGAACATAATCTTATCGAAAATACACATTCTTTAGCTAATTTACGGTTTTATTGAATGGTCTAATTGTGAGTTTTTACTAAAAAAAATTAGTTGTACGTCCAAACCTTCAAAACAAGACACAAGCAGAAACGTTTATAAAAACCTTCACTTTAAACCCTCTGTTGGGGGCAAATACGCAAATTGACAGGAAGATTGACGCCGAATTTAGCGGGCAATCACTGCCACATCGCGCGATAAAACATGCACTACTTACGGGAGCAACGATCTTAGCAGTTGCACCCGAAATCACCAATAATTTATCAATCCATCAAAGAACACTGGCTGAGAAGAGCAGAGGTGCCGGCCAAGCAATGCGAAGGGCGAACGGTGTGCCGCACGGCGTCGGGACCCCAGGAGCATAAGGCAGCCGCGAATTAAAAACATTAATGGGCAACGAATGCAAAAACGCAGCAGATGCCGCAAGCGGTAAGCTTTGTATTTTCAACTTTTTCATCTCCCCAGTGTAATAATGTGTTTATTACTTCTTTTTCTTTTTCATTGAGGAATATCAACCCTCTTCCTTTGTGAGTTGAGAAGGGAATTGTTTTCCTAGGAAAGTAAATGACGTTTGGAGGGAAATGTAGGATAAACTGTTTTGTGTTTCACGGCAGATTATTGTAACTGCTCGCTCTAGCGATTGCACTCTGCCGCTCAAAAGCTTTAAAATTCGGCCGCTACCCACCGATCAGATTCTGTAATAGACAGCGGGTACCACGCCAGCGCCGATGACCGTGAATTGTACGCTTGAGCATCTCAGCCAATCACGGAATTTATAACCCCTCCTATATATTGGGCCTTGCTTGCCTCTCGACCGCTGTCCACGTCATATTGGCCGAAACGACAACTGACACTGACGCAGCCCATCCCGGACAGGCAAGTGTCTAATGACTCCGGCCGCGGAAGCCCACGAAACCAGCTGAAGAACAGGCATGGGCGGATGGTAGCGTGAGACGTTCAACTGCCGACAAATACCCGTATTCATCTCTCTCCTGGTAGTTCAATGCGAAGAAATACTCAAAGTTTAAACGCAGGCATATAATATTATTATGTTCATTGTGTAACGAGCTCATTTACCAAAGTCAAAGTTGCACCGCCGGTAAGCGTATTAGGGAACCGAGAACGACGTTAGCTGGAGCCAATTGGAGTGTTAAAATTTATAAAAATAACTGTAGTTTTGTGAATAAACTGTGAACAGAAAAGTATCAAAACGTGAACAGTTCGTTCATTCATAAACTTCTGAATATTTGAAAACTGTTTTGTAACTAAGAAAATTAATCTTTTGTTTGGAAAGACTACTACAAACTATTTTAAAATAAGGTATAAACAAATTTCTATTCAACTAAAGCAAGTGAGTATTTTATATATGAAAATTAGTTTTTTTTACTTAGATTTGTGACTATTCGTATTGTGTTCAAAGACACGTTTTTTGGAATTCTTCTTGAATGTTAATGTTTTATGAGTGTTTGTTATATTGTTTGCTGTGCAAGGTGTTTTTTCAGTAATTTGCTATCACCAACTTATATCATACCAAATTTGTGTCCGTTTGCAAACCAATGCGTATACTTTGTATCCTTTTTATTTTGGAAAACAGTTCTCTCATTAAGATTAAAGTTGTATTTGGCTGTTTCTTCACGTTTCCAATTCAAAAAGACAAATCTCAGTCCTTGGTTGCGGTTTAAGAGCAGCTTCTACTTATTTATTCACTTCCGGGGAATGTGAGAGGTCGCGCACTCAATTTGTTTTTTGTGCTGGAATAATCGGGACCAGAAACCTGTTAATATACTGAAAATCCGGGAAGTGACATAAAAATACGTACTTCGATCTTGTGACCTATTTATGGGATGGCACACTGTTTGCTACTTAAAATACATTATAAAGACGTTTTCATGAATTTCAAAACTTTTAATGAAAATAAAACTTGTTATAATGCCTAAATACACTGAAGTTTATTTGATCAAAGGGTAAAAGACAAAATCGATATTTTTCTCGAAAACATTTTGAACATTCCTTACGAAGTTTGTAAAAAATACCCCCCAAAATAAAAACGAATCATATTGAAAGTACCTGAGTTCGGATAGATCGATCAGGAAATATCGTACATGAGCCCCTAGGGTAACGTGTTGTACTTGTTGAAGGTGCTTGCATTGCGAATAATTTAATATTCAATTATATGACGTGATAAATGATAATTATGTAATTATGTGATGGGCTACAATATGTTATGGACTACTATATATTTCGTAATGTTTGCTGATATTTACGAGGGTTATAAATGAAATAGAGCAAGAGAGTGTTGGTAGCACGGCAACGGATGAACAGACATGTAAATGACCCAAAAGCGATCCAGAAAGGATTATTTTGACATGGGACACTATGTTAACAGAGAAATTGTGGTGGGTGGTGAGTTTTAGTCCATGATGAGGGTATCGGGATCGTATTGGGAGAAAAGAAAAATCAACACATACTTGTTGACACGGTAGCCTTCATTTCTCCCCTGGCAATTAATCGCTTTTACGAAGTCGATATTTCGCTTAGTGAAATCAACTAATTTAAATAATTCATCTGATGAAAATGGACATACGTTTGACAGAATCTCTAATTGAACACTATTATTAAACCTCTACGCGATATAAATATTTCCAATGTTGATAATTAATGACGTCAAAGACAGAAGATTGGTTAAGGAGTACGAATTGTTGATAAAAGATATTGTGCACAATACTAACATTCTTTTGAAAATTAATTTATTTATTGTCGCAAAAACTACAAGGACATTAGAGACAATATTTTTACAAAATAATACAGTAGTTCACAATTGTATTAAAACTTAAGTGTTTTCTAACACGTTGTTAGTTAACAGATGGACGTCGCTAGTTTTACTCGACCTGTTCTTTTTTATGTAAGAACTTGCTGTTTTTGGCTTAGTTTAGTACTATTATTAAGATTATGGATACATTTTCTTGTGAAGAATAGTACGTTTTAGAACTCTCCATCTGTTGTTCCATTTAAGTAGTAACGTATTGATAAGTGTCGTATTGATTAACTCAACTGTACAATATATAGTCAACATAATCTCGTCCCCATCTGCACTTTCATCACTATGTTTTCATTGTGGGAGAGCATTGACAGAAGTGAGAGTTGTGTTGCAGTGGGACCCAACATAGACATCGAAAATGTTTACTTAATGCGTAATTGGAATTGGTTTTTTCTAAAGTCTGTTATTTAGTTTTAACTAATGGAATTTAGAGATGTCAGAGTATTAGTTTGTTTGTAGTATTTGCTCCTTTCTGCTAGTTAGTTATTTTTAGGTTAATAAATTGTTTAACAGTATTTTCCTCGAAACTATTTTCCCTCAGTGATATTTCTAAATAACTCCACTGGTGTAAGTCGTGATAAAAGCTCTTCTTAACTTCAATAGCCTTCGCGCAACCTTTAATTGTCAATAAACCTCAGGTTTTTGTAATTTTCTTATCCCGATCTGGGAAATTAAATAAATAATCGATAGATTGTCAATACAGCAATCATTTTTATGAATATTGTTTTTATCGTGTACTTATTACGTTCGTGGTAGAATATAAATGAATTCAGTATACAGTACAATCGTTTATTCGCACAAGGAACTTAGTAATATGTACCAAGCGTATAAAGATGTACATTGGGAACAGTTTTTTAATAGCAACGCTGAAAACACAGTTTATTGAATTCCAGCATTATAAACGACATTTTCTGTTGCCAGACTTTGTTCATATCAGGGCATTTTACGGCCCAAATAATGGCATCATATTTTACGGCACGAATGATTATGTAATCATAAATTTAGTCAATCACAGGAAGAATCGTGGGGAGGTGGCGGTAAACGGATCAGCCGACCACCGTTTTCTCGCTCAGATGTCAAATACTCGATACTTCACAAGAAATATGTTTCGCATAATTCAGTTTGATTCTCTTATAAATTTATAATGCTGATATATTAAAAAATAGCGTATGAAACTTGTTTACAAAGTTGCTTTATTGCATTCCTACATGGAAAAAATGTACTCGTGCAATGAAGCCCAAAATTATAAACTATGTGCGTGTGATGCAACACGCGAAGGTTGCCGAGGCAAGACGAGAGAGGCACGCCCACCAGGACCTGGAAGCGGTTCCCTCCTCAAACACCTCTGTCGCGGCGGGGGCTGACAGCCGCATCGGTCTCAAGCGGCTTACCACTCAAAGCGGTGCAAGTGTAGACTATTCCCGAAGCGCGTGTCCAACGTGAGAGAGACGCGCGCGTCCCACACTCGCGAGCCAAGCAGAGCCCCTCGCAGCCACGTGCGTCGCCGCAGGCAGGCAGCGCAGGGCGGGCTTACGTGGGTGCACTGTTGTATCTGTTAGCATATTAGTTAGCTAATAGTAGTTAGCAACAGTTAGCTTAGGCTTTTGAACCCAAGTTCGCAGGTTCAAACCTCCTTTCGTAGTCCTTCCTTCGCAGGGGAAGCAAAGCCGGCTGTCCCATGATGTGGATTTATTGCGTGTAAAATATCTTCAAGCTTCTGAGCTAAATTCAAATCGCCTGATTCGTCGCCCGCATAATACCTTATTTGTCCGCTAGATGGTGAAAGGAGCGTAGCAATATTTGCGTGGTCACAAGGAAGAGCAGGCTTGATGGCTCGAGTCACAGCGCGAGAAATTAATCATTAACTAAATAACTAACTGCGTGGCCTAGCCCCAAATCGCCGGCTGAGTTTGGGTCAGAACCACCGTTGTCGCTGACTCTGGAGCAACATCTGGAGATCCTAAGTTTCATGTTCCGATGGTGGCGGATTTTCGACACTAGCTACAAAGCGAGGTCAAATTCAGTGGCTCACTGGACGAGAAGTCTAGCAGTCGGCTGCTCTGATCGGTGGTTTTCGGCATTTCTCCGATCAAAGCCGTGGCAGTAACTCCCGACCTATAAACAGCATGCAATCTTTCTTTCCTCCTCCTTGATGCCACCCTTTCCACTTCAACACACTTCAACTTGCACTGCACTACCACCTTTCGCGAGACGAGTCATGAGCTAAAACCTTGTTTGGGCTGGGATATGCGGGCAAAGGGAAAATTGAGAGCGTAGGCTTCCGCGGCTGGAGTCAGTATTTACTTGGCTGTCCGGGTGACGCCGTGTCCATGGCGAAGGTGCCGACGTTTCGGTCGCTATTATGGGACCTTCCTGATTACGCCCCGAGGAAGGTCGCAGAATGGCGACCGAAACGTCGGCACCTTCGCCATAGACGCGGCGTCACCCCGACAGCCTAGTAAATAAAGGGAAAATTATTCACGAGCAATTCAGAGGAGAGGAACAATTCCACCTTGAGGTTTAAAAACATTTACTACACTAACAGGAATATTGACCACAGTACTTCACAATCGACCTTTGGAAGACCATGAAGCAGCACATTCAGCACCCGTGGCAGTACGTGCTGGAACAAGAGCTATAGCATGGAGCTACTTCTTGGCGTTAGGCATATTCCGTGTGGGTGATCGATGTCGCAAACGTTTACATGGAAAGGAGGCATAATTGGCGAATTTGGACGCCCTGAAAATTTCCATTTTAAACGGCCTTTCGGGCATCGCGTTCGGTGCGCAATAGATGCAAAGTTCGCAAGGCGACGAACCAACTGTCTCGTCCCTCACGTGCTGTGCAGGCGCTTCGCCAACGACCCACAGCCCCACGCGCAGCCGTGCACTGCCTCGCGACTCGCGACCCTCCGCCTCCCGTGGGCGACGCCTCGCGCTCCTAGGGTTCGAGTCTCGATGCCGGGATTTTCGACTGGATAAGTACGTCAGCCGTTACCTGGAGGAGACCTCTAGCGACCGGCTGCTCTGATCGGTAGTTTCCCGTGGTTTCTCCGATCAACACCAAGCGAATGCAAGAGCTGTACCTAACAAAATAGACACGGACAACAGGCGATTTCTCCTTCCCCGTCCTCGGCCTACCCTTACCCCTTACACACACTTACACTTACTCTACCACACATATTGAATGAGCGGGTGTGAGCTTACAGTGAGTCCCGGCTGGGGAGATACCTACAGGGGAAAACCGCCAGCCGCCGAGTAGGTCGGCACCGGATCTCGCCATCGAGCGCGGGAAGGCCACTGGGAGCCCCGCAATAAACATCATGCACTACACTTACGGGAATAAAGACCTTAGCAGTTCACGAGGTCATATCATTAATCAATTACGGACAGGCCGCCTTAATCACATATCCGACGCGCGAATTATAATAGGTATTCCAGGTGAAAAAATGATTCGCGTATTAGGCTGGCTGCGACTCTAAGGTTCGAAGCCACGTAGTGAATATATTACACAACAAAAAAAATCACTTAAATCAGTACAATCTCTCTCTTGAAAAACAACGTGAAACCTTTACATCACAAAGAAACCTTAAATTTATGGTCTCTGGCATGTTTTTTTAACTGAATATTTTTTCACACCCAATTATAGTTTCATTAGTAAACCATTTCCACTAGAAAAATGATTAAATTTTACTTCCTCCACCCACAAGCACATAATGAAGTTCCATTCCCTCCAAACATCTATTCATACACTGAATATTCATAGAAACTTTTTTAGAAATGCCGTATTTTCAGCATTTCATTTACGCCCTGTTCAATCAACTCGAGTAATGTTATTACTAAATAATCGTTTGAGGGAGTACTTATCGTGATCTTGTGAACCGTAGTCGTCCTTCTCCGTGATGTCGGGTCGAATCATGGCCTCCCCAGGCCCACGTGTTGGCGGCTTCCAGTCCGGCGCGTCGCAAAAGTGGCCGTTTCAAAGCCGGAGCCCTGATACACTGCTTGTGGCTGCAGATCCACGATTCAATCACCATAAAGTTCTTTAGCTCCTGAGTGCACTTCCACGCCTACCTCTCGCTAATCTTCCCCACGTACCGTCTCCTCTGACGTACGTCGTTCAACTCATTTTCACTCGTTCCCACCACCTCTCTCTCGCTTCGGTCGGCACGGACACCCCAATTCAAAACGTCTCAGAACGTCTATCTATAAGGTTTACTACTTCTTGCCCGCGCTATTCAAATACAGCGTTGCCATCTTAATCACAGATTTGCAACGGTTAAAATAGTACGTAGACACGTAGTATGCGAATGCACGAATGTATGTGGAATAAAGTGGGAAAATATGACCCTTTGCAGTTCTGGCTAAAGAGTGCTCCGGAGCATCGCTCTTCGGTTGTAGAACCTTAATTTAAAAATAGCGAGTCTTCCATTACTGTGCCAAGGATCTTTCGAAGACATTTTAGGCTGTGCAACGACAAAGTTCCTGATGTCAGTAATTGGTTCACCAACCGTAAGTTGAGTGAATCAATTTGGCATCAATGGATGTAGCATTTAGATCAAAAGTCCAGTACATCTTAGGTCACAACGGACTCCTGCGCGGATAGAAGGAGCCTGGCAAGCATTAATCCGAATACCTCAGCGTTCCGTTGTCAGATAAGCCCTTGTTTGCTTTTTAAAATTTATTTATGCCTCCTTAGCATTTCTGCCTTTCGTGGGTGTTCATAATACAAAATTTTACACATTAACTTTATAGGCATGGGCATCCGCATGCGTTGCCCCCTTTCTCAGGGGTCTGATGATGCTTGGAATTAGCCAGTGAAAGAAACGGTAGATGACAGTTTTGGGAGTTATTTGTGATACTTTTTATGTGGGGGTGTTAGTGGGTGGAAATAAGTCCTAGCGCCAAGAATGTCGCCGCGTTCCTTGTAGTGCATCATTCGTAATGATCTAAAGTTCCACCGCTTTAAGATGAAGGTTGTAAACAGATGACAAAATGATAAAGTTGCCTGATGGACGTTTGGTATGGATTTCCTTGACTGTTTAGCAGCCGAACGCAGATCGTGAACAACTTAGAGATGTCTAATGAGGCTCATTTCTAACGTAGCAGAGGCGAGAATAAGCTAAATGTTCGGTACCATGCACCTGAGAAATCACATGAGCTGCGTGACACACCGCGACCTTGCTCAGGCATGGATGGGATACTATAATCCAAGGCCATTTCGTGGCCTACTTTTCAAGATCGATTAACTTCCTCTTTTGAAGATAACCACTGGCCAGCGCGGTCGATTTGACTACACGCCCTTACACATTGGCAGACCTTAAGCGCCGCGTAGAAGGAGCTTTGGCGGAAATCCCCTTGGACATGCAGCATCATGTGATGGAGGCGCCTGTTCGCCGCTTGGAGGAATGTGTCCAATGTAATGGTGGTCATTTGCCCAGCGTAAGATTCAATAAACAGTGGCTATTGTCAATAATGACTAAATGGCATACCTTTACCTGTGTTCCCAAGGTATTTTAAAAATAAATAATTGTTAAACTTTCTATATGCTGGTCTCTTTAAATCCTACTATTCTTTCTGCGCAACCCTGTGTATTGTAAGGCGTACAATTGTCGCTATTGTATTATTTGGAAACCAGTGTGCCGGGACCTTTAATACATTATCATTCGTCGTGATTCTCGGATATCAAATCATTCACTAGCTCTCCGTGTATAGGTAAAACGTTAAAATCTGTAGTAAAACAGAGGTATCATAAGCACTGAAACTATTTTGACCCACTGCATTTTTTTCACAAAAACATTGATACTTTATTCATCATTCTTCTTTGAAATCTGACACTTACTCAACCCATTCTTGATGAACACGACTCAAAAATATTCCTCGGATTAGACGGTATTAATCACGGCCGTTAAAGAGGCGAGCAAAGCTTTTTTCGTTATTGCCCATCGCGCTGAAATTAATTTCACCCTCAGTTTGTATCGTGTCTATCTCGACGGATGCGCCGAAAACTTTGGGGCGACGACGGTCGTTATTAATTAATCGCAGCGCCTGTCGTAAATTGCTCCCCAATTACTGTGCGCCGGAGACGCCCCCCCCCCCCCCCCACTCGCTCGGGCGGAGCTGCGCCGGGGGCCGCCGCGCGACAGGGTGCCGGCAGCCGCTGCCTTGCCCACTGGCCTGGCAGGGTAGTGGGCTGCTCATTAGTCCAGTAAGAGTTGTGTATGCTTTTGCCCGGGTGGTGGCGGTGGTCTTCCAAGGCTGGGTAGCGAGATCCGGCGCCGACCTATCGTCGACTAGCGGGGTTACCCACATCCAGGTATCTCCCACCAGCGCGACACTGCTCCAGCCCGGGCCGGTCTTGCGGCATAAGTGGTACTGTGGTGGATGTTAGTGTGTGTGTATAAGGGGTAAGGAGGAGGAAGGAAAAATCGCACGCGATCCGTGGCCCGTGTGTTAGAGTACTGCTCGGGCATTCGCCTGGTGTTGAATGGAGAAACCACGGAAAGCTTCCGATGAGAGCAGCCGGCCACTAGAATTCTTTCAGGCAGCGACTGAATTCGACCGAGCTGTCAAGTTAGAGCCTAAAATCTTGCCACTGTTGTGACTGTAACCCTAGACGTCCCGGGTGAGACACTGCAGTGAAATCAGTTGATGCACTGAGCCACCTCTTCCGGGCACTGGCCCGGGGCTTGGTACAGCGCTGCTGATAAATAAGGAACCGGGAGTGGTGGCCCAGAGCATCAACTGATTTCACTGCAGGGCCTTTGACTGGTGCCTGTGACTTGGTTTCGATGGTGATTTTTTGCGATGGTGTAACGGTTAGCGTATGGAGCAGTTATACCCAACTCGGAGGTTCAAACCCGATCGAAGCTTTGAATTTTAAGGTACGCCTTCCTTCGAAGGCGAAGTAAAGCCGGCTCTCCCATGTTGTAGATTTACTGCATGTAAAAGACCCTGAGCAAAATTCAAAACGCCTGTTTGTCGTGTGATAATTTCGTTCTCCGGTATGTGGTCAGACGACAGTGACTGGCGCCCCTCCTTCGTGCGCTTGGCCAGTGGAGGCCAGTGGACATTGAGGTGACGTCTCAAAGAGCTGGCCTGAAGGCGAAACAAGGTTTTCTTTACGGAATTCATTACGCAGTTGGGTAGAAATGAACCTGGACGGGTGACTCAGTGCAACAACTGATGTCACTGTAGTACCTTTCACCCGGAGGTTGTAGGTTGGAGCCCCTATCCTGGCAGGATTTTCGACACTAGCTAGATAGCTAGGTTGAGTTCAGTCGCTGCCTACAACTTCCTTGCGGCTCTGATCGGTGCGACCCGCAGCCCGGTGCGCAGCGATGCGCTGCCTCGCGCCCCTGGGGTTCGAGCCTCGATGCCGGCATTTTCGACTGGATAACTACGTCAGCCGCTATCTAGAGAAGACCACTAGCGACCGGATGCTCGGATCGGTATTTCCGTGGTTTCTCCGATAAACACCAGGTAGCACCGGAGCACAACCCTAACAAAGGAGCCACCGACGCCCGCGATCTTCCGTTCCTCCTCCTTGTCCTCCCCGCCCCTCTCACTTACACCCTTACACTAACATGCACTACACTGTCACGAATCCCGGGAGACCCGTCGGGAGCTGAGAGCTTGTCCCGGCTGGGGCGATTCTCCGCTGGTGGGAAAGCGTTTAGGGAAAAGACCGGCGCCGGATCTCCCCATCTAGAGGGTAAGAACACAGCAACATCCCACAGAGGCAAAAAGATGCATTGCAGTTATGGGACTAATGACCTTAGCAGTGGACGCGCCCGGAATCTCCAATGAATCAAGGACACAAATGAGTGAGACTCGTTACTTAATGCTGTATCAAAAGAAAAACTATTCATGCAAATATGCGCCCACATTTGTAAAATATGCGCCAGGATGATTGAAATGTGTTCTAATGTTTTACAGTTTTAACTATTCATGAAAAATTACTAAAAAATTAATTTTAACAATTAATTTTGTATTTTTATCTCCACTCTTCTTTATTACAAGGGTACATTTTTTTGGCAACAATGAGTGCCATAGTAAAAACGTGATGTCTCAATGATTAGCAATCATGCTCATCATTTGCTCTTCGAAATACTACACATCCGCGAAAACCGGTATTTCTGGTAACTTGGAATTAAAGATCAAGGACCATGACGTGCCTGATCCTTTCTGCACCTTAAAGTGATGTTCCCATCGCTATCACTTCTCGCGACAAAGGCAAGAAGATTATTTAAATGTATTTTATCCGATGGACCAAATGACCTTACAGAAATGAGAATAACATATTTACGTTACATAACGGAAATAGTCCAAATATTATTTCGAGTATGCTAACTCGGCAAGTTATGTACAAAATTTTTATTTAGTTTATAATAATGTTGGTTTATGATTTAGGGAAGGGGTAGAATAGGTAGATTTATAAGGATTTGGAAGCTTTTAGATGAGATTTGATTTCTTAAGGCGGTTTGAAAATTTCTTTAGGGAGTCTGAGTTTAATTTTGTTTTGGGTCTTTGCTTGTTGTTCTAGATGGAAATGGGGTGTACTTGGGCAGGATGGTAAGAGAGTGCAAAATTTTGAGGATAAATTGATAAAATGGTCTTTCATTAAAGGTATTTGGAGTTCATAATGAATTTGTCTATTGGGTATAAACCATTATGCGTTGATGAAGATACTTTTGGAATGTTTGTAACAAGTTTATATCACTAGAAGCAACGTTTATCCAGGCTGGACAGGCATATGTCAGCGTGGGTCTAATGATACTCTTGTAGAGAAGCACTTTGGATTCAACTTTTGAAGAGAATGCAGAATTGATGAGTGGCTATAGTTTGACAGCTTTTGCTATTGCTTTTTGAAGAACTGACTTCATGTGTTGCTTCCATATTATGTGTCTATTAGTACTCTCAGATATTTTATGGGTGTGGAATTGTTTGACCAGGGGAGTTGGGAGCTATTTATTTTTAAAGGTGGGGGGGGGGGGGCGTTGGGTTTTATGAGGGTGAAGAGCTTTGTGTTTTTGTCGGATATATTTTGAGTTTCCATTTCTGAAACCGGCTTGTGAGAGAGTGAATGTGGGATTGAATATGATCATATGCTAGTAAAATGTTTTGATGAAATGAGAATAATGCTGTGTCATCTGCATATAAAGTTATGTTAGATTCTGGTGCCGTGGGCTGAGCTGCAGCATAGATATTGAAGATAATGCGGGAAATTCCGATCCTTGAGAGGCGCCTACAAGAATGCTGTGTGTGTTGGAAAGAATGTTGTTTACTTTGAGTTGGAAGGTTCGGTTTGTAAGATAACTGAATAATTTTATAGAGGTAATTGGGAGTGCCAAATTGCTGCATTTTATAAAGAATGTCTTGTGCCAAATGCAGTGAAATGCTTTAGTTATGTCAATAAATACTACTATTGTATGCTCTTTTGAATGACAAGTGTTTGCTATATGTTCGACTAACCGTAATTGGGGGTTGTTTGTTGAATAATTTGGTTTGAAGAGAAATTTTGTTTTGGGTATGGTGTCGTTCGTATTTAAGAAATGGAGTAGACGGTTGGTCTGTAATTTGAAAGCTCATTAGGATTCGGTTTTGGTTTATTTACTGATAAGATAATAGCACAGTTCCACGTTTGAGGGAAGTAGCCAATACGGAGTGCAGCATTGAAAATTGTTATTATAGCTGTGATATAGGTAAAGGAAAGTTGTTTATGTGTGAGGTTAGTAATGTGTTCGGAGGATTTTTTATTTTTCAACTTTCGGATAATGGTTTTTGTTTCTGCTGGAAACATAAAATGAATGGGGTGTGCTTCTGGGATGAGAGGTAGTTTCATATTTTCTGATATTTTTGTGTTCAATTGATGATTAACAAGTGGATTGGGTTCGGATGTTTGTGATAGATGATTTGCTATTGTATCGGCTTTTTTATGTTCGGAAAAGAAATGAGTTTATTTAAAAGGAGGGGAGGGATATTGCTTCTCTCTTTAGTAAACTATTTGATTGTCTGCCGTAGTTGACGAGAGTTTGGGTGGAGTTGTTGAAGATGCTATTGAAATGTATGGTATTTGTGGTTTCGGAGATGCTGTTGAAATGTATGGTATTTGTGGTTTCGGATCATATTTTTGATTTCTTTGGTAAGTTTGTTTAGTAACTTTTTATCATGTGAATTACAGTTTGAAAGCCATAGGCGTATAATAGCACGTATGGTTCTGATTTGTTTTATGATTTAAGCAGGAAGTGGATCAGTATTTGGTTTATTAGTTATAATATGAGGCGTTGTCGATTCGGAGAGAACTTGTGTAATTAATTTATTGATTTTCATTATTGTATTGTTAGTAGCGACATTATCTTTATATGTTTTGTAAAAATTAATTCTTGGTTAATTACTATTTTGAAATAGTTCCAGTTTGTATTACCTTTTATTGTAATGTTGTGTTGGTGAATTGTGTCATTGAATATATTTGTAGTAATTTTGATACGCAGATGATCTGAATCCAATTCTGGAATTAGTGTTTGGTAAATATGTTTAGTAACAATTATATTAAGGATATCTGGTGATATATCTGTGTTGTTAGAGAAGAAAGTAGGGGAACTTGAAGAATGTATGTATACATTGTTGGTAATACTGTACTCAATTAGTCTTTTGCTATGATAGTTCCTTGAATTGCAGCCCCAGGCTTGATTTTTGCAATTTAAATCACAAATAATTAAGGTTGGAGTGTTTGTAGAAAATATTTTATTAGTTTATTTGGGGGACATTTTTAGGTTGGAGGTGTATAAGCTGCAATGATGTTTATTGGTCCAGTATAAGTGTTAATTTGAATTGCTACAGTTTCTAGATTTGTGTTTGAGGGTGAGTGAATGTGTGAGTGTTTGCGTTAACTGATGATTACTATTGCTGTTCCCCCAGAAGCAGTTAAACTGAATCTATTACTTCTATATATTCTGTAGCCATTAATTTTAATTTTTCTTCTGAAACTACTAGATGGATTTCAAGGATGCCGGATATTTGAATAATATGTAGGTGTATGAAGTGTTGAAAAAGTGTTTCTTGTTTCTTAATACCATTTACATTGAAGTTGGGAATTGTTAATCTCTTTGGGTTACCCGTTTTTTGAATGATGGAAAGGTAGGGGATTATTGTTTGTAGGGAGAGAATACGAATAAATTAAAGTTTAATATTGAGGTTTTAAAAATTATTGATTTTATCTCATTTGGGGGGGCATTTTAAAACACTCAAAATAATTTTAGGAAGTTTCAGGTATAGAACACTTTAAAGTTAAAATTTGTATTTAAAAGAAGTGAAGTTGTAGGGAAGAAAGGTAACTGTATATATGTGATAAGATAATATATTTTTAGTGGTTGTTTTACCTATGTTGGTTGATTGATAATATAAAATTTTGCATAAGATTCTAGCGTATGAAGCTCTTCGTTGTGTACTGAATCTGTTACATAATATGTCGATTTTCAAATGAAAACTATTTGTTTTTATTTGCAGAAACTTGGTAGAGTAGAAAAATATATTTTGGAATACATCGTATTCACCGACGTATAAATCACACTTTCTTTCCCTAAAAAGCCTCTTAAACGGAGTGTCTTATCCGCTGATGTATTGCCGGGGAAAATATGCATCCAAGTTCCTGGTGAAATGTTTGTCTGACTTCCCAGAAAGACAGCAAAGAGGAATCGTTTGATGTACTTGATTGCATATTTATCGCCTGAGATAAGATTTTTCTAAATTTATTTCCTTCCTGTTCGGCAGTTTTGCTTGTCAGGGGTTTGTACATTTTTATTTTTAAAACACAGCATTTGAGCACACAGCCTCTCATTCTTGTGTATTACTACTAGCTAATTTACAGGATTTCATACTTATATTTATAACATATCTAAACAATTTACACACAATACTCAACTTGTAAATGCAATATTCATTCTTAAATCTAGATACTCTCTAAACATACGTTCAAAAAATATCTTTATTGAAGTGAAAATTTATAAATTTGTAACTTATATTCTTATAGTGGATATTTATTTTCCTGGGGCTTTAACATATCTTTCGGATATCGTGAGGGTATTCTCTTGGAATTGTTTAATTTTTTCCTCATCGTAAATTTTATACTGCAAGGAGAGGATGGACGAAGAACAAAAAATGGCACTGTTATTTATTATATACTCGTTTAGGGGATCTATTTGAAGTTCTGTTTGTATGTGTGTATTAGAAATCAACCAAGGAGCCTTTTCACATTTACTTTAAAATGTGTTTTGCCTCATCTGAAGTTTTTTAATGTTTGTTTTGGCTATGTTATTCTAGACCCGTCAATCATATGTAAGTGAAGGCCTAATAATACATAATTGCAAAATTGCACATTCCAAATTTACGACTGAGCGGAAGTTTATTATTGGATATAATCTCGATTGGATATAATGTTGCATTTGCTTTACTTCAATGTTCTTTTTTCATGTTAACCTGCTATCGATGTGCTATCGATCGTGCTATCACTGTTTGTATGTGTGTATTAGAAATCAACCAAGGAGCCTTTTCACATTTACTTTAAAATGTGTTTTGCCTCATCTGAAGTTTTTTAATGTTTGTTTTGGCTATGTTATTCTAGACCCGTCAATCATATGTAAGTGAAGGCCTAATAATACATAATTGCAAAATTGCACATTCCAAATTTACGACTGAGCGGAAGTTTATTATTGGATATAATCTCGATTGGATATAATGTTGCATTTGCTTTACTTCAATGTTCTTTTTTCATGTTAACCTGCTATCGATGTGGACCCCAAGATATTTCACTGGTCTATCAGATGCTAGCCACGGGATGAGAGCATTATTGAATACTAATAGGCGCGATAACTTTGGTTTACAAAGAGAACATTTGGATTAAGATTAATGGCTTGGGATAAGATTAATTAAGACCGTCTGAGATAAGATTTCAATGCAAGCTTTTTTTACCGCATGCCGAGCTCGTTGCAACCGACTATAATGGTAGTGTTAGTTTAGATTACGATGCATGTTGTTAATGGTGATTTCTTATTTTAAAATTGTGTTTATAATATTTCTAATTCTGTTTTATTAATTTTGGTGTATTTTTAATCTGATATCATTACCGTATTTTATTTGTTTTTTGAAATAGTTCTAAAAGTATAAATTACATTACACACACTGCACTACATACAAAGGTGAAAAAAGTGTATTTAAAGAATTTTTTATGTGCTGTGAGAACTTTTACGAGAATTTCATTATGTGCAGGGGTATCGTCTTACGTTAAAGAATCAAATGAGTTCATATTTAAAACAATTATTTTAGGCAATAACACAATATTTCGTGACTCAATTGGTCATATCATCAGTTATTACAAAAAACAGCCTGTTTTAGAGTAATCCTTATCGACGTGCTGGGGAGAGGTGACTAAGTGCATCAATTAATGCCACTGTCCCGGCAGTGGCAGAGTTTTGGCACTAGCTTGTGAATTGGTCGAAGTCAGTCGCTGGCTGGAGAAGAATTCGAGCGGCCGGCTGCTGGGATCGGGTCGTGATTTTCGTGATTTCTCCGATGAATACCAGGCGAATGCCGGGGCAGTACCCTAACACACGGGCCACGCACCGTTCTCGATCTTTCCTTCTTTTTCCTTGCCCTATCGTCACCCCTCACACACAAACATCCACTACAGTACGAGGGTGGTCCCAAAAGTACCCGACCCAACAAAGAAAAAACAAAAAATTTGGGAAAAAATATGTCTATTTGTCAACATAATCTTCTTTGAGCTCTATACACTTTTCCCAGCGATGTTCAATAAGTTCGATATCCTTTTTATAATATAAAATGTCTTGCTCGTCAAAATAGCCATTAACTACCGACATCACTTCTTCATTGTTGGAAAATCTTTGACCACTGAGCCATTGTTTCAAATTTGGGAACAGAAAATAATCAGAGGGGGCTAAATCTTGCAAATAGGGTGCATGAGGTAGCAATTCAAATTTTAATTAATTAATTTTGGCCATTGCAATAACGGATCTGTGAGCTGGTGCATTATCCTGATGAAACAACACTTTCTTTTTAGCCAAGTGTGGCCGTTTTTGCTTGATTTATTTGCACAAACGTTGCAATAAGTTCGCATAATACTCGCCGTTGATAGTTTTTCCTTTTTCAAGATAGTCAATGAAAATTGTCCCCCGCGCATCTCAAAAAACCGACGCCATGAGCTTGCCTGCAGATGGCTGGCCTTCGCCTTGTTTGGTGCGCGTTCTCCCTTTTCAGTCCATTGTTTTGATTGTTGTTTTCTCTCTGGGGTGAAGTGGTGGACCCATGTTTCATCCATGGTTATGAAACGGCGTAAAAATTCTGCTTTGTTGCGGTGAAACTTCGCTAAACACTCAATTGATACATCTTCACGACACTGTTTTTGCTCGAGTGTGAGCAAACGCGGCACCCATCTTGCACACTGCTTTTTCATGTCTAAATTTTCAGATAATATGCGATGTACCGCACTTTTCGAAATGCTTACTATGTCTGCTAGCTCGCGCACTTTCAGTCGACGATCACCGAGTACCGCTTTGTGGATTTTCTTTACCATTTCTGGAGTTGTCACCTCATTTGGTCGACTACTGCGATGCTCGTCTTGGCAGCTCGTACGGCCTCGTTTAAACTCTGCTACCCAATATTTTATTGTAGTAAACGAAGGCGGAGACTCACCCAGAGTAGAATCTAGTTCAGTTTTTATACTGGTTGGGCTGAGGCCTTTCAAATGAAAGTATTGGATCACATAACGATGACCAATTTTTTCCATTTTTACAAACAAAATTTTCACTCACAACGTTCACAATTGATTGTTGCCAAACAAATATTAAACAACGTAGCGTCTTCAAACTTGAAACATAAGCTTCATAGATTGTCTACTTTCTAATACAGTGATATTTTTCGAAACACTACCGCGATCTCTAGATCAGGCCGGGTGCTTCGGGTACTTCTGGGACCACCTCCGTACTACATATGCCGAGAGACCGGCCGGGAGCTTACAGCTTGTTCCGGCTAGGGCGTGCCGCGCTGGTGGTAGATACGTGGTTGAGAGAAAACCCGCTAGCCGACGGTAGGTCGGCGCCGCATCTCGCCATCCAAATCCGCATCTCCGCCACCTCCCGGCAAAAAATCATGCACTACTCCTCCAGTACAGATGTCCTCAGTAGATGACGTGTCCGCAAGCACTGACAACCACCCCACCTGCCCTCTCGCCCCGTCCCTCCGCTGCTACAGCGCCGCCGGCCCCTGCAGCGCACTCGCTCTTTGTGAATAAGAGATGGCTTCGGCACATGCACTGCCAGCGCAAAGGCCCACCGCCGAAGACGATTTAGCTCTTACCTCAGCGAGAGCCACAACAAAACTACTAAATGGGTCGCTTCGATTGTCAAAGACCGAACGGAAAAGAAACACAAATAAGCACGTCGTGGGAGCCATTGCAACGAGAGCTTCGCGCTCTGTGGGAAATGAACCATCCCCGAGGAAATATCGCCTCGCAGGGGACGCCCGGGCGCTGTCTCCGACCGGGGGCCGGCCGTCGAGCGACAGCAACAGCGATGCGATTGAATACGATGTTTTTAAAACTTGGATGTTTTACGCTCAATGTGTTATGTTTTATTTACTGATGAAAATTTTCCATAATCTCAATTTTGTAAGAGTTAAAATATGAAATATGACTGACTTTCTACTACTTTCATCTAGCACAATCTCCCGCACCTGAGATTTTCCTATTGATCTCGTATTTTCTTCGCCTTTCATTGTATTTTTTACATGGAGACGCGTTTTAAAAGTTTATTTTGAGTTCAGTTTTAATTATAAATTAATATACATAGCCACTGCCAAATTGAGTTTTGTTATACACGAATTCAATGTTTGACATTATTAAATCAGATTTAAAATATCAATGTTTAAAAACATCGATGGTTTTTAGTTGATTGACTTTTAGTGATTCCGGGCACATCAATTCATAGGATCATCAGTCCCGTTAGCGTAGTACATGCTTTCTCGGGCGATAGCTCTGGTCTTCCCCCAGCTCTACGGCGAGATCCAGTGTCATCCTACAGTCGTCTAGAGGGGTTTTCCGCAACCAGGTATCTCTCCCAGCTGGGCTCCCCCCAGCTGGGAAGAGCTCTAGCTCCCGACCGGTTTCTCGGCACGTGCGGAAGTGTAGTGCACGTTGGTGTAAGTGGGTGTGAGAGCGAGGATAGGGCAAGGGAGAGCGCGCGCGGTTCGTGGCCCGTTTGTTAGGGTACCGCTCCTGCATTTGATCGGATCCAGTGTTGATCGGAGAAACCACGGAAAACTACCGATTAGAGCAACCGGCCGCTGGAATTCTGAATTCGGCCAAGCTGAAAAGATAGTGACCCATATCCTGCCACCGCAACACTCCTCAGTCTGATGTACGCGGCTATGGATATTTTTTTTTTTTTACAAATTTTGCCTTTTCGGACATAGGGAGTGGAGTTCGGGGAAGTGTTGCACTGAAAAGAAATTACTTTGTCCCCTCGGAAAGTTCCTGCGGCAATGTTTCACCAGTTCCTCTGAGATGAGTACAAGCACTACCCTATATAATTTATAATTATAAGCATATATATTTATAATGTTATTGCAATATATTTTTCTCATTAATTATTTTAGTTTATTCCAATATGATTTAGATCACAATTATTACTATCAATACTGTAATAAAGATTTTTGTTTTAGAAAAATGTTTTAAGTTCACGGGCTCTTTCCATTTCATCCTCTTCATTACTCGTAACGTAATTCCTTCATGTGCGGCAAAGTTGAAACGCTGTTATCTCGTGCTGTATACAATGCTGGAAACGATAGTTTAGTATGGGCTAAATAATCCAGGATTTACAGAACCCGCGCTTGAGAGCGCTACAAGCGAGCGGCCTCGTGCAGTGGTGGTGGCAAAAAATACTGCTAGCCAACAGCCCGGGTACAGAGTAGGTACAGGCGATTTAATCATCATTAGTACAGCAATGAATTATTTAATACGATTATTCGAAAAATTGAAATAAATTATTTTTCATCGACAGATGTACAGATCGATTAATGCTTCTGATTTGTAGCTCAATAATTTTAATTTAAATATTAAGTATCAAAAGTTCAAAATACTCGTATGAAAGTATATCTCTACTTTTGAACTTTTGCAACGGAATTTATCATCTGATTATCTCTCTCCAACTGCAAACCCAACCCCAAAAGAGACAAATATACGCCAATAATTTCATATTAGTAATACTAATAAAATGAAAAGTCACTGTACATGTTCTAATAGTTCAGTGATAGTAATGTATTCAGTATGAAATGAAGAAGAAAGAGAATTACCAGTTTCCCTAGCGTCGTCCTCAACCAAGAACATCATTTGATTACAAGTATTGGTGTTACTGTTTCAACAAATTCTCCGACCATTTTCATTTTAAACTGTGTTACAGTTGTTTGTCTCAGAGTACATGTGTGGAATGAATATTATTTAAATAAAATTTCACACGACGTAATATTGAAAATGATTCGTATTGCCGTGAAAGATTTTCTTACAATTAGTTAAGCTACTAAACGATTAATTAATTTACAAATTCAATGTAAACAATTTACGCGTTGTTTAAAACATCGGAAAAATCGATTATATAAGATCAATCGGTTGATTCGAAAGGATTAATCGATGTATATTAATCTAATAGAAATAATTATTTAATAATTGTCCTTCTCTACCGGGTACCGAGATTCAAGCGCCTCGCAAGTCTTACTTGGAGCGGCGGTCGCCTGCTTCGCGCAAAATGCAGCAGTGAGTGGCTCCCTGGTCTTCCCGCAAGCACTCGTCAGGGTGGCTTCCAAGAGGCGGTCGCCAGGGCTTCTCAGAAGGAGGTATTATTCCGGCCCCAAGCGGCCACCAGCTGTCGTTGCCCAGCGCATCGCCTTGGTGCCTCTCTTGCCTTCCATCAGCCGCCAGGTCGACGATTTTCGCAGAATAAGGAGATCTAGACCCTCCAACGTTTGGCCACGTGTGTTCACTAGGAAGAAACCTGAGGGGCGATCGCGACTGTTTCGGAGAATGCAGCGCTGTACGTCCTCCGCGATCTCGCTCCTGACCACCAGGTAAGCCCCGGGAGCCCGTTTTCGCAGAATGCACCGCCTCCCGGTCTTACTCAATCCCTCTCCGGGATTCTGACCTTTCATAGGATCCATTGACTTTTTTTTCAATTATTGCTTTTCTGTATTTTCTTATCTCACACAAACTAGTGACATCCTGTTTAATGTTTATCCATGCTCTTTACAATTTCAATTTGTTTGTCTGTAATTTGTAAGGATCTACGGTTTAGGGTTTCTTCTAATATCCCGTGTCGCTGACGCAAGGCTTTTTATATTCTTATATATTGTCTTTTGGTCTATAATCTCTCTCTTTACTGTCCGTGTAGCTTTAATATTTTTGCATCCTGAATTTTTCTGTAGTCATTCTCTTATTCTTTTTCTGTCGGAAATTTCGTCCATTTTTCCTTATTTCATGTGCCTGGATTGTTTGAAATCGTACTTTTATTGTTTCCTTGTAGTTATAAACACTGTGCAGTTAGAGAAATCTCTCTATTTAATTTTTTGAGATCATTTTCAATGTACCAATCCCTTTAAGATTACTTTTATTCTTTAAGATTTTATTTTGTAAATGAAGTTGGACATTTGGACACAAGCTAATTCTCTATTGTGGAGAAAACCCTACTGTGTAATATCACCGTCAAAATATCTTCCGTAGTCAAAACCAAGAGATCGAAGTCTTACAAGTATTCACTGTTGGACATGACGGAACGTCCGTTACTGAACGACCGAGTAATTGCGTTAGAATTTGTCTCGCCTCTATCGGTTACCCCTGACCCCTGGAGAGACAGTGATAGTAATATATACATACACACACATAAGTATATATATATATATGTACATATATACATACATACATATGTATGTACCACAAGTCACACAAAATCTTAATAATACTAAACAAGGAAACTGACTGAGAATAGAAATGAAAAAGATCAAATACCAGGAAATACGTAGTCTTTCATTAACCAGTTTGAAAGGAGAAAAAGTATTCATAAACTTCACTTCACCAATACCTCGTTTCAATCCTGAAAGGGAAAGTGTACATTTCATCGCAAGAGCGTTCTCAAATCCGAGAGGGGGCTCCCATTCGCCCAAGAATCATACCAGACCAGCCGCCCCGTAATAAACGCGCTAGTGTTTTTTCCAAAGAATCATAAACCACTTCCACACAGAGGCCATATTTCTTTTTCTCAATACCTCCATTTTTCCGCTCGGCCTGCAACTCGGCGAACTTCGACCACGCTCGAAATAAAGCAACGGGCGAAGAAGAAAAAAGTTGAGAGCACGGCTGGGCCAGGAGTATCATGACAGTAGTTTAAAAATTGGCAACGTCTGGAGCAATATGTCGATCGCAAGCTGTGAACGCGATCTACGGGGACCCCATTGATTGATCGGTGTTCGTAAACTCCCCTTCCCGGCCCCTGCCTTTGTTTTTGATCGGCTCCAGCGGTTGGCTGCAGGCAAGTGTCACAACGAAGCGTGCTTTTCTGAAACGAAGTGAAATAGGAATACACTTGATTACAAACTATTGAAAATAAAATAATACATTGAAGAATATGATATGTTTTTTTTAATTCCATTATCCACTTAAAAAATGGAACTATAGTCTCCATAGACCTCAATTTCATTTAATGTAAACCAAACTAAAGATGTTACTACATACTGACGCTGTAATTTGCAGTAACGTTTGTGTCCCATTGTGTAAAACTATACGTGACTACTAAATGTTTTTACGCCACGAACTAGTTCTACTTCAACTTTCTCTTAAAAAACACTCATCAAACTGATATAAAACAATTCAAAATGTTCCATGCCTAACACTGTCTCTTATCTCAATCATTAAAAATTGTTTTGCTGAATTCGAGAGCAATACATCGTTGATAGTGCTTAATAATAACTCAAAATGTTAAATATCTAACATCGTTTCGTATTCCTTTCATTAAGCATGGTTATGATTATGCGGTATTTGGTAGAGAATTTCATTTCATGTTATGATAAAAGGGTATGTCCCATTTTTATATGGTATTTCTTTGAATTTTTCTTCGATTTCGACTAATAAGTCATTTTTTTTATCTATTCCGTAATTTTAATGTATTTTCGCTGATTTCATTGATTTTAATATTTGAATGGTTCTTGCTTCAAATAATATTTACGAGATGCAACAACGTTCTTCAGAGATTTCCTGAGTAGCCTATTCGATTTCTCTGCTCAGAAATTGTAATGTCAGCGGTTGTGAGTGTAATCTAAGATTCTTGGAACGCCGTCAGCGCTATTGTCAGTTCGGAGGATTTCATGGAACCTCAAGACAGAATTGCTCGTGCAGTGCGAACCGGAAGTGAGCAGTCCAAGCCGAGTTCCCTTGAACGAAAGAGAGAAGCGTGGGGCAGGCCTCGTGACCTCGACTCTCGCCGCGTCAACAAGGCTTCAACTCAGTTTGATTACACCACTAACATATCCAGAAGCTGAGGTGTTCATTTTGATTTTGATCAATTTTTTTATATCCTTTTTCTTTTTAGAACATGTTTAAAACAATTTAAGAGCATTTTATTGTCGTCATAATATTACCTACTAATTCATTACGAATGCAGTGAAATACTGGATTTGCATAGGAAGCTTAGAGCACCTTCGAATTAGCCTGCAAAACACAACAGTAAGTAATACCAAGAAGAGTGGAAGTGAAGTCCAGGGTCAATTTAGGTGGCTCAGGGCTGCTGCAGCGCTTGCAATCGGGTGGTCCTAGGGTCCGCGTTCCAACAGGAAGAATTAGACCAGTGGAATGGAAGCAGTGCCCTAACCAACGGGCGATGGACCGCACGCGATCTTTCCTTCCCCTTCCTTATAGGTTCTCTCTTGCCGGGTGAACAGTCGGGAAGTTAAGAGCTTGTCGTTGTTGGCGCGGCGCCCCGCTCAGGGAGACACCTGGTTGAGGAAACCTTGCAAGCCGACACGTAGGTCGGCGTTGGATCGAGGGGGATCGCCATCACCTCCCGCGCCCAAAACATGCACTACAGTTACGGTACTCGGCGGTCGTCGTGTCCGTCGATCAATTTGAGCGGGTGGCCGCAGATTGCGAAGCGCCTGCTCCGAGGCCGCGGGCTGCTGCAGCGCCCGCGGAGGGGGCTGGCAGGTGCAGCTCGCGCAGTGGGAGTGGGGGTGGGGGAGGGGAAGAGAGGGGCGGCGCAGCTGCGGCCGAAGAGGGCGCGCGTCCGTCGCCGCCGCCACCCATACATCACAGGAGGGGCCGCCAGGGTCGCCACTGTGGCCTGTGCGCTGGGGCCGCCGCACCCAGTCCTTCGGGCAGCGCCGGCACTTAGGGAATAAACCGCGCGTGGTTGCTTTCAATAATACAGTAAACCCTCCATAACACACATTCCAAGGGACTGAAATAATAAGTGTTCATGTTTTAAAAATTCGTGTTATCCGGATTTCTATACATCCTTATTACTACGTTTCTTTGACGAAACCCAAGTTTTGTTCGTTTTATGACGAATTTCGGGTTAAGCGAGTTCGTGATAACTAGGATTTACTGTAATATTTTTTGCAATTAGTTTATAATGTTAAACTTTATTGCATGGGTACATGTTTTGAAAACGAGCAACGTAAGGAGCGAGTTTCCAAATTAGCACGAATGCAATAAAGCAACGTTATAATCGTGTTGTATACGTTATTTGGTTTTAGAACAGCATTATAAATATATAAGAAATTTTGCGAAACAACTTTCTTGTAACGTCTCGGATATTTGATATGTGTACGAAAAAAACTGTTCGCTTTACCTCTAGCTCTCCATGATTCTCTCGCAATGCGATGGTGTCATCATTTGTAAAATGCCTGATTATGAACGGTTTCTTGCAACAGGAACGGTCGTTTATAATGCTGCTACCCAAAAAAGTTGTTTATTCCCTATTGTGTTTGTAGTTGAAACATGATATTAATTTAAATTTATATTTAAATGTCTAGTATTGTGTTGTCGAAAAATCTATTAGTAAAATACCTTCATTTTCATATTTAAAATAAATGATTGTCCGTTGGACAACAATGAATTAAATCAATATTCCTTGCATTAAGAACGAGGAGACGAATACATAAGCTCTCAACGAAGTTTTATTCCATAACATTGTGCTTACATTATGCAATATTCGGATGTTTTTATTGAATAATTACATACCTTTGGTCAGTTAGGCCCTTGGCAGCAGAATATGAACAAATCGAATATTAAATACAAGAAATTAGTAGCTATAAAAATGCAGCTCACGCATCAAGAACAATACCATTTTAAGTGGTTAAATAAGATTCGAAAGGAGGTAATTGAGGGTCGAAGAATTAGTTTTGTAATTTTCGTTTTAATCGCTTACGATGAGGATAATGTTTACCAAATGAAGTGCAGATGGAATATTATTAATACTGCGGTAGAATTTTGCCGAAATTTGTAGAAAAAAAGTTTTGAATTGAAAGTACACCTAACTCAGAATGAATTTGTATATTTGAAATAAACCAAGGAGCTTTAATAATAGTTCTTAGACAGGTATTCTGAAAAAATTGTATTTTATTAATGTTTGTTTTAGATGTTGATCCCCCAATTGGACACGCAAAAGATATTATAGGCCGAATCATTGTTTTATAAATTTGTAATTTAGTTAGTATACTGAGTGAGGAAGAATGTGTGAACTAGAGGAAGTAGCTGATGCCATCGTTTATTAGCTAACGAAATTCTATGGTCTATACCAATGGAGACTTCTGTTCATTAATACTCCTAAATATTTTATTGGTTCGGTGGATGAAAGCTATTTTGTTGGTTCATTTTAATATGTCAGAGGATATGATTCATTATATATGCGAACGGAAATAATTTTTTCATTGCATTTTGATGTGTTCAATTTGATATGCCACTTTTTAGCCCACGAACCTACCAGATTTAAATTATTTTGGAACAAAGTAAATGTAAATTCAAGATTTTTATCTGTACTGTTTAATACGTCGTCTGCAAATAATGGTAATTAAGTGCCATTTGTTGAAAGAAAATCTGAAATAAATAATTTGAAGAGGATCTCCTTGAGGGATGCCCGCAAGAATTGATTTTGGAGATGAAATATAGTGTTTTAAACGAATGGAAAAGGTGTGATTATTTAAAAAAACTACGAATTAAATCTTGGAGATATTCAGGAATTCTTAAAAGTAAAAGTTTATAAATTAGACATGGGTGAAAAACTGTATCAAAAATCTTTTCAATATCAAGAAAAATTCCACTAACGTACTGAAAATTATGAAAAGCGAGAAGTATGTTTTCAGTTAGTCTGAGTATTTGATGGTTCGTGTAGAGAAGAGAACGATAGTCAAATTGGTAATCAGGAATAACATTTACAGAATTTAAGAAAATATTAAGCCTATAAAAAATGCATCGTTCCAAATTTTCCCTAAAGATAAAGTAAACTAATTGGTCTGTAATTTGAAGTATTTTCTGGTTCAACATGCTTCCTTGATTTGAGAAACTATCGTACACGAAGACAAGACTTAAATATAGCAGTGTATCGGGCAATAAGTGAAAATGAAATGTGTTTAATTATAAATAGAGAAATATAATCAGGCCCAAAGAACACTTTTTAGGCAAATTAAATATATTTAATTTGCGTAATATTTATTAATTGCCGTATATTATTTCAATATAGTTAGTTACTCCGAAAGGTGTAATGAAATAATTGAAATGCGGAACAGTTTTAGTTTTCGAGTAATATTCCACAAAGTTTATTCCATTATGTTTGTATAACACGTTTGGCGGAGTATATGATTGAAATACTATAATCTACGTACAGTTTTTGTTAGATAATTTAGATATGTTTTTAGATATGGAGAACGATGTTTAAGCCAATAATTACGAACCTTTTTTGTGTAAAATGAATTTGTGCACTCTTAGACGGATAGGAGTATCATGTTTAACAGGAGATGGAGCGATTAAACCAATATTATCTAAAATGAACTGTTTTAAGAGAGATTTTGTATAGTTCTTCCTAAAGGTGGAATCAAGGGAAGTAATTGAAAATTGAGAAATTGAAAATGTATCCAATTTACTTTATGAAGATTAAATGAATATTCAGATTTGTTATAGGAAAAGGAGAGAATGAAAAAGTTAGTGGTCGGTGATATGAAAGTGAAGCATCGAGAAAATTATTTATAATATAAAAAGGAATGTTTAGTGACAATACAAAATCAATTATATCTGGACATACATTAGGAATATAGGAATAATCACTTGGCGAGTCTTGGGGGTGAATATTTAGACCGTAATTATTTATGTCAATCAGGAGAGTTGATCCAGTGGTGTTATCTAGTCTACTTCCCCAATCAAAATGTTAAGCATTAAAATCACCTGCAACAAAGGTTTATTATTTATCTTATATTTTCAAATACATTGCTAGAAAGATAGTTTTTAATCACGATTTCTACAATATATCGTAGAAATCGTGATTAAACTCAATTGAACATTACCAACCAAACACACACACACAATATATCTATATAGATATAGATATGTGTGTGTGATAACCAGGAACATATAATTTATTTGAAAAAGAGGGATTAGTTTCATGAGTATATGCTATATCTATTTCTATTCAGTTGTAGATAATAAGAAAGTTATGGTATTTTATTTTTAATTCTATCTGCATTCCATGAAAGACTGTTAAATTTTTGAGGAATATTCATTTTATTTTCAATGTACTGAGGAGAGTTTTTGTTAGATTACTGCATGATATTTTGAATTATGTTAGGTATTAAGTTCGACAACATTTTGGTTATTAAAGATTGAAGTTGGTTAGTAACTGATATGACAAACAATTGCATTTGTTCATTAAATGAAGAGTTGTTACTTCAATTTTCTTTAACTTTTTCTGAATGTAAAGAATGGGCATGACATTTAAAGGTATTTCGTAATTATGGTGTTGGGGAAGAAAAATGTTGATTAGTGAAGTGCACAGTAGTTTGATTTACGTTTACCATGGAATCTTGATTGATTACCCTATAAGAAGGATTAAAAGGAATATTCTTGTTTCTAAATATTGATGAAAGGATGCGTGAGCTTGCTTACAATTTGCACAAGCTTCTTCAGAAGAAATACCTCCGAGGTAGTATGATTTACCGAACAGCGTCCGCAGCGTATAGGCAACCCACAGGTCTTCTTTATCTGACAATTTCCGCATCGGACAGGGCGAGGCGATGTCTTCTTTCGAGTAACAGTGCGGGCAGGGAAATTCAGACGAAGGAGTTCATTTAATATTTTAAGATCTGAAGAGGATATTAGGACATTCCGTATGATAACTGAAATTGTTGTTTTTGTAGGATCATTGTACTTATGATACATTATAGTTTTTTTCTGTTCAGTTCGCTTAATTGTTACAAGCACGTTTATGAATACTTCTTGAACTTTTATTTGAACTTTGTTATGATGTAAAATTTCTGATAATTTGGATATTAATTCTGCATGGTTATTATAGTTGTGATTGAAAATTGGCGGTATGAGAATATTGTTATTTGTTTCTTTGCCAGTTGTTTCTGTTTCTTCAGTAGGTAGATTTTGAAATCTATTGCTCAATGGTACGTTATAGGCTCTATGCAAAGAACCAGGGGCAAAGAAGCCAATACATTGCCTTTTAGTGGGATTTGGATTGCGTTGCATTTGTTTTGGTTGTGAATTTGAAATAAAATTGTAGTTAAATGAATTAGGTCCATTATGTTCACTAGTCGTATCAAAATTAATAGTAAGCTACGCGAAGAAAGAGTTATCTCCATGATGGGGCCGATACACATTTTCAGCAGAGACATTTTGATATGGGTCGCAATTGTAAACAGTTCTGATGAGATAGCTTCAGGTAATGGTAGAACAAGCTCCATCTTCAGGGAACCAAGGTCTACCCCAACATTCCAATATAAACAACAGATAAACCACCTTAAATGTTTCGCAAAATGTTGTCAATTACTCACAGAACAAGATGATAAACCTTTAATAGTCACCTCTTTACTTGAAATCAGGAAATTAACTAAACTATGAGGAGCGGAACATGAATTGTCCAACACCTCGAGGCCTCCTCAAACATCCAAACAACATTCGGACTCCAACATCGTCTCCTATATTATTTCAATAGTATACATTCCTCTTGCGACTCTCATGCGCAAACAGTCTTCATAAATGAGGTCTATAAAGAAAGAAAATTTCACGGAGACGTGACGAATTGAACTTGGACTTTCAAAATATAAATGATTTGTTTAAAAGAAGCGCATGTAAATATTTATGTCAAATGCAACCCGTAGCACTCAATGAGCTAAATCGTTAAATAACTTCTAAACGAAGCGTTCTAGGGTCTTAAAACTACACTTTTGAGTCCACACACCAAAAAAAAAACATTTATTAAACACACTTTACATTTATCCCTACATTTATCCGTTTTTAAACGTTTCGTATGGAAGCTTTGCAGACGAGAGTTTAGATTAGATTTTATATTAAATCTTTAGTGTGAGAACTTTGTGAACGAATACTTTCACTTTACATTTTCGGTTATATACATTGTTATTTGTATCAATACGTAGAGGTGCCATTATAGCAGGTCCAATAATCTCAAAATGCATGCTAACTTGGAAGGTGCCTTAAACGAGGTTTATGCTGTAGGGTTAGAAAGACATGATTACGTTGCAAATTAGTAAACTTCTAAATTAATAAAAACCGATCAATAATGACACGTGTGACGTAATTTCAGATGTATGGGTATTGATGATTCATAAATATCTTCAAACAAGCCCATTCATTCGAATGACAACGTTTTTTTCATAGAGCTCTGTTCTGAATTACGCCTTATCATTTTATCACGGCACGCATTTCAAACGTCTGTAGACAATCACGCCTCCATATCTTGTCGCTGCGAGGACACTTGAGAGCTACGTAACCTACCGCGTCATGGCGCCTGCCCAGAGGTCCTGTTGCCGAGGGAGTTCATAAGCGAGCTCATTGCAGGACGCTCCCGCCAGGAGCGCCATCGGCGGCTTCTGCGGCTGTGTTGCCAGAAGTACCGCATTTTCGTCGTTCAACCAGTAATCCGCATTGAGTCATGTGGATGACTACAAAATCCGAATTTTTGCAATTTATGAAAATTATGATGTTTTATTTTCTTTTTTTAGTTACCAATTTGGCGGGTCGTACACTTGCGTAGCATAGGCACGTTCTAGACCGTCGAGACACTTGCCAGTTGTGTGTCTTGTAAGACAAGGAAAGCGACACATGCAGTAATAGTAGATTAGAGGAAGACACACAGTGCCACGTGTCTAACGATGTGGCGATGCGTACTCGCTTTGCGGTTAGGCGGGGGTTGTATCTATTTCTGTCTTAGTAATATATGTAGGTAGCTTGTTTCAGCCGTTCAGGTGGCACGGATTACTTTTCTTTTTTATCTCATTATCAAGGTTTGATCATCTCTCCTTGCCCACTGAATGCTTTAATTAATAATTATAAAATCTTCCCCCGCTGCCTGGCGAGATTCGGGCTCAAGCGGTTTTCCCTCAACCAGGTATCTACCACAGCTAGGCACCGCCTCAGCCAGGACGAGCTCTAAGCTCCCAACCGATCCCCAGGCATGTTAGTGTACTGCATGCATGTTAGTGTGTGTGTAAGGGGTTAGAATAGGACAAGGAAGATCGCACGCGGTCCGTGACCGGTTTGATAGGGTACTGCTCCGGCATTCGCCTGTTATTGATCGGAAAAAACACGGGAAACTACCGACCAGAGCAGCCGTCCCGCTGCAAGTGGCTTTCATACAGCGACTGAACCTAGAACCTCCAGGTGAAAGGGACCGAAGTGACATCAGTTGATGCCCTGAACCATCACTTCCGGTAAGGCGCATGGAGAAAAGGCCCTCTAATTCAAATGTAGTGTACTATGCCTTAACCCATTAGCACCCAAATTATTTTGTTCGCATAGCGCTCACCCATTGTCGTTGCGTCCGTAACCGCAGAGTAAATGTTAAGGCATTCTGGGAGCATGTTTTTGCATCTAATAGCGCTAATCCATTGTCATGTTGCTGTTATGTTACAATGGCCTCCCCCTCCGACTTAATTACAGGCATACAGCAGCTAAGCACGGTGTTAGAGAAAGATTCGATCCGACACAAATCATGAACTAGGCCCTAGCCATGGGCATAGATGCTATAGGAATTTAGACTAAATTCTTGAGGTTCCTAAAGAATATATATATATATATATATATATATATATATATATATATATATATGTACACACTTCTACGAAAGAAATAAAATTCGCAAATTAATTATTTGAGCTCCACTCACTGTGTATTACTTCTATTAATTGGTTGATAAGCACACGTAGTGAATATGGATGCAACGGACCTCACGGACAGGACTCCATCCAAAGCCCCGTGTAATTCTGAGCCGAATCTTGCATTCCAGCGGCCGAGGAGCACCATTCCCCCGGGATATAGAATTAATTTCAGGAACTAATGGCCATAGCAGTTGCGTATCCCGGGAACTGTAATCAATGAAATAACCAATGAATTAAGGGGGACGAGTTTCTATATAGTTTCTATTAAGTTCTTAGGAAAACTAGGAATGCAGGACATATATTGTCGAGAAGAATGTTTTTTTCCGTCGAGAAGAATGTCTGTCCGGGTGACGCCGCGTCCATGGCGAAGGTGCCAACGTTTCGGTCGCCATTCTGCGATCTTCCTCAGGGCGTAATGCGCGGAGATGTGCTGCACACGAGTTTAAATGGGGCTAAGTTTCTCCTCTACCCGAGTGCCGGAGGGTAGTGCAGGAGGGTAAAAGAGGCGGTGGAAATCATCAAACACCCCTATAACTTGAATGCTGACCAAGGCATACGTCTACACGATGCCTGGAAACACCTATTTTACCAGGACGTCCGATCTCGCCCGGACGCGGTCCTAGCTGCTCCGCAACGTCCGATTACGGACGGAGCGCCTCCTCTCACCCTGCGGAGAGCCCGCCCCTGATTGGCCGGTGCACTCTCTCCGAATTGGCCGACCACCCGGCCGACCGGCACTCGGGTAGAGGAGAAACTAAGCCCCATTTAAACTCGTGCGCAGCACATCTCCGCGCATTACGCCCTGAGGAAGGTCGCAGAATGGCGACCGAAACGTTGGCACCTTCGCCATGGACGCGGCGTCACCCGGACAGCCTAGTAAATACTGATTCCGGCCGCGGAAGCCTACGCTCTCAAAATAATAACTCATCTCCAGAGAAGAAGAATGAATATTTATTACAAAATAAAGATACAGAAACTAGGAAATAAACTATGCTAACTCAAACCACCATAACACCACACCAGATTATAACGCCGAGAACCCCAAATCTGAAATGAATGATAGAATATAAGTAATTAATCAAAGGTTCGCGTTGCTCTGCAGTGGTTCCCAGCGTCATTCTCGCTCACAGCCTCTTGAATCGCTCTCAAATATTGTGTGTTCAGCTGATTTGCGGAGTAAATCGGAGAGTATGTACTCTAGAGTAAAATAACCCTCCAGAAGCATAGTGAAACGCTCATATTCAACTCGAGAGTTACTATCTTGGAGTAAATGGTTACTCTCGGGTAATTACTCTCAACTGTACTCGGCTGTTAGTGAAATCGGCCCTGAGGACTTCAATTGATGCCACGGCAGTGCTTCCTACCGGGAGGTCCTTCGGTTCGAGTATGGAGAGTCGCAATATCTTCGACAATAGCTTGTCAGCTAGGTCGAATTAAGTCGCTGTCTAGAGGACAATTCTAGAGGCCGGCTGCTCTGATCGTTGGTTTTCCGTGGTTTCTCCGATCAATACCAGGTGAATATCGTACCAAACTGGCCTCTAACAGCCTAGAAGCGAACTTTCGTCCCTCTCTCGTCCTACACGTTTCCCTTGTTCAGTTACACTTTTATGCACAACACAGCCACACACGCCGGGAAATCAGTCGGAAGATTTAAGTGTATCCCGGCTGGGGCGGTGACCCGCTGATGGGAGGTTCCTGTATGGGTAAAAAACCTTTAAGTGCATGATCTCCCCACCCAAGGATGGAAGAAAATTGCCTCCTCCCGCGACAAAAACATGGACTACATTTACTGGACTAATAAGCATAGCTGTTGACGAGTCAGGAAATACGAAATTATGAAATAATGAATTACTAGCGATACACTTTCGGAAAACATAATTGGTAATTTTCTATTCCGTGTCCGCAACATGCTGCCGGTAATTTCTCTGTGAGGACCTTCGTCGTGGCGCCCGCCCCTCCCTCAGCGCTTCCGCGTTGCTGTCCCCGGAGGCGCCACTGTCCCCGGGGGCGGCGCGCGCGGAAGCCTCGCAGGCGAGCGGATCCCCGAAATAATAGAGTTGTCGCTCCGGGACGAGGCGAGGCCCCGCCCCCCTCCTCACTCCGCTCGCTTCACCACCTCACACGCCCACACGCCTCCTCTGCGCACATCACAGGCGCTCTGCCCGAGCCCCTCCCTGCTCCTTCTCGCCTCGCCTCACCCCCTGCCCTCACAAGGCCCACGCGCGGCCACGGCGCTTCTCTGCGCACATCACAGCCCCTCTTCAGCCCCACACTGGCGGCACACGCCCTGCTCCGTTTCACCTCACCCCCCCCCTGCCCTGACAAGGCCCACGCGCGGCGCTTCCGTCTCCCTAACCACGTCCTTATGCCCTGCCTTCCCCCCCCCAGCCACCCTACGCTCCTTCCACTTCTTCCCGCTGCTCTCACAAGACCTCTCTGCCCTGCCCCGCCCTTCTCTCCACGCCCACGCCCATTCCCCTCGCCCCTCCCCGCAATGCTCCGCCTTCACGTCTCGCCTTCCCGCCCCCCCCCCCTGGCCGACCCACAGGCTTATTTAAGTCATTGCCGCAGCTCTACGGCGACTCTGTCCAGAAGTTCCAGACAGGACTCACGATTTCTACAACGTCGGTCAGTTTCAGCCTTTTGAACAGCCGATTGCCCTTAACGGGAGCTTTTCGTGTTTTTCTGACGAACTCCAGACGAATGCAGCAGCAGAATTCTACGAAAAAGGCCATAGTCCGCGCGATCTTACCTTTCACATTTTTACCTTATCCTCACCCCTTACTTAAACACAGAGTTACATGCACTGCGCTACAGCACATTTTGGAAGTCCAGTCGGGACATTAGAACTGTTCCGTCTGAGGCAGATTCCTACTGGCGAGATTCATAAGTGGGTAAATCCTCCCCAAACCGACGAGTATGTCGGAGCTGAATCTCACTTTCCAGAAAGTGAGGTGTGCCCACATGTTTCGTGATAAACCAATCACCACACAAACGGGAATAATTACCATATTCTTTATCGTGCACGGCATCTGTCCGTCCCATAGCACCACTCCCATTCTACATCTTTCGCGCTGCTCTTCACATCGCTGCGCCTCGCCCTCCCGCTCTATCCGCTCTCCCTCTCCCCCACACATGGCACCTACACCGTGCCGCCCCCTCTCTTCTCTTCCCAAACCTTCACTTCCCCTCCCGCCACCCCTCCCCGCCCCGCCTCGCCACTCCTCTTCCACCACCCACCCCACCTGCCCCTTCACCTCCTCGCCCACTCCCTTCTCCTGACCTTCGCCTGAACTTCGCTAGCTCTGGCGTCGACACAATATTGGCAGGTAATAGCAGCCCTAGCATTTCGCCAGCAAACTTTCTCGGCAAATGTCGCTTCAGGGTTTTTCGTTGCCTATACAAGCGAAGGCGAAAGAAGAAGTCTTGGACAAATGACAAGGTGATTTAGAAGGCAAACAAGTGTTTGCCGGTCCTGTCAACGAGATCGTTAAGACAGTAGTGCCGTAGTGATCACAGGCCAAAGGACCGCGGGTTTGAGTCTCGTCTCGGTCGTCTATATCTTTGTGTTCGTCCTTTCACCCTCTATCGTTATTAAATCATGTCTTCTTCACACTTACCATACCGTTAAATACAATAGCAGTCACTAATGACCTAGATGTTGATGCGACCTTGAAAAGCAAAGCCAGTGGTTCTAGAGAATGGCACAGACTTTCCCGTATTAGTTTTCTATTTTTGATCTCGGCTAGCTATTTTAACTTGCCACATACTCTTGCCTGCTGTCATCGCCGCTCAAAGTACACTTTTCGACATTTCCTTCATTTTTTCGGTTTCCTAATAGTAGAAAGGAAGTATTATTTTAGGAATATTAAAGAATAGTAAAACCTCACTCTAAATGGAAATTTTCTCTGAAAAATTAGGAGCCGTTTTAAGATAATGTCGCTTAAACGCTACAGTAAATTCCAAATTTGAAGCACTTTTCGCAGAAAACGTTTATGTTCGAAAAATTTCATTTGAAGCCATTTAAAGTACTTTAACTCACAAATGCAATAGTATTTACAAATTCCTGGAAATGTGAACATGAAATAACTATAAAAAATTACATTAGGCGCCGCTGGCGACGAAACCAAACGACTGGGCACTCGGAGACTGATAAATCCAAAACGTCAATTTAAAGCATTCCAGTAATTCATCATGTGAGACCCGTTCTTCAGATATTTAGGAATGCAGGCAGAGCTGATCCGAATGCGACAACGCTTGGTAGAGCGTAGGGCCGTTGCTTTAATGGTATAAAGGGGCTCTTAGGATGACTCTTTGAAGGGTAAGTTTTGTAATTACATAAAGGCTGCCACTTAGCCTCTTACAATCATGAAATGCGTAGTGGTTACGAGTTGTGGTTGAAAATGTACTTTAAGTTATGCAAAGATTTACAATAATATATTAGTAAAACTATAATATTTTAATGTTATTGTTATAAATAAGTAATTAGATTTTGATTACTTGTGTTTATCCGTTAAAAGTGTCATAAAGAGCAAATTTGCCTCGTCATCGTTAGATCCTGAGGTTCCTAGTCTGTCACTCAACCAGGAACCCGCGATGTTTCGAATTCACGTAACCTTTGTAACTTCAGATGGTAAACGAATAGGGCTAGCGACGATATTTTCGCGGTCGTGGCCTTTCAGAAGAGCCATCCAAGCATTCGCCTGGATGATCGAAGGAAACCACGAAAGTCTTCTGTTGCAATTAAAAAGAGAATTTGCTAATATTCCTTTCAACAAAAGTCATGAAATAAGTAATTCCTAATATGCAACTAAATTCATGACTGTAATTCAAAATTCTTGTGTTTTAGTCTACAGACGTATGCAAATTACTAGAATAATTTATTAATTTGGTGTCTTTCTCTAAGTTACTAGAAAAACCACGTTACATCTGAACGGAAAAGTACGTTTCAACCTGTTTATACTTTATTTTGTTCATGCACTTCACTGAAGGTCCTTTTAGAAGTCTGAAGGAAATTTGTTTTTCTCTCTAAAAAGGTTTGTGATCCTGAATATAGAAACAGCTGATGTGGCAATTGTTGAATTGTTCCTTGTTTTTTTTTAGTTGGCTGTTGCGTTTCTGTGTAAGAATTTAAGCCTACGATTATTTTTTATTGTTAATATAATGTCTGTTCAACCCAAATGTTGAATGAAATTCGATTTTGAATTTGTTTCCTGTTGTGTTTTTGAAGCAGTGACCTGAAGATGCTTCTTGTTGCAGAACTGTAGTAATGGGCACAAAATACAGACTTTTCGCCCCCTTAAAAGGATATTGACTGAATGTAAATAATACTACGAAATATTGCTATGAAATCGACTCTTTCACAAGCATTGTTTTGTAGAATCAGTTCTACGCTGAAATCAGGCAAGACCTTTGCAGGCAAATGTAAGGGGAAATGTGCTTAAAAACCCACACTGAGTTCTCGTATGCCCCAAAAATTTATTCAAAAGGCCAAGATCAATAAAAGAAACACCAAAAAGGACTTGAGTCCAGTAAGGGATCGACTAACGTCGAATGAAGTGACAATATCCTATCAATTGTAGGAAGGGGTAGCGGTGCTGCAGGGCTTCCTGCAAGAACGTCAGGAAATGAAGCGAAAATAACTCCTGCCGTCGCTAACATTTCCGAAATGGTTAACATTAGTTTGAAAACCGCAAGAAACAAGTATATATCATTATTTACTGTTCACTAACAGTAGCTTCATACTCAGGAGTGAAGTGAAGTCTCCAGTCAGTCTAGTCAGGCGATTGTTTTTTCAACATTTAAATACGCCAGTTTTTTAGTTATTGTGACGAGTCTGAATGGAGTTAGTACGTGAGAATGGCCACTGATGAGGCGTTTTCTCAAACATTTATCACTCAGATAGTCAAACGTCCAACTTCAGTTATGGTGTGGAGTTGCATTTCAGTTCATGGATGTGATCGATTAGACTCTGTTGAGGGCACAATGATGCGGAATCACTACAAAAAAGGGATTCAAACTTGCTTGCAGCCTCAGATCAGAAATTAGTTTCCTGAAAAACATAGCATTTTATGCACGACAAAGCACCATGCCATTGGGTGAAGTCTGTTAAGAAATTCTGTGAGGAAAATAATATAAATTCATTGTTTTTGCCTAGTTATAGCCCAGACTATTACCAAATTGAGAATTTATTGGGAATTGTTAAGACAAGATTGAAGAAAACAATAACAAACAGAATTAGCTTCATCGGAAACATCACAGACATACGGTTTCGTGATGAACAAACTCAGAAAATGTGCAAGAACCTTGTGGGAAGAATGTCAGAGATGATACAATTGATTATAAAAAACAAGGGAATGTACCCCATGTACTAATGAGGGCACGGTCTATTGTATTTCGAAAGTACTGTTAGTGAAAATACTGTTAGTGTTTTCAATTGTTCGGATAATTTGCAGACATCTGTAGTGCATGTTAGTGAGTAAGTAAAGAGGCGAAGACACGACGAGGAAAAGAGAGGAAAGATAGCGCGCGGCCCATGGCTCGTCTGTAAGGATACTGCTCCGGCATTGGACTGATGCTGATCGGAGAGCTCTCGTAAAACTCTCCATACGAGCAGCCGGCCGCTAGGATTCTCCTACAGAGAGCGACTGGACACAGCGCTCTGCACACACACGAAATTGCCGGAGGTGTCGGGAGTGTAACTCAAGCGGTGACACTAACTGATGCCCTGAGCCACCTCAGTCGGTGTGTTGGTACATGAACGCGCCGCGGCCGCGCGCAGAGCGAAAGCCGACAGAGACGCATCGCAGCCCGCGCACGGACACCCGCCAGAGGGCGCGGCAGTGGCTTTCCAGCACGCCTCTCCGGCCGCCATCACGCCACGTGGGTATAACAAATATTTTGCGGAATTTCCCAAAACTAGCCAAAATACTTTCTTGCGCAGAAGTTGGGCTGTTTTATGTTCTTTAACTTCCCCGCTATCGCTTATAGAGTAGACAGGAATGTATGTAATGCTTTCTTATTTAATGCTTAAATATAAAAACACGTATTACAGGACCCAGGTAACAAAGTGAAGAACGCAAGAAAAAGTGGTGAAATGCATTTCCTAATTTAGAAAAAATCAATGTTTTGTAGGTCCTTGATACCGAAACTAGTGGGTCTAAAATAGTACATTCTTTCTCGCCCCTTTGTAATGGTTAAGTAATAATATTATATCGCATTTCTATCTATATCAACACATCTCAGACAATGAGCGCTAACAACAAAGCGCCCATGCAACGATGAGCGCTGCCAACAATGAGGACATCTTCTCCTCTCAATTCTTGCTAAAAGCGCCATAATTTTTTTTTTCTTTTCAATTCTGCTAATTTACAATCTGTTCACTTGGAACAATTAGTAAATGGTATACATGATATAAGTTGCTATGAAGAGAATCTAAAGGGTAAGTCTAGAATATGTTCACGCTTTAGCCTATACACATGTTCACTATTGTCCAACATGTTCACTGAGTGTTGATTCGGGTGGCTTTCCAGTCTCATCTGATGTCTCTTGCTTCTCTCCGAGATAGTCTCTGACATTGTTGAGATGTTCAAATCTTTGTACAAATTATTGTTGGTGACGAACCATGGGGCGTTGCATATATATCTCAATGTTTTTGTTTCGAATCTTCTCAGGATCTCCAGGTTTGACTTGCTGGCAGTTCCCCAGAGTTCGATTCCATAAGTCCATATTGGCTTGATTATTGATTAAAGCGCCATAAATAGAACTGTTTTTCAGTTTGCATTGTTGTGGTTTTATGAAAGTTCTTCTAAGGCGTTATTTATGGAACACTGTTGCTTGTTTCGATTACGTACAATTATTTTTGCCCTGACCCCCAGAATGACCATGACCCCATTTTTATAAGAAGGGGCCGTTTTGACAGCTAGTGCTGGCAACATAACTGAAGGTTCTATGGTCGTTGCATCCTTCAGTCCATTTGACTCACCTTCATTCCATCATTCGTTTGTCGTTGCCTAACTTGTAAATGGTTTCGATCTCTTCGCTTTTTGTAGTGTCCTCGCCCGAATTTTAATGGTGTCCTTCGCCATTAAATTTAGGGAATGCAGCGCTACTGTGCTCTTCTGTAAAAATTATTTTTTCATAAACCCTTAAGCCCTTCCATTTCCATTCTAATAGGGAAAGTTGTTAACCAAACGTTATTTGTTTAAAAATACATCATGTACTGACACAATATCAAATAAAAAACAATGCAAGTGATTTTCAAAATAAATTATCAATAAAGATTTATTCAGTGTTACCAGGAGATTTCTTGAGACTATTCACAAAACTTCCTTAAAAAAATCTTTGAAGTAATAATAATAATAATAATAATAATAATAATAATAATAATAATAATAATAATAATAATAATAATAATAATAATAATTTTATTCTGGGGTATAACCGGGGGCAACTAATTACATAAATATGATTTATATATATATATATATATATATATATATATATATATATATATATATATATATACATAATACATAATGCAAATTAACCAACATTCTTTGACATCAGTTTTCACTTTTCGTGATAGTAAAAAAAATTGAAAACAGGTTTTTACTTTCGACAAAACTACGTGACTGAACACGCTGACTGAAAAGTTTCACCGAATCATTGCTGATTACGAAATTTCTAGTAAACACAAACCAAACCTGACAAGTCACGTCTTCATTCTTCACTGAACAACCACATCTCTCCACAGCACTTTTAGACCTTTGCAAAACGTTACATGAATGTTTTCACTACACGCATAAGAAACAATCTTCATCGGTATTAAGCAACTATTAATAGTACTTCTAGTTGCTGAGAGAGTGAATCTTGAAAATAAACCGGTGATCACCATAAGTGTAAATAAGTACAAAATAGAGCCTTCTAAACGAGTCGTCACAAAGATGGATATCATCACCAAGGGTTGAAATATAGGTGGCATTGGTAGTATTGGACCGGCAAACATTCAATCCAATGTCCAAGATATCTCATTCTGTAGTTTATAGTGTGATGAACGTTTGAGGCATATGACCTCAAAAACTTCGCTTGAAGGCCCTAGAACTTTTCATTTAGAAGTTATTTAACAATATGGCTGACCGAGGGCTGCGTGTTGCATTTGACGTAAATATTAGCATGAGTTTTTAAGCAAATCCTTCATTTTATTCAAGTCAACGTGCGTTTCGTCACGTCTCCATGATATATACTTTCTTTGGAGATATCGATTATAAAGATCGGTTGCACGCGAGCGCAGCAAAAATATGTTTATTACTGAAATAATATAGGAGAGGTTAATTTCATGAATTTAACATTAGTATTTATTAAACACTAAGTAAATACATTTTTTAGCGTTCTAAGATCACCGTAGAAATTGTATAATTTGATCACTAAACACTTACTCAAATTATTGTTTAAAAATATTTCCAAAACTTTTTTCTAACATGAACGTTGAAGTTTTTGTTTGTTGTTGAAGTAAAATGACGCACAATTTCTTCACATTTGTGTGTGGCGGTGGTGGTGGTGGTGGTGGTGATGGTGGTGGGCATTGCCCCGGGCCAAATATTGTCTTCCTCCCACCCCCGCTCTGCCGCGCCCTCCGCCCCGGAATGGATTCCATTTCTCTTCGGCCCTTTCAATTCCAGCAGCAGCCCGTAATCGCAATCGCACTGTTCCGCCGCCAGGGGCGCCAGGGGGCGGCGCGCGGAGAGCAGCCACGGAACAACTTCGGGAACAAGGCGCACGCTGCACCTCCTACAAGGCGGGGAAACCCATCTTGCTACTACGTCGGAAATATAATATTATCCAAAGTAATGATTTTAGGGTATACTAAGACCCAAGCGAAAAGTCTGTACTTTGCAAAAGTAAACAAGTACCGCAGTGCATACGTTCTCGCACTAAGTCTAATTTGAAATTTTGAAAATTCATAGTGTTCAACGATTATGAGATCCGCACCATATTCTGAAGCTTTCTTTACGTCCTAGCGCCAAAGACTAAGTTTAATCAAATCATTTCGTGTATTGCTTATAAAAAATATTATTTTTAAGAAATTCTCGGAAATCAAAATATACAAAATAATTTATCAAAGCCTAGACTGTAGAATGTCCATTTTTAAGAAAATCGGTTGAACAGTTTAGGTGTTACCGTTGACGACCGACAGATATTTGGCGCGGACGTATGATGCACGAAAAATCTTTTTATAAACTATTCGATTGCTCGCCATCATTACACTTCATTGTTGTTTAAATAAATGATATTTATTTTCAACTCTATCGCCAAACCATTCCAACCAGTCTTCAGCCAACAACCGCCAAAATTCATAGATCAACTATATTTACATTACGCCATTTTCGTCATGAAATTTTTACCGTGCTGTCACCAGCTGGTCCAACATATTGTACAACGTATTATATGATGGTGCTCGTTGTAAATTCTGAGCTCTACGACATTAATACAATTCTGCTGGCGTGAGGATTAATGCTGCTCTGTGGTGTTTAAATTTTAATGAGGATGCCACAAAAAAAAAGTTATGTTTAATGACGTACTTAAAAGTTCAAACGTTTGTTGCAGAGTTCAAACCAGTTTTAATTGTTGAGGGAGATTTCATCATCCACCTAATACTGAGGGTTTAAAATTGTAGAGTAATGCAGCAGGCCTATTGTGTGATTGTAGAAGTGATGGCAATGATTTAAGTACTTATTTTTGCCAGTAATAAGTAGTCGGTGAATTGTGCGTTCCGAGTCTAGCGGGATCCCACCATGTGTCGAGACACGTGAGTGTTCGACATAGCGGAGAAAGTCAGATCGCTCGCGCTATATTTATTTAGATGTGGGCGCCCAGCGCGATACCAACGTCCTCCTGCGCCAGCTCTAGAGATCTCAAGGGGGTCAGGAGGATGCCCATGCTCTGAACTTATTAATTAAAAAATACTTCCTAGTGACTGTTTAAGTGTTGTCCGTGAGAAAGGCCTGAAACATTTATTCAAAATGACAATATTTGAGTACATTGACATTTAATGACTTTGTATCTATGCAATCCCCTTCTTTGTCCACTAGTGTTGCAGCTTCTTAATTCTGGACAGGGGCCTACTGTGAAAGTGCTATTGAGGTTGAGTGAAAACGTAATAGTTTGCTCAAAAACTAGCATCAAGTACATTGCAGCTTAGGCAACAACCCTGCACACGGGCATTCCATTTTTAAAGCTTACGACACAGCTCTGTAACATAACACTGTACCGTATATGCGCGTCGAAAGTGTGACTGCTGTTGACCTTTTGGTAACATCCAATTGTTCGCCTTAAATTTGCTTTATTCGCCTCAGTGACTCCTTGATTTGCTTTATTTCGCCCTTAATTCTGCATGGTTGTACCTCTATTGCAATGTCGCGATAATATGCGACTGACCGTTCTTTCTTTCTAATAATGGGTGGCCTCTCAGCAACTCTGAAAACAAAATTGCGCGATCGCTTCGTCGTCCAGTGCGTGTTGATGTTTCTATACCGAAATTTATAAAATCAAAAGAGCAAATATTGTTTAATGGGCGCCTTTTGAATATGAGCGGTCCGTTTCAGTCAAGCTTAATGTGTTAGAAGGGTGGTAAAACAAAGCACATATCTCGAGCAAACATTGAGCACTTTTTACTCACAAGTTCGTTGACCATATATGCACATTCGCAATTGCTATTCATGGGGGGGGGGTGAGCGCTGCACTTACCTTTCTTCTGAATAGAAGCCGAGCGAGGCGAGTAGCGGCTCGTGCAATTAACGGTCTTCACGTACCAAGCTACAAATGAAATACCGAATACCAAGCGGGTGCTCCTGTACCCGACTCGAATATTACGCAGAATTGCCTTGGAAACACGAAATAACCCACAAACAAATGAAAATTTTTATTATTTTTTACCTTTTGATACGTAACTTAAAGACAAATTAAGTGTTAAGGGGCTTTATTATTATGTTTCTCTATTAATGCACCTCTTAAGATCATCCTGTTTTGGGCCGATTCATGCATACTGTTTATTGTTTAGAGCCAAAATGCGCATTCGCGTGAACAGCGAGCACTTGCTCCACCTGGCCTTGCTCCCTCTGTCGCCGCGCGTCGCGCATCGTCCAGGGCAGAAGCGGAGGAGCATTCGGAAGCGCTCAGCCCTCAGCCCCCCCCCCCGAGCGACCGGCTCCCTGCACTGCACTGCGTTTCCAGGCGTTCTTTTGTCTTTTAGTTCCTCCTCAACGAAGTTGTTACGTTCTTGCCCAGGTCCACTACACATTTTCTTCTTTTTCATTTTATCTCTTCTACATTTCCTCGACATTGGCCTTTGGAATGACAAAAACACACGAACTAGGAACATCACTCGCTTGTACAGATAGAGACTAGACCCCAATAATTCAAATGCGAAACTGGAATCTTGCAGTCGTTTGAATAATGTCAATAAAGGACTAATACCAATCAAAAGATTGGCGTGCAATCCAAGAAGTTAATGCTCAAAATAATTCTTTCATAAGGGATAAAAATTGGAATACCAAGCGGAAACAATGCACCCCAGTGCTTTGTTTTGTAGTTAGTTCTAGTAAAAAAGTTTTCTTGTATATCATCACTATATACGACCTTTTGTGTTGCAAGAAATCGTTCATAATCGGGCTCTTTACGGCACAAATGGTGGTATATTAGATTTTTACGGCGCGAATTATTGCGTCATCCGCATTCAGCCAATAGCTACGACAGAATCGGGGTGAGGTAGCGGTGAACGGAACAGCCGACTACCGTTTTCTCGTACAGGTGTCAAATACTCGAGACGTCACAAGAAAGTGGTTCCGCAAAATTAAGGTGATTCTCTTATAATTTTACAATGCTGTTATGCAAAACAAAACAGCGTATCAACTCGTTTATGATGTTGATTTATTGCATTCGTACAACTTTTTAAAACTCACTCGTATCCCTCGTTTTTCAAAACCGGTACTTACGGTATAACGCGTATCATAATAAATTAATTGCAGAAACTACTGTTAAACTATTACGTTCTTAATGACGTCATTATGAATTGAGGAATTTCATTATGCCAAAATAAGCGCAACATACGGGAGACGAAAGCCCCAAGTGCGCGAGGAGGGTCGCCTCGCCGGCGGTCGCCTCGTGGAGCGGGGCTGCGCGCACTGGCCCTGCCCCCCGCCCCCCCCCCCCGCCCGCGGGCGGCGACGGACGCGCAGTAAACAGGAAACCCTCGTAAAGTGCGCTGACACTTGTTGCACAAGCGGCAGCTACTCCACACACCTCGAGGACACAACAGCAACGCACGATCAACCCTACCATCTTGATACATTTTCAAAACGCTAGTTGTAAATATTTATCCTTTAATTATAAAAAAAAATACACAAGTAGCATTTCTATTTAATTAAGACTTTGGTAGTGGAATGCAAACTCAGAATTAGCATTTTTGTTGACAATAATATCACTTATTCTGTGTATTATGAATTTAAATACTATCTTTTATTAAAAAAAAGAAAGGTTAAGTAAATAAATGTAGTTTCTTGTATTATATTACTATTATATGGAAGTTCATTTTTAAAAATTCTCCACATGATGTTACTTTCCTTATAGCATAATGTTACTTTCTGAACGTTTATTATGTGTTTACGTACACATTTTGATAACTAAAAACAATTATTGTAATTAATGTGTTTACTCATTGAAATAAAATTCAAAAATTGGGTTGAAGGTCTTGTTCTGACATCAACTTACTTCAGTATGGCTTTAAGCCTTGGCGTGCTAAAATTTAGGAGAAAATTATGAGAACAATTTACTAATTCTGTTTTGTAATGTTTAGAAATCAACATGGCCTATGCTGTAACAATATGATCCTTCTTGTAATTCAACTCAATATTTATGACGTATTTAGCTGAAGTATGAATGCCGACAAATAGTATTTACGACTTCGTACATCACTTGGTAGCTTTTATAAAATGGATGGGCTCTATAGTAAATGAAAGAGTTGTGTGAACGAGTGTTAACATCGTCATTGGCCAACAAGATACACTTTGATTTTCTTTAAAGTAAGCGGTGACATTAGGTCATTGTTGCACCTCCTGCCTTATATAATGAATGTCTTTAATTATTTCGCCAACGTGCTTCTCAACGGGGCCCTCACAAATGTGCTGACCGCCGTTCTAAAGATTCATTTTATGGGGCAGGAGGAGTAACAATGGCCTAATATCATGGGCCACTGAAAGAATTGCCACCGCTAGGATTTTGAGGAGGGAGCGGGGGGGAGAGTGACGCAGAAGGAATCAATGAAGAAGCTGTGGTGCATGCGCAGGGGGGGGGGCGCCGGGCCAGGGGCGGAGGCGCGGGGGCGGTGGCACCTGAGTGATGCACTGGCCACACGGGGGCGGCCGGGGGCGGCCATTACGCTCGCGGCGCGCGCTCCCTGGCGACAGGAGTCGGCACTTAGCGCGTCGCCGGGGGGAGGGGGAGGGGGAGGGGGGAGGGGTGGGGGGAGGCCTCGCTCGATTGCTCCGTCGTGCCTCTTCCACGCTCGGCGACAAGTTGCCACATCCGGTCTCTCACGACTCAATGATTGATTGGTTGAATTGTCTCGGCGGATGCGTCAATTCCGATGATCATCGGTCCCGTAGTGCGCATGGATAGGTATCTGGAATGTCCTGTAAGGTGGCAGTATTCTTTCCACGCTAGAAGGAGATCCTACGCCGAAATACACGTCGGCTTACTCTTCCAAATATTAGACAGCTGGGTCAAGTTCTGTCAGGAAGAGGTTTCCGAAGGCCGGCGGCTCTGATCGGTGGTTTTATGTGGTTTCTCCGATCCACACCCGGCGAATGCCGGAGCAGTACCCTTACAAAAGGGCGCGACCTTTCTTTTCCTGCCTTGTCCCACCCTCACTCTTTACACACACTTGCACTAACATCCACTACAATACATGCCAGGAGACCGGTGGGGAGCTTAGTGCTTGTCCCGGGTGCGGCGGTGCCCCGCCGGTGGGAGATACCTTGTTGTCAGCGCCGGATCTTGCCACCCAGCGGGGGAAGAGCTACCTTCCGAATGGAAACATGCATTACATTTACGGGAATAATGACCTTAGCAGTGGACGCGTCCGGAATCACTACCAATCAATGAAACCTTCCAAACGCCTCCGCCTACCTGGCATCACCCCAGCCCAGACCGTGCCCCTTGACTGGTCTCCAGGCATGCGTGATGCGAGCAAGTGAAGAGCATCTACGTGTAAGTGAGCGGTGAGGATAGAACAAGGGAGAGGAAGAAAGATCCTTCGTAGTTTGTGGCGCGTTTGTAACATCACTTCTCCTGCATTCGCCTTGTGTTGATTGGAGAAACCGCAGCAAAGTGTCCATCAGAGAAGTCGGTCGCTAGAATTGTACTCAGAACAGTGGCTGCACTCGATGTAGCTGAACAGTTCGTGTTAAAGACTCCACAGCTGGGACTCGAATCCTAGGGCCTCTCTTATCCACTATTATTTTAACCTTTAGAACCTGCCCTGGGTCATTTGTGATCCTAGGCGCAATTGTTGTTTTACACTGAAAATTATTCTCAAGAACTTCTCTTTTTAGATATTCTATTTATTTCCGGTTTTACATCTGTTCTCTATTTTCAATTTTTTAAGTTTTATTCGTTGCAATTAATTATATTTTTTTGCGGTTGGGGTCAGAAATGCTTCCAAATAGATTACACTTTTCACGTCTAAATTATAACAAAAATCTAAAGCTTACCCATTTCCGATTTATAATATTATTTTGTGGTTTTTGTATCATAATCTGTCGTATTTTTCTATTACGAGGTAGCAGCCCTGTATCAAAAATTCTCATGATGGTATGATTTACACCTATCTATATTTATCATTCTAAGCTAGATGGTTTTTCTTAAAATAATATAATTCTTTATTTTTTAGAACGATATAGGCAATAAACAAAATAATTAGCATTAATAATTCCAATTCATGAAATCCTTGTAATTATTGGGCAAAACGTATGTAATACTTACAAAAGTGGCATAGGTCCGATTTTCACAGTTAACTTTCACGGTTAATTATCGAAATATTTAAGTAGTTTTTCAGTGTCATCCTGTAATTACAAAAATAAAAATAGTGATTTTTCCTTCAAATATAACTTGTTCTCCATTGTGAGTTCTTTCATTACGGTCATGTATATTTTTTGGAAAAATTTAGTAGTCTACGCGCAATTTTGCGTTCAATATGTGCAATTTTAAATAAATACAAAAACAAGATTTTCTCAAAAATGGCTCCAATTTTTCTTTAATCTTTTGATTGGGATAGTGCTACATGTACTCTATAAGATGACACAAACGTCAAAGTAGCTCTAAACTCCCCAATTTTAGGAAAGCTCAAATGACATTTTCTCAAAAACAGCTCTAAATGTTTCCTTTAAACATTTCGAACAAATAGTGATAATTTCAATCTTAAACATGAAAAAACACAAATTTTTAAAATTTAAAAATGTAATTTCTTTGAAAGATCTCTCACGCCGTCATTATTGACATTTCTTGCAATTTGTTGTAATTGTCACTCTTGTATTTGCGAGTTAATGCACTTAAAATGACTTCCAATGAAGTTTTCGAAATCTCAAATATTTTCTGTGAAAAAGAGCTTCAAATTTCAAATTTACAGTAGCGCTTAAATGCCACTGTTTTAAAAACGTCTCCAAATTTTTCAAAGATAATTGCCATTTAGGGCGAGGTTTTACTGTTCTTTAGTAATCTCTAAATAATATTTTTTTCTCTGCAATTAAGAAACCTAAAAATTAAGACAATGTCAAACAAAATGTGCTTTGGGCAGCGATAGATGGCAACAGGCAAGAGCGTGTGGCAAGTGTGAGTACCTAGCCGAGACCAAAGGAAATAGAAAACTTACACAGTAAAGTCTGTGATAATGTGACGCATCAGTAGTTTAATATTGAGGATTCGATTCTTCACGTGGATTAACCACTCGCTCTGAAATACCGCCTGGCCTATGCTGTAGCACCATAGTTATTTTATACATTGCCTCTGGCTATTATCTTCAAGTAAACGAAATACTCATGTTTTTTTAACTTTGAAGAAATTGTTACGTATTTTTGAAACTGGGAAAAAGGTTTATAGAAGATATCAATCGAAAACAATTAATAAACTGTCAAACCTGTCAATCTAAAAGAGTTTAGAAACTTTCTCCATACTTCTGAAAATCAAAACGAAGGGAACGGTGAAACAAAGCGGGAAAAGAAGTTTCCAGGAACACGCTGTGAATTTGTTGGTTGTGTTGAGAATTAATAAAGCATTCTTAATTCGAGCTAACACGGTGACATAAATTTGGAGTTTCGGCGCCATGACGCGAGCGCCGCCCACTCGCTGTTCGCGCAAGTTGCGTAAATTAAGGCCGAGGCGCAGGAAAGGGGGCTGGCAGATGGCGGTCGGCAATTCCTCAACTCGTGACAACCTGTCCTGGCTGTGCCCTTCATGCGCCCTGCCGTTCCACCCCCTTCAGCTCCGCCACGAAAATAGGCTTTTAGAATTACTACGAAAAACTGTAGACTGAAACACCAAACGAAGTGGCTCAGGGCGAAGCGCGCTCACCTCGTTTTCGTGGTTTTTCGTGATTTCCTCTATCATGCAGACGGAGCACTTCCCCTAAAATGGGGCCACGAACCGCGCGTAATTTTTCCTTCTTTTTCCTTGTCGTACCCCCCCCCACACACACACACACTAACATTCACTACACTTCCACACATGCCAGGAGACCGGTCAGGAGTTGCCAATGATCCTTGCCGCGTTTAGGAATCATGATAAACGGACTGCTTTCCAGACGGAAAGGAAGTAAGAGAGTTTGAAAGACGAGTTACGGATGAGGGTCAGGTCTATAGCATTCTTGGGAGGGTTGCGGTGTTGGGTGGGAGAGCTCCATCGGCCCCGGAGCTTTTGTTTTAACTGATTTGTCATTGTCAGTAGCTGTCTAATTTCCGTATCGTTTACCGGGTCGTTCGCTGATTGAGGGTAAGGTTGGGGTTATAGAGGCGGTGACATTTTAGGGATGTTTGGGGGGGGGTATTATTTCGTTGGAGAGGGTAAGGGGTAGTCGCTGGGCGTGGGTGACGGTTCATATGTAGATGCGAAGGATACGGTGTTTTAGGTATTCAATGCATTTGTCTATGGAAGGGATTGTTTGGAGATTGGTTGGGACATGTATCTCTTTGGGCAGGATATGTTATGAAATACATTATTATGAAATATAATTGTTGGAAACATGAGCGACTAAATCTTATGAGGGTTTAAAACCGAATTAAATTCTACTTTTACGGGTATTTACTTGTAGTATTAATTTATCAGACAGGAAAAGGATTTTTTTCCCTTCCGTGTTTGCTCTGTCCTTTCCGTGTTTGCCCTTCTCGCCGCCTCACGCGCTGCGTTCGCTGGGGCCGCCGCTCCGTCGCTCTCATCACGGAAATAGCACACCCTGCCACACGTGTGGTGAAACCCGTACTGAAGAACTTGAATGTGACTTCTAACTGACAATCTAACACAGCGCACCAACGATGCGCTGCAAATTCGCTTCCGTGCAACCTTCGTTACTTGTGTCTTCGACAGATTCTACTTGACTTAACTCTTCAAAAAATATTGTTTTAAATATTGATATAATTACTGTTTTTAAAGCATATAAAACTAGTGGCGCCAAATCAGCACGTACTTGCTCGCTCGTATTTTCATCCAAAAATTACGTCAAGAGTACTCAAATGTTAGAAAAATCGTTCCTGACATTATTTTAAAATATATTTTCAAGAAACAGATTTTAATACGGGAAAAATCACTATCTTTAATATTCTACTTGTACAAGATTCCGAAAAGTTTAAACTTTTCAATTTCTTAAAAAAATAGTGCTTTAAAAGCAACAAAATTTAATCAAACTCGATGGAGCCATTTTTTGAAATTTTGGAAAATGTTCCAGGCGCTTGATGTAAAATGCCTCTAAATTAAAATGATGATTTCAAATTGTAGGAGCAGCGACATTGGAGAATGTGAATTTAGGAGAAAATCGTCTGAACGGTTTTGCCGCTAGCGTTGTGCACAGAAACATTGAAGGAGAGACAGACAAACATATGCACGTACAGACAGACGTTTTGTTGTGATTCGAGTTTTCCTTATCAAGGACCCACAAAAAATGGATTTTTTCCACACTTGTGTTGTTTCTAAATTAACTGGATATATCGACTTTCTGGTTACCAGGGCCCTGTAGTAAGAATTTTTCTGCTGAAAATTCGTTTTTCTGCACAACATTACATAACTTTCTCTCCATTCCTTAGCGAGAAAATACAATGGCAGGTTCCACGTGCGGACTTTCAGCTTTCAGGAACACCTCGTTTGTTGAGATAGATTGAGTAGTTCATCCGAGGATTTATAAGTAATTTATACGACGGTCATAGGCAAAGGCTGTATTCACCCCCCGCCGCCTCTGCGTCGCGCCCGAAGCAGCCCCCGCCCGCGCCGTCTGCGCCGCTGCATATTTGAAGGCTGCTCCGGGCGCCGCTCCATCGACACGTCATCGGCGCCGGGGGCGCGTGGGGGGGTGGGGGGGAAGGCGCCGAGGGAAAGTGCGCAAGCGGCCCAGTGACGAATGCGCCCCCCGCGGGGCGGTTCGTCCTGGATTGCTACTTCAGGAAATGCTTTTGCGTTGCCAAAGTTACTTACCGAGTTTGCCTAACTAATGCCGCAGCCTGCCGCCCGCTGATATTTTGCCACTTCGCCCACAATCGCAGCCCGTGCCATTTAGGCTGCTGAATAATGCATGGCCGCCTGGAGCGCATCCGTGCGGCGGCGGCGGCGGCGCCCTGAGCGGGGGCGAGGCCGCGGGGGCGGGGGCGGGGGCCCGTCAGTCATCGGGGAGTCGTGCGAACGCCAACCCCCGCGCGAGGCGGAGGGCGAGGCGCCGGCGGGCGAGGGCGGGCGAGGGCGGGCGAGGGCGGGCGAGGGCGGGCGAGGGCGGGCGAGGGCGGGCGAGGGCGGGCGAGGGCGGGCGAGGGCGGGCGAGGGCGGGCGAGGGCGGGCGAGGGCGGGCGAGGGCGGGCGAGGGCGGGCGAGGGCGGGCGAGGGCGGGCGAGGGCGGGCGAGGGCGGGCGAGGGCGGGCGAGGGCGGGCGAGGGCGGGCGAGGGCGGGCGAGGGCGGGCGAGGGCGGGCGAGGGCGGGCGAGGGCGGGCGAGGGCGGGCGAGGGCGGGCGAGGGCGGGCGAGGGCGGGCGAGGGCGGGCGAGGGCGGGCGAGGGCGGGCGAGGGCGGGCGAGGGCGGGCGAGGGCGGGCGAGGGCGGGCGAGGGCGGGCGAGGGCGGGCGAGGGCGGGCGAGGGCGGGCGAGGGCGGGCGAGGGCGGGCGAGGGCGGGCGAGGGCGGGCGAGGGCGGGCGAGGGCGGGCGAGGGCGGGCGAGGGCGGGCGAGGGCGGGCGAGGGCGGGCGAGGGCGGGCGAGGGCGGGCGAGGGCGGGCGAGGGCGGGCGAGGGCGGGCGAGGGCGGGCGAGGGCGGGCGAGGGCGGGCGAGGGCGGGCGAGGGCGGGCGAGGGCGGGCGAGGGCGGGCGAGGGCGGGCGAGGGCGGGCGAGGGCGGGCGAGGGCGGGCGAGGGCGGGCGAGGGCGGGCGAGGGCGGGCGAGGGCGGGCGAGGGCGGGCGAGGGCGGGCGAGGGCGGGCGAGGGCGGGCGAGGGCGGGCGAGGGCGGGCGAGGGCGGGCGAGGGCGGGCGAGGGCGGGCGAGGGCGGGCGAGGGCGGGCGAGGGCGGGCGAGGGCGGGCGAGGGCGGGCGAGGGCGGGCGAGGGCGGGCGAGGGCGGGCGGGAGTGGGTCAGTGGGAGTGGACTGGTGGATCAACGGTTTCATTGATGCTCTAGATGTCTGCTTTACGAGTAGCAGATGCATCTTGTTGTGGACGAGTCGCGTTTCCGTCTTTGCATCAGGAGGAAACAAATCTAATAGGCGATTGATCTCGTTAGCGATTAATCTAGTGGACGCGTGATCTAGTGGACGAGTGATCTCGTGGACGAGTGATCTCGTGGACGCGTGATCTCGTGGACGCGTGATCTCGTGGACGCGTGATCTCGTGGACAAGTGATCTCGTGGACAAGTGATCTCGTGGGCGAGTAATCTGGTGGACGAGTGATCTAGTGGACGAGTGATCTCGTGGACGAGTGATCTCGTGGACGAGTCATCTCGTGGACGAGTCATCTCGTGGACGAGTCATCTCGTGGACGACTGATCCAGTGGACGAGTAATCTAGGAGACGAGTGATTTAGTGGACAATTGATCTCGTGGGCGAGTGATTTAGTGGGCGAGTGATTTACTGGGTGAGAGATTTAGTAGACGAGTGATCTCGTGGGCGAGGAGTTGAGTGGGGAAGTAATTGAGGGGGCAAGTGATTTTGTAACCGAGTGGTCTGAGGGGAAACGGTAATGCGAGCGAGTGCTCTCCTGAGGCAATGCTTTCGAGGGCGCCTGCTCTAGTGGACGAATAGCACCTAAGCGAAAGGCTCCGAGTGGCGCGGCGGAGCGTCGTGTTCGGCGGGCGGGCGGTTTTTCGCCTCGCCCGGGGCGCCAGGCGGGGGAGGAGGGGGGGCGAGACACTCGCGAAAGAAGGCGACGCGCTTCGCGAAGAGAACCAGACCGACGACGCTTCGCGAGGAGCTTACGGAGAGAAACAGCCACCGGCAGTGCGGATGTGGGCGAAGCCTTTTTAGGATTTCTTCATGGGAAATCCAATTTCTTTGGGATCATTATTACATTTGTACCTGACCACTTGCCCGATTCAGCAAAAAGTTGATTTCTTTGCTTTTTAGTTTTCTAATAAAAGTGTGAAGTTACAGAAATGCTTAAAAGTGAGTACCCTCTTCTTAGTTAGAAAATGCTAGTTTATTATCATCTGTACTGTTATTTACAATGCAGGATTGAAGTCTTTGCTCAACAGACCGTCTTATTTGCATTGCTACTGGCGCCTTGAACGAAAATTACGAAACGTTTGATTGATTCTGTCAACTATCAGGGTCACTATTCCTGTAAGTGTAATTCATATGTTTTACTCGGGAAGTGGCGGTGATCTTTCCCTCGCTGTATGGCGAGATCCGGGGCCGACCTACCGTCAGCTAGCGGTGAATTCTCCAACCAGGAATCTTCCACCAGCGGGGCACCCACCCAGAACAAGCTCTTAGATCCTGACGGGTCTTCTGGCATGTGTTGCTGCGTAGTGCATGTTAGTGTAAGTGGGTGTGCTAGAGGTGAAGATGGGACAAGGAAGAGGAAGATGAGATTTTGTTAGGGTACTGCTCCTTCGGCTGGTGTTAGTCGGAGAAACCACCGACACCGACACCAAGGCAAAATTCGACCCAGCTGACAAGCTAATGTCGAATATGCTGGCACCGCCGGAACTCGGACCTACGACATCCCGTTCAGAGAGACTGCGGTCACATCGCTTCGTGCTTTGAGCCATCTCTCCCGGTCATATGGAAAATGACATACTGATAAGTTATTTGCAATCACGTTAAGAATGCAAATCTTGATATCTTCGACATTCTGAAGTACCCTGCACTTGCCGGTTATTTATCAATCACAGGCCTCGATAAAGGGCTGTACACACGGCACACGTTTCATGCAGATTGAACGTATAGAAAACGTGCAGCCCAGACTGCACGATTGCTGCATCAAAACGTTTGATCATGTCCATACGTGTTCGTGCAGAAAGCTTGCAGTTTGACTCGAGCGCCTCTAGCAACAGAATCGCTCACAAGTGGATTTGTTTACTCAACGCGACGGTAATCAGGTATTTCAGTTTTGTGGTTAGGTGTGTCATGGCGTTTGTGTGGCATCCCGCAACACCCTGCTGCTTTTGCACTTCGTAGATAATTTGATGTGTCTTAGGAAACTTCAAATTCACTTTCATGAATTTCCTTACTCTTTTCAATATATTCACAGAAAATGAATTAATACACATTGAAATTATACTTTGATGCGAAGAAAACATAATGTGACGTCACAAAAACAAAACGTCATAAAGAAAGGATCGCTTTTCTTGTTCTGGAGATCATTCGTACACATTTTTACTAATATCGTAATTTGTACAAAAACAACAAATTTGTATTTAAGAAATTATAAGTTGAGAAACAGGAGCTACGTTATGCTCGACAAAATACTTTTTAGTGAAAACCACTTTGAAATCAGTTTAGCCGTTCATAACACAACACCAGCTACAGGTATTAGAGATGAGTGTTTTAAGGAAAACAGTCAACATTCTAAGAGAAAACTAGTGGGGCGACAGAATGACACACACCTTCCCGTATTAGCTTTCTACTTCTTTTGGTCTCTGCTAGCTACTCGGACTTGCCACATACTTTTGCCTGTTGCCATCTATCGCCGCCCAAAGTACATTTTTTTAAAATTTTGGTTAGACGAAAACGGAAATATTATTTTATGAATATGAAAGAACAGTAAAACCGCGTCATAAATGGCAATTTTCTCTGAAACATTTGGTGCTCTTTTTAAAATCTGGCGTTTAAGCGCTACTGTGAATTCGAAATTTGAAACTCTTTTTCACAGAAAAATTTTGAGTTTTCGGAAAACTTCATTCGAAGTCATTTGAACCGTAATAACTCACAAATGAAAGAGTGTTTGCAAATCGCTGGAAATGTGCTTAATAATGGCATGAGAGATCTTTGACAGAAAATAATGTGTGACTTTTGAAAAAACAAAAAAATGCCCAGAAATGAACTTTACGTCATACTAAAGAGTGAAATTAGCATATCCATTCGAAAAGTTTCAAGAATAAATTTGGAGCCATATTTGATAAATGGTGTTTGAGCATTTCTAAAAATGCGGAAATTTGAACTAGTTCACAGAAAACTGTCGAGTTTTTAAGCCATTATTTAAAACACTTGTACTCATAAATAAAGTAATGTGATCAGTTTATAATACTAATATTAATAAAGACTCAAATATTAACGACGTGTGAGACAATTCTAAAATATTACATTTTTATAATTTTTTAAAAAACAAAAAATAGAGCAATATGGCGTCTACGTCATCTTATAGAGCACATTCAGCACTAAGTTTAAAGAAAACATATGGAGCCGGTTTAGAGATAATCTTGTTTTTGTAATTTTTTTTAAAATTGCACATAATGCTCACAATTTTGCGCGAAAACTACTAAATTTTCAAAACAATGTACATGATCTTATTGAAAGAACTCACACGGACAGACAAACATTTTGAAAATAACCACTTTTACGGTATTAGGAGCCCCAAAACGTGTATTTCCGTTGAAATCTCGAAATCTATTTTCCACATTACATAACTTTTCCTATACTACGTACAATACTCTGTATATGGGAAAGTAAAAAGAGCATTAGAACAGCACGTGATGTCTCCATCTCTGAATGAATAACTGTACATACGAGAAAATGGAATCAAAACATTGATGTCAGAAAACAAAATAGAACTATAGGCCATGCGGAAAGATGAGAACACGGAGACTGAGGCGAAGATGGAAAAAGGTTCTGATGCCGGAACCGGAATAGGCCATTTCCCTACTAACCTTCGGATGCACGGCCCCGGAAAGTACGTGAACGCAGAAGCAGGGCCTCTCATGTCTCACAGTAGTTATTTATGCTCCAAGGGCGTAGAAGGGTTTTAAGGGCTCTAATGATCTCGTGCGACCAAATGCCTCTGGCCAACGTCCCTTACAATCAGTTCTTAATTACTCGGATTAACTGGATGTTAACTTGACTCGGTTTGTCTTTTCATATTTCTCTCCCATAATTCCCTTTCATAATGCCCTTTCTTATTTCTCTCCATAAGAGAACATATAGCACCATTCAACTGTTTTCACATTTCCCTCGTAACCACTGTCCTCTCAATCTATGCAGTGTACATCGGGCTCCGTATCAAAGGCAATAACAAGCTATAACGTACCAGTGAAAAATAAAATTGTTTTTTAATCTTAATAATTTCATTATTTACTAATTTCCCCATAAGTCAGCTCGATGTCAAACGATTCATTATTTATTTGAATAACTATTTATATAGCCTTAAATACCGATGAATAGGACCTTAATAGGACTGCATATGCATTGATATAATGGAATCAAATTTCAGGACTTAACGAAATAACGTTTCCTTTGGCAGTGACTAAAAAGAAATAGAAAGGTAGAAGAAAGATTAGACTGATGGTAAGCTCTCAGAAATGCAACTGTGCAGAGTAAAAAGCGAAATTGAAAACGTTAGGGCCTGGGAGGTCTTGTACATGCATCCTAGCGTTAAGATGACATCAGCGTTGCAATAATACAAGTTTGCACTCCTATGCAGGAAGATCTTGTATCAACGGTAATGTCCATCAATCGCAGTGGTATTGCCAAATATCTGAGGATTTCTTGACGTCTAATTCAGGTGAATCTATCTGCTCTGTGTAAGAGCAGGTGAGCACTCGAAAGAGGGAATATTTGCAAGTACCCTACGGAAACTTTAAAAGGTTCGATTAATGAAAGTGGCTTTCGCCAAGATGTTCGCTTCAGTAGTACTATGCAAGTATTATTTTTATTCCATCATGCTTCATTACAACAGTGAAACTACATGCATTGTTTTCATGTTTATTCTTAAATTAATTATTTTTTTACATATTTGAAATTCACGTTTACATTTACGTTTTTACTAATTATAAATAGTAAGTAAATATTGTTTATTTGTTGGATATTTCTAATTATAAATAAGAATCTTTTTATCTGTGATTTACAATGTGTTAAATTGATGACATTTTGTAACAACTGTTATTACAGTTTGTGATTGATTGGTTATCATTATTGTACTTAATATAATTAATTACAATGTAAGTCTTATTATTAGTTTCATATATTTATTAAATTTCATTAAGTATCTCTCATTCCTTGAGATTTGATGGAATTTTTATAACTTTAGTTTTAATTTTATGTATTGGAGTTTTTGTAAGTCTATTGCTTTCAAACATTCAAATAATTATTTAGTGTGTGTGTTTTAAAAGGCTTTTCGTGGGAATTGGCCATTGTAGCAAGTATTCTTGACCTAAGACGACCCGTCAGACTTAGAGAGCAAGTAATCAAGTTGAGAAGAGGTGCTTTGTTCGGCCGGCAAAGATGTCTTGGTAGTTACTAAAATAGATGAGCCTTGCACGAAGCTGTCCGACAGCGGAATGTATTGTTCCGAGTTCCGACAGCCAAAAGCTTCGCTCGTCTCCATGCCTCGTCTAAAGCAATATAAACACAATTTTCATGTACACAATCGAACGAAACATTTACCAGAAAAATTCTCAATGATTAATTTGTACTTGGCCAATCCTTTGTCAAAACGTGGTGAATAAACGTTTCTGCAATAGGTTAAGAACCGGCATCATAATGAAATCTGTATCGTAATGAGTACCGTTTTTCAATGGGTTGCAACCATCAAATGACAGAATTATAAAATATCTACGGGAGTAGAAAAAATGAGTTCTGTGGCTGCGCGATGCTGCAGTGCAACAGAGAAGGAGCGAAGGAGCGGCAGGGCGTTTCTTCCATTGGCCGCAGAAAGCCCCTTGCCGAAGGGGCGGGGGAGGGGGGAGGGGGGCAAGGCGCCCTCCATTTGCCTTAATCCCGGGGCGGCGGTAAGAGGCTTAGCTCGCGGCCGCTCGGACACATCAGTGGTAATCAACGGCGCCCGCCCCCGCCCCGGCCCCGGCCCTTCAGGGCCCTTCGAGTGGCCCTGTTCGCCTGCGACTCCGCGCTGCGGTCGCCGAAGCAATCTCCATCGCCCCCCCCCCCCCCCGCCCGCCCGCGACCTGCGCCGGCCCGGCTTTGCCCCCTCCCCCACCCCACCCCACCCCTCTGGCCCCGGCGTGCCCTCCGCTCTGGAAGTGAGCACTGAAATACAACTCATGCACGTCCCTCCTGAACTGACTAATAAACTAATAATATATAAATATTAGATGTCGCCACCACTCCGAAATAAACTAATTTAAAAAAAAGTGTTCCGTGAACATAAAATCCACATACATGGAATTTTCGCCCGTGCCGCGTGTTCAAAGATGAATAGCCTTGAAAGTACTTTTTCACAGTTTTTAGGGATATTTCATCTGCAATAAAGCTGAAGCGCTCTATAAAGAATATAATATTTCATGACACTTCAACTGTAAGCACAACGAAGTAAAGACATGTAGCATACAAGAATCTAAAAGAAACAAAACTCTCTCTCTCTCTTTCTCTCTCTCTCTCTCTCTCTCTCTCTCTCTCTCTCGGGGAGTTTGTGTAACACTGTATGCTCAAAGTTTGCGATATTTTAAGTCCTGGGAAAGTGAAAGGTTTTGAGACAATAGGCGTATCTGAAAAACTGTGACTTCTAGACTCGAAGCAGTAGATAGACTAGTGGTGCTGAAACAGCACGTAATTTCGTGCCCGCATTTTGAAGCATTACGCGAAAAGTACTCAAATTTTCGAAAAGTTGTAAATGACAGTATTTAAAAACCTATCTTTAGGGAACAATTATATTAAGAGAGAAATTTCTAAAATCATAATTGTACTTGTAAGGAAACGCAGAAAAAATGTTGAACTTCTGCAATTTCCGAAACATTAGTTATTTTAACGAAATGGGACCTTTACCATTCTCTTAAACGTCCTTTGCATTCCCCAAGAATTAAATTTAATAAAAACGTTGGCGCCATATTTTTTTTTTTTTTTTTTTTGAAAATTTGGAAAATGTCCCAGGATCTTTATATTAAATAGCCCCCATAATTAAAATACCGGTTTTAAATTCAAAGGGCCGCGACATCAGCCAGATCATTTAACGAATATCAATTTTGAATAAAATCGGTTAAACAGTTTAGCCACTGGCTGTTCACAGACGAATAGACCATCGGACGGACGGACGTTTTGCCGTCAATCGATTTTCGCTACCAAAGACACAAAACATCAAATCGTCAACCGAATTTTTCCATTTTTTCGCTACCAGGGTCATGTAATAAGAGGTTTTCAGCCGAATATTCGCTGTTTTTCGGCGCAGAATTACAAAATTTTCTACTCCGTAGCAACAAAGTATAACGACAGTTGAAAGATCTCAGTTGAAATAAAAAATTCGCCCAATTTCAATTCCACTCAATTACTATAGATGAAAGCTCTTATATAAATAATACTGCACAATTTCTATTGTAAGAGATGTTGACAAAAACGTCTGTATTACAGAGAAACTAGCATGAATGTGGTTGTTGAAGAGAACTACAAAAGTCTCAGATATGTTTAATGATTTAATGGAAGGAATTTCAACTTCGAAAAGATATTTAAATTGAATATGTTGTATAGCAGATTGAGCGAAAATAATGACAGAGAAATAATCTGGAATTGTTGGCATCTTCAATGAAAAATATCCAGATAACAATATTATATTTCTACATTGCATTATGATTTAACAAACGTAACTCGCGGTATATGTTGGTCAGGTAAAGTAAACAAAGACATTTTTATAACAATAATTTATGTCAATAATTTAATAAGAAAACAAAATATATTACTGATGCTAATATTCTCCTTACCTCCGTGTGAACCGTGTGAATAAAATTTATAAACAATTAATTTTCTGAAAAGTCAGATGTTCACTGAAAATAGGACCAACGCCTTGTTTGTACCGCCTGTTTCTACTACATACAAAAAATGTATAAATTTGGTGCACATTTTGAGAAAATAATTGTTTGAAAATTGCTTATATTTCCCTCAAAATTACGTAAAAACTACCCATTCAACTACTTTCAAAACAACGTACATGACCTTTTTTAAGATATATCTTTGAGCAACAAGTGTCATTAATCACCAAGGAAATAAATCATACGAGTATGCAGTAATACTTATAATTAGAACTAACATAATACAGACTCTCCAATAATAGAATGATTTGAGCTGGGCATGTACACGTTAGGAAAATATATTGAATGTAACTGTTAAATTCAAAAGAATATTTTTGGGATTTTCTGGAAAACCTACTACTCTTAAGAGTGTTATACTGCGCGCAGAAGCTCACCTGCTGGAAATGGGTCGGTCATGGGCAATGACGTAACTGACCTAGACGCGGCCTTCGCCGTAAAAGGGCAGATGTACCTGTTGCTCGTGCAAACGAGGAGTCGGCCCCTAGAGGCGTTTTTGTTTATGGGTTCGAAGGGAAGGGCTCCTCCCAATCGCTTTGGGATCTTCCACTAATCGGCTCTCGGGAGATGGTGGCTATGATCTCAAGTTCGCGGGTTCAAATCTGGCCAAAGTCGGGGGATTTTTGTGGTGCCAAAAATCTACTGTATGCATGCGCACGCTTTGTGAGCATGTGAAACATATCCCAGGAAAGGCACTTGGCCGATCCTGGCAAAATTAATTCCTCTAGCAGTTTAGCATCAATCAGAACTTCAATTGAAATTACTAGATAAGATTGAGGATATTGTATCTTGGCCTGCACTATCTGGTATTCAAATCAAAAATTAAAATCTGGTGCACTAGCGCCACCATGGAAAGCTATGGCAAACTACTGTAGGTATACATGCTCAGGATACGTCTCACAAGAAGGCGCTAGGGGCTTCTGGAGACTAGCGTACGCGCATCAGTGTATGGCATTAAAAGAAAAAGACGATCCTCCAGTAGTTGGCGAGAAATGAAACGAGCACGACCTTGACGCCAACGAGAAATCTTCTCTCGTACACACTTACCTTCTTTACCTTGCCCCCCCCCCCCACATATCCCTATCCCTAGCAATACGACAGCACAAATGGCAACATCTGTTTCTAAGGGGAGCCCGTGGAGTCAACTCGTATAATTGGTACAAAAGGGAGGGGATTCTATGTCCTTTTCAAGAGATAATAGTCAATGAACACTTACAAATTTACACATTTCTTCAAGGAATCCACTTTTCATCTCAATCTATATATTAGGCTCTCCTTCACAAGCATACGAACAAATTATTATTTATAGAATGTTTAGTGAACGCTACGTGCAAACATTCGTACCAACGTCGTCGCATGAATTTATAAAAATATATATAATATATTTTTTTTCTAGGAATCAATTTTTAATCTCAATCTTTTATTATACTCTCCCTCGCAAGAGCTTTCTACTTTCTCACCTTATGAATTCTTCTTAAGAAGAGAAAGTTAAGTAATAGTGCACTAGAAAACCACGATTTATTTAAATGTTTCGTGAAAACATGTCTTGTGCTCTTTGCGCAACTTGATCTCTCCTTTTTTAGTATTTGCTTCACGCAAACATTCGTAACAACATTTTCACATCAAAGGTGATGTGAAAAAGTCATGTCCTCTATGAAGGGGTTTTAATGGAAACCGCATTTGAAAAACGCGGTTTCCAGGGAACGCGGTATTTCTAGAGACTTATCAGTATATTCGTACCTTCTTCACATTCTTCCCCGTCTGATTATATATCTATATTATCCTTCTGCTTGGTCTCTTGGAATGAAGGTTCTCTCCATCCCTCTGTTTCTACATTTTTCGTCGTGTTTTAACAACTTAGTCATCTCGTGTACACTGTGCTGGCTTTAACCGTGTAGTAACTGCAGGAAGAACACGCAAGGACACCACGAACCCACACCAACAGGCATGCCCGAGGCGGGCTCCGAACGCGCGACTCTTCGAGCCGAGGCAGCTACGGCCCCCAGTCTTCGCGCATGGGAGCGGATGCACCCCGCAATGCACGGCGAGGCCGGGAGGAGCGGGGCGCAGGGAGGGACAGAAAATGAAATTTCTTCCCTTTTACGTCAAGAATTCATCGCTTTTCTCTCTAACTGATAATTATGACAAACAAATACCCCTGCAACGCCGGATTCAATTATTGTGTAAGTAAACGTACAACGAAGATTTTCGAATAGCTTTTTTTTTCGTTATCACAGAAAAATGTCCCAGTGGTCTGCTACACAATATGCCGTCCGTCCGTCCGCTCGCCACTTGAAACGAGTCCTCCCCAACTACGCCCGAAGAAGGCGCGGTCGGGGGGGCGGGGGGGGGGGGGAAACTTTTGAGAAAGCTGATAGAGCGGCTGGCCGTCGGTCGCCCTCTCATCGGGATTAATTAAAGTGAGCCGCGCGGCGCCCCGTGGCCCGGGCGGCGGTGACCGCTCCGGCCGCCCGCGCTCGCCACAGTGGGCCCGGGCGGCGCGCCGGCGGCCAAGGCCATTGCTCGCCTCACACATCGCCAAAAACGCAATAAAATGCTTTTAAAATGCCCTAAAAGCAAAGAATCACGACGTAAAAAATTGATAAAAATCAGTTCGGATGAACCATTCAAGTTTTTTGACATGTTCCTGATGAAATTGAGTCTTCTTCCTATCGTTCAAATGAACTCAGCTTCAAATATTTTGGTCTGGACTGTTCTATACCAAGATTCCTTTGCCTTTAGTTATAGCGAAATCGGTCGAACAGGCAATGGCGCGGGATAGGCCTCACAGGAACCTTATATTACATATCACAACGGCTGGCATTACAATTTCTAAGCGAAGAAATCGAAAAGGCTACTCAGAATTTCTGCGGTGAACACTTATTGCATCTCGTAAATATTATTTGGAGAAAGTACCATTAAAATATTAGAATCGATAAAATAAAAAATTATGGGGAAAAGTTGAAACTGACTTATTAGTTGAAATTGACGAAAAAACAGAAAAAAGGTCATATACAATTGGGTAATTCCTTTAGTGATAACATAAAATGAACATTTATACTAAAATGAATTGTTCTAAAGTGAAAAGGAAATGCCATTTCATTACAAACCTCCTCCTGTCATTAGTCACTTCAGTGTAGTCTAGGGTTTTTTTGTTATCGCGAGAAGTGGCGGTGAACTTCCCGCGATAGATCGCGGCTCCTAACTACACGTTGGCTCGCCGGGTTCTCCTTACCAGGTATCTTCCGCCAGCGGGATACCACCCCAACTGGGACAAGCTCCAAGCTCCAGACTGCCTCCCGATGTGTGGAAGTGAGGTGCATGTAAGTATGTGTGAGTAAGGAGTAGGATAGAATAGGAAATGGGAAGGAAAGATCGCGCGCGGTCCTTAGCTCGTTTGCTGCCTTTACATTCGCCTGGTGTTGATCGGAGAAACCACGAAAATATACCGATCAGAGCAGCCAGTGGCTAAAATTCTCCTTCAGACAGCGGCTGAATTCGACCCAGCTGCGACCATCGTCGAAAATCCTGCCCCCTAGGGACTCCAACTCTAGGACCGTCGGTTGAGGCCCCGGTCAACGAAGGCGCTCTGTGTTGCAGGAGACGGCGTCCCAGATGAGAAATGGTCTAAGCCCGGGCTTCTCTCGTGGCATGTGTGCCTTTCAGAGTGGTGCACTTAAGTGTTAGTGCGTCCAAGGGGATACGATGCGCTAAGGATGGGGAAGGAAAGATTGAGTGGTGCGTTTGTGAAACTAATGATCCGGCATTTGCATAGTGTCGTCTGAAAGAACAGTGACCAGAACCAATGGCCGCTAGAATTCTTCTGCAGAGAGCAACCGTCAGGGCTTGGACCCTAGACCCTCGCGGTTTGAATTGCTAGTGTCAAGTGGCTTCTGGTAGTAGTAGTTTCTGGGCCTTCTCGAGCGTTATGTGAAATAGTTAATTAGTTAATGCCTTATTTTAGTAAGTTAACAACTTATTTTACGTGGCGGGACTCGGGCCATGAGGCCCGCTCTTCCGTCTGTGCACGCAAATTTCCCTACCCTCCTTTTGCTATTTGGCGAAGAAAAAAGATATTTCTCGCGCGACGAAATAGACGATTTTGAATTTAGTTCAGAGGCTTCTTATTAGACTCGAGGTTCTTTTACATGCAGTACATCTACTACATGACTGCATTACTTCCCCTCTGAATGAAGGCGTAATTTTTCGCTCTTAAATATCCGCGACTTCCACCGGGTTACTATTGAAAATTTACTATTGAAAAGATGGTTAAGTGTTGAATTGAAGGTCTGGAGCTCTAAATATATTAACTATTCCAGACACAACACGTCTCCCGCAATTTTTAAATGCCATTCTTCGATATTGATGATACTAAACACTTTGTGTTCATATTTTTGAAGGGTTTGGTTCAGTTACGAGATGAAACACTTCTGACAAAATCGATTTGTTAAGATTTACAACTGAGGGAGGCTGGGGATCATGTGGTTTATCTCGTTACTGCCCGAAGTCCATCAGTTTCGATGGTTACTTCAACCAATAATACGCTTTCGTTTCAGTTCTCCATGAAACTGCATACATTTCACACTACAAAAAGTAGGCAATTATATCTGAAATGTGTTTTTTTCCTGCCGTAAAGGAAGAGAATTTACTTGTAAGTAAATTGTTATACTTTCAACTTATAAATGCGCGTGTAGTGAAAACAAAGAGAACCTTTTATAAATAACGAAAACTGAGAGACGTGCGTTGTGCTAATTTCTACGTACACAGAGTGCGTCGCAGCGGGGGAGACTGGGGGTGTAGCCCACTGCGCGCGTGCGCCAGGTAGCGACGGAGGCGGGGGCGGGGGCGAGGGCCAGGGCGGGGGCGAGGGCGTAATTGCCTGCCGGGCGGGCGGGCGGGCGACTGGCCGCTTTCCCAGAGGACCACCGCCGCGTGGGCGGCAGCGGGAGCGGAAGGTCGGGGCCGGGATCGCCTGAGCCAATCTTGTCTCTGTGAGGTCAAGAACTCAGCGCAACAAGAACTCAACTGCCTCTCGCTTACGACGCAAACGCTCTGTTCAAAAATTAGCAACTCACTTGTTACTCTTCGCTACCGCTTACGCAGTAGAGAGAAAGTCATGTAATGCTGCGCAAAAAACGTGAACTTTTGGCAAAAAAATTCTTATTTCGGAGATACCGGTAAAGTGCATAAATTCAGACGCTACATTTAGAAAAAAAACTCTAACACGTGGTGTAGCTAGAATCTATGTTTTGTAGTTTCTTGATACTGAACAAGCGAATGAAGGCAAGTTCTGCCTGTCAGCCTTTGCACAACGCTAGCTACTCAACAGTTCAGCGGATTTTCTCCACAATTGATATTCGCCAATCAATTTGGCTGATGTCGCGGCTATTTGAATTTGAAACCGATATTTTAATTTTGGGGTACTATACATGATATCCTTGGAACAAAATGGCTCAATTTTTTTTATGAACTTCGAGAAAGAACGTGCTTTGAATGCACCAAGAATGCACCACAGAAGAAATGCAAAGAATGCACCACTAGTTGCATTTTGGAACAACCTTTTTCCTACTCTCGGTAAGTAAATAATAGTTTTAATATATAATGTTATTGCATTATATTGCGTTTTTTACGCCAGCATTTGTTGTACTTACGCAGTGTGTGTGTTGGTGGAAATTTTTCTTGCCAACGCCTGATCTCCAATTATTCCATCAACACGACTCCACTCTGATGGGTCAAAACCATTGCAGGGCAAGATTTTCAGCATTGCATAGCAATGCAACGCATAAATCATTGAATGAATTCGGTTTTTGATTCATATTTTTGAACTGATTCGATTGAATGAATTTCTCTTAGTTTTACGATTCAGTTATTGAATTTTATTTTGTTATGGAAATTAATTGACGGCTGATGACAGAAAACGATATACGAAGTCTGCTTTAGCACCATACCTCATTAATAACCGCAATACAAATTTTATAATCATTTTCATTTATGGTTTCAATTTATTACTTTCTCGTCTTACTTCGTACTTTCATTGTCAAGAGAAGGTATTATAAATATGTTACAAAAATCAGCGTTTTTTAATAGAAAAAACATTTTTGTTGGCCGACTTGTTTCGTTGGACCCACGAAAAAGTGGATAAATATTGCTTCCATATATGTGCAGTTAATTATTTTCTCTAAGACGTGCTGTCAAAATTTAACGGGTACTTGATACCGAAAACTCGGTTGAGAGCAAAACGTGTGTTTGTCCGTGTGTTGATCTGTCCATCTGTCAATGGTGAACGCTAGCGGAAACACTTGTGAACCGTTCAGACGGTTCTCTTGGATCACCCACCGATGTGAAGCAAGCGCGCACGACTCTGGTCCCGCGGGCATTCCGCACCCAAGAGCCGGACGCCTGCCCGCGAGAGCGGTGCAAGTGCAAGTAGTGTTGCGGAGAGGGAGCAGGTGGCTCTTTCACACTGGGAACAGGGCGGTGAGTAGATTGAATGCCTGGGCTACTGATGCAATCACTGCCGTGAAAGTAGTATATGCACCCACTAATTTAAATGGGTAATGTCCCGGATTCGTAGCTATAAGAGCTATAATTCACAGTTTATTTTCTTCTTCTTATTTTCTTCCGCGCCGCGACAGCTCTTCAGCCACGCCTCTTCGTAAAAAGGCTCCTTTGAGAGATCATGGCTTCTCATGGTTCACAATCGCGTAAAGCACGGAGCCATACAACTCTCTCGATCACACCCAGCCACCTCGCAGCACAGAGGCCGGAAACAAGTGGACCAGTACCCATCTCACATTCAAGACTCTTTTTTCAAATGAACATAATACTTGTCATGCAAAAAGTAAATTCAATGTAATGTTTACAAAGGGAATTTTCACAGAAAGCACATTGCACTGCACTTCCTAATTTCAATTATTTCTTTTGGCGCAGGATATTTTCTTCGGAGGAGGACATCACAAAGGGAAGTATCGAAGCCATTTTCAAGTTATCAGACTGCAAACGAACGAATGAAGGAAGGACAATCGAATGGGCTCGAGGACACACAACCTTCTGTTATGTTGCCAGCACTAGCTGTCAAAACGGTCCTAACTCATACAAATCGCTCTATAGCATGCTGCGTTGTACAACAAACTAAATAAATATTGAGTAGTTAAACAGCGCTCCGGCGACTTGGTTCTCAAATTACAGAGCTACACGCTCCCTCTGTGGATTCATGAGGCCTGGCTCAGCGGCCTGTGCAGGGTTGTCACATGTGTTACAAGCACTTTCCCAACCACTACTATGGAAATTTTACAAATGACCTCCTCAATAAAACAAAATTCCCCAACTCTGAAGCGAAAAATATTCTCCGAATTACGGACCAAAATGAGCGGTCCCTGATGATTCCATAGCTGTCTCCTTTAATTCAAATAATTCAAATCAACCTGTCATCGTCCTCTGAGCAGGTCAAAGCCCCACACTATTTTCTTTTTCTCATTGTTTTCTTTCTCTGTGCGAGTCACTGATGGTTCACTTTTTCATACATTAAAAGTGTGAGAGAATAACGTCTATTGTTTCCTTTGTATTCGTAATAATTGAAAGAATAAAATTTCTATCTGAACTCCGAATGCAAATAATTTCACCAAAACATCCCCAAACATTTGCCGTTCATTTATATTCCCCATTCTTTCCCCACAATGAAAAAAAAATTAGAGACAAAATTCGCCAACATGGCAACCCTGGGCCTGTGGCTTACGTCTGCTTTGCTGCAACGCCTCCTCATTGGCTGATTCGTTCCCGCCCGAGATGCTCTGCCCAGTTCATTCTCCCTGTACCACGGCACTTCAACATAATCATCTTACACAAATTGTGCATTTAGCTCATAACCCCCCAAACTGTGCAGACAAAACTCAAGAAATTTATGTAATTGTTGCTGGATGCTTCATTGCTGCTGGGTGTTGCCGTCTGAAGGTACGGCGTGGCCGAGGAGAGAGAGAGAGAGAGAGAGGAGAGAGAGGAAAGAGGAGAGAGAGGAGAGAGGAGATAGAGGAAAGAGGAGAGAGAGGAGAGAGGAGAGGGGAGAGAGGAGAGAGGAGAGAGAGTGAGAGAGAGAGAGAGAGAGAGAGACGAGCGGGTTACGCTCGTACAACTTGCGTATATTAACATTCTACCCATAAGGCGCTGCATCCGGCGTTCTGAACCGTGCTCAACGCTTCGTCTTCGTACACTTCATCTGATAATTTGGCGAGTAAAGCAGACCTCCATATTAAAATATCGGTTTCAAATTCCAGGGACCGAAACATCAGCCAGATTTGTTGGTGAATATGAAGTTTCGAGTCAATCGGCTGCACGGTTTAGCCGCAAGCGTTGACCACAGACAGACCGATGTACAAACGGACATACAGTTAGACAGATCGACAGACAGACGGACGGACATACAAACGGACGGACAGACAAACGGGTGGACAGCCAAACGGACGGACAGCCAAGCGGACGGACAGACAAACGGACAGACGGACACACGGACAGGTGGGCAAACGAGCAGACGGGAAGACGGACAGACGGGCAGGCGGGCAGATTGACGGACAGACGGGCAGACGGACAGACGGACAGACGGGCAGATGGACAGACGGGCAGACGGACAGACAGACGTACAGTTGGACAGACGGACAGACGGACAGACGGATAGACGGACAGACGGATAGACGGACAGTCGGACAGGTGGGCAGATGGACAGACGGACAGACGGACAGACGGTCAAACAGCCACTGGAACTGTAAATGGTGAATTGTTTTCGGAAAAACCTTACTTTGAAGCAGAGCCAAGTTAAGTTTTCAATACAAAAATACAGGATACCCTACTCTTTGCCATATTATATAACTTTCCTGGATTTGTTGTGAGAAACAGAGGGGGTTTTGGAGGGGCAGGGCGCCAGTTTGCTGGGGTGCGAAAATTGAAAAATTATCGTATTTGTATACTAAAAATTATTGGATTTTTTCTGCGTTCTTACGTACTCCATGAAAAGCAAATCCGAGCCAAAAAATAATAAAACTAATATTGTTACGTTTCAGTAATAAATATCATTTGTTACCATTAGAAAGAATTACGTAGGCTTAGACTTTCCGTCGATACATGGGAATGTTGCTCAAACGTTGTTTACGAATTCAATATCTTACAGAACCGACACGTTAAGTTTAATATCAAACGGCGTATTATTTACAATATGAGTTTATGGCTAGGAATAGACGTACAGACTCCCGAGAGCGCCAATCTTTAAATCGTGCGTCTGGATTGAGATCGTTGGCAGTTGTAGAGTAACTTGAGCTATTCTTTCTATACTTTTAAAAGTGGTTACTTTTTTTAATTCAATCAGTTAGTATTGAAGGTTAGCGCGTTTTCATTTTTGATGTTCATTTATTTCAAGCTATTTTACTTTAGTTTAAAACGTTTGTTCTTTGTTGTGTCCTAGCACACGTTTTTCCCTATTTCCTCTCCGCACCGGTGCGAGAACTCTCGCCTGTTAAACTCTAACCTTCTCTATCCCGTCCCCCGCACCTAGTCTTCTGTTTTAATAGGGAAAGTTGTTAATGAAACGTATTTATTTGATTAAAAAGGTATAAAGGAAATATCCAATGTACTAACACAATATCAAAAATAAAAACAATGCAATTGATGCGGAAGAGAAATGTTCAATATATACACTGAATACAATGTATTCAGTATTATCGAGAGATATCTTGGAACAATTTCCAACACTTCCTTAAAAATATTTGAAGTAAATATTCAATATTCTTTGACAGCTTTACGCTTTTCTTGATCGTTACAAAAGTACTTATAAATCCTTTTACTCTTGAGAAAGATACGTGACTTTCCATTTCATTTAAATGCATCTCATTTGGGTACCTTAAAAGTTTCACCAACTCACTGTTGATAACGAAAATACTGGTACAGGTAAAACCCAAACCAAACCGAACAGGACCCGTCTTAATTCTTCGCTGTACGCCCACATCCTTCCACAGTTATGTATTATCCGCAAAGGTTTTATTGAGTCCTCACTTGGCTAGTTGTGAGAGGAGTAGGGAGTTTGGTTATTTTGACGAAAGGAATTTTTCATCAAATTGTATGTTTCTTTCTCGATGCAAAATAGTTTCTATTACACGAGAGCAAACATTCTGGTTATCAGATTTTGTCTAAAACGTTCGTTGCTATCATTCATCTTTAATTCAACTAATGTTGGCAAAGGAGTGAGGGTAGGTACTCCGGAGCTCAAGAAAACGTCCGCGTATAACACCAAGCGCTTGTAGACCTTGACAAAACGTTAAACGAATGTTTTCACTGCACGCGTAAGAAACAATCTTCATCGGCATCAAGAAATTATTAATAGAAGATCTAGTTGTTGCTGCGAGAGTGAATCTTGATTTAATAATTATGCAAATAAACCTCGTGAGTCTGCGTACACAAAAACCGTCAGTAGTGTAAGAAATATAAATCTAAGCCTGCAAACGTGACGTCAAAAAGATCACCAAGGATTGAAATATAGGTGGAATTGATAGTATCGATAAGTACTGAACTAGCAAAAATTCAATAGAATGTCCGTGAATATCTCATTCTATAGATTAAGGTGTGAGAGACGTTTCTTTGAAGCCTTTCTTCAACGTTTTAGTTTGTGAACGATATAGTTGACTTTGTGCTGTGGGTTACATTTGATATGAAAATTTGGATTCAGTTTTTAAACAAATCCGTTATATTTTTAAAGTCAAAGTGTAATATGCCATGTCTCCGTAAAATCCGCTGGCTTTAGAGACCTCAATAATAAAGATCGGTTGCGGGTGAGATCTGCAAAAGGTATGAATACTATTGAAATAATATAGGAGACGTTTTCCGAACATAACATTTTAATTAATTTGATTAATTCTTTCCATTTCATTTAAATGGATCTCTTTTGGGTACATCTCATTCAGGTACGAGGAAATTTGTAGAGATATAATACATCTCTGCATATTACAATCTCAATGAAATGTCAGATGTCAGATACAAACATATCGAACAACGTAAAACTTCTCTTTGTCACTTTCATCTCTCGATGTACTTTGATATGAACGTTCACATTTCCACACTTAATGGAGGGAGTGCTTTTCGATGACCAAAGTGTTCCATAACATGTATCAGCATACATACGATTCGCACTCAATATTGCTCCAGCAGATTCATGGCCATATGGATATAAATAATCTGTCCCTGAATTGCTGTCATTCTTTGATATTTGTGCTACATGATATTTGACTAAAAAGGGGAGTAGAAAATAAGTTTTGAAAGCACAGTTCATTATATTGGGGTCATTATTAACTGCTCATTCAATGACAATAAGCAAATTAAAGGCACTTGTTTGCAAAAAAGAATTTGACGTTGAACTGTAGTTCTCCCATAATTTATTATTCTTTGTGCTCAGTTTATTTTTAGGTTCTGAAAAATCTTAGTTTTTTAATTAATCCCCGTCGAAGATAACTTTTTATTGCCAAATTGTGCAATATCGATTTCTCATTTTATTTTACCCTCGTCAGATCAAAGGAAGACGTGCAGGATATGGCGCAAGGTAACACGTTGGCTGCATGACTGAGTGGGTGCGTAATCCCTCTTCTTTTGCAATCTGGGTGAATCAATTATCCTTTCCCGTCCTAAGTTTAGTGTATATGCGTGGTTTCACTGACACTTTTCTTAAACTCAACAACGCGATCTGGAGATTTCGGTCGTAAAAGCCTTGCCTTTTGAGCTGCTTTGCACCACTCTAGATTAAGGTTTATTAGTACTCTATAGAGATGGTTAAGGTTAGCGAGATACTCGCAATTTTGAAACCAAAAAATCGCGATGTTTGTAGAGCGATATCAGAACGGTGGATGGGTGGAATGGAACGGATGGGTGTTGAAATCATAACAGTCGGATTAGACGATTTCTAATGAAGTTAAGTAGATATGAGAAGTAAGATCTGGTTGTGCAGTTCCCGAGATCACTATAGTATTTTAATTTATTCTTTATATGAACCCCCGTGACTTTCTCAAAATCTAGAAAATGGTATTAATTCTGTTGCAAGAAATCGTTCATAGACGGACATTTTATGGCATAAATAACGACGTATTAGCTTTTTATAGTATGAATGATTGCGTCATCACACATTCAGCCAATCGCAGCGAGATAATTGTGGGCAGTTCTTTTTAAGATTACTTATGTTTTGTATGAGATTACAAAGTTTAGTTAATGTCAACTTTACATTTGCTATTCTGACTTACAATCTAACTTAATCTATTTTATTACTAACTCTAACCTACATCTGACGAGGGGACTCAGTGAATTGATTTATTCTATATGGCTGAATATGTCTAAGAATGTATGTAACAGATTCCTTGTTCGAATTTGACGTTCTGCATATTTACCCAGTTTGAGATTTCTGCTTTGGTTGATTAATTACAAATTTGAGGAAAAATTATAGGCAAGATAGGCAATATGGAGAGAGATTGATTTGTTGTTTAATTCGGTGTGACATTGCGTGTTGGAGATGAATCAGGGAGCTTGGGTGATGGATCCTAAGATTTTGTTTTGGATGACCTGCAATCTTTGAATGTTATATCTGGTAGCATTTGTCCATATTGGGTAGGCGTACAGGAGGAGGGATCTGAAGATTGATTTATATAAGATTATGGAATTGTTTAAAGACAGTTTATTAGTTTTATTTATGAGATATTTCAATTGAATAATTTTAATTCTGGCTTACTGAACTTTGTTGTCTATGTGAGTTTTCCAGTTGAGGGTGATGTCTAGATGCAGTCTTAGGTATCTAACTGCTTTATTATTTGGACTCCATGGATTATTTATTTTTAATTGGATGGGAAGAGAGTAAAGTTTAATCACTGAGTAGTGATACTGACCCGTACATTTGACACACCTAAACTGCAGGCCACAATGTGCCTGGGAATGCTCAAATCTCTGACAACGTTTACATTGGATTACATGAAACTTCATTATTTTCTGAATTCTTACGACACTAAAAAAAAGCGGTTAAGTTTGAAAATTTCTTTGCTTTAATAAGTATTTTCTAAATAAATTGCACATACAGGTATAGTGCATTTGCCTATATTGTAAAGTCTCGCTACTTTAAATATTGGGAAATTTAGTCTTGTTAGTTCCTGGAGTATTTCACTTTCCGAGTACCAAGTGGGAAGGTCAATCATTGCAATGGCTAACGTCTTTACAGAAGGATATTTAGAAGAACGGAACGCAATTTTCTCAGTTTCACAACATTTTCTAAAACTTCTATAATCACTTATGGAAGTAAATGAAATTTTAATAACGTCTATCTTCTGTTTGGTTGTGAAGTCGTCCTTAACGTACTTTTCAGTATCATCTATCAAGAGTTGGAAGTTATGTGCATTGTGCACTATAATTGAGGGTATTTTGATAATTGTATCGTTCAAAGGTTCTTCATCAGTTTCTAATGACCCTATGAGTTTATATCTACTTAAAACAGGAATATTGTATCTGGGCATTTCCTCTTCTGGCGAGAGTGACCTCTTTCGTTTGTGCTCATTACCATGTTCCTGCCTACCTTGTAGCTGGGGATGTTGAGGCTGTGATTGCTGTTGTGGAGGTATATGATATTGAGAAAGAAGTTGAGAGAGTTGCATTTCTACCATTTGTTGGTGATATTGGAGGTGTTGTAGTTGCTATTGAAGATGTTCATGCTGTTGTGTTATTGTTTGATCTGGGATGGATTGCACAAGTTTGCCGTTAAACGAGTTTTCACAACCATTTTCACTATACGTAGCGTCCATTGCGCTTCGAATTAGTTTCCCCGTAACGGAGCAACCACTCATTACCGGTCATTACCGGTAATTAATGACCGCTCATCACCGGTCATTAACTAGTGTAATTTGATTAATTGGCTTTCCTATGACTAAAATATTACACTTTTTCTAAACGTGGCACTATTCACAGGGCTCACACGAACGGCACTAGCACTGAGCGTTATCGCACTGATCGCTGTGGATTGGCCTCTGCCAGAAGGCGATAAGAGCTGCCTTGGACAACAAGCGTTCGCGTCGGCGGCTCGGACCGCACTGCGCGTTCTATCCTCGACAATAAAACGGAGAAGAAGGTTTGAAATGTGATTCAGTGATGCAAACAATGTCTATGTTGTTGGTTTGTAAGAAATACTGAAGTACTATTTTCTTATTGCTGATGCTAGATGCAGACCAACTCATTAGAGATAATTTTTTTTATAACAAAAAATTTACAATCTATTTTTTTTTACAAAATAATAAGTAAATATGTTGTTGTAGAATTGTTATGACAATGATTGATTTCCAGTGAAGGTATCCCATCGGTACTCTTCATCTACTTCTTCATACTATAACAAAAAGCTAGTATTATTTTGGGTTGGCTGCAAGTGGGATAGTTTATTAGCTGAGGGTAATGTTTCAGTTATTTGTTGAGAATCTATATGGGAGTTGTAGGGGTGAGGTTCTGGTTAGTCGATGCACTATTGTCTAGGATGTAGAGGGCTAAGTGGTTTGGATGGTTTTCAAGGCGCTGGAGATATTTTGAGCTGATAAATTCTATTCTTTCCAAGACAGTGGGCATTTTTAAGTCCTTGTGCAGTGCTGCATCAGTGATGAACCATGGTGCTGCCGCGATCATTCTTAGGGTCTTGGATTGAAATCTCTGTATGATCGAGAGATTACTCTTGCTTGCTGTGCCCCAGATTTGGATACCGTAGGTCCATATTGGAATTATGATAGCTTTATAAATCAGCAGTTTATTTTCCAGAGATAGGTTTGAGTGGTATCCTAGTATCCAGTATAGTTTTCTTGTTTGAAGTTGAAGGTCCTTTTTTTTGGCTAAGATGTGATGCTTCCATGTTAGCCGTTTGTCTAGATGTATTCCCAAGTATTTTACACTTTCCACCTGTACTATTGGATTGTTGTTGATGTGGACAGTAGGGCATTTGTTTTTTCTCAGGGTAAAGGTTATATGGGCTGATTTATTTTCGTTGATTTTTATTTTCCACTTTTTGGCTCAATCTTCAATCATTGTGAGATGTTCTTGAAAATGTCTTGATGCGACATTAGGGTCGTCATCCGAAGCTAATATGGCCGTATCATCTGCAAAAGTGGCTATGGTTGTTTTATCTGATTTTGGTATATCAGTAGTATAGAGCTGGTATAGGATAGGGCCGAGTACACTACCTTGTGGTACTCCGGCCTTGATTGGATGGAATTCAGATAATTCATTTTGATATTTGATTTGGAAGGTGCGGTGGGATAGAAAAGATCTGATAATGTTGAAGAAGGGATACGGTAGAAAATTCTTGAGTTTAAATAAGAGTCCATCGTGCTAGACTTTGTCAAACGCTTGGGCAATGTCTAGAAAGGCGGCTGAACAGTATTTCTTTTCTTGGAAGCAATACTCAATGTAGTTGGTGATTCTATTAACTTGTTCGACGGGAGAATGCTGTTGTCTAAAACCAAATTGATGATCAGGGACTAGGTTATTGGTTGCAATGTGAGGACGTATTCTTGATAGAAGAAGTTTCTCAAATACTTTGGATAGAATGGGAAGTATACTGATGGGACGGTAGGAGGAGGGTTCATGTGGAGGTTTCCCAGGCTTGAGAAAAACTTGAATTTGGGCTACTTTCCATTGCTCCGGGTAGTGCCCTGTTTTTATAATGCTGTTGAACAATGCAGTAATTATAGTCTTGCCTTTTCGTGGTAGTTCTTTGAGAAGAGGTGTTGTAATTAAGTCATAGCCAGGAGCTTTTATGTTTGATAAGGCGTTTATGGTTTTGGTAATTTCTCTGGGAGTGAAGTGCGGAATTGGAAGAGTCATTTGGTTTGGGGAGTTAAGATAATCTCTGATTTGTTGCTCTTGGTTGGTAGTTATAATGGGATGAGTCTGGAATACATTAGCAAAGAATTTGGCAAAGGTAGACACTTTTTCTGTGGGGTTTCTTGCCCAACACTTGTTTTCGTCCCTGATTGGGGGATTTGATTTGGTCGGTTTTTTTAGCTTCCCTGTGGCTTTAAATAAGGAGTAGTTGGTATCTTCTGTTGGGGTAAGGTTGGTTATGAAATCTTGAAACCTGTTGTTGTTGAATTCGTTTAGGAGGCGTTTTAGTTGCCTAGTTGCTCTGTTGTAGTTGGTACGGTCTTCAGGATATTTTGAAGTATGCCAGATTCTTCTTAGTCTTCTTTTCTCGGCTATTTTGTTCAAAAGAACTTTTGGATATTTCACGCAGCCTTGGGTGTAGTGAATTTGCGGTGTAGCGGTCCAAGCTGCTTCTTGAATATTTTGTATTAAATACTCAGTCGCTTCGTCTATGTGGTCAGCTGATTTTAGTGGGAATCGGATGTTTGTTTTCATAGATATCTGTTTTCTATACAAGTTCCAGTTTGTCTTTCTGTTCGTTAGTGACGCGGGAGGGGATTGTAGAATAATTTTGTTGCCGACTGTGATAATTATTGGAGTGTGGTCTGAGGACAGTTCGTGGGAAGATTCTATGATACAGTTAGTGAATGGGATTCCTTTTGTTATGAATATATCAATTACATCTGGGGTTTTGGTTAGGTCGGTAGGCCAGTAGGTAGGTTCTCCTGTAGAAATGGTTTCTAGCTGAAGTGAGGTAACTGCTTTCAGCAGTTCTCTCCCTCTTGGGGTGATGAGCCTGGATCCCCATTGCGTGTGTTTGGCATTGTAGTCTCCTCCCATCATGTACCTATTTCCTAGAGACTTAAAATAGGTTTCAAATCGTTGTTTGTCTATTTTGAATCTTGGAGGGCAGTAAATGGCACTGATGGTAATTGGTCCACTCCAGTCCATAATTTGTACAGTCGTTGCTTGAATATCCTGTTCCTGTACAGCTTCCTGTTCTTGATGTTTTATAGTGCTTTTTATTAATATTGCTGTGCCACCATGGGCATTGCCACTAGGGTGTTTAGTATCGTATAAAGTGTAGTTCTTCAGTTTAAAGTAGCTTCTTTCTGTGAAGTGAGATTCAGAGATGAGTAGCATGTCTATTTTGTTTTCGTTGAGAAATATTTCGATTTCTTGGCGATGATTTGCCAAGCCGTTGGCGTTCCAAGATGCAATGCGAAGGAATTTAGGCATTAGATAGTTTGGAGACAAGCGACGTTATGAGGTTAATGAGAGAGTTTATTTGTTGACTTTGCTGCATTAGTATGTTTTCAAACCTCTCAAAGGAGTGCTGTATAATATTCATAATGGAATGGATATTGTCGTTGTGTTCATGTCTTTCTACAGGCTTTGATCGCGCAACATCGGCCCATGTTCCTGCATTTACATGTCTGCTTCTTGAGTTTTCGTGAGAATAAGTAGTTTCAATGTTACTGTTTTGTGTCTGCACATGCATCTCTTGTTGAAACATTCTGTGTTTACTTGAGTTGTTGTACCCTTTCCTTTTTAGTATTTCTTGGTATACTTTGCAACCTTTGTAGTTGGCGGGATGATTGCCTTCACACAGAGCACAAGTCGGTTGACTTTGCTTTTCTTTTAAACACTTATCTGGGTCGTGTTCTTTTCCACACTTAACACACCTATACGGGTATGCACAGTACGACCTGGTATGTTCATATCTCTGACAGTTTTTGCATTGTACTATCTCGCGTTTCAGGCGTGGTGGTTCGAAAGCAACAACACAATTTAACAGTCAGTTAATTTTGAACACTTCTTTGTTGTTAGGTTTGGGCTCAAGGTCTACAAAAAATAGAGGCAGAGGTGATTTAGTTAGCCTGTGGCGGACATTTATAATGTTTCTAACTTTGTGGTCCCTTTCCAGAAGTGCAGCCTTGATATCTTTTACATCTAACGTATGATGTATGTGTCGCAAGACAACTCTATACGCACGTTCTTGTTTCAACTGGTATGTATAGTATACGTGACTGTTGGCTGATAAATGTTTTATTATTTCCCTGTAGGTATTAGGAGTTTTCGGCGTTATTTTAATTTTGTCGTTTGCTAGAGATTTTATTTCGAAATCTTCTGTTTTTAAGGCTTCCTTTAAAAACTTTATCATAGCTGGAACATTATTCACATTTGGCACGAAAATTGGAGGTACAGTGGTTTTTGGAAAGGTTTCCTCGTTGTTTTCTGTTGTGCCTTCTATATCAAGAGCACTGAATTGATTCTTGGTGGGAACTGTATATACACTAGTATTACTATCGCAAGACGCTGTCTTTTGCCTTACCCTTCTATTAGCATCAGGGTCGAGGACGTCAGGGTTCGGCCTCTTTGACCGAGCTGGTGTGTATATTTGCCATACATTCTGCGTCAGGTTGACGGGAGCAGATGAATCATGATCCATGCTGTTGCTGTCGCTGCCTGTTGATTCTTCGGATGACATTTCTTTAAGTAAACAGCTTCCCGGGTGTCAGTAGCATGCAATCGCACTACATGCTACTGATCCTACCCGAAAATACTTCGGTAATCGACTGAGTTTTAGTATATGTTATCTTTTGTTAGGTTGATTTGAATATGAAGAGAATGAAACACCGTTATGCTTCACAACTGTAACTGTTCACTTAGAGCTAGTGCGCACTGGTTATTATCGCTAGACTTTTCCTTATCTTGGCGCCCTCGCGGGCGAGCAAGGTAAGACACTACGGAGCTGCGGGCACGATCCGCACACCACAGCGGTCAGGCGAGTACTGTTAGAGATAATAAATGACTAAATTTAGGGTGCGTCATGAGCAGTGCTTACTATAGGAGGCTATGGCTTGTTGGATATTTTGAACAATGATTGGTATAATAGAGTTTATGATATTAATAAAGTGTGTAGATATAGAGTTGATATTGTGTACGAATAGAGAATTTAAAAAAACTGTATTGTGGGGCATTTTTTTTGGGGGGGGGTAGTTTTAGAAGTCGCTAGGTGATTGGTTTTGGGTGTTCTTTGATTGCTGGTGAGTTGCAGATACATACGTGAAGTTTGGTATGTGGGTCATTTGAAGTAAGTTGGGAAAATGATTGGTATTAGGGGGAGGAGGTTAATGGTAAGTTCTCGACTTTTGTGGTGCTTGGTGGGAACGTTTTGATTTATTTTCCAAAATTGTTTTAAAATATGAGCATTCTGTTGTTCGGATATTAGCTCTGCGCGCCCCGTCACAGTTTTTACATTTCAGAGGGCATGAGGCTGAATAATGATTCTCAGAACAATATAGACAAAAGATTAGATGGTTACAATTGTTTTTAAAATGCCCGAAATCCGAAAATCGGAGACAGTGTATTGGTCCTTCAACTTCACGAATTCTTTCAGTTTTTACTTTTAGAATACTTAATACATTTGTTTTAAGAATGATTTCAATATTCTGCCTCCTGAATATTCAGCGGCTACCAATGGGATTGGTGAATTGTTCTGGTGTAATCTGGTAACACTAATGAGAGTATAATGTTTAGCTTTTAGATCTCGGTATAGAAATAGAGAGATGAATGTTTTTGAAGACCACAGAGAACTTTTTGATGCTTGGGTCCTTGTAAGTATGGAATTGTTTATCAATGCTTATAAAATTTTTAATAGCTTTTCTGAAATCATCTATTTGGTTAAACTTAATTTTGCTTTGTTGTTATTAAAGGTTGATGTAAACTGGTTAGTAATGTGGGTTTTAATTTCATTGTTTAGTTCTACAATGTTTTCAGCATTGTTAATATGGATGGGAGAGATTGTAAGATTTTCGGAGTTTTCAGGATCGGTCATGTCACAGCGCAGGCTTCCGCGGCCGGAGTCAGTATTTACTTGGCTGTCCGGGTGACGCTGCGTCCATGGCGAAGGTGCCGACGTTTCGGTCGTCATTCTGCGACCTTCCGCATTACGCCCTGAGGAAGGTCGCAGAATGGCAACCGAAACGTCGGCACCTTCGCCATGGACGCGGCGTCACCCGGACAGCAAAGTAAATAACAGCAACGGTCATGTTTCGGGCTACGGAACTTGATTCGCTTTCTTGCAGGTCCCTTAAAGGGTCAAATCTATTTTTAACAGGAAAATCGTGATCTTTAGAATGGCTAACACGATTTTTTGCATGTGTAGATTTGGATCACTATACCCTCGCTTACCGCAGGGCTGTGGGACATTGGTTCTACAGTTGTACTGCGCTGGTATTACCGTTGCACTTTGAAGAACTTGCAGTTCCGTTGGCCAGCAGAAAGTTACTGACCTTATTTAGTTACCATTAACATTGCCATATGGCATTGGTCCACTTAACATGTGAGGCTGATGCGATGGAGGTAGATGATATTTCACGAGCGTCGCCTTCTTGGTAAGCGATTTCCATTTCGCTCTCCCTATTATAGACCTGAGCGAGGGCATCTACAATACACTGGCGAATGCCAGTGTTTTCGGCTGAAAATGTTGCACTAATGTGTTTGAATATTAGCACCTCACAATTAGTTAGAGTTCTTGATAACTGTTACTGTAGCACTTTAACTTTCACTGGAATACATAACACGGTACGAGGCGAGGCACAGCGTCGTGAACAGGCCTGTACTGTGCGACTGCTCGCAGCACAATGAAAATGTATGGGGAGGCAAGGTAAACGGAACAGCCTACCACGTTTCCTCGCACGGATGTGAAATACCTGACATGTCTCAAGGATGTTATTGCGCAAAATTAATTTAGATTCTCTTATAAATTTAAAATGCTGTTATAAAAAATATCGAATGCAACTCGTTTATAATGTTGCTTTATTGCATTCGTACAATTTTGCAAACTCGCTTCTAATGTCACTCGTTTTCAAAACATGTACTCATGCAATAAAGTTTAATATTACAAACTAATTACATAAACTACTATTTTGTACACAATAATTGTGATTATGAGTTATAAATATTTTTATTTTACAGAACTTCTTTTGCCACTATTCAACGTTACTAGTTCTTAAACTTCAAATACCGCACAATTACACAGTTTTGAATTTCTAATGTAATATTTATACTTTATTTTTACATTTCTAACGATAATAAATTATTATTTATAAAATTGATATTTTTTTGTGGCTCAGTTTGCACGAAAATTGCTCAGTGTATGCCGTTAACGTCAACCGAGCGCGCCTCTTCTTTTTAGATTTAACGGTTCGTCGCGCCGGTCCTTCGGAAGACAAGGCAGAGGCCGAGGCCCAGCGCCCACCTGCGCCTCGCGCCGCATCGATTACACTTAGAGCAACACCGCCCGCGCGTCGTCCCGCGCGCAGCCCCATCGCCCATCAGCCCAATAAAGAAAACTCCCTTCTATTTTTCCGCAAGTGCCGCACGGATGCTCCTCCGATGTCGTTATGCCCCATTCCATTAGCATCGACCGCTCCCTATGGCGCTCCTGCCTGCCACCCCTCCGCCCACCCCCGCCTACTCGTCGCCCGCACCGCGTTCCCCCGTCTCCCATGGTTTCCGCCAATCCCGCCAATGCATCCGCCAATCCCGTCGCCCACCCCGTCGCCGCCCCGTCGACCGCTTCATCGCCCGCCTTCGCCCCCACCGCCCCGTCGCCCGCCTTCACCCCCCGCCCCACCGCCCGCCCCGTCACCCACCACGTCGCCCACCCCGTCACCCGCCCCTTCGTCCGCCCCGTCGACCGCTTCATCGCCCGCCTTCGCCCCCCCCTGCCCCGCCGCCCGCCCCGCCGCCCACCCCGCCGCCCGCACCGTCCCCCCCCCTCGCCCGCCCCGTCGCCCGCTCCGTCACCCAACCCGTCCCCCACCCCGTCACCCAACCCGTCGCCCACACCGTCGCCCGCCCCCCCCGTCGCCCGTCCCGTCGCCCGCCCCGTCGCCCACTCCCCATCGACTACGTCGTCCCGCTCCGCCCGCCTCGAGGCGGCCTATATAGACACACGTCGTCGCGGCGAGTGCGGCGTGCGTGCGTGCGTGTGGGCGCGTGTGCTGTCTTCGCGCGCGAGCGGGCGCGTTCCTTTTTACGCGCGTCGCCCCCGCCCCCGCCCCCGCCCGGCCGTCGCGTGTTTATGCGCCGTAAAATAATAACGACGCGCGCTGGATTCGAGGCGCCTCGGGCAGTGGGCGACGCGTCCGCCCCGCGGCCCAAACGCAGCGAACCCCAGGGCGCGAGACTCCGCCGCAGCGCTTTGGCGACACTGAAGTAGTTGTTTGTCCATTTACAGTATTCTAGTCGTTTATTACTTCCATTGGAAATGTAGTGAACTCTCCTTAACAACTATGTTATCTTTCATTAACTTTCGAATGTGGATGTATAAAGAAACCCTATTGACTACCCAACTAATCTTCTATTTAAGAATTTGAAAGCATTAAAGAAAGATACTACAATATTTTGCTTACTTATGTTAAAAAAATAAACACAACAATTCTATAAACTAGTAGACATATAACACAAAACGCACAAATGAACCTTACTTATCAGAATCAAAAATACTTACACCTGCAGGGAACAATTATATTGCTAATTTTGGCTCAAGACAATACAACTCTTTTAGAGAACAATACAACGCTCGACTGTAAATCCCAATTAATTCAATTTAAAATCAAACACAATGATAATAAAATTAATACCAAAGGAATAACAGAAAGCATATTTTCAATGAGACTGATTCCTTATCTTTATAAACCGCTGACCGACTCTAATTTACTGTAAGTTACTAGTTATGTTACTTCTTTTAGTTTTTCTACTTTCTGATATACGTATGTACATACAGAGAAATATACGTAGTATAGAAAGAGTTATATTATGATGCACGAAGACACGGCGGATTTTCGGCCAAAAAATTTCATTCCTGAGCCCTTAATGCGGTAAAAGTGGATAAATCTACTTACTAAATTGAGAAAAACATTCTCTAAACGTAGCGCAATCAGAATCCCTATTTCGTAGTCCTTGATACCGAAAAACCAATTGAAACGTCGGTCCGTCCGTCTGTCTGTCCGTCTGTCTGTCTGTCCGTCCGTGCTTATGAACACCACTAGCGCCTACACAATACGTAGGTTTTTTTCGAAATTGAAGAACCCCTTATCGATCTGGCTCGAATCGAAGCTTAAGGATTTCGAAAAATATTCCTTAAAATTTGGGGATGTTTCACACGAAGCCCTCCTCTGCAACAGGGCTGGCTAATAAATAATATAAGCTATTATTATTATTTGTATTATTCACAAGCATACGTATATGGCAATATTTCTACAGTTCTGCTACAATCCTTTATCTTTCAACAAAATAAAAATCGTTATTATATTCCTATAGTTCAAATGGTCACTTGCAGTTATTTGATTTGAGTCTTGAAAGTAGAAGTATGATTCAAAAAGAATAGTGGTGTGGCAACAGTTCATGCAACAGTTGCACCACACTTTACTCGTAACTACCGCAATAATATCCTCTCCGTAGCTCTGTCAGCAGAGGGGCGGCAGTGCCTTTCAGCTGTCATAGAAAATGAATGACAGCGCTTTCGGTGCGCGCTCTGGCCTCGCCCCTTTTTCAGACACTATTTTATAATTTATAACTGCTTAGCCCAAAGGCCTTCCACAGTACGATACATTGAGGGTACATTGAACTATGTTAACATCGATTAGGAATCATGATTGACAGAAGAATAAATTGAGTAAACGGACACAAATAGATTCAATGTGTTTGTGAAGCCACATTAGGTATATGATGGTCATGGAGGGTAAAAAAACTCAGCTTTATTCCACGCTGGGAATAAGGATTTTATTTTCCAATTTTGAAATGTACGGCTGAGGGAACCTGGAAGGGAGGACTTGGGTTGGTTGTTAGTGATTCCGGGCGTGTCAACTACTAAGGTCATTAGTCCCGTAAGTGTAATACATGTTTTTCTCTGGAGGTAGCGCCGGTCTTCCCCCGCTGGAGAGCGAGATGCGGTGCTGATCTACCGGCGACTAGCGGGGCTTCCCCCAACCAGATATATCCTACCAGTGAAAAACCGCCCAAGCCGGGAAAAGTTCTAAGCTCACGGCATGTGTGGACGTGTGGTTCATGTGTGTGTAAGGGATGAGGTTAGAACAAGTAATAGGAAGGAAAGATCGCGCGCGGTCCGTTTGTTAGGGAAGTGCTCCGGCATTCACTTGGTGTTGATCGGAGAAAGCACGGAAAATACCGATGAAAAAAGCCGGCCTCTAGAATTCTCCTCCAGACAGCGACCGAATCCAACCTAGCGCTGTGAGTCGTATCGAAATCCTGCCACGGTGGGAAGTGGAGGTTTAGGATCTCCCGGTCAGAGGGACTGCAGCGACATCACTTGATGAACTAAACCATCTCTCCCGGTGGGGATTTGGGAATAGAAGCGAGAGAATTTTTCAAATTGTCATGCCTATCATTATTTTGTCATCAAGTTGTTTTCATATTTATTTTATGTAATTTTAGCAGTGTTCATTTCTGCAATGCAAAAACAGTACTGCGCTTTGAATTTTTATATATATATTTCATTTAACTATTTTTGCCAATCGATTCTGTATCTCATATAAACGTGTCAAATGGCAATACTTGGTGTGAGTATTCGAGCTCATTCGAGAAAACTCAAGCAGTTTCACAATTCTCATCAGTTCCACGAGTGGTTAGTTGCGAGAATTTGTAGGTGTATGCACGGAGAGAAGCCCCGGGTCTACTAATTCATTTGAAATTGTAGCTTCTCTTCACAAGTAGTATCATCGTCTTAGCCATCGGTCATCTTTATAAATCTTATTGCGTTGTCCGACTGTGATTTCAATGTAACTACCTGTTTACTTCTTTATATATTTATCTAGATGATATATAAATTATATCGATTGCTTTTATTATTTTTATCTGTCCGTTTTCACGTAGTACAACTGCAATGTTGTTTTCACGTTGAACAACTGCAATGCTATTTTCTATGAAGGCAAAGTCACAGTTTTTTTGTCGGGCATGTCTTTAACTACTGTTCTCTTCAAATTATTATTTTCTTTACTACAAAGATTTCTTTGAGAGTTTTTAACTCAAAGCATATTAGGTCGGCGCCGGATCTCGCCCTCCAGCGGGGAAGACCACCGCCACCTCTCGAGGGAAACGACATGGACGGGGGTGATGAGCTCAGCGGCGGACGGGCCGGGAATCGCTCTCCGCCCAGCGACCTCCCTCCGGTGCCTCCGGCGCCTCCGGTGCCTCCGGTGCCTCCGGCGCCTCCGGTGCCTCCGGCGCCTCCGGTGCCTCCGGCGCCTCCGGTGCCTCCGGTGCCTCCGGTGCCTCCGGTGCCTCCGCTGCCTCCGGTGCCTCCGCTGCCTCCGGTGCCTCCGCTGCCTCCGGTGCCTCCGCTGCCTCCGGTGCCTCCGCTGCCTCCGGTGCCTCCGCTGCCTCCGGTGCCTCCGCTGCCTCCGGTGCCCCCGGCGCGTGCGCTGCGCCAGGCAGCCGAGGCGGCGGCGCCGCACTGTGCGCATTGGAACCTCGCGGCGCGCGCGGGGGGGGGCGCGTTCTGATAACTCCCCGAGCCGAAAGGGCCGCTTCCTGCTGAGTGCCCTGTGCCGCGGGGCCGTAAAGGGCGAGGAGGACACGCGCTCTCCAAACGCCGGGCGAGATCGAGATGAGACACTGCCCTGCGGAGAGCCTCGCGAACATCATGAAAGCAAGTCTTACGTGCAGATTGCAAACTGCTTTTTGAGGGCAGGGCATTCACTTGCAGATTTCACGCTCTATTTGTTATTTTTGCCCTATCAATTGTATTCTTGCCTGGAATGGAGACAGAGGTCTTTAGATTTTGCAAACACTGGGCGTTGTTGTGATGTGTGGATTCGATTCCATTTTCTCAGTTTACTTTACGAGATATTGGGGTAACTTATATTTTGCAAATATAACTATATATATTTTAACGGACAAGTAAAAACACAAATCCAATGATATACATATTGGCATATGTTAGATAATATTAACATTCTTTCCCTTCCCCGAGCCCGCAAGGGCAGCGCTGTGGGACTATGGCGGACTGTTACTTTTAAAATACTCGTTAAACACTAGTCGCAAAAATTACTAAAAAATGCTTATCTAACATATAATATTGTCATCATTGGATATGTCTTACGCTCGTCATGATAGACTGAAAAAAATACGAGAAGTTTTATTTGAGAAAACAAAGTTACCTCTTATATCTCGTAAAATACAAGTGATGATACTCATAACAATTAGCCTCATTCCCTCACGCCCTTCAGTGGAAACTGCATTACAATAATTTCATTGCATATCAGACTGGATTCGTAAAAGAAGAAGATAATGGAATGCTCACATAGACAGAATGGAGAAAGATATAAGAGATTTCAACGGAAATATACGTTTTGGGGCCTTCTGATCCCGAAAATGTGTTTTTTTAACCGTCAGTCCGTCAGTCTATCTGGTCTATGTGAACAACACCTGCACCTAAACCATACGTAGTAGTTTTTTCCAAATTGAAGAAATCCCTGTCCATTTGGCGTGAGTCGAAGCTCGGCGATTTTGAAAATCATTCATCATTTTTTGGGGGTACTCTACGTGAAGTCCCTGTGTATTTTCAAAATTTTCTCCAATATGGCTCCATTTTTTAAAAAAATTCTTCTAAGAATATAATAAAATACACTTACAAAGGTGGCATAAGTCCGATTTTCACGGTTAACTCAAAATTTTCGAAAATTTCATAAGTTTGAATTTTTTGGCGTTGACAATTACAAAATTAAAGTTCGAGATTTTTCCTTCAAATAAACATTTGGGCCTTAATTAATTCTTTCATTAAGGCCATATAAAGTTTTTGAAAATGTTAGTAGTTTTCGCGTATAGTTCGTGCAATTTGTGCAATTTTAAAAAATTACAGAAACAAGATTTCCTCAAAAATGGCCCCAGATGTTTTCTTTAAACGTTTAGTAGGAATTGTATTCTATGAGATGACATAAACGCCATATTGCTCTATTCTTTTCTTTTTTCAAAAATTACAAAAAGGAATTTCTACTTGTCTCTCACGTTAATATTTACATTAGCAGCAATTTGTTCATAATATTAAGTTTATGAATACAAGTGCTTTCAATAATGTCATACACAGACTCTGGAAAGCTCAATAGTTTTCTGTGAAAACTGACTCAAAATTCACCATTATCAGAAACGCTCAAATGCCATTTTCTCATAAATGGCTCCAAATTTCTTCAACAAACTTTTCGAACGGGTGTGGCAATTGTACACAAAAAATACCCAAATGTAATTGTTTTGAAAGATCTCTCCAACCCTTAATAAGCGCACATTTACAACAACAACAACAACAACAACAACAACAAAAAACCTCACAAAAATGGTTCCAAACTTTCTTTAAACTTTTGGTAGGTATTACGCTAAATGCACTCAATAAGATAACATAAACGCCATATTGCTCTATCCTTTTATTTTTTTCAATAAATAAAAAAGTTGTAATTTTTTGACTTGTCTTTCACGTCATTAATATTTATATTAGAAGCTATGTATTCACATTATTATATTTATGAGTACATATGCTTTAAATAATGTCATAATAACGCCATTTTCTCATAAAGTGCTTCAATTTTTTTCTCCGCATTTCTCGGAAGAATAGTGTCAGTTGCACTTTTTAACATGACGTAAAGTTCGTTTTTTAGTATTTTTTTGTTTTTTCAAAAATTATACAAATATATTTTTTTTAAATTTCTCTCTCGTGGTTCTTATGTACATTTCCAGCAATTTGTAAACACTATTTTATTTGTGAGTTAATGTGATTAAAATTAATGTAAGTTAGGTTTTTCGAAAATTCCAAAATTTTCCTGAAAAACAGCTTCAAATTTCGAATTTACTGTATCACTTAAATCCTCTTTTCTTAAAAACGGCTCCGAATTTTCCAAAGAAAATTGCCAGGTTTTACTGTTATTTAATATTCATTAAATAACACTTTCGTTATACAATTAGGAAACCGAAAAATTAAGACAATGCCAAACAAAATGTATTTTGGGTGGCGATAGATGGCAGCTGGTAAGAGTATGTGGCAAGTTCGTATAGCTAGCCGAAGCCAAACGAAATAGAAAAATAAGAAGTGAAAGTCTGCCAATCTGAAGCATCAGTAGTTTAATATTGAGGATTCCTTCGCCCTTGAGGATTGGATTCTTCACGTGGATTAACCACTCGCTCTGAAATACCGCCTGGCCTATGCTGTAAATCAGATGTAATTTGGTTTTATTATTTTTAATTTATGAAATCTTTTTCTTCTTAATTGTTGATTAATGTTCATCGTTGCCCTCACCTATGTATATTCATTACATCCTGCATGGTTATGAAATAGCTATTGTATTACGAAACTTCATCTTCTTCGGTGTTTATCAGAGAACAAGATTATTTTATGAGCATTATAGTTTTATTTATTTTTACTACCCTATTTTAATGCATGTGGTTTTTAAACCCAATTTAGGTAAGGGATTATTCTGGTGCAATGAATCACGTCCGTGCCCGAGCAATACAAATCTGTGACGTTGAATGACGATCACAACGCGATCCATGTGTAAATGTATAATTAAGGAATCGCATTGTTGAGCTGCACATTTATGCTCCAATCTCTGACAGCACAATAGAAATTTTATAAAGAAATAGACATAGTTCTTAAGAGCTATAACTCAAAAGTGAATTTCGTTTGGGGTGACTTTAGTAGCAAAGTTGGTCGCTTGGAAAATGAAGATGAAAATTGTATACAATCGTATGGCTATAGAAACAGAAATTCAAGAAGTAAAAGGCTAATAATATTCTCAAAAAGTCAAAATCTACAAAAAACACACATGCTTTAAAAAGAAATGGGAAAATAAATGTACATGGTTAAATCGAAGAGCAAACATAAGAAATGAAATATATTATATTTTATGTAATAATCTAACAATACTCTCTGATGTGGAAGTAATAAAAAATGTTCATAGCGACCACAGAATGATGAGGGCAACGATGAATATTAATCAACAATTAAGAAGAAAAATATTTTATAAATTAAAAATTATAAAATCAAATTACATTGACATAAAGAAATACAAAGAGATCGTCAAATAGAAGATCAGAGAACTTCAGAAAAAATGAAGAAAATAACATTCACACCTTTCCAGAAACTTTCCAGAAAAGGTAATAGAAAGTTCGGTAATGAACTCCAAAATAAACTGCAACATAATCGAATGGATTTTTGTTACTGTATAAGACCTTATTTTAAATGAATTTAGCAATACGTTACAATCGTAATCTACAAGTTTCTGCTAAATTTTCTGATTTTGATTTTTATAAATTACATGAGTAAATATAGTTTGAGTATTTTCCGTACTTGTGGTCATTTCTGCAAGGACGCAAATGACCACAACTTTTTTTAACCAGTTCAACATTCACTATCTTCCTCCCATTGCGCAACTGTTGTCTACATTATACCTGCGTCATAATACAAAAGATTGCACTGCAGTGCCTCTATCCGGCGGGTGAAATACGGAAGACAGAATGTCATATTGTAGAACGATTTAATTTCTAATCAATTACGCAAAAATAATATAATTGCTTTTCAAACATCTGAGTAATTAAAAGTGAATTTGCGTAATTAATTAGCAATTACATCATTCTACAAGATAGCAGATTTGGTTTAGTAGTAACCTACCGTTAAGGTACCAGTTTAAATCTTAAAAGATTGTCTACCTTTAATTTCTCGCAAGTTTCAAGGGCAAGTAAATTATTTTTACGTAATAAATTAGGATTTAAATTGTTATACAGGAGGGCACATTTGTTTTTGTGATTTGAGAAATTGAGAATTGTGTTTTTTGAATGTGAGAAAAGTCAAGTTCATAGATCTCAGCTCTGATAAAAGATATCTTGGTGGAGGGTTTGACGTTATTTTTATTTAATATGCTCAGGAATAGCTCATTAGATATAACAGGACACACATGAGAGATAATAACTCGTACTTTTTTATTGATGAGTGGTCGAATATTCAGTTTTTGATTATTAATAATTATAAATCTGTGTGTGTTCACAATATGTTCAGCAATCTTTTGAGTTGAGAGGAAAAAAGAGATACTGGTATTTGAGATTCTTGAAACATAACGAATAGATATTAAGGTGTTAACTATTATTGAAATTACATAACGAATAGATATGAAAGGTGTTAACTATTGTTGAAATTTTAGATACGTAATCATTGAGGCTAATACCTTCTTGAGCTTCAATCATAATTGCTTGGTTTTTCTTAGGGTAAACTTCCGATTGTACCGCAAGAGAAAAGGTTTTGCTTACTTTTTTATCAGTAGTCTCTGAGATTGTTGTCATTGGTGGTAGTTTACATCGTTGTATGATGCCAGCTGCTGGGGAGGCTGACTTTTGAATATCAACTGTCTTTTCTGTTTTAATCGATGAAGAATATAACTCGCAGCGTGACTCACAATTGCGTCTACCGTTCACGGACACACCAGGACGACTCCATCTTTCACTTTACTGTTTTATTTTATCAAAAAAAGATTATTGTCTAGCAAATATTGACCTGTAACTTGTAATTTATCTAAGAAACCAGATAAATGCGTGGCCTCCACTTCCCCCAAATCTGTCGTTAGGGCCCTCTTGCCTTCCGTTCTCTTCAACTCAGCCACTTTCAGTTCACGTAATAACTTTATAAATCACTTGACCACATGATGCTAGTAATGACTCTACACCTCATACCAATTGTAAGTGTTGGTAAGAAGTTACTTATTATATTAAATAGAAAATGAAATCTATTTACAACGTCGTTGACAGTTTTGCCCATGAGGATAATAGTAATGTTAAAACGCCCGCATTCACTTTCTTGTGCTCTGTATTTTAGAGGCCGCATGTTGGGATCCTTCCCGACTACACCAAATTCACGACCAAGATAAAATTGAGGCCGCTAAAATAGCTGGTATCCGACTCGATCCCAACAAATTAGTGCTTCGCATGCTTTGCAATAGTTGGCTACTCTTAGTGCTTCGTATAAGGTGTGTATACCTTTCTAAGGAAACTAACAGCAAGCTACTCACACTGGCATGATTAAGCAGATAGGATCATGATTTCAAAATTAGAAAACGAACGCAGCGATCTAATAGGGGAAATTCTCCTTTTTAAATCGAAGAATAAACATCTGGGCAGTTTTCCTGCGAAATAATACGCTCAAAATATTGTGAAAATTAATTATTAAAATAAAAATGTGAGGAACTTGTGATATTTTATAAATGTCACGTTTGATACGTGGAGATATTCATTGTAATTATGCTAATTACGTATGCAAACATATGCATATTATATTTGCAAATATGTTAATATTTGTCAACTATATAAATGTAAGTATTGATTTCTAACAAACGTGCGGGATATTTTGCATATGAAAAACTGATCCCTCGCTTCTTCCTCCCACTTGCCAATAAATGAAAAAATATCGCAGTATTTTAAAAGAAGTGTTTTAAACTAAATCGAGATATGGCACGCTCCAGTCTTACTATGGAAAGAAACGTTCCAGAAAAAGTAATATAAAGTTCCGTAACGTTGGACCCCAGAATAAACTGCAACATAATCGAATGGATTTTGTTACAGTATAAGACCTTATTCTAAATGAGTTTAGCAATACGTTATAATCGTAATCTATAAGTTTGTGCTATATTTTCTGATTTTTATAAATTACATGAGTAAATATATTTTGAATATTTTCCGTACTTGTGGTCATTTCTGCGAGGACGCAAATGACTACAACATTTTTAACCAGTTCAACATTCACTATGACTCTCCCATGGCACAACTGTTGTCTACATTACACCTGCGTCATAATACAAAAGATTGCACTGCAATGCCTCTATCCGGCGGGTGAAATACAGACGACACAATAATGTTATATTGTAGAACGATTTAATTGCTAATCAATTACGCAAAAATAATTAATTAAGTAGCGAGTAATTAAGAGTGAATTTGCGTAATTAATTAGCAATTACATTATTCTACAAGATAGCAGATTTGGTTTTGTAGTAACCTACTGTGAAGGTACCAGTTTAAATCTTAAACCGAGCCGGTAACCGAGTGTGACCAGCTCAATCTTAAGCCACCGCACTATAAATTATGAAACAAAATTGAAGAGCAAAAATAAATAATTTTTGTGTAGTTAATTAATAATTAAAATGCTCTAAATGCTGGCATATTTTTATAGTAACCGATTATGATAGCACCAGGTTAAGAAAGGTACCACTGGGGTGGCTACAAGCTCAGGTCTGTCAACTTTTCAGGTTGGTATCATAGTCAATTAGCACCATTGACAATGTGCTGGGGAAAGTCTCCATTCTGTGAGTTGTAGACCAGGCCACGACGAAGCCAGAACCCAACAGAGGACTCCAGCGGCTTTGATTGGTTGGTAGTGATTCCGGACGCGTCAACTCCTAAGGCCATCAATCCAGTAAGTATAGTGCATGTTTTTCCTTCAGGAGGTGGCAGTGGTCTTCCCCCGCTGAATGGCGATAACTGCCGCCGACCTACCATCAGCTAGCGGGATTTTCTCTGACCAAGTATCTCCCACCAGCGGGGCACCACCCCAGCCGGGAGAAGCTCCAAGCTCCCGACGGGTATCCCGGCATATGTCGTAGTGTAACGCATGTTAGTGTGTGTGAAGGGGTGAGGAAGAGACAATGAAGAGGAAGGAAAGATCGTGCGCGGTCCGTGGCCCTTGTGTTAGAGTACTGCTCTGACATTCAGCTGCTGTTGATCGGAGAAACCACGGAAAACTACCGATCGAAGCAGCCGGCCACTACAATTCTCCACCAGACAGCGACTGAATTCGACCTAGCTATCTAACTAGTGTGAAAATCCTGCCACAGTCGGAACTCGATCCAAGGACCTCGCGGACAGAGGCCCTGAGCCACCGTCCCGGTTCCAGCGTCTCGGAGCCCCTTCTCTTCTGCCCATGACGCTCATCGGAGCGCTGGCTACGGGCGGGACGCCGGACCTCGGGGCGCCCGTGCGGAGGATTTCAGTTCGCCGCCAGGACGCGACACAAGGTCCTGGCCCGTTGAATAGTAACACCTAAGTCTTTTACAACATATACAGGTTCTAATGATTCTTTATGCATTGCGTAACTTGTTCTTAGATATGTTATATTTATTGTATAAATAATGAAACAACATTTTTTAATATTAAAGTACAGATCATTGTCTAAGCTCCATCTGGCGTTATTAATATCAGCTTACAATTTATTTGAATCATTTTCAATTAAGATATGAATTTTCAAATCATGAGCAAAAAGTAAACATTTTGAATTTTAAATAACACTAGGTAAATCATTAGTATAAATTAGAAGGAATATTGACCCAAGATTCGAACCTTAAGGCACTCCTGAATCAGTTTTATAAACGTAATAATTGGGTAGATGAAATTTAACATATTGCTATCTATTTATGAAATATGATCTCATCAAGTTTAACTTTTACTTCGAAAATACGAAAAAAACAGTTTAGCTAAAAGTTATTTGTGATTAATCTTTTTCAAAAGCTCTAGAAAAATCTGTGTAATTAGTATCAACCTGAACTCTACGGTCTAAGCTGCTCGAAACATACTGAACAAAATTTGCACGATTTGTGATAGTGGATCTACCAATAATAAAACTATGTTGGTAACCAGATAAGTAACATTTAATATAGTTAAAAATTTTAACATATGAATGGGTGAAAATTATAAATCAATTGCTATAAATTCATGTCTTGCTAAACTATTAGAACAAACAAATATGCATGGGTGAGAATCAGAATGCTATAAGTGACGTTTTATAAACTAAATATTTGTTTATTTAAGCCAATATCACTAAACGTCAAGGTGCTTTGTTTCATCATTAAACCCAAGGCATTTCATTGTTCATTAAAACGACGAAAATACATTGCCACTGAAATATAGCCTAAAATAAACACGGGTTTCTTAGAATTTATAAAATGTCACTTATATCGTTCTGGTTTTCACACATGCATATTTTATTTGTTCAAATACTTCAGCAAGACAAGAATTTATAGCAATCGGTTTATAATTTTCATCTTTTATAATAGTACCAGTTATAAGTATCGGCCATACACAAGTAAGTTTCCATTTCTTAGGAAATTTTCCATTTTTTAAAATAAGATTGTAAATAATGTGTAAAGGATAGGATAATGCATCATAACAGCCTTTCAATATAAACGGCGGTAAACCATCCGAACCGTTACACATTTTAGGTTTTAGTTTTTTATAGCAATTTGAATTTCATCGCATGTGATATTGTTTATCTTAAGTGTGTTAGAAACGCTCAAAAGAGAATATTGAATGAATATTGTCATTGATTGCACCATGATAAACATAAACTTATTAGAAGAAAATGTCAAAGCTATTAGCAATATTGTCATCACTATATAATGGATTATTTTTAAAAGTCCTAACATGAGATCTACGAGAACGTTTAATTTTTTTAGATTTATAATAATTCCCAAATAATTTAGGGTTATGTATGATACCTTTTTCTATATTTCTAATATATTTTAGACAAGCATCATTGATCATTGACTTCGTTATCCTTATTATAGAATTATATGAAATTATTAGGAGTGTAAAATTGGCACCAAAATGGAAATGAGGAAATGCAGCAGGCTAGTTTAAAGAATATTCGGCCTCCAGACCTACGAAATGGAGGGGAAGTACTACTACATAAAATCAAAAATTATTCTGGTGTTTTGGTACAGGGGACCTACCATCTCAACTTTTTCTACAGAAAAATTGCCGTTTTCTTGCCGCAGAATTACAAAAATTTCTTGCACTATTGTAGTATTATAAAGTAAATTTCCTGCGAAGTGGCCAAGCTTTTTAGAAGGGAAGAAAGAATAAACAGTAATTACAAAAATTAAGCAACACTGCTGTGTGCTACTAGGGGGGACGTAATAGGTTTTTTCTATATACATAATACTTCCAAGGGTTCCTTGTATGTAAAAAAAATAAGATTGGCATGCATCATCTAACTCGGAGGTAGTAAAATAATATGTCTCTAGCAATTGATACGTAAAAATCCATTTTTATCGTAATTTAATAAAAAACAACTTTAGTATCAGAAATAATATTTTCTCGTTTCTCGTAATTGACTCAGTTGTTTTAGAATACTACCTACATAATGACCAATTGGTTTGAAGCTATTATTTTAGACGATAATTTTAATTTTGAGTAATTTAAGTAAAAAATAGCTTTTTCCTACCAAATTTGACACAAAAAATAACATTCGTTTTTAAATTTATTTTCTACGTGAGTGAGTACATTTTCATGAAAATTTTCTGTTTGATAACTCTTCAAAGACAGTTGTGTTTTATTAGTATCCCAGCGACCTTTAAAAAATATATTTTAATGTTAAATTTTTTAACGTTAAATGAAAATAATGACAAATAAGACGTTTTTATTCATAGTATACTACATGTAAAGTTCTAGGAAGATTTACTTAGATATCTTGTTGCTATTAAGCAGTTGGACTATTTCATCAATGTTCTTCAAGAACATGTGTAATGTACTGTCCAACAAGAATTAGTATAACTGTTATATTTTGTAGAATAGCTATTATTACTTTCTGCTGTCATTTACGACTTGGATACCTTCAATAACTTTTTTAACAGAAACGTAATTATCAGCAGAATTCCAACTTTTTAGACCTATTTGTATCCACTGTTCAAAGCGAAATGTCCAAAAATGTTTCATTAAAAATGTGAAAAATTAATTTTTGGCATATAAAGCGCTGGTCTCATCATTTCACTACATTCAAGACTTACGATGCATGGCAATCTTATTTGTTATATCCATGGGACCCTTGGAAATGATTACCTAAAAACATTTACGGCCGCTCTAGTATGCTTTCAACAGGGACTGTCCTGCCTACAAGGGAGCAAACTGACTCGTCACATCCATTCCCTGGACTCGCGGTGCAAGTTAAGCGGTTAGCACGCCGCCGTCTCACTGAACCTCGGTGATTCAAGTCGCCCCTCCCATGCAAACCAATTCGCCAAAGGGCTGAAACCTCCCCTGGTGATCAAGACGATAAGAAAAAATTCGCTCGACAGGCAGCGAATACTGGTTATTCATCAGAATTGCCCAAAATGAATTGTTCTTCCCGCGATCTGAGTCATTTTATCCCGTGTAATACGCGAAATTTCATCTAGTATTCAATACAATGATGATTTTACATAGCGAGACTCAGACCTGCTCTTCAGACCCGCCTGACCAAGCAAATTTTGCTGCTTTTCTTTCACGTTGAGGGGAGAAAAAATTTTTAATACAGTAAACCTACAACATAGGCCAGCCGGCTTTATTTTCGCTCCGAAGGAAGGCGTACGAAGGGTGTTTTCACCCTTAAAAACACGGGGTTGTTTGGGTATGAGGATAAAAGGACCCGGATATAAGAGGGGGACAACGTGAGTGTAAGAGCCAGATTCGCTAACCACCGTAGGTGCGGTTTGGCAACCCTGTGATAGGTGGCCGTGGAAGGGGAGTTGAGCCCGCGCGCTGCGTTGCCGGCTCCGCCGCCGCCCGGGGCGGCACGGCGCCCCTGGGGCAGCCGGCGAGATGGCGCCATTTCCCCAATATCCTCGCTCGCGCCTCTCCGAGGCGATGGCTGCGCCCCCAACGACCGCGCGGCGACTCCGCCAACTACACCTCCGCTCCGGCCAACTTCTTCTTTCCCGGGGCGAGATAATTCGAAACTTGGCTGACGGTTGGTTCAACGACTAAATATAAACACCCGACCGCCTGGGAATCTCTTTTACACGTCAACTCTTTCGATAGAATGGAAAAATACATTTTGCTTTTTCCAAACGTAATCTTCTTAAAACATGAAGTTTAATTTTCAATATTCAAAATATTTTAAACTCCCGACAAAAGTTCAATCAGAAGGAAAAAGTCTTAGACGATTACATGAGAAATTAATTATGAAAACTTGCATTTCAGAAGTTTATAAGGAATCTTGCATTAAATGGTGTAATATTTTAAACATGTATATTTTCTTAGAAATTTCTTATCGGATTTTTATTAAGTTTTTGCAAATATTTTACTTACAATTGTTATAAAACCTTCGAAATGAATACAGTAACTTATAAGTACAACTTTAAAGTCCGATGTCATTGATATAGTGCTATGTTTTTAAGAGAAAAGGTAATAATTTCATGTTATTAACTACGTTAATTAATTACTTTATGTACTCACGTGTACATAAATAAACTCACTCATGCATACAACATTATCATACATACTTACACACATATAAAAACATATTAACCAACATACACAAATATCGTTGCATCGCTTAAACATATCCAAACAACTACAGATAACATTGTTACGTAAATCCACAATGTTGATCATTAATTATCACATTTTTAACACGTGAAACCCTCATTAACTTAGATCAATAAGTCAATACGTGTCAACATAGAGCAACATAGCTTGGCAAAGAAGAATATAAGAATAGCAAAAACAAAGAGTGAGAAAAAAGAAAAAAAATAAAAATCACTTTCACTTCATTTCTCACTGCAATGCATATCACATAACCTTGATTTTAACTAGTCAGTACATTTTATCTGCACCCTACCCTCTATATTGATCGCAATTTTCAGTTTCAAGAAACATTTTCAATAATGATCGACGTTTTCACCTTCTTGATTAATTTTGCATAATTTTTCCAAAAACCCCTGGATCAGTAAGAAAAGAGCTTAAAGCCAGCCGCAAGCAAATTGTTGCAATCTACTATTGTTCAGATTATAAAGAAAACTTTGCTTGCGTCCCACAGTGTGTAATTTTGGCTATCTAGGCGGACGTAAGTCCATTTTCCAAAGTATTAATATTGGTTAGTTTGGGTATTTGTTTGATTATAGAAGGTCCAAAGTATACAAAATGGGTATTGTTCTTATTCTGCGTCGCATGAAGCGGCAGTAGAACACGTTCAAACATGCACACTCTTGTGCTACCACCGCACGTCTGCATCAGTTGCATTTCAGTACAGCTCCTGTTGGAGATCAGTGTGCATCCCCTGGAACGCATATCAAGGCGGTGATTAAACATTTGGGTTTTTCAGTATATTGCCTTTTTATTAGTGCCTAAGAATAAGCAAAAAGTGCCTGTGATTGTTGGTGGGTGGCTTTTGAAAAAGTAAGTAATTTTAGTTTTACTTTCGCGCCATTTTACAAATATCTGTAGATTTTTAAATTGAGTTTACAATAGTTGACGTTTGTGAATACATTGTCGTTAAACCTTGTTCTTTTGGCTATTTAAATGATAAAAGATCAGCTGCGCATATTTACGCACTTATGAGCTTTTATTTTTTTTTCACAGTAGAGCGCTCAATTTCTATATTTTATGTATGGAGTGTAAGCTCCCCAGAGTCAAGCTATGATGCTGTATTTTCGTACGTGTTACACGAATTAAGTGAAGAAACTATTATTCACATTTCAATAAGGTCCATTATCAAAAAATGGAAAAAATGTGGGAGGCATAAACAAAGATTTATAGATAATTACACATCGTGGCTGCAGGAAGACATCAAATTTTCTATAAATTTAATGAAAATTGATCCAAGCTCTTCAAAATCTGATGATGCTAGTAATGGAATTGGTCGTCCACTTAAGCCTTTTGGTTCATGTGGCCCTAAAGCTAAAAGACAAAGAGTAAAACAGCTGTTACGTTCATCCACAGAAGAATTAGGAACAGCTACTGAAATAAAATTAAGGAAAGAAGGGAAAAGAGATTCAGCGAATATAGTAAAATATATTACACTTACTTCTCCTAATAGAGGCACAAGAAAGTTCGCATCAAATCGTTGCATCAAGAACCATCTTTACTCTCCCAGATCAATCACTCGCATTAATGGTGGGTACGCATTTGTCTACTCGGCAATATTTACGAATCCGAGAACAAGCCGAGAAAATAAATCGCAAATTATATCCAAAATTCTACAGAGTTAAAGAGGCAAAAACTATGTGTTATCCAAGAGATGTGAAAGTGACAGAAATATCGGCTGAGATACCTTTACAGTCAGTTATTGACCACTCAATTCGTTTGTGCCAAATTGAAGATGTCAAAAAGAAATTTCAACTTCAATTTAATACTGTTTTTGAAATTATTATAAAATGGGCTTGCGATGGATCAGAACAAAACAAATACATACAAAAGTTGACTGAAGGAAATTACACAGACGAAAATTTGTTTAGTGTGTCTATGGTGCCAATTCAAATGCATTGTATGGGGAGTCAAAATGTTATTTGGAAAAATTCCACACCGTCTTCAACCAAACACTGTTGCCCTATAAAATTTATTTTTGCAAAAGAAACGTCAAGTTTGATAAATACTGAAGTAAGCAAAATAAAATGCCGGATAGAATTACTCACTCCCACCAATATACGATTTCTAGATTCAAAAATATCCATTACACCAAGAATGATCTTTTGTATGGTGGACGGTAAAGTCATCAATGCCATTTCATCGTGTTCTTCCACTCAGAATTGCTACCTATATGGAGCGAAACAGACTGGAATGAACAATTTTGAAGTTCTAAGCACAAAAAATGTGAAGGAAGAATATCTTTGCTTCGGAATATCTCCTCTTCATGCCTAGATAAGGCTATTTGAGTGTCTTCGGCACATTTCGTATCGACTGGAAATTCGTACAACTCAGATAAGAGGAGATGTAAATAAAGAAAAACTTTCTCAAAGGAAGAAAAGCATCCAAGATAAATTCAGGCAGAAGTTAGGGCTGCTAGTTGATATGCCTAAAGTGCAAAGTGGCAATACTAATGATGGAAATACTGCTCGAAAATTCTTCAGAAACCCTGAGATATCTTCAGAAATAACTGAAATAAATCTGGATATAATAAAGCGTTTTGAGGTCATATCAGAATGCCTAAAAAGTGGGGAAAAATCAATTTACATAATTTTGAAAAATTGATTAATTGCACACGAGACTTGTATCTCCTTCATTACTACTGGTATCGCATGCCCGTAACTCTACATAAGATTCTCTTTCATGGAAGGGTCATAATTGAAAGTTGCATTCTGCCTATTGGACAATTTTCTGAGGAATCTCAAGAAGCAAGAAATAAGGACAACAAAGTTCAGGGAACTATTTACAAGGAAAACGTCAAAGAGTAGACACCAACACTGATCTCATGAACAGGCTTCTCATAACATCTGATCCATACATTGCAAGTTTACAGCGATCTTTGAAACCTAAAAAGAAGAAATACAATGAAGAAATGATCAATTTGTTGGACATTGATCTACAAGACATTGAAGAAGTAGATGTCATCACCTCATCCGAGGATTCATCGGATGAAGACTGATTATATAGTGCTTCGTAATAATTATTTTTCTCTCTAATTTTTAAATTTGTTTTCATTTTAGTTTATGTATATTATTATTCATTTGTTAGTAATTCACAATTATAATATAAGAATTAGCTACTTTTAATTATTATATATACTCTTTCTTTTCTTTTCTATTGGCGTTTTTCAATCTCAATTCGTATGATTACAGTAGTTGCCCGATTATTTTATTATTTAAAAAAAATAGTTTCCTTTAAAATATTTCAACGAATCTTGTTCCATGTATTAGATTTATCATTTATTTTCAATATATGTTTTGTAGAAAAATAAACAATTCATAGTTTTGTAGATTCTGAATTTATTCCACCTACATTGCCAAAATTACACACTAACGGACGCGTCCGTTATTTCTACTGTTATTGTAATTTTATGCTTGAAATTCAATCTACGTAAATAATTTGGTTCACCTAGTCTTCCCCGGATCTCCTGCCAAGCAGTGAAACCAGTGCATGATTAATAAATTGCTTTCTTCTGTGCTCTAAAGATTCACAATGCGTACGTATATACTTCCAGAATGTGTATTTGCAACTCTGTTTTGTTTTCTTTCTAAACTCTTTAAGTCTTCATCTCTTTAAGTCCTGTTCTATATAAAACCCAACACATATCTCCAGATTCCATTATCGATCTTACAAGCAAAGTATACACAAATTCCCCTGCTTTCGAATTGTATTTTCTATGACTCCTAGTGATAAATTGAAATGGTATCTATGCTTTATATAGTTTGCTTGTTTATATCATCCCAATTGGCTGTCCAGTAGGGCACCAAGGTATTTACAAAGTCACACGCTTGGAGTTATGTCACCTCGGTTGTATAGTATCGTATTGTAAGATAAGCGTTCTACAAAATGAGATTACTTTTCTTTTCTTTCCACTTAGTCATTTTAGGGCTACGATAGTTATGTAATAACAACTTTTTCTGTTACATTTATATATATGTGCATTGCAATATGTGCACCGAACAAGGTTTTTCCGGTGAGAAATCCAATTTTTGTAGTCATGTTTTATTTATTTACTGCATTATGAGTCTTTATAAATGCATACTATTTAGAACATATAGTTACAATGATACATATTTTGCTATTTTCACACCAGTCAAATGTCAAAAAATGCAAAAATTACTTTATTGATGTAAGAGTAGTTACAACATTTTATCAGTAATAACAATAATAATAAATAAGAAGTTAATAATGATAGTTACGTTTCATTAGGAACTGATTATAATTTTAGTAAGACATTGAAATTTCGTACTGGACATTTTTCCAGGATGAAAAGGCCAAAACAGGCGAGCACTTGATGGCGTGGGAAACTGTGTTCCTTGCGCGGGCCACTGTGGGCGAGCAGATGGGCGGACAGAAAGAGAGAATTGTATTTGAAACTTACCACAGCATCTGCACTTCAGTTCACTTTTGAGTGTGGACGTGCAGTGCTCGGATGTTACTTTGCGGTCTCGATATGTATAACACGTATCTTGATTCGTAGTAGGTAGTATTGTGGTTCTCTTTTTTCTAAAATAATACAATTGAAAAAAAATATTATTTACTCAACTCATTTTGTACGTGCATGAAAATGAAGATAGTGCTAACTACGTATGTGATCATGTTATTTTGTGTTCCGTGTAAAAACGTATAAGTGAGGATACTCGTTTCCAAGTGTCACGACATTTGAAAACAGCAAAAGACGTAAAAATGTTTCACTAAAACAGTGGTAAACTGTTGATGCTTAAAGTAAATACTCCAAACCAAATAACTAGTTCAGCTTCGGGGCCCAGTTGTCAACCAATTTATACGTAACCACGTGAGTCTTTTACTTGTGCTGACGTCCCACTGTATGAGTTGGAACATCCTAAGCGCGTGCGTTCTTAGATGTTAGACAATTTCACTTTATTATGTACAGTCGTTGGCAAAGGGTCGAATTTGTGGTGTCATGTTTCGCGATATATCATTTACTAAGAAACGAAACAACACAGGAGCTCTTGCGGAGCCACGGAAATAGCATTGCCCGTTTGCGATAAAAGCTAACTCGAACGTTTTTCTTTTTTCCGCGAAGAATCTCACTTATCGATGCTATTATCCCCCTATCCAAGTTACGCGTCGAAAATTTCAATATCAGTAAGTCATGCAGAACTATATCAAACGCTTCAGCAAAATCAATAACTTTTGCATCCACTCCTCCTCCTAAATCAAATACTTCAGTCGATGCTTGAGTAAGGGGATTATCTAACTTTCACAAGAAAGGAGATTTCTAAATCCACGTTGTCTACGAAGAAACCATTCTAACTTACCCAAATGTTTCTTATTAGACAATAATTTCTGAGACAATTTACAGACTACTGACTTAAGACTAGCCAATTAAATGGCACATCACAAGATTGTTCAGTTTTCAAAATTGACACTCTTAAAGGAGACTTCGAATCATCCAGCACACTTTTACTGTTGATCAAAATATTAAGATATCTGACCAAATATGGTATTATTTTCTCTTCTGTTATCTTTAAAAATCAATTGAAATTGCTTCCGGACCACAAGACTTACAGTATTTCGTTTTCTCGAAATATGAACGTATTTCCGTTTTATCTTTTTGTATATCCATGTTGTTGTCCTTTGTAATATTTTCACATTCCCTTTGATTTAAACCATTCTGAAACATATCAACAATTTTATAACTATTATCTAAAAGTTTTCTTACATATGAATTTAACTCATCTTAAAGGCAAAATAGTCTCCGAGTACAGGCACTTATGAGCTACTCCAACATTTTATTTCAACTATAAAACTTCATTTCTCTGCGGTAAACGTTTGTATAAAGCACTGACCTTTGATCTTTGGAATCTACCTTTTTCATGGAATAAATTTTGCACATCAATGACCCCAAGCTCAGCAGAAAGTGCTATAAACTGGGGTACCATACGCCCATTCCACAAGCCATATAAATTCCATTTTCTTGAGAGGATCGTTTCGCCCCAAAGTTCGTAAATGTTTCAGAAACAATAAATGCGCGCACTTGGAGGGCAATGAAAGTCGGGATCTGGCTTGACGCCCAGCGCACTCTTGCCCAGTCGCTTTCGACGGCCCTTCGGCTTTTTGGTTATTCCCAAGCCATTCGCGGAGCACGAGATTTGACCTTTTCTAGTGCTGTTCCAAATGTGACATTTTGGAAACAAAATTTGGTGAGAGCTGAAAAGGCTTCTACCTTTCACGACAAAAAATAACGACTTTATACAGCATAACCTGAAAGGTATGAATGCTTTCTGCAATGGATTATTGTGAAATATTTTTAGTTGCACACCTTTTAGGCCGGCCCTGGGCTTTGGCTCGACAGCCAGCTACGGCCTTGGTCCAGCCTCTCAGCCGCAGGATAAGGGGTTCAGCACGAAGACATATCTCCACCGTATATTCTGTCCTTCATAACCATAGGGTGGACTTTCTCAACGTCACACAGAAATAGATAGTGGGCTATTTGTGAGAAGTTGCCTGGTATAGATTGGAGAAACCATGAAAAAGTAGTAATCCGAGAGCAGTTGGGCGTTAGACTTTTCCAGCAGACAGCGCTTGTGTTCATGCGAGCAAGCTATGGAGGACGTGTTGGAAATCCTGGCGCTGCCGGGACTAGAAACCTATGTCCTCCCGGCCACAGACACTGCTATGACATCAACTGATGCCCTGAGCCACCTCTGCCGGTAAAGAAAGATGACGAGAATTTACAGTTTAATAGAAAATATTGACACAAAACCATGTAGGTGTGTTACTGCTGAATTTGAAATTACACACCTGTCCAGCAACTTAAAAAGAATAGCACAAACTTAGCAGATTATGGCATATGAGATAGCATTCGCACTTGCAACCCGCAATACACGTTACGCATAAACACATTTTACACGCATGTGCATAACTCGCAGACGCGTTCTTGAGGCTTAAAACCACGTACTTCTGCCACAAAGGGTATACGAGCCAAGTTTTTATGGCGTCATCTACAAAATGAATCCCTTTTTTAGCGTTTTGGGAAGGCTTCCTCACCCCATTCCACGGTCCTCGTGAGAAGTAATTTTCACTTTTGAAAAGATGATTTGCCGTCGACCGCCCGAGGAGAAGGACCGGCGCCGACACTCGGGGGGGGGGGGGGGGGGGGTCCGGGAGGACTGCGCACGGCGAGCCACTTAGCGCGTCAACGCATTTGTTAATTGGCTCCGTGAGAGTGCGCAGGAAGTGCAGGTCACAGCCGATGGGAGGCGGTGTTCCCCCTGCTGGAGCGGGAGATGGGGCATCGGAATCCCTCATTCTTTTTTATTAAACACAATTCAAACTTACACTGTTGTTGGTCGAGTTATAGCAAAAATTAAATACATAAACAGTTCTAGTGATGAAATAAATTGTAATTTTTGCAAGAGTATCTCCAACTTTCTGTTTTTAAATATCTTGCTAAAGTAGAACAATATTTGCTGATACGAAAGTCACATGTCTGAATTCCAATTCCGTTCATTCCAATTTCTCAATGTTTCATATTTTTAAAACGTTTATATTTGTAGATCCTCCATTACATTATTGTACATGTTTTTTCCTTCATTACATCCCTTTCAATAATGTCAATAGTAAACAAACGGTAATTTTTTATAAAATATGAGTTGTTTTCCCGTTATTTTGAGTGAAATTCTCGCCTTAAAACACAAACATGATTATTTGAAAAATACCTCAAAATGAATTCTTTACTCTTATTCTTGGAGAATAACAAGAACAATCACTACCTAACGTATTCAAAACGCTCGAATTTGAAGAAAGAAAGAAAGAAAGAAAGAAAGAAAGAAAGAAAGAAAGAAAGAAAGAAAGAAAGAAAAGAAAAAAAAAGTCAAACCGCCACATTCCCTTTAATCCTAAAACTACAAATCCTAATATAAGGGAACCTGTTCCCCACCTTTCGATGTGTTGTGTGTGTGTGTGTGTGTGTGTGTGTGTGTGTGTGTGTGTGTGTGTGTGTGTGTGGAGAAGCGGCATCGCCGTCGCCCGGGCGTCCGCGCGCAGGGCCGCGCATCGCGGGACGCCACGCAACAGGGGCACTGTGGGGAGTGGTTCGCTAGTTGTCCGCCAGAGGCGGGATCGCTCCTGTCGGAGGGAACGTGGGCAACAATGGTACCGTCACAGCCAACGCAACCACTGAATAGAATCAACCACACAGAAAGGATACCGCAAGAGTCAGCTCAAAAGCCATTTTCTCAACAACGACTCCAAATTGTTTTCAGACCCCATATTATATACTTCAGAATCCCTTTTTTCATTAATTCACGCTCATTTCGCTCATTTCCCAGAGTTTCTTTTGTTTAGCTTAATAAAAATTTGTCCCCCTCAATTAAAATTTTGTCGCCGGTCAATTGATCTCTTTCTGAAGGCGACTGTTTCCTATTAGCATAGCTACATATTCCAGGCAACCATGATATATCCAAGATATGTTGAGATGGCATCCCGTCTGTTTTCGATGGTTTAACAGAATTCCAATGACCCCCATCTTTACCTATGTAGGCGGGGGAGATGGTGAAAAGTGAATCACGTTTTCCTCATCAAATGAGTCTTCCCTTTCCTCAAACAGTTATTCATGAAATGCACTGGGCAATGTTGTGGCTCAGAGAATTCGTTTGTAGACTGTACAGCCTCACGGCCATCACACGGTTACAGCCACAATTCCCGTATTTTTTATGCAAAGTACGGGTGAACTACGGACATCCATCCTGACAATAATGAAATAAATGCTCAACCGACAAATAAATAAATAAATAAACCGGCATATCTAATTAAAAGTATAACTGATTAAAATTTATTCTCAGCTTAAAATTGTACTAAATCCTAATTAGTTATTACTTAAGCACAGGAAAAGAAACCGCAAAAAGAAGCCACATGCAGGATTCAGAGACATACATATGGAGCCAGTAGTAGGCCTCCCCGACCTATTGAAAAAATAACTTGCTTATCTGATATTCGATCACTTCGCTTGTATTTTGTTGGTTCATGCCTCGGAAAAGTAAGAAATAATAAGTCTATTTATATTTAGTGTAGAGAAATGGACATAAAAGGATACAAACTTTATTATATATTGAAATGGCGAATGCTCTGAGCTTGAAAAGGAAATTCGCACACCACGTGGAATCAAATTATTCGCGTGACTGACATAATAATATTTTTTTATTTGACAAGTTAACATTGTTTTACATGAGTGACATACCACTAGACAGTTACACAGACCAAAGAGTTCAAAGTGTATGAATCCAATCAAATCATCGTAATGTCAACTCTACAGCGCGCAGGTGTAAATTAATGTTGTCAAACAAATGTGCTATCAAGTCTCGTAAATAAAACGCAAACAATAGAGAAACAAACATCAACGTGATTCGTTTGCAATTCATTCAATTTCACCATTTTCGTGTTAAAACTATTAGAACTTCAGCCTCTCACATTTGATCACCACTTGCGTCATTTTATCTTAATTGGGAACATGTCCAACACTACCCCTCATCCCCGCCTGTTCATTGAAGTTTCTCACAACTGCCCGACTAGATGCCCATCCTCTTCTCTTACTCCAAATTAATATTATTCTTTGTGACGTTGATTCGTAGTAAATTGAGAAAAATATATTTTCTAGGTATGAATATTTTTTAATGTCTCAGATATTTTCAGTCGCGTAAAGATCATCATAGTGTAATAATAATAATAATAATAATAATAATAATAATAATAATAATAATAATAATAATAATAATAATAATAATAATAATAAGAAGAAGAAGAAGAAGAAGAAGAAGAAGAAGAAGAAGAAGAATTCCCCGAACATAGGCTTGACTAACCCCGTGACCTTGTCAGCTATGATCGTGGGCAGTTGATAGTGCTTTCATTGCCAAATAGATCGTAGGGGAGACATCAAACGGAGAACTACTCTATAGAAGAATTTCAATGGCATTGTGGGAGAAGAGGGGGATGTTTCGGCAATGGTGGAAGAGGTGCATTGAAGATCATACACGCACCACCTGTCACGCAGCGGGCTGCCGCAATTCGCGTCTCCTTCAATGACAGCGACCAATGTAAGGGGAGATCGATGAACCCGCACACGTTAACTCCTACGTCGGTAGTCCTGTAAGTGCAGTGCGTGCTTGTCCCCGGGAGGCGGCGGTGCGTCTTCCTCACTGGATGAGGCGTTCCGGCGCTGGCATTCACGTTGGCTTGCACGGATCTCCTCTCAGCAAGGCACCGCGACACCCGCATCAGCCTTGGAGCTCTCGACGAGTGTGATAATGCAGTACATGTATGTGTGTGTGTTTAAGGGATAATAGCAAGAGTGAAGGAAAGTCGCGAGTGGTCCGTGGTCTATTCGTTAGGGCATTACACGGGCGTCCGACTAGTATTGATTTAAGCCTTATCCGGGCAACCGGGTCCGATGAACCCCGACGAATGTTTTAAATATTTTACGTGAAAACTATCCAAGGGGTTAGGATCGTTCTTTGTGACTTTCTTCTCTATAGTGTTTTTGAAAGGTTATGTTATATTAAACAATTGTATTAGAGAGTTCTGCTTCATTATTCACGTCCAGAACGTGCGCCATAAGCACAATTCCGTTGCAGACACTCCCGGGTCTGCTGGGCCGCGCTCGCCCAGGCAAGCCATTAAATTTGGTTGCCGACAAAAAGGTTAAGAGACTACAGAAAAGAGCCCACTAGAGAAGCCAAACGCTCGAGTTCGCCTCCAGACAAAAGTTAAAATCGCCCTCGCTGTGTAGCTAGTGTCGGAAACGTGCCTCTGTCAGGACTCGTACTCTATGATGTCTTGGTCAATGTCGCTGTAGAGTCAGCCTGACTAGTACTAATTTACGAATTCATACTCTGATAAGTGTGAGTACATTTTTCTGGAACAACTCTTTCCAAAACTTTCGATAGTATCGGCAGAATACTTATATGCCGGAAATCGCTAGGATAGGAAGGGATTTGGGACAATCTTTGGGCGAATTCCATGCGTGTAAGGAAGAGCGTATGATATATTTCGAATAAATCTCTTACGTTTGGTGCGAATCCGACTTTTGTATATTTATTAAAAAATTGTAAAAAGTAAATTCAAGATTGGTGAAAACTAGTGAACAATTACTCTATAGAAGTTGAACTTATCCTTCAGCCGCTCCGAATTCGTGTTAAGAGCAGATCGACGATGTTCTGTGCTCGGAAAGTGCCTGTGTAGAGCAGTTTTAAACACTGCAATTAATTTTTATTTAACATATATTTTTTATTTTTCCTTACGTACTTTAGAAATAAGAAATACATAAATATGTACATATTTTGCTTTTTTTACAATAAATTCCGTTCCCTAGTCATGACACAATTCAATGACAAAGAACGCAATGGGCATAATTGTAGAAATCAGGAGCAAACATCATTTGTTCCTCTCCTGTCAGTATCTGAAAATAAACACGTAATCCTAGAATGGTTGTTGATACGAGACACGTTAACAATCCCCTTGATGATGCCAATGCAATGTGAAAGGGTACACGTCACAGAGACATTGGAAAATGGGGATTTTAATAATTATGAATAAGTAAGGCTTTTGTGTAAAGTTTGTACGTTCAATTGTAGTATTTAATTTTCATTTGAAATCTATGAAGTTTTCACAATCAATTGTAGTATTTAATTTTCATTTGAAATCTATGAAGTTTCCACAAATAGAAAATATAACACACAGTAAGAATTTGTGAGGACGTCATTTTAAATAATGAGCCACTCTCGTGTAATAAAATGGCTATATCTACTGTTTCGATTACAAAATCCATCCACGTAGCTTTTAGTAATTTTGTGTACAATTGCGAAACAGATGGTATTATTTCTACTCTTATTGACGCTTCACCCATCACAGTTTTGTGAACGCAAAATATCCATTTCTCTGCCTCTCAGTGTACATGGAATGGCTATCTCTTTCTTGATTACAGTATCCACACACCCACGTACCATATGCACCAAACACGAAAATCGAATTTCATGAACACTGCGTCATAAACCAACAGAATTGGGACTGCCTCGAAGCATTAACACTAGTAATAGAATTCCAAAACTTAGTTGCACGCAAATTCAGTTCTGTCACGTTACAACGGTTTATGAGTATACATCATACACGGGTACATATTGGTGATGACTAAATATTTCATCCCTGCTTGCACAGCGACGTCCCAATTAGCTTCCGCTGAGGCAGTAACAAGTTTGCGACTGACGCGCATCATGGAAATAAACACAAAAAGGGGTCATTCACAGTGACTTGCAGGAGTCATATTACGGGAATTTCTAACTAACAAAACCCGTAGTACGGTAGATATATGAAACGTATAATGCGAAAAAATAATATTATTTGTGAACCATCGGAAACAAGGTCCTTAGAATTTGAGGCGGATATAAAACAATTCGTTTCTAAACATTCTCGTGAAGAAATTTTTTATACAAACGAAAGCATCAATATCTATTTTACATAATATTTTGCTCAATATGATGTTGGACGAGAAATTCTGGGAATTTATCAAAAACAGTTTCATTATTTAAAAATATCAAAATAAATTTGTGTTACACACGTACCAACTGTAGCAAGAAATGCTGTATGCAGCAAAATGAAGCATGCGAGATTTAGTCACTCTCTGTGGGTTAGGACATTTCCTTCTTCCACGTAATGCTACTCTGTGCATCAAGAGGCAAGCCGCTAATTAATGTGCCGTCAGAACACGAATTCTGCTCCTGTCAACCGCGCTCTAATTGCTCGAGTCATTGATTACGAGTCATTCCGAGCGTGTCAAACATTCAGGGCATTATTGCGGTACGTGTAGTACATATTTTGCCGGAGATGGCGGCGAGATTCGGCGCCGACTTACCGTCGACTAGCGGAGTTTTCCCTAACCAGGCATTTCCCACCAGCGGGGCACCTCCCCGGCCGGGAGAAGCCAGTTTTCCAGTGTATCCCTACGGACCCTACTTGACCCATTTGTAGAATGAAAACTTCTACGTCAACTTTTCATGTGACAACTCATGAAATCACTTTTCATGAAATGTGTTAGTAGTCATGTTACAATTATCTTTCATTCATTATCCTAATTCTGCGATTAATACAGGTTTTTCTATCCTCTAGGCAGTTTGCTATCTGAGTGAGTGACGTCTGTCTCTTGCTGATTATGTTGAAGCCAATCTCCGAAACATCTGAACTTTTTCACAATCGGTTCTAGCAATTTTACTTTCTTTAAATTTACGCTACGTCATTCTATTGGGTTCTATTTATAATGGATTGTCATGAACTTCTTCCACCGTACTACGCAAAAGTTCACAATACATACATACGTAATACAATTATAATTCTACATGTGTGCCTCCTCAAAACATGTTGCTGAAAATAAATAAGAACCAAAATTTATTTTTATAAACCTTGTACTTAAATAAAAAATAAGCCAAATTTTTAGTTTGTGGAAACTTTGGGAAATTAATTGTGTCCTCTAATTGGTCTCCTATTTAAAGTAAAAAGAGGTCTTCCGCTACCTCGTACAATAATTCAACATACAGATATAGATCATCAAGACAAATAAAATTATTTTCATTTATATAAAAATTTCAAATTTCCTATTCCCGAGTGTAAAACAGTTTCCACAGGGATTGAAAGCCGCAAATATACAGCTGGAATTTTCTGAAAAGTATTTTGTGCCCTCTTGTTCTTCAAATTAACATGATTAGTGAAATTGACCCTCTCTTTTTTCTTTGTTCGTTATGTTAGAAAGAATATGGTAGAAAGAAACTGAATAAAAAATTATTTGATGCAATTAAGATTATCTTTGTACATCAAAGGCCTTCACAGCTTTATTTAGTTCACAAATATTAGAGATTTTAAAACTAGCACATCGAACAATACTTCTTTGTTTGCTAATGAGGGTTTATGATTCTAAAAACAACGTAAAATTTAACGTTCAAGTTGTTAAAAACAAGAAAACACAAAAAACCTACAAACAACAGGCGTCAACGTAAAAATCAGTGTTGGGTCCTCCGTCGCTTTAATCTTAAAAATTCAAAAGTAATTGTTTCAAATAGGTAATTTTGTGTAATAATTTTTGGAATGTACTAAATTGGAAGATATCTACATCACTAATTTCCAATGAGCAAAACTATTGCAAAGAATCTATGCATCCTCTGGCCATGTGAGAGCTGTCTATAGTTTAATTGATATCCAGGGCCACGAGGAAAATTCAAAAACCAATGAACAGCTTCAATTTTGACTGCAAATGCTAATGTTTATTTGTGTTATTCCACCTATTTCAACACTGTTTATACTGACTAACTACTTTGAGTATGTTGCGACACAGCTGGCGACGTGTGACAATCTCCAAGGAAGAGTCCGTCTGCCATGAAATATTTTCTATTCACACGCAACATTATGGAACAGAATTTTTTTGATGTTCTTGGAAAGTAAAGAAGTATTTTATTATTATATTTTTGTTACGGCCGCATCAATTTCTAGGTCATTGACGACCACTATTTCTTGTAACGGTATGGTAACTGTGAGGATGACACGATATGATGATGATAGGGGGTGAAAGGACGAACACAATACAACCAGGCCTGAGGCGGTACTCGAACCCCGATCCTTCGGTCCGAGAACGCTACGGCACTACTGCCTTAGGGGTCTCGGCCATCCGGAGCGGCTAAGAAATGTTCTGTGTTTGTATTCGTAAATACTGTTCTTTAAAAATATTTTGTATATTGTTGCAGGATTATTTTTGTTGCTCTTGAGCTTTGTGTGTGCTAGTTTCGGCAAACGATATAGTGCCATTTCGCATTTAGAATTTTTTAAGTACATCTCTTTTTTTGTCAGACTAGTTTTTGAATACATTATGTATTTAATTTAAAGTGTATTGTAATGTAATGTGTATTTATACATACGTTTTATAACATAATATTAATATTATAAAACTAAGATTTGGTTACAATTTTCATTACCGTTAAATTAATTGACAATCAATGTGAGATTTAGTGTCTACACGTGTATAAATCGATCATTTGAAATGGCTGACTGTTTTAAAAAATCGTTGAGCAGCATTCTGCGATCCAGGGCGTCTGCCGATACGAGCGTCGGCGGAGAAGCAGCTTCTCAGAGCAGGCGCTCCCTCGCGGCCACTCAGGATTGCCCCTCAGGGTTGCCCCTCAAGGTTGTCCCTCAAGGTTAACACTCAGGATTAACAGTCAGGGTTAACACTCAGGGTTAACACTCAGGGTTAACACTCAGGGTTGCCACTCAGGGTGTGGGGCGAACTCGTTCCCATTACTTCTTCGAAATGTCCCCAAACAACCTCCCCAATGAAACAAAATTCCCCATCAATATTGAAACGAAAAATATTCTCCAAATTACGGACCAACGACATGAGGTGTCCCTGAGAATTCCATTGGCTGTCCCATTATAATCAAACACTTCGAATCAACCATCTTCTTTTCAGCTTCTTGAAACCGTATATTAATTTCGTTTTCTCATATTTTTCTTTTTCTCTAAGCCTTTCATTATTTTTTCTCTTTTTGATACATAAAAAAGAGAGAATATTGTGATGAGAGAATAATGTAAAATGAGAGGCAATACTTTTTTATTCTTAATAGTTGAGGAATAGTAGTTTATGCAATTAGTTTATAATGTTAAGCTTTATTGCAAGAGGACATGTTTCGAAAACGAGCGACTTTAGGAGCGGGTTTTCAAATTTGTACGAATGTAATAAAGCAACATTATAAACCATTGCATACTATATTTTTTGCATAACAATATTATACATTTATGAGAGAATCAAACTTAATTTTAAACGGTGGTCGGCTGTTTCGTTTAGCTCTGTCTCCTCCCGATTCTGTCGCTACGATTGGCTGATTGATGACGCAATCATTGGTGACATAAAATCTAATACGGCATCATTTGTGCCGTAAAATACTTGATTATGAACCATTTCTTGCAACAGAAAAGGCTCTTTTATAATGCTGGAATATAAAAAGTAATATTTCTATCTCGACTCCAGTTGAAAATAATTTCTCTAAAAAATCCCTAAACATTTCCCACTCAGTTTATGTTCCCTATTGTTTCCTCACAAACGAAAAAAGTTCCCATTTTGGGGCAATACTTCACAATTTGGCAACCCTGGGGCCACTCAAGGAGGCAGTCGCCTTTCCCTCCCCCGCGCCCGCGAGGAACTCTGCAGCGCAACGCCTCCACTCCAACCGCCGCAGGACCGTCGCGCGGCGCGGCGCGAGCGTCAGCTGTTCGTTTTAATTCGCCTGCGCGCCGCGCGGCGCTCGTGCCACCGGCAGCGGCTTGCTTTTAATTAACACTGGTCTGGCGCAGGTAGCTGCGCCACGCCCACCTGTCGCCCGCCCCCTCCCCCTCCCCACCTCCCCCTCGCTCAGGCCGTAGCGCACCCCGCTTTATTTTCCGAAGCGGCGTTTCCACGCGCGCGACTGACACATTCAATATGGCGGCGTCGCGCCGCCGCGCCGCGAGGGTGTCGCGCCCCGCGGGAGATTACATAATTAATTACCTCGTCCGGAATCGCAGCGGCCCGCCGTGCGGGGCTGTATCGACAGCGGGTAATATACACCGCATAAAACGGAGATCGGTGATAAGTGGCACGTCCGGCCGAGGCGCGCCTGGGCACGGCGGGGGCGGGGGCGGGGGCGGGGGCCCGGACGGGAATGCTTCGCCCACGCGCCACTCGGCGCGCCTCTTGCGGGCGCAGGCTGACGGCTGCTAATGGATGCTCCGCGGCGCCGGCGGAAGGAGCGAATGATTCTCATGGAATCTTGCAAATGAAGTGTGCCCACCCCACAGCAGGTGCTGTACATATTGCATCCCGCCCTTCACTACCAAGGACAATTCTTCATTAATGAAGAATGGAATTCTTAAGCGCCGTGAAATCAAATTTTAATATTTACTATTTATTGAAAATCTTATGATTTAACTATGTTTAGAGAATTCTAAAAAGAACGAAAAAGCAGTGATTTTACAACAGTGAAGTACTTCTACCTTAATAAAGCCGGTAATGGTCAGGTAATTATTTATCACGGATTAGATAGCTGGCCAATAATTGGCCATGTATTGAGGCAAGATGCATCACATTAATACAAATGTTTGCAACTACTAAAGTGTGGCGCCGCCGATGCTGTAGACTGTTTTAAAAATAGTTTCGTATGTTGAATATTTCTTTCATATCCAGATTTGTTCAAATATGTTCTTTCAGTCTCTGGCTTTGGACTTACCAATAAATCGTAGTTGCCGATGTTACATTCCCGTTCAAAGGTTTCCAACACTCAATGGCCTTGTTACCTCCAAACGGGATATGAACTGATCTTATTGCAATTTCAAATTTATAATCGCCGTAACAAGAACTTGCAGGTTTTGATGCTAATCGTTAAATTTTAGTACAGCTATAGTTTTATGCTTTTTTGCTAATATGCACAAAAATTCACATAGAATTTAGCAAAAAAAGTCTAACGCAACATCATTGACAACTGACTTTGATTGTTCCCCGGATTTTCATAAAGCTTCCATATTTTCCTCCCTAATTTATGAAGATATTAAAATTTCACAAACTCAGTCTAATTTGTGTTCACTTCTACTTCTGCAAATCTCTATTAATCGTTTTGATGCGAATCTAGTGTTGCATTCGAATCTAACATTAAAAGGCGACTGCTTTTCATGTTTATATGAATATGTTCTTAGTAAAGTTTAATAAACATAAGTTGTGGGTCACATTCATTTCAAAACTGTATTTGCTCACTTTTGAAAGAACGCAAGCATGAGAAGTCGAACATAACGTTCATTCATTGTTTAGTATTACTCACAGTTTGTTTTTCTCCGTATTCACTTGAAATTCTTTAAGTTTAATACGTTCCAGGGCAATACTCTTCGTAGGTTTCCGCAAATTTATTTTAAAAATACGTTAATTTGAATCTAAATTCAAATCGATATCCAGCGCGATTTATTGGGTAATTCAATTGCTCATTTTAAGACGCCAATATCAGTGTTGCCAACGTCGTGAAAGAAGATTATAGCGTAGTGTTTTAAACATATGTTTGGCGTTTTATCAATGAGACCTACCTAGATCTATATAGCAGACGTTGCTTTAATTCCAGGCATTATCACTAAGTGCCAAATCACGATAAATCACAAATCTTCTAGCGGTATCCCCAAACAAAGTTTTAGTTCCCCATCAGGAGTTCAAGGCGCAATGATTTTTCACATGTGTTGATTGGTGAACTGGAAGTGGTCTAGCCGCGTGGCGGAATAGCACACATCTGCTCATACGCGCTTACATACTTAAAGAGTGTCACTCAAATGCTCTTTAGGGATTTCATCGCGTGTTTAGGTTAAAAAACATGAAGTCTAATCAAATTTACAATTTTTATTCAACATTTATAATAATCTATTGCAACCGCTATTTGCAATTGCAAACCCTATCATGCGGACATACGTGAAGTTTCCACTAGATAACTGCAGCGAATCACCGTCAGATCTAGGAGCTGTTAACGAATCCTCACATAAGAAATTATCTAATCTATATCTAAAAACTTATGAAAATGTAACAAATCTACTACATATTACAATAGCATTGTCTAATGAAACGAAATATGAAACAGTTGATTTGTAACAATACAAAGAAAGAAATATATTATGTGGAAAACAAGCACGTTGAATGATGGGGAAAAAAATCAAGCGACTTCCTCACGACAAATCCAGTGCATTTTCGACGTGCACATTTCATAGGATGTGAAAACTAATAGGAAACATGTTTTCTATAGCTTTTTATTTGAGTTAGGCATTCTTATTCCCATTCCTATTTAACACGGAAGTGGAGCAATAAGTTACAACTTCCTATTTGAAATTCGAACTTTCCTTCGGAAGGAGTGGTCGCCGCGCACCGACCAGAGCTCCCCACTGGCTGCGGGGACGAGCGTTTCGGAGGCACCGGGCGGACGCAAGTCGAACGCGGTCCACGAGCTGCCTCTACTAGTTGGCAGATCGCTTAAAACGCGATTAATCTCCTGATATGATCATTAACTATTGAAATTACGTTAGGTTATATAAATTTCCATTTACTGTCCCGAGTACACTTTGATTACTCGGAATGAAGGTCGCGATTGGGAACAGAAGACTACCGCAAGTGACCGTAAACATTTTTCATGATTTGTATAAATTTCTTTGTACATATGATTGATTAGAGTATGATTTAAATGTAAAACAGTTAAACATTGTCTGTTTACATCGTTATTTCAGGGTTATTTTGATATATGAAATCCAAAATTAATTTTGGGTTAAAAGGATGGATATTTAACTTGGGGTTATCAATGAATTAACTTCAATTACTTAAAAAAAGTAAATTGTTGTTTTCTGAAACAAGTGTGTGCCACAGATCAGGGCTTTAATGTTGAATTCTTTATCGTTTTGGAACATTATTGCGTATTTGTGATTTTGAATATTGTTTGCTTCTGGGTGTATTTTTTAAAGCTTATGTTTTCTCAATGATTAGTGTTAACCTTGTGTAACAATATAATTCGGGGGTGATCATTTTTAACAATCTTGAAATGTATGATAGTTCGCAAAATTATAGTTCTATTTGTTGTAAATGTATGTATTTTGAAACAAGAATAACTCTTATAACAATAAACTCTCTGTTATTAGAGAACAAGTACTTGACATTTCTTAGAATTCGAATCAAAGACAAAACCTAAACCCATTGCAGCGCAAAAAAAATTTACGACGGCAACTATTCACGGGACATTTATTTGACATGGCCCAATAGTTTGTTGAATGAACAAATTGTTTACTCGAGTCACCCATCTTTATCCTCGTAATGTGAAGCGTGGGGTGGTGACACTATTTATATCAAGGTCAAGAGCTCCGAGTGGCTTCGATATTCATTTTTCACAATCTGTTTAATAGGAACTACATACATGCTCGTCCTGTTCGTCCCCTTCTATATACTCTGTAAATCCTCGACACACTCGGCCTTGCCCTATCTCCACTTCGAATCTCCCAGTCTACTTCAACCATTTTCTATCTATAATAGCTAATTATATATATATATCTTAATATATATCAATCTCGTGTCACAATGTTTGTCCTCAATGGACTCCTAAACCACTTAACCGATTATAATAAAATTCGCACACCATGTGCAGTTCGATCCAACTTGAAAGATAGGATAGTTTAAATCTCAAATTATAGTCGCAATTTTAATTTATTGCTAATTATTTGTCTGCAACATACATACAACAATACATACAACAATCTTAATATATATAAATCTCGCGTCACAATGTTTGTCCTCAATGGACTCCTAAACCACTTAACCGATTATAATAAAATTCGCACACCATGTGCAGTTCGATCCAACTTGAAAGATAGGATAGTTTAAATCTCAAATTATAGTCGCAATTTTAATTTATTGCTAATTATTTGTCTGCAACATACATACAACAATACATACAACAATACATACAAGATGCGATGACTTACGTACGTCATTACGGCCGACCGGATTTATTTATTACATTCACATGTAATCCGAATTGGGAAGAGATACAAACTTTACTATTGCCAGGACAACAAGCCATTCATCGTCATGATTTAACTGCACGTGTGTTTAAACAAAAATTGAAATCCTTAATTGATTTTATTGTTAAATATTCAATTTTTGGTATCACACGTTGTTGGCTGTATACGATAGAGTGGCAAAAGCGAGGTTTGCCTCATGCCCACATTTTGGTTTGGCTTAAAGATAGAATCCGTCCTGAAGAAATCGATCAAATAATTTCAGCCGAAATTCCAGACCCATTAATTGATCAAGAATTATGTGATATTGTCACCAAACACATGATCCATGGGCCATGCGGTGCTTTCAACATGACGTCACCGTGCATGGAAAATGGAAAATGTAAAAAAAAATTCCCAAAGCCGTATACGAATGACACGATCACGGATATTGATGGTTATCCAATGTATCGCCGCAGAAGTACTGAGAATGGTGGCCACACATTTACAATGCGACTGCCGAACTTTCCAAATCAAGTTGAGTTTGATAATCAGTGGGTGGTACCATACTCACCACTACTTTCAAAAACTTACAAAGCTCATATCAATGTTGAGATTTGCAGTTCTGTTAAATCAATTAAGTATATTTGTAAATATGTAAACAAAGGCAGTGATTTGGCCATATTTGAAGTACAAAACATAAATAAAAATGACGAAATAGCACGATACCAAATGGGCAGATACATTAGCAGCAATGAAGCTATTTGGCATATTCTCAGCTTTCCCATCCACGAAAGAGATCCTGCTGTCCAACATCTGGCAATACATCTTGAAAACGGTCAACGTGTATACTTCACTGAAAAAAATGTTCTCCAAAGAGCGTTCGAAGCTCCGAAAACGACTCTAACTGAATTTTTTACATTGTGTCAAAAACCTGATGTTTTTGGCCAATTCGCGAAGACATTGGTGTTTGGTGATGTTCCACGTTATTTCACATGGAACAAATCCAGTAAAAAATGGGAGCCACGGAAACAAGGAAAACCACATCCTTCCATTACAGGCATATTCAAAGCTAAGACATTGGGGAGACTTTACACGGTACATCCAAAGCAACGTGAGTGCTTCTATTTACGTTTGTTATTGGTGAATGTTCCCGGACCAACGTCTTTTGAATTTTTACGAATAGTTAATGGTCGAGTATTCAATACATACCAGGATGCATGTCGTGAACTGCAATTGCTAGAAGACGATAACCATTGGGACTTAACGCTTGCTGATGCTGCGTTGACATCAACACCGAATAACATTCGTCAGTTGTTTGCAATTATTTTGACGACATGTTATCCCTCGCAAGCACAAACTTTGTGGGAAAAATATAAAAATTGTATGACAGAAGACATATTGCACCGAATTAGACAAACAAATCAATGCCAAAACATAGATTATACACCAGAGATGTACAATGAAGCATTGGTCTTGATCGAGGATTTATGTGTTCTTATTTCAAATTTACCACTTAATCATTATGGTATGCCATCACCTAATCGTCCAGCCACCGACTTAGTCAATACCGATTTACAACGAGAAAATCAATATGACCATGAAAGTTTAGCAACAATTATCATGAACAGTGAACCATTACTGACAGCAGAACAAAAAGTTATTTATGATCGGATTATGCTGGCTGTTGCTGCTGAACAAGGCGGTTTTTTTTTCTTGGATGCACCCGGTGGAACCGGTAAGACATTTTTAATATCGTTGATTCTTGCCAAAATACGGTCGCAACAAAAAATCGCATTAGCAGTAGCATCGTCAGGCATTGCGGCTACTTTACTGGATGGTGGGCGAACAGCACATTCAACATTCAAGCTGCCATTGGACGTTCATAATAAACCAGATGCAATGTGTAACATCAAAAAGAATAGTGGAATAGCTGCAGTGTTGCGGAAGAGTTCTATAATAATTTGGGATGAGTGCACAATGGCACACAAATATTCACTTGAAGCATTAAACAGAACTATGCAAGATTTAAACAGCAATAATAAACTTTTCGGTGGTGCTATCTTACTTTTGTCTGGTGACTTCCGGCAGACCTTACCGGTTATACCTCGCTCTACTTTCGCGGATGAGATTAATGCATGTTTGAAACAATCATTCTTATGGCGAAGTGTTGAAACACTTCGATTGACCATAAATATGCGAGTACAATTGCAAAATGATCCATCAGCACAAATATTTTCCGAACAACTACTAGATATTGGGAACGGTAAAAGAGAACTGCAACCAAATACGCAATGCATTAAACTACCAGACAATTTTTGCACTGTTGTTCAGGATAAAAATGAATTGATTCAGAGTATTTTCCCGGATATACAGAATAATTATTTGAATCATGAATGGCTTAGTCAACGGGCGATTTTGGCAGCCAAAAACGTTGATGTTGACGAAATTAACTTCCAGATACAACAGTTATTACCAGGCGATATGATGTCTTTTAAATCAATCGATACTGTTGTTGATGAAAATGAAAGTGTAAATTTTCCGATTGAATTTTTAAATTCATTAGATATCCCTGGAATGCCACCACATAATCTTCGATTAAAGATTGGTTCCACTATTATTCTCCTCCGTAATTTGAATCCACCTCAATTATGTAACGGTACGCGTTTGGTCATCAAAAAGATCACCGGAAACATTCTTGAAGCAACCATTTTGGCTGGGAAGTTTAAAGGAAAAGTGGTCCTGCTGCCACGTATTCCGATGATACCATCAGATTCTACCATACCCTTCAAAAGGCTACAGTTTCCAATTCGTTTAGCTTTCGCCATTTCTATAAATAAATCTCAAGGTCAAACAATGTCCATTTGTGGTTTAGATTTGGAAAATCCATGTTTTTCTCATGGGCAACTATATGTTGCGTGTTCACGTGTTGGGAAACCGTCTAATATATTTGTGTTAGCTAAAGACAGGTTAACCAAAAACATTGTGCACCGATTGGTGTTAAATTAAATTGAATTTGAAAGTATTTATAATTGAATAGTACTTATATTTGTTATACAAATTAAATGGAAATAATAAATCTGATAAATTTTTATTTTGTACCTATTGATTTCTGCTTAATATCAAGTGTAAGAACATTTTAATTAATTGTGTTCAACGTACTTCCCCTTCAAATCTCAATCCAGTGAATTTGTATACCAACATCAATATTTTCGGATGGCAATCAGGTAAATTCCTAAATTCCTGATTCATCTAAAATATTTTATAATTTATGAAAGGAAATACTCACATGACATATATATATATATATATATATATATATATATATATATATATATATATATATATATATATATACTAGCTGACCCGGCCACGCGTTGCTGTGGCTAAAGTTTTTGTTGTATTACATTATAGTAAACAATCTAAGAGGAACAATAAGAGAACATCAGTCACGGAGTCCACTATGCTTTTTCACACAGATGGTATTTGTAAAAAAATATGGTGATCTCCTTATTTGACTTTCTACTACTATAACCCTTTAGTACAATGAAATTATTTACCAATAAAGACGAAAATATTGATGTTGGTATACAAATTCACTGGATTGAGATTTGAAGGGGAAGTACGTTGAACACAATTAATTAAAATGTTCTTACACTTGATATTAAGCAGAAATCAATAGGTACAAAATAAAAATTTATCAGATTTATTATTTCCATTTAATTTGTATAACAAATATAAGTACTATTCAATTATAAATACTTTCAAATTCAATTTAATTTAACACCAATCGGTGCACAATGTTTTTGGTTAACCTGTCTTTAGCTAACACAAATATATTAGACGGTTTCCCAACACGTGAACACGCAACATATAGTTGCCCATGAGAAAAACATGGATTTTCCAAATCCAAACCACAAATGGACATTGTTTGACCTTGAGATTTATTTATAGAAATGGCGAAAGCTAAACGAATTGGAAACTGTAGCCTTTTGAAGGGTATGGTAGAATCTGATGGTATCATCGGAATACGTGGCAGCAGGACCACTTTTCCTTTAAACTTCCCAGCCAAAATGGTTGCTTCAAGAATGTTTCCGGTGATCTTTTTGATGACCAAACGCGTACCGTTACATAATTGAGGTGGATTCAAATTACGGAGGAGAATAATAGTGGAACCAATCTTTAATCGAAGATTATGTGGTGGCATTCCAGGGATATCTAATGAATTTAAAAATTCAATCGGAAAATTTACACTTTCATTTTCATCAACAACAGTATCGATTGATTTAAAAGACATCATATCGCCTGGTAATAACTGTTGTATCTGGAAGTTAATTTCGTCAACATCAACGTTTTTGGCTGCCAAAATCGCCCGTTGACTAAGCCATTCATGATTCAAATAATTATTCTGTATATCCGGGAAAATACTCTGAATCAATTCATTTTTATCCTGAACAACAGTGCAAAAATTGTCTGGTAGTTTAATGCATTGCGTATTTGGTTGCAGTTCTCTTTTACCGTTCCCAATATCTAGTAGTTGTTCGGAAAATATTTGTGCTGATGGATCATTTTGCAATTGTACTCGCATATTTATGGTCAATCGAAGTGTTTCAACACTTCGCCATAAGAATGATTGTTTCAAACATGCATTAATCTCATCCGCGAAAGTAGAGCGAGGTATAACCGGTAAGGTCTGCCGGAAGTCACCAGACAAAAGTAAGATAGCACCACCGAAAAGTTTATTATTGCTGTTTAAATCTTGCATAGTTCTGTTTAATGCTTCAAGTGAATATTTGTGTGCCATTGTGCACTCATCCCAAATTATTATAGAACTCTTCCGCAACACTGCAGCTATTCCACTATTCTTTTTGATGTTACACATTGCATCTGGTTTATTATGAACGTCCAATGGCAGCTTGAATGTTGAATGTGCTGTTCGCCCACCATCCAGTAAAGTAGCCGCAATGCCTGACGATGCTACTGCTAATGCGATTTTTTGTTGCGACCGTATTTTGGCAAGAATCAACGATATTAAAAATGTCTTACCGGTTCCACCGGGTGCATCCAAGAAAAAAAAACCGCCTTGTTCAGCAGCAACAGCCAGCATAATCCGATCATAAATAACTTTTTGTTCTGCTGTCAGTAATGGTTCACTGTTCATGATAATTGTTGCTAAACTTTCATGGTCATATTGATTTTCTCGTTGTAAATCGGTATTGACTAAGTCGGTGGCTGGACGATTAGGTGATGGCATACCATAATGATTAAGTGGTAAATTTGAAATAAGAACACATAAATCCTCGATCAAGACCAATGCTTCATTGTACATCTCTGGTGTATAATCTATGTTTTGGCATTGATTTGTTTGTCTAATTCGGTGCAATATGTCTTCTGTCATACAATTTTTATATTTTTCCCACAAAGTTTGTGCTTGCGAGGGATAACATGTCGTCAAAATAATTGCAAACAACTGACGAATGTTATTCGGTGTTGATGTCAACGCAGCATCAGCAAGCGTTAAGTCCCAATGGTTATCGTCTTCTAGCAATTGCAGTTCACGACATGCATCCTGGTATGTATTGAATACTCGACCATTAACTATTCGTAAAAATTCAAAAGACGTTGGTCCGGGAACATTCACCAATAACAAACGTAAATAGAAGCACTCACGTTGCTTTGGATGTACCGTGTAAAGTCTCCCCAATGTCTTAGCTTTGAATATGCCTGTAATGGAAGGATGTGATGGCATACCATAATGATTAAGTGGTAAATTTGAAATAAGAACACATAAATCCTCGATCAAGACCAATGCTTCATTGTACATCTCTGGTGTATAATCTATGTTTTGGCATTGATTTGTTTGTCTAATTCGGTGCAATATGTCTTCTGTCATACAATTTTTATATTTTTCCCACAAAGTTTGTGCTTGCGAGGGATAACATGTCGTCAAAATAATTGCAAACAACTGACGAATGTTATTCGGTGTTGATGTCAACGCAGCATCAGCAAGCGTTAAGTCCCAATGGTTATCGTCTTCTAGCAATTGCAGTTCACGACATGCATCCTGGTATGTATTGAATACTCGACCATTAACTATTCGTAAAAATTCAAAAGACGTTGGTCCGGGAACATTCACCAATAACAAACGTAAATAGAAGCACTCACGTTGCTTTGGATGTACCGTGTAAAGTCTCCCCAATGTCTTAGCTTTGAATATGCCTGTAATGGAAGGATGTGGTTTTCCTTGTTTCCGTGGCTCCCATTTTTTACTGGATTTGTTCCATGTGAAATAACGTGGAACATCACCAAACACCAATGTCTTCGCGAATTGGCCAAAAACATCAGGTTTTTGACACAATGTAAAAAATTCAGTTAGAGTCGTTTTCGGAGCTTCGAACGCTCTTTGGAGAACATTTTTTTCAGTGAAGTATACACGTTGACCGTTTTCAAGATGTATTGCCAGATGTTGGACAGCAGGATCTCTTTCGTGGATGGGAAAGCTGAGAATATGCCAAATAGCTTCATTGCTGCTAATGTATCTGCCCATTTGGTATCGTGCTATTTCGTCATTTTTATTTATGTTTTGTACTTCAAATATGGCCAAATCACTGCCTTTGTTTACATATTTACAAATATACTTAATTGATTTAACAGAACTGCAAATCTCAACATTGATATGAGCTTTGTAAGTTTTTGAAAGTAGTGGTGAGTATGGTACCACCCACTGATTATCAAACTCAACTTGATTTGGAAAGTTCGGCAGTCGCATTGTAAATGTGTGGCCACCATTCTCAGTACTTCTGCGGCGATACATTGGATAACCATCAATATCCGTGATCGTGTCATTCGTATACGGCTTTGGGAATTTTTTTTTACATTTTCCATTTTCCATGCACGGTGACGTCATGTTGAAAGCACCGCATGGCCCATGGATCATGTGTTTGGTGACAATATCACATAATTCTTGATCAATTAATGGGTCTGGAATTTCGGCTGAAATTATTTGATCGATTTCTTCAGGACGGATTCTATCTTTAAGCCAAACCAAAATGTGGGCATGAGGCAAACCTCGCTTTTGCCACTCTATCGTATACAGCCAACAACGTGTGATACCAAAAATTGAATATTTAACAATAAAATCAATTAAGGATTTCAATTTTTGTTTAAACACACGTGCAGTTAAATCATGACGATGAATGGCTTGTTGTCCTGGCAATAGTAAAGTTTGTATCTCTTCCCAATTCGGATTACATGTGAATGTAATAAATAAATCCGGTCGGCCGTAATGACGTACGTAAGTCATCGCATCTTGTATGTATTGTTGTATGTATTGTTGTATGTATGTTGCAGACAAATAATTAGCAATAAATTAAAATTGCGACTATAATTTGAGATTTAAACTATCCTATCTTTCAAGTTGGATCGAACTGCACATGGTGTGCGAATTTTATTATAATCGGTTAAGTGGTTTAGGAGTCCATTGAGGACAAACATTGTGACGCGAGATTTATATATATTAAGATTGTTGTATGTATTGTTGTATGTATGTTGCAGACAAATAATTAGCAATAAATTAAAATTGCGACTATAATTTGAGATTTAAACTATCCTATCTTTCAAGTTGGATCGAACTGCACATGGTGTGCGAATTTTATTATAATCGGTTAAGTGGTTTAGGAGTCCATTGAGGACAAACATTGTGACACGAGATTTATATATATTAATTAAGATATATACTGTGACCAACCGCTCACATTACGTACCAGCCAGCGACGGAGGAGGGGGGAATCGAGCCTTCGGGAACCGGAAGTAAGCTCTTGAGGAGTTGAGAACAGGAGTCCCGCAGAACATTTTATCAGTTCAGTATCTGTGCATAGTAGTTCCGGAGGCAATCAGCTACACAGTGCAACGTGAATGTGGAAAGAAAAATGACAGCCTGGGAAGCAGATGAATGTCATCCGGTGCGAATGAGGACGGCGCCGAGCTGTGATCTTCTTGCTTCTACTGCTGTTACCGCGGGGCGAGCTCCACGAATATTCAAAGCATAGGTCATGTTTGGCAGCATGTTAAATCTTAGCGAGGGTTTGAATATTGTAACGTAACTAGATTGTGACTTGAGTATTTTTATTCGTTTATTGAAAGTGATGGCGGAGGTAGCCAATGCGAAGTGTGGAAAAGTGATTTTTAATGAATATTAAGTATTTAGCCTCTCTGAAGCTGCATTTCATTTGTGGCTTCACCGAGGTTCAATGTGGACGCCCTGGTTGCAGAGAGCGCGAATACGCCGGAGCAGCGACTGCCGATGACGATAGGCGAGAGAGAGAGAGAGAGAGAGAGAGAGAGAGAGAGAGAGAGAGAGAGAGAGAGAGAGGTCCTAGTCCAGCGCGTGTGCGCATGCGCGGGTGATCGGAAAGAGCAAATGTATATGAATTAATGGTCAAATTGGTATTTACGCTTTGCCCGTTACAGTTTGCATTACATTGTCCACAATACCAAATGCCAAACTTTCAATAACTACTCTCCTTTTGTGTTATATAGTGTTTTTAGAGTAATGATAAATTTTCACATCCAACCTACCTCCCAAAGTATCCATGTGGTGCTCAATTCGGTGGCAAAATTCGCAGCAGCAATGATTGATACGATGAGAACTTTCTGGTGTAAAAATCTCTGTCGTTATAATTCTCTTCGCATATTTTTTGTGAGAAGCCTTTCACTGATTTCTTTCATGATTGTTCCTGAAACATGCAGATGGCAGTAGTATGGTACAAAACAATACTACAGTTTTTTTAATTCCCTTTCAGCCTCTAGTTAATCAGAACAAAACGTTCCAAAGAAAAGGAAACGATTTCTGGCCACAATGCGCCACAAACAAGGCTTATGTGTCCCTAGGTTATTTGTGTACACCAAAAACCGCTCTGCCGTTCCCAAACTTCAGTCACTGAAGGTTTCGCTTCCCTTTCTCAACTCACACAATTGCGTCATTGTGGACATGGAACTCATACTTTCCCTCCTGTGATATATGAAGGCGCAGATGTTTTCAGGCTCGATTTAACATAAGCGCCATATTATCGACAATATGGACCAGAAAACACCTATCGACTGAGTAAATAAGCGTTTGACAATAAAATGGCAAGAAATCCTATATAAAGGTTCGTTTTGAAGTAAAGTGATGTTCTTTTGGGGAAAGCAAATTGTTTTCGAAACCCAAAATAACTCACAGTCACTCATTTACGGGACGGAAAGGAAAATCATATCCAAACCCATTTCATGTTCACTGCCTTTTAATTACGTGTGACAAAATATTGATTGGGATCCTGACGGTGACAGAATTTTCGGCCTGGCATGCCAGCTAGCAACCGGCTGCTCTGATCGGTAGTTTTCCGAGTTTTTCTGATCAACAGCAGGCGAATGCGGGATCAGTTCCTAACAATCGGGCCACGGGCCGCGCGTGATGTCACCTTCCTCTTCCTTGTCCTACTCTCACCCCTTACACACACACTTACACCAAGATGGACTACGGTCTGGAGCTAACAGCTTGTTCCGGCTGCGGTGTGCCCGGATGATGGGAGATACCTGGTTGAGGGAAACACCGGTTTTCTACGATAGGTTGGCGCCGGATAAACCGCTGGGGAAAGACCACCGCAACCTAAACATGCACTGCATTTACGGGACTATCGACCTCGGTAGCTGCTGTGCCCGGAATCCCTAACAATCAAACAAAAGCAGAATTAACATTGACTGCGGTGTGTAAGCCTAGCGCCGAGCCATCGCCTTCCGGACAGTGAGGGGATCAGAAGCCAACAAATCGCGGCCACGAAATACCCCGGCGCGCGAATCCACCCGAAAATTCTGATCAGAAAGAAAGATGAAAAGAAAAAATCCGATAATTATATTGGATATCTGCGGGTTCCAATACCAGAAAGACAGAATGAAAAAGTGCACGGAATCCAAACGGAATGCCGAAAGCATAATATGCCTGCATTTTACCTGTCCTCGCAGTGAATTCCTGTTTGACTTTCATTATTATTTAATCATGCTAGCGCATTGTGAGATTTATTTGCCCAAGCAGATCAGAGAGAAAGTTTAATGCGGCTCCACGCAGATTTCGAACCGACGCCGTGCGCGGTTTCTGATTCACACGCTTACTTGCGTTTATCGTTTTTTCTGATGCTTTCCCTTTTTCCTCGCTGACTTCACGCGAAATAAGCAAAGGGCCTTTAAAAATTTCATAATGTAAAGGTAATTAAATTTGCCCAATTGAATAAATGAATTTGAATAACGAATATGAATTGAATTGCGAATAAAGAATTTTGGGATCACGGATCACCCGTCATTATATAAACATTGAATGTACAGAATTTCGTATGAAAATTAATTGACGTTTTACGAAAATTGAATATTTTTTTTCTGAAACCCGTCAAACGCAAAATTTCTCATTTCAAGAATACTGAGTAAAAGTCTTCAATTTATCTGATTTTAAAATATTTGTATATATATTATCAGTCGATAAATGAATATTTTACATACAAATATGCACTTAACTATTTGTCTGTACTCTTGGAACAATCATCCGCCGCTAACGTGTCTACTAGATTTTGGCGTTTGACGGATTTCTGAAATAAACGATTCAATTTGAGTTGTCGAAGTTTAATCACATAAATAAAGAGTGCATGTAGGTAAAATAGTTTAAATAGAATGGAAACGTGAATGTAGAAAAACAATAAAACCATGATAGTGAAACAAATATCATCTTCTAGTAAAAATCAATGCAACCTAAAACAATTATTTTCAGATACTGTAATTATTTTTCGTCATACAATTCTGTTATAATGAATAAATATTGTTTAATGGTATTTTTATCTATGAATGTAGCCTGAGGAGGTGACCACATTATGCTGTAACAATTTTACTTATTTGACTCAAAGAGTGTTCCACATTAGTCCGAACTCGGCCTCTTTTATGCTCAAAACATAGAAATGGGCAAATGATTATAACTCCATAAATTTTTATCTGGAATTATTTTAATTTAAATAAAAGAAAAGCTTGCAGTATATACTCAGAGAAGCTTGATTCGAACAATTTAAATATCGCAGAGCAAATGCTAAAATTTAGTTTAGTCCAATGTAATTTAGTTTACTTTTCTTTACTTTGTTTTTTTGGTTATAGTAAATTTATTAATTTACATTAAAAAATAATTATTTCTTTGCAAACTTACTTTAGAAGGTATGATAGAATGAGTGATAAGGTACTCCATACTGGGGAAAACAAATGGTTATTAATAATTATCCCGTGACCCAAATCAGTTTCTTACCGTACGTCTCACGTATTTTTTCTTTCGGTAATAAAAACGTATTATTTATGTACTGTTAGAAAGGAAACAAAATCCTTTGCCTTTTAGCACCTACTTGAAATTGGCTTGCATTATGGATATTGTATTGAAATAGAAGTACACTTTAAATTTAATTTTCTTTCGTGACTAATGACATTTCGAAGCACAAACGACGTGAGAAACTTAACAGGAATTTTTCCTGTGTATCGGAGTCTCACAAGAATAGTTTTAGCTTTGAGGAAAGGTTCGAGGGAAACTAATTTAGCGGTACACTAGCGCTCCTCTCAGTTGCGGGATTCGTCGCCACCATCGAGTGTGTAACTTTTGATTCTGCAGATCATTCATTATGATATCCGACGCCATCTGCGTTTAGTTCGTGAGAGGCTGGATTTTGATATTGAGATGCATTTATTTCGCATTGCTGCAATCCTAAAATGCAAGTCTTTTGATTTATATATGAAATACTTCCGTATCTCTGATAATTATGCAGTTGTACTTATATGAGAACGTGATGGGTCGTGAACGACCCGGAGAGCAAATAAGGTAGGTTTTCATATATCGCCGTTGATTTGGTCATTGTTGCGCGTTACATACTTTCTGGCGGTGATAGTCCTATATTTTACACATTTAGATCACATAAAGGATTAAGTACCCGCAAAATTCTTTCATTGTAAGAGGCTTCAGGTACCGCCGAAGTGCAGGGAGATTTGGACGTAATAAGTACCATCTCAGTAGCTGAAAATCTCTGCGATAGGCACGAAAAAACATGACAAGAAGGAAGACAAAGTGTATTCAGTTGCACTGATATAAAGTGACAATTTTCAAATTCCTTCTGCCAGTGCTTCCATCCATTCAAGAATCGACCCTGACCTTTTTCTCATAACGCCATGACTGAATCACATCAAGAAAAGTATTTTGCAAAAACTGATCAACCACTTGATTTTTTGAACTATTTTGTGATGAGTCTTTGATGACATATTGTGAAGATGTCAGTATTAAAATATGTTCAGAAAAACAGTCCCTATTTTACACTTGCCTCGCGATAATTGTACGCTTTCATCAGAATTCTTTTTTCTGAGTGGTTATGTTGTTAATTCAAGGCTCGGAATGTTTTCCGTGATAACAGATCGAACGTAGTGCATCACATGTTTCGTTGTGTCCAATACCAGGGCTGGTCATAATTAGCAATATGAAGAGGGCGTGTCAAGCTTTCCGTGTTCAGCAGTTAGTGCTTGGTGTATCAATTTTGCGAGTTGGTTGTGTAGGATAGATAGGCGTTGTCAGATAATGACGATCAGTGCACTATTATGTGTTAAATGGATTCCTCATATGTATCACATTTTCTACATTTGTCTATTACATTCATCATCATCACATTTGTCTCCACGTTTTAGGTTCACAAAACTACATTGTTGATAGACATTATAGAACCTTCAGTCTCTGGATACAAATATTCACTTATTAATTGGATTGTTGGTGATGTAGATACCTTTTTATATGATAAATGACTGAAGATATTGTCTGGTATCAATTTTAATCAACATATGATCATTTCGATCGCGTTGCGATCATCATCAGAGCTTGTAGCTTCTGGGCCGAAAACAAAGTACTGCGAAAACGGCAGTACTTTGTTTTCGGCCCAGAAGCTACAAGCTCTGATGATGATCGCAACGCGATCGAAATGATCATAAGTTGATTAAAATTGATACCAGACAATATCTTCAGTCATTTATCAAATATTCACTTATCAGCCAATGCAGAGGTAGCCGTGCTGAATTGTTGGCATTGCCATTAAGTTACTTATCGGGTCCGTGGGTTCGTTCCTGATCACGTTCACACATGTCTGTATCTAATTATTCTGAATTTTGAGATGGTAATTTAATGAAAATATCTAGTTAAATAAACATATAAGTCATTTATTTCAAATTAAAAATTTAGATTACAATTAGACTGAAAAATCGCAATGCGCTGAATTTAACATGCAAATTAAATTTATTTTACAATACGTTTCTTCCTAAACTTCTTCCTTGTTTACATATTGATTTGAAAGTCTTTTTCAATGCCCTTAGAGCCAGGAGCGTTTGCCAGTCACCGCCACTGAGAGAGAAAGGAGGGATGGCCGTCTGGGGCAGCCCCGTTCCGAAGCGCCCCGCTGGGGTCCCGGCGCCACGCGACGTCTCGCCCTTCGGTCCGTCAGCTGCGCCTTGCTGCCCAGCGCCACACCGCCCTTACGGCCTCCCTTGCAGAACAGTTCGTTTTCCGCGGATGGGTCTTTGGACTCGCGGTCTCAAATTCACCGGCGGTCGGCATTCTTGAAATCTATCGGCAATGGCAGAATAATGCACTTGCATGGCCAGCAAATTTGTTCCAGTCGTAATTATGTTAATTAACTGTGAGACATATAACAACATACTTTGTTGAGCGGCCTATTACTGAACCCTCAGTTCATCGAGGGGTAAGTTACACTTATCAAAATAAGTCATGCGAATAAAATTTTACCAAGTGCTCTTCGCGAGCCGCGACTGCCTCCTCGCTGACGTGTGACTCTCACCGCTCCTCGGCGGCTTCTCTTCCCCGTCGAGCTCCGGCTCCTCCCCGGCGTTGATCCCCTCTCCATCCTTCGAAAACCTTCCCCGCCTTTCCTTCCTCCACCAATGATCCGCGTAGCTGCTAGTGAGCTTGGTCATCTTTCTCGTAATTGGTTCACTAAACTGACGTCAAATTCGGCTTTGTTCGCACCCGAGCATCGTCGTGGGAAGTCGCACGTGTGCGGGACTAAATGAGTGGTTGAGTGGGCATTTTCCTCAGAGGGGGCGAATTATTGTCTTGTCGCGCACCGTTGCGTCTCTCCAGACCATTAACCTGTAATCTTGGACCAGCATCGCAGCGCGAATGCTCTGTCCGTGCTCCTATTGACGCCCATCACTTCGAAATTCAGTACTCATATCAGCATTCGGTCTTTGGTCTGATAGATAATCGGGCCAAGTGCGTTGTCTCCGGTCATAAATATGTCGGTGGCTTCGCCGCTGCTGGACCAGGCACCAAACCTCGCCGGCGCGCGTCCAAGTGTCTTTGTCTCCAAGCCGTGTTGCACCGGCCACTTGCGCCTCAAAAACTTGCGCCTCTTGCCGTTTCTTATATATTTTATTCGGATTGCGATGAATGTCACATTACAATCTTTATCAATACGTTGTTCTTCCAGAGGATTGGGAAATTGTCAGTGCAGGATTTCTCCCTTCCAAGTATCTAGTTGATCTTGTGTATTTCGAATATTTAGAGTGGTGTTACATCAAATATTCAGTGGCGGGTGACCTAAATCAGTTTCAATTACCTACAGCACAATTTGGTCAGCAGAGTTGATCAGTTTACTTTTTGTATTCTGTTCTTACATCCTTCATAGCCAGTGTATGTTGATTAAGCCTCTTCCTCCGACTTTTCGGGGTAAAAAGAGTAACTCTGTGAGGTCGACATCAGATCATAGTAAGCAATCGTCTTGTGTCTAACAAATTTAAATCGCAATACGACCATTTAATTATTCTCAAACATAGGTTCATACGAAGGTTGCCTTTTATGTTTTGGGATTTGGCAACCCTGGTGTTGCAATCTGGCAACTGACAGCTCTATCGTAAAGTTAAATGTTTTGAGTTTATACGTACTCAGAACGTTTTGACACACGAGCGCTATTTGTGTTGTTTACAGTAACTTACAAGATTCATCTTGGCCCAAAAATGGAATCGTGAACATTTTTGTGCGATTATTTTTTACAACATTGGACGTGGATTAACTCAGCAACAGTGCATGGATAAACTTAATTCAATTTTTGGCGATAAAGCTCCATCAAGGACCAGTGTTTATCGATGGTATGGTGAATTCAATCGTGGTCGTAGTTCACTCCAAGACGAATTTTGCGAAGGTCGTCCAAAATCAGTTGTTCCGAAAACTATTGATGCTGTGCGTGAACTGATATTGAAAGATCGTCATGTGACCTATCGTGAAATTAAGACAACCTTAGGCATTAGTGGGACCAGCATACATTCAATATTGCATGAACATTTGACTGTCAAAAAAATTTGTTCGCGTTGGATCTCACACAATTTGTCAATCGCTCAAAAAAAGGCTCGTGTCGGTTGGTCGAAAGAAATACTCAAAAAATACGATCGCGATGCTTTGAAACACGTCTATGGCATCGTGACAGGTGATGAATCGTGGATTTACGCGTATGAGCCCGAAAGTAAACAGCAGTATGGTGTAGGCAGCAGGTATGGGTGTTTCAAGATGAGCAGAATCCAACTGAAGTTCTTCGCGCACGAAGCACTTGCAAACAGATGGTCGCCTGTTTTTTCGGAGAAACTGGACATGTCGCAACCGTACCACTAGAACAACGCAGAACAGTCAATTCTGAGCAGTACACAACGATTTGTTTGCCAGCTGTCTTCCACGAAATCAAGAAAACCAACCGCCGAAGACGGATCACTCTTCACCACGACAATGCGAGCTCTCACACATCGGCTCAAACAACTGCATTTTTGTGCAGCCAAAACATCAATTTGATGAGTCATCCGCCGTATAGTCCTGTCTTGGCACCGAATGACTTCTTTTTATTCCTGTACGTAAAAAACAAACTGAGAGGTCAACGTTTTTCGACACCTGAATAAGCGGTTGCTGCATTCAGAATGCATGTTTTGGAGATACCTCAATTAGAGTGGCAAATGTGCTTCGACGATTGGTTCAAAAGCATGGAAAAGTGTATAGATCTTCATGGGGAATATTTCGAAAAACAATAAAGTGATTTTCGATGATTAATATTTGTTTTTGTTCTCTAATCCTGAAATATAAAAGGCAACCCTCGTATTGGTATAGACTAGGTGTAGTTGTTATAATGCTCTCACCTGATAATTGCGTATTAGTTAGTTCAGATATTCTACTTCGGCACTTTTCTATGAAGTTTTTCTTTAGCTGGGTGTGTTCAATCGTGAACATTCCATGAAATTTATGAAGAGCATCGGGCTCCATTTTTTCATTACCTTGAAATTGTTGGTTGTAGAATTTGTAGTTTTTGAACAGTGAGATTAGTGCATTTGTCGATACCAAATGTCATGTTATCTTAAAATCGCCACAGTGTTAATCAAGAATTGCAGTTGTTTCATGATTTCAGATTAGAGTTACAGGTCGTCCATTAAAAGGAGTTGAATGGTCTTTTTATCATATTTTATCTTATACCCTAATTAACTTTCTTGCAATAATGCAGGTAAAGGATTGATGGCTAAGCAAAACCAATTAAAGATAGGGAATCTCCCACAATGTCTCTTACAATGTCAGCCAGTGTTTCAATTATTTGAAAAATGTTCTCGATGTAGATCTGCTTCTACATTTCTCTGAAGATTCTATTAATGTGCATTTCGTACTCATAAAACGTCTGTAAATGAACTCACCTGGGCTGAATTCTAAAATCCTTTTATCAAGAACATTTTTCGTAGCCACATTTGCATCAACCAAAATAATTTTTTAAGAAAAATTTCCAAGCCCCATGGTTTATTAGTAACGTACAGTTATATTTAGTTTATTCTAAAGTGCTAATAAACTTCAACTCTATATTTGCTCTCTCCAAACTTTAGATAATCAAATTTTTACATAAAAGAAAATGATAAAATATTTACATTCAAGTACCATTCTAAAGTGACAACAATAATAAGCCTGTACACAAACAAAAGATACAAGGCAAAAGTGTTGAATATAAATCATTGTCATTTTATTCATTTTATTTTTTGTGTTAACCGATATTGACAATGTTTATAATTTTTAGTTCATTATCAACATAATCTGTTGCTTTTAATGTTAACATCTACCTTTTCTATTTACATTATACGTCGTATTTAAAATTTGCGTTTTCTTTTTGTTATAAATTACTCGTTAATGAAATGTAAAAACCGAATAAGAAAGAGGAGAACACAGAGGGGAAAAGAGAGAGAGAGACAAGGAAAGAGATGGGGAAGAGAGAGAGGGGGGAAAAGAGAGTGAAAGACAGAGGGGAAAAGAGAAAGTTGGGAAAGAGGGAGAAAGAGAGAGGGGAAGAAAGAACATGAGAAAAAAGGAAAAAAGAGAGAGGGAAAAGTGAAAGGAACATAAGAGAGGGAACAAGCAAGAGGAAAAGAGTGTGAGGGCAAAAAGAGAAATAGGGACTACCTCTTCCCAAGAATGAAGGACGTTCAACAACGATCCTCTGAATCTTATCAAATTTAATAAAGAATTAAAACAGGCAATTGAAACAAGGCATGTTGATGACCATGACAAAGACCTTGTCACTTTAGCAAAAGTGATAGAGACGGCACACTGACCCAAAAGTGTCTAATTTAATTATAGAAAAAATGAAGAATTTGGCTACTGGATTAAACTAAATTAGAGGCAATTAATTACAGGCTTTCGATAATATTTATACTTGAAGATATTCCTGAACAGTCTAAGTTCAAAATTCAATATTTCAAAATTCAAATCATTTCCTTCTTCTCCAGCGAATGGGAGGAGGTTCTCACAAATGAACTCAATTATAACAGCAATGACAACATGTTTAATAATGGTAACCGTTTCAGTTCATTATGATTACACATTGATGGCCCTCCTCTTTGTGTGTTTGATCCATCAAAAATTCTGGCTAAACTGTGAACGTCATTCCGCTTTAGATACTAATAGTAAGAAAATGTGTAGAAAGAACTGACGAAAATGTACTGGAATTGTAGAAACGTTTCCAAATTGCTCATTGTTATTTTCTTGGTAAATAATGTATTATAGATTAATTGAGTTGAATTAAATAAAACCAATTAACACGAGTAGAAGGTATGATTAATTTATAATTACATATATCATGTCTAAATACAAATCAAAAAAAATAGTATATCTTCGAAAAATATGGTTATACGAAGTTACGATTATTTACCATGTACATAATCACTTATCGCATCTCTCTTACTTGTTCCTTCTTGCTTGTTCCCTTTTTCTCTTTTTCTCTCTCTCTATCTTTCCATCTATCTTTCCCATTCTATTTTCCTCCTTTCTTCCCTCTCTTTTTCCTCATCTCTCCCCTTTCCCTCACTCTACTTCTCTCTCTCATTTCTCTCTGACTCTTTTGATCTGTTTTCCCTTATTTTTCCTTCCCTCTCGTTTCCTCTCTTGATCCCTCTCTTATGTTCCATCTCTCTATCTCTTTTTCGTTCTCTTTTTCCTCTCTCTTATTCCTCATTCTCTCTTTCACTGTCTTTTCCCTCTCTCTTTCCTCTTTTCTCTCGTCCTCCATCCTTCGCTAGTCGCTCCTCCTATCCTCCTCATTGCCACGCGTCAACGGCGACGACCAGCAGCAGCAGTGAAGCCCAGGTGGTTGGGAATTCCATTTAACGGGTTATATACATAACCTATGTTTTAGTTTTCTTCCCGAGAGTCGAAAACAGTGAGATGACTTGATCTAGCTAACTTCCCATCGCTATAAAATACTCTCATGGCCATCTCTTTAATTTGTCATCACTGAAGAACATAATGTTCAATGTTCTCAGCGTCTTCTATAAATGCGGCGAAATGCGTAACAAGGGTTGCGCTTTACGGAGTCTCTGCATTACACTCTGTTTTAAAAGTTTGTTCGCGACTCAACTTTCTCAGACGCGCCTATAAAACGCGCCACCGAAAGTAAACAAGAAACAACGCAGATTTACTGCGCGCACAAGCACCATAAATCGGGCGCATTATATGCCCGCGCAACGGCCGAATGAAAACGTTCCAGATTCCAGATTGGATTTTTCAACGCAGTGAATAGACCGTATTTCATCTCAGAATATTCGGGGAAAACGAGATAGCACGGTGATATAACCTCCAAACAAATATGCATACGAGTTAAACTTTCGTTTAGTGGTTTTATAGTACATAAAATCGTAGATAATTAAGATCCTACACCTTGTAAAAGCTTGCAACCATTCGTAGCGTATTCCTCAAAGAGAAATAACTGTTTATCAAATTGCTCTCTCGAATCGTTGAACGAAAAACTTAATAAATGTTAGATTCGTCATTCATCAGTGCTTTAACTTTCTCATGTATGTCGTGAGATAGAGCGAAAGCCATGTAATGCTGCAAAAAAATCGATACCGATTTTCACAGAATTGACCACTTTTGAAAGGGCCCCGGTTCTGGACTTAATTTTTCTTCTTTCAAAACCGTTTCCGTACGTTTCCCTGTCCGTCCATCTGTAATCATTTGCGTCAAAACAATGTTCAATATCCCTGCCTTTATTTCCATATCCTTGTCTGTTTTTGTCTGCTTTGTCTCTCTCTGTTTGGGTCTGTTTCCCTCTTCTTGTCTCTGTCGGTCTCCTTCTGCGTTTGTCTCTACGAATCTCTCTCTGTCCCTGTCTCTGTCAGTCTATATTTGTCACCCTCTGCCTGTCTCTATCTGTCTCTCTCTCTCGCTCTCGGTCTCTCACTCTCGCTCTCTCTCGCTCTCGGTCTCTCACTCTCGCTCTCTCTGGCTCTCTCTCACTCTCTCGCTCTCTCTCACTCTCTCACGCTCTCTCTCACTCTCTCTCGCTCTCTCACTCTCTCCATCACTCTCACTCTCTCCCTCACCCTCACTCTCTCTCACACTCTCACTCTCTCTCACACTCTCACTCTCTCGCGATCTCTCTCTCTCGCGATCTCTCTCTTTTGCGATCTCACTCTCTCGCGATCTCTCTCTCTCGCGATCTCTCTCTTTTGCGATCTCTCTCTCTCGCGATCTCTCTCTCTCTCGCGATCTCTCTCTCTCGCGATCTCTCTCTCTCTCTTTTGCGATCTCTCTCTCTCTCGCGATCTCTCTCTTTCGCGATCTCTCTCTCTCGCGCGATCTCTCTCTCTCGCGATCTCTCTCACTCGCGATCTCTCTCTCTCGCGATCTCTCTCTCTCTCGCGATCTCTCTCTCTCTCGCGATCTCTCTCTCTCTCGCGATCTCTCTCTCGCGCGCGATCTCTCTCTCTCTCTCGCGATCTCTCTCTCTCTCGCGCGCGATCTCTCTCTCGCGCGCGATCTCTCTCTCTCTCGCGCGCGATCTCTCTCTCTCTCTCGCGCGATCTCTCTCTCTCTCGCGCGATCTCTCTCTCTCTCGCGATCTCTCTCTCTCTCGCGCGATCTCTCTCTCTCTCGCGATCTCTCTCTCTCGCGATCTCTCTCTCGCGATCTCTCTCTCGCGATCTCTCTCTCTCTCGCGATCTCTCTCTCTCTCGCGATCTCTCTCTCGCGATCTCTCTCTCTCTCGCGATCTCTCTCTCTCCCGATCTCTCTCTCTCTCTCTCGCGCTCTCTCTCTCGCGATCTCTCTCGCTTTCTCTCCCTTGTGCTCTCTCTCGCGCTCTTTCTCTCGCTCGCTCTCTCGCGCTCTCTTTCGCTCGCTCTCTCGGGCGCACTGTCGCTCTCACTCACGCTCTTTTTCGCTCGCTCTCTCGCTCTCGTTCTCTCTCGCTCTCGTTCTCTCTCGCTCTCGTTCTCTCAATCTCTCTATCTCTTGCTCTCTCTATATCTCGCTCTCTCTGTATCTCGCTCTCTCTATATCTCGCTCTCTCTATATCTCGCTCTCTCTCGCTGTGTGGTTGTTTCCTACGTCACGTCTGTGTCTCTGAGTTTCTGCCTCTGTCTTTCTGTTTCTGTCTCTGTTTCCGTCTCTGTCTGTCTCTCTTGCGCCACCTGTCCTCCTCGGCATCACTTCGCGTCAAAAAGGCAACGCCCAGGAAAAATGAAGCTTGGTTGTAAAACAGTTTGCATGGAAATTGAATTAAAATTAAACAAAATCTTATGCTGCGGCGCCATTTAATAGTCACAACAAAATAAACTGCACCGAATCCTTCATGGAGATCGGGCACATGGCTACCGCACCACCGCTGACCTCTGGCGGAACTGGTCACTTGGCGTCAGGCAAAAAATAATTATCGTGGTGCATCTATCAGTATATTTTTTAATTATTTATTTTCCGCATTTGTGTTGTATAAAATTTACCAAACTGTGCAAGGACTCTGTGTCAAATCCTGAAGGAGAGCTTTAAATAGTTCGTATCTCCTCTGACACTTCTTTCTGTGGTATTTGTCCGTTGCACGTCATTGAATTCATCTTAACTAGTATAAATAAATAGAAAAAGGGCGAATATCAAGGAATACCACTGTGATTCGGGCCTATATAGTAATAATATAATAATTGATAATAGCCCATTAGAAAGATCACGGATACTAAACTGAGGGAGATGCGCTGATATTTGCAAAAATATGCATTTTCAGAATGTTGTCGGTCAGGAAGCAGAGAATTGAAAGCTGGGCAATATGACTTGAAGAACAGAACGAGCTTAGCCGTGAAAGGGTACGGACGTGAACCAGCAACGTACTTGAAGTCGTTCAATAAGTCGGAGTAATGATAATTAACTGTCAGAAGGGGAAACGAAAATTGAAGGCGATTACGCGATTTGTTAGAAATTGTCTGAAGGACTTTTAAGTGAAGGAAATCTCGGAAGTTATTATAATTCGGACTTCAAGTGGAAATCTGAAAGAGTTCCTCGGAATCTAACTGTATGGTGTAGAGCCACGAAGATGAAAAGTAATTACCACGTGCCGTCGGCCAAGGGAACAACAGAGAAGTCTTTCAAATTTTAAGATGATTTTCATGTAGGAAGATCAAATTAATTTATATAGGTTTAGGGATAGTTTATAAGAAATAATCAAAACGGGAGCAGGGCCATGAGAGGTGAAGGGAAGGAACAAATGAGTTTGTAAACAGTGTACGAATGTGATGATTTGGTGTTATATTTTGATGTTTTGTTCTTTTTATTCGTAGCGTGTAATAATATCAAGACCCACTTTCTTTCAAACGTTATCCCCCTTACTTAACTAGAGATGCTACAACAGCACATATTTTGTCGTATTGTTGGAAAAGGTTACGTATTAATATAGTGCTGCAATTTGTGTTCTTACTTCAGCCATCACTTGAGGAAGTCCAAAGCAATTCAAACAAAGCGCCTGCGATGCATATCTACATTCATTTCGATAATCAAGAACGATAACACTTTCTTATTTTTACAAAAGAAACAAACACAAATAAATTGCAACTGTTACAATATTTGCGGAGTACACAGATAAGCAAGGATAATTTCGCATGTAAATTAAACATCCAGAACTAAAGACCATCCTATATATCGCCTTATGAATGCATTATAGTACAAAACTAGTGTCATTACATAGTGCCCGCCTTATGCATACTTACGAATACTCGTATTCCGTACCATCTGGGTATATCTTCTTCCAAATTTTTGTATAGTTGAATGTACCATTTTATTAAACGTATAGACATTGCAACATTAATGTTAATTAAATAAAGCCACTTCATCCTATTCCTATCCCATCTAACAATGAGGAGTGTACCCCGAGAATTCCAAACTGCCATGGCGCCGCGTTCCCATTGTACTCCTGCCGTCAACGCGAGTGCCAAAGTGGTTCATTCAATTTTCTCCTGAATTGATTCTCCTCCGTAGATTTATATGAACTCAAGACGTTCTGAGTTAGAAACGAATACTTGGAGTTTGGCCGATCTTTACTTTAAGATTAAAAAACATTATCAAATTATTCTAAAAAATGGCACCTATTTTTTATTATTGTTTGTTTTTATTATTGTTGTGTCTTAATAGACGCTTAAACAATAGGACACTTCTCATATTCATTGAACCCAAGTTTTCGAAAATGAGAATTTATCGCGTAATTTTCACAAGTTTTAAACATTTTTCTTGAAAAAACCGATGTACATTTTTTCTTTATATTTTCTCATCGTGTGAGTCAAATGACGGTAAAAAATGGTTCAAGGCTCATTTCCGGTGACTTCAGTGAATTTTCAAAAAAAGTTGACATTTCTAAACTACAAAACTGAAGATAAGGAGTTTTTCTTAAACCTCTGTCCTAAAAAATCAGATCTTTAAGAAAGGTGATGTACAATTAAAAAACAAGTGATTTTAGCGTAATTTATCCTTTCAATTAATGCAATTTACAACAACGCATATTTGATCAAAAACCGCTCTAAAATCTCCTTTAAATATTTCTACGTTATAAAGATGGAACTTCGAGAGAATGGTGCCGAAGTCCCCAAGATAAGCTAGGAAATAAATATAATAGTTATAAAAGTTCTAAAATTGATTGCCAAATGAAACCTAGTGTCGCCAGTGATTTGCTTTCACGGCTTCTCGAAGTATTGCTGTTTTTGTTTCTGTAGTGAGATTGAGGTATGGGAGAACATTACGGGAAAAGGGGGCCATTTAAAACGCAGATCACGCAGCTTCCATATGTTCCAGCTCTCTGCCACGTGTTCTTCACCACCTATCAAAATTCTCACAGAAACCTTAGTAAGAAGCAGCGATGGCGGAACCGTGGTTTTAGAGAGTTTCTGGAGTATAGAGAGTAATATTGTCGTAGAATATCCTTTTTCTCCTGTAATATTAAGAAGGAAATATCTTGCTTCTCTTTCTTTTGCAACTAAAATCTTCAAATAAGCTCTTAATTTTCTAAATATTTTACTTTCTCGCCGTACGAATTCTTTGTAAGAAGAGAAAGTTATGTAAGAAAAAGTCAGAAGACGCCGCAATTTCGCCAGAAAAAACGTATTGCCTGGTTCTCATAACGAGGAAGTAGATAAATAATGTTAAATTTAGAAAAGAAAATCCTCTAACTCGTGATGTAGCCAGAATCCGTTTTAATGATTCTTCATACCGACAAATCGTTTGACTTGACGTACCGTCAAGTCAACTCACTTGACTTGACGTACCGTCAACTGAACGTCCGTCTGTGGTCAACTAACGCCGAAACCGGTCAGCCGATTTCCTTCAAAATTGATATTCCTCAATCGATCTGAAGAACTCGAGGCTTTGAGAGTTTCAAAGGGTACTGCACATAACGCTTCAAACACGTTTTCAAAATGTTCTCACAAACGGCTCCACATTTTTTGATTAAATTTTGTTATTTAATAGCGCAAAGAACGATTAAGAGAATTGTTTAGATTTCATTTTTGCTGACTTTCCCGATTTTTTGAAAATCGCAAAATAAGTTTTTAAACTACAAAATTGAGGATAGAGGGTTTTGGTTCGAGTCTTTGGCGGTGAATGTTATTTGTCACAACTCTCTGTTACCTCAGAAAACTACTGCAAATTTCAGAAACTTAACTGAAAATCATTTAAACAATTTTACTCACATATACAAGCTGTTAAGATTCTAAATAAACTCAAAGTGTCTGTATTTCATTTCCGTATTTTGAAATTTTAAACAAGTATACAACTCTCTGGTTCTATTTGTAAAACGTAAGTCATATCAAATAAATGTTCTGCAAATATGCAAATCAAAATAATATTGCGTTTAGAAACTTTGCGAGAAATTATGGGCTTTGGCAGCACCATTATTTTTTTAGTTTTGATTGTGCTTGCCCCTTTCCAAGCCATCTTTAATCAAGCAGCATTATTGCTGCTGAAAAAAATGCTGACATCATCAATCATCAATGTTGCGGTCATGAAACAGCTTCAACACGTCTCAAAAAAGCCCCCCAAGACGGCTTTTCAAACAGTAGCATTAAAACTATGTTTTTTGTAAAGTTGCGTGTTATATGTATGTGTGTTTGTTGTTGCTGTATTGGTATTTTAGAAAATAAACGATTCTTTCTGAACGCATTGTAGTGGTATAGCTTCCATAACTAAAATGAAGTCATTCCAACTGCTAATGATACGACTTTTTGTCATTAACTCCAAGTTTAAATTCCGATTTCTGCCTTATCCTATTTTTCCTTAATTTAGTAGTTGATATGAATTCACTGGAGTGTATGTTTGTAGTAGTTATACTAAATACCAGGAGGCGGGCATTGGAGATATTTTATAAACCCAATCATGACTTCGCTACCTGTGGATTTATTAAAATCAAATGCATCGAAAAACATTGTGATATTAATAAATTGTATTAAATATCTTAATTACGAGTATGTTCAAAGGATTAAGTATACGCTAAGACCCAACACAGAGAGAAGATAAATCATGAAAAAAAACGCAAATCATATTGCAGCCATTTACGGAATTACATAGAAAATATAGTAGGGAGTAGGTGGCTACAAAGCATTGCTCATTTGTGCTGCAAGCGAAGAAGCAACGCTGACATGATTGGTTGCTTGATAACTGATACCGGGTGCGTGAAAGTTTAAAGTCATTAGTACATATGTAGTGCGTGTTTTTCATGGTGGAAGGTGTCGGTATTATTCCCCCAATGAGATCTGGCGCAGACCTACACCTCTCCCTCGGTCTCACACTCGCCTTCGTCCTGGCCCCTCTCGCCCTCGTCCTCGCCCTCGCCTACACGGGAAAGTAAATAATATAAATAACTTTTACATATTGAGAGACAATATGGAAGTGCAATGCAATAGAAATATATTTTTATGACAAATGTGAAGTTGGGATTACGCTAAATTAAATACTTATAACATTTTCTCTTGTTGTTCTTGCAAAAATATTATTCAGAGACTACCAACTTCAACTACCAATCCACCTTTGTCTAAAAATTAAAAACTTTTCCAAAAGTTTCTTGTCAGTATTTGGTACAACTTATAGATGTGAAGGACTTTATCGAAAATGAAGAATGTTAAATCAGTCAAGAGCGTCTCCCGTTTGGAGCGCCGCACATTGGTTCCAACTAACCAAAAACCTGGCCATAATTAGAAGATATACATAAAACTCTACGAAAACGTGTTTATTATGGTTTAGGGGGTCCTTGATATCGAATTTGATGTCAAAATTGGAAAATCAAAAATGTCAGAATCAATACAACGGATCAAAAAATTTAAAAATAAAGCAGATTCCTCTGAAACTGCGTATTTAAGTATTTTAGGGGTTGCTTATTATGGATTTGATGTCAAGGTTTAGAAATTCAAAACGGTGGATTCAATAGTTACAAATTTAATGGATTGGAGTTAAACTGTATTTAAATATTTCAGAGTTGCTATTAATATCTAAAGGTAAAATATAAACCTTTACCATTACATTTCTCTAACCTTATTAAAACCAAATATACTCTCATCAGGCGCTTTTGGCAACAAACTAAACGTCCTGATATCAAAACTAAAATAAACAAAATATCTACAATTATTGAATCAAAATGTGAAAATAACAAATATAATGAATATAAAAATTTTATTCAAGAGTTACATCCTCATTTTAGTAAAGTTTGGTCCACAATCAAAAGAATTTGCAATGAAAAACTTTAATTCCTATTCTTAAGTATAATTTGATTACAGTTCAAAACGGTTATGATAAATCTCAATTACTTAGACATCATTTACAAGAGTCTTTTACACCTAACTCTGTTACAAACTTACCATTTGATAATCTTGTTAATATTTGTTTTTGTTATCAAAATTTTAATATATCTCAAATACAGATTTTATTTCCCTTTCTGAAATAGTTGTTATCATTAAAAAACTTTAAAAATGTAAATCTCCTTTAATTTACGTAATAACCAAACAACCAAATCTTGTTTACAATATAATAATTACTGTTTATACCTCCTTTTTCTAAATTAAGCCATAAGAGTTAATTACTTTCCGTCTAGCTGCAAAATAGTAGTTCCCATTTGTAAACCTCAAAAGTACCCTAAAAATACCACGAATTATCGAACATAGACTAACATGCTTTGTAACATGTAATAAAATCATTACCCCTACACAACTTGGATTTACACACAAACATGCAACAACTCATTAAGTTTTATGTATAACAGAAAAAAATTGAACGTTCGTTCTATGTAAAACAGCATACTATTGCAATTCTCTTAGATATTGAAAAGACATTTGACAAAATTTGGCATAATGGTCTCATTTATAAACTACATCAAATTTGAACTCCAACATATCTATTTGAAATAATCCAAAATTTTTCAAGTAATCGTAAATTCTGTGTTAAAATTAATCGTACTTTTTTGCAAATATTTTGAATATCTGTGAGTGTGCCTCAAGGATCCTGTCTCTCTCCCCTTCGTTTTAACATCTTTACGAAATTTCCACTTTCATCTATTCTGATTTAGCCCTCCTTGCTGCGATCTCTATATCAGTCATAAAAATATATCAACTCCCAGACGTAGATTGCAATCTGTCCTACTTTATACATCTTGGGCTACAAATTGGCAAATCAAAATCAATTTGACAAAGTGTCAAGCTAAAATTTTACACTTTGCAAACCTGTCATTTCATCTGAATGATTATTATTATACAATCAACCCATTTAAAGGATTTCATTTAACACTCCTATCAATTACATTGGTCTCTTCTGGCAAAAATAAATCTCCTGTACATGCACATACTACCTAACTAACATATATTACAATCATTCGTCCCACACTAATGTATGCCTGTAACATCTAGTCCACTGCAGCCAAATATCGCATTAATAAAATTCAAACTCCAAAATAAATTCTCCCGTCAAATTATTCATGCACCTGAGTACATTCCTAACACGCAATTGCACAATGAATTAAAATTAGTACTATTCAAACTTTAATAAATTGTCACAGCCAGAAATTCTCCAATTCCTTAGAGGATTCAGAACCAATACACACTTTTAATTTATTTCAAACCTACATATTTGCTCGAAGTATTCTTTCAAGATTTCCGGAAGAGAAAATCCATCTCAGCTAAAGCCTGTAATATTTATTACCTCCCTCCCTCATTCAACTAAAAATTCTTAACATATCTAATTAAAAATGTTTGGTCTAATAGAATTAATATCTTTAACATAATTTTGTCAATAATTCCTGCCTCAGGTTACCTGTGATATCCAAATGCTCAGTGATGTCAATTTATAATGTCAAAAGCCCTGAAAGACGTCCTTGTCAAAGAGGCAGAAATTTCGAATTTGATGTCAAAATTTAAAAATTGGAACACAAAGCACAAAAGATATCTGTGCACGATTTGATGGGACTCTTAGCGTGAAGTTCGATGCTTTGAATTGTGTCCAGGTGTTAGCTCAGTTGGAGCCTGCGAGAGGAACACCGCCACCTCCAAGCATGAATAACTTTCACTACATTTACGGGACTAACAGCCATAGAGGTTGACGTCCCCGGGAACACCAGCCATCAAAACTGAATTATATTCCCTCGGCCACCGATGGCCTCCGACCAGAATCACTGCGCCAGGAGTGGGACTGCCGAATCTTCCTCCTCCCGAATGCTGCCCGCTGCAAAACGCAGCGGAGGGCGCAGAAAGCAAAGCCATCTGGAAAAGGCGCGCGGGCCAGGGGCCGTGGAAGACTGCAGAGGATTAGAATACTATTACAGACTGGCAAAAGCAACAAATTGAATGCCGACTCGCCATGTATTTGAGACAATGCCGAGAAGACACGATTCGAACGTAACAGATATCTTCTTTCTATAATTTGTCTATATCAAAAGACAACCATTTAAAACAATGATACACTAAGCAAATGAGAATTGAAAAAACGTTAACAACATGTTTCTCGAACAGGTTATTGTAATAAGCAAATAAGTATTATGTAAGCAGGTAAATAACAACATCCTTTGCATAGTTAATAGACGTAAACATTACCTGAAAATGACCATTCATCATTCACAAAAATACAAATAAAAAGTTCAGCTGATTAAGCAAATGGGCTCACATTCTATTAATACATTTTAAAATTTCTATTTTCAACTAGATTATTCCTTGGTACAATAAATTATATCATATCCAATTCATTATGAATCTCATGATTAAGACTAGAAATTCATTTACTAGACTAACATTAACATACAAAAGTCTAGGTAGAAGTTTTCATGTACTGGTGACTATAAAAGGAAGGTTATAAAAGAAAAAAAATATTTTTACAGCATATATAAAAGTTATTATTTAAGCAATCACATTAATTAATTATTGTCCTTTACTGTATAAGAGTATCATTAAGAAAATGTACGTACTCTCTTTCCCTCTCTCTTTCATCCCTTAATCTCCTTCACCCGCTCTCACTTTCACCCCCGTCCGTTTTTCTTCTCCCTCTTCCCATTTTATTCCCTCGCAAAAACCTGAAATTGTATAGTTTTCGGGGGTTGTCAGTGCGAAATGTTTGACACATGTTTCTCTATGTATGTCGGCACGCTTAATCCTATTCTGAAACCAGAATTGTGACACCACCCTACAGTTCTTTTACATGCACTGCACCTTTTTTTTTGTCAACCCAGCACCTAAACTGTATAGCCGATATGATTAAAATTGGTAGGAGAGAGGGTGGGTAGTGAGCACTGGGGCTATTGGAAAAAAGGGGTTATTCCGTATGTAACACAAAACTTGTCGAGGGCGAGGGCGAGGGCGAGGGCGAGGGCGAGGACGAGGGCGAGGGCGAGGGCGAGGCCTGGGCGGGCAGGACAGAAGCTCTCGCGCTGCTGAGTCAGAGGAAGAACCGCTGCGCGCTGCCTGATTCGCTGTGCCCGCGATTGCTCTGCACCTTCCTCCCACGACCCGAACTCTCCCGCACCCGCCAGAGAAAATAGCTCAAGGATCGTGTCTCTGCGAGCAAAACACAGGGGTGTAACGACATATTAAACTGATTATTGTGAATGAACTGTTCGTTTGGACAAGGCGTAACTTGTCATTAGTAAGCCGTGAAGGTCTATAAGTCAATAAGAACCATATTCAAGTACCTTTCATTCTAATTGCCAGTATGTAGACTGCACGACATGGTGCACGTAAATGACATTGTGCATTTTGCATGTCAGCATTATCACCTAAACGTTTTTTGGCAAAAATTCAGCAAATAGCTTAGGCGCTGGAGTTGTTCCAAGATGGACGGACAGAGACAGACCGGCGGACATTTTGAATAGAAATCACAAAACCTGATAAGTCCAATATCTCTATATCGATTTCCCGCAGAAATATATAATTTTTCCTTTACTACATATGTTTCTCTTAAATATCGATTCAATATCTCTATATCGATTTTCCGCAGAAATATATAATTTTCCATATACTACACATATTTCTCTTATATACTTATGTGTACGAGAAAGTAAAAATGTTCCTATCGAAAGATCTATGCTTTTTCCAGAAGAATTACAGTGCGTACTCTGTTGTAAAAATATTTCTGGTTTCTTTTTCGCGATGTTATGTGCAGGTAGCAAGTGACATCATCGGCGAGAGTGGTGTTTCTTCCAAATATGGAATGGATGGTTGGGGAGACTGGTGTAGTTGTCGTGATAGACTGTTTTGTGTAGGCGGTGGGTCGTTGGTGACGTAGAGCAGGATTGGAGTGGTGTGCGTGGGCGGGTGGGGGTGGCAGTGGGCGCCGCGAGCGAGGGAGCGGGGGAGGGGCGGAGGGGGGCGGGGAAGACGGCAGTGGGAGCTGCGCGCCGCCTTCTCTGCGCATAAAACGCCTGTTTAATTGTGCTCATAACCTGTGTAATTAAATGCTTTAATGCTGAGCTAATGCAAAAATATAACAGTTGCCAGAGGCGTTAAATGTTGTTTCGTAAATTTTTTTCCGCCAAACGCATAAAACGCTTTAAATCTCTCACAGATTTTTCTGCGATAAAAGAGTGGAGGCTGTTTTCATCAGAAAAAATTGAAGAAATTGCTGAAGGAGAAAATACTTTCCGTTTCCTTTGTTGTTTACTTTTTTGGAAAGGTTATATGAGCTCCTACGGCGGTTCATTGTCGGCGACTGAGCTCTACGTTATGTGGTCTGGGGTTTTATTTACGGTCGCGGCAAAAACAAGCTGCAGCTTTCTATTAGAGACGTCTCAGTTTCTTCAGAAGGGCGATGAAAGTAGAGCTCAGGCAGATCACGCGTGACAGGGAGGTAATGCGCCGTGCTCTCCACATGCGTCGCTAACTTCACTAGTGGATAATAAATAAAAGCCGGAAAGCACCAATATGAGAATTCAGTTGGGATGCGGAGTGGCTCTAGGCGGAATTACACAACTCAAGTTCTTTGCCCACGACTCGTCTCCCGGCATGACGTAGCAGTGTAAAGCATGTAAGTGTAAGTGTACAATAAGTAGAGAAGAGGACAAGGAAGGGGAAGGAAAGATTGCACGTGCGCTTGGACCCGTTTGTTGGGAAACTGCTCCGGCAATCGCCTGGTGTTGATCGGAGAAATCCCGAGGCACTACCGGTCTGAGCAGCCGGCCGCTAGACAGCGCTTCGCCTCCAGAGAGCGACAGAGTTCGACCTGGCTGGCGTCGAAAACCCACCGCCGTGGGGCCTCGAACCCGAGGATTTCCAGGTCGAAGGCGCTGCAGAGACGTTCATTGATTACTCTGAGCTTGCTTAGCCGGTAAGGGGGAACGGGACATTGAGGAAAGAGTACTGAAATATACTAAAATACTAAATATTTGGGCATTATTTCAAATAATATTACTACCACTATCACTATCACTACTGCTGACAACAACAACAATAATAACAATAATAATAATAATAATAACCTATTTACATTATTTTATTACAAATATGTATTGTATTATTACAAGTATTTTCTTATTTTATCTCCAACAATTTATAACCATCTTTCAATTTATTAAGTCATTGGCAACTCGGTAATTGGCCTGATTCTGAATATTAGCTACCCAATGATTTTGACCGTTGTTTCGTCAAAAAACTTTTATTATGTGAATACCCAAGGGTCGATTGTAAAAAGAGATGTCTTAAAATTGCTGAAAAAAGTATAATCGTAGGAAATGTGTCAGGAAACTCATGACCGCGTTTATTTCATACGAATCACGATTGAATAAATCCAGCTTTCGCCCTTTCGTACACCTGACAAACGAGGTTGTTACAAAAATAAAAATGGAAAAGTAATGTCATGTCTGAAAGTCTAAAAATTTAATAAGAGAAATAGGCTAAAAACTGTCTAGAATGCAATAAAACGCATTGTGCGTAGAAGATAAAAAGAACCGTGGCGTGCATTCAACCCCAGTACTGCTGGATTAAGCAAGAACGAGAATTTAATGAATGTTGAGAATTAAAATTACATTGAACCGTATGTCACATGGTCAAAAATGTATCACCCACTGTAAATTCGCACGTTGAAATATTCTCTGTGGGTGAGAGGTATAAGCGCATCAAATTCAAAGGGCCAGCGCCAGGCGACGATCGGGCAGAAGCGGCAGCGGATGATGTACTGAACTAGCTAGCCGCGGATGGCTGACGTCCTTCCCCGTCCCTCTGCTTCAAGGCTTGGCCTCGCCTGGCTCGCGAACCTGCGAACGGGGCTCCTGGTCAGCCAGTGTTACCACAATGCCAAACTATTTTGAGTTGCATGTTTTGTTAGTACAAATTGTACCGCACCGTTGATCGAGAAGTTTATATCTTACAAAATGTTTATGGGACTCATTTTTCCCTTGCTCTAAGGAGAGTCAATCAGATATTCAGCAGAGATTTTATTAATTTTTCTGAGTAAGGAAGACCTGACTCACATATGATCAGATCATTACAATTCCCGAATGTCTGAATAGCGCAGCGTACTCTTCTCAGAGAATCAGGGTGCGTGGAATGTCGGTGCGTGACGCAGTGGTAATCAATGTAGTGTTTCTGACGTATTGTCGTGTTTACTCTTAATTTCGTGAGGATTTGTAGAAACTATGCAGAATAGTACTCAGTGCATTTTCTAATCAAACCAGAATTCAGAAATAGTTGTGTGTAGCAAGAGTATAATTGATGATACTTTGAGGAGACCATTTTTAACGAGGCGGTTACTCGCAAAAGGCTGGTCGTTGAAAACGGTAGGCCAATACCAGTCTTGGCATAATCACAACAGGTAACAAAAATCGGAGCACAGGGGTAGGGAGGGAAACTGGTTGGCCGGTAGGATCTGGGGTATACGAAGTAATCACCGCACGCTCCTGGAAAACAAATGTGATAAAATAGTATGAACTTACTACTAGCAATATTTACTCTTCCTACAAGTTGTTAAATTTGGGAATGTCGACAGTTTTGTGATATTTCACATGGAACTTTCCTGTTTAGAACCCTGAGTTAAAAGCCACCAAAATCTGTTTCCAAAGCACGGAGCCTGCGTGGAGGGTTGACAGAGGTGCTTTATGAGCCGTGACAGCGCCAATCACGCGCCGTCCCAAGGCCCGAGGCCCTATCTGCTAATTGCGGCTCTTATCGTCGCGGGCATCTCATTCAAATGAAGCTCGTCGGGGGATCCCCGCCGCCCCCCCCCCCCCCCGCAAGGCAGATTTCGCGCTGGTGGAACGGGGCGCGACCCCTGCACGTGACCTTCACTATTTTGCGAGGAAGGTCCCCCAGCCGAAACGCGGAGGACCTCAGAAAGCGATGCCTACTTATCCCATTACTTCTCCAATATTCACCACATCCAACCTCTGTAATAAACCCTCTCACTCTACTCGCATCAAAAACAAATATATTTTGTAAATTGTTTTCAGTTCTAGAATAGAATTTATGAAGTGCCATCATGGTTTCCTCAACCTTTGCATTATTATTAAGTTAGGTTAGGATGTATTTATTAAGGCATCACTACATACAGCATTTGTAGTTCAATTAACTGATCTGTGTATAAAAATTAAATAATAATAATAATAATAATGAATAAAAAACTCAGAAAACTATAAGACATAGTATATTCTCATCTATTCCCCATATTTTACTATTTTTTTTATTCAACATTTTTTTTGCTTCCCCTTCCACATGCTTAGAAACACATATTAATTATTTTAAATATTATTTTCTCACGTACTGTACAATTAGTACACAGAAAAGTATGTAATGCTGTAGCAAAAACTACAATATCTTTGAGAGAACTAGTGATACTTCAACTTCGCGTACTTTCTTTCATCTTTTGCAACAGCTCCGCAATATTATCCTACTACATGAACCTCCAAAAGTGTTTCTTCAGTAGACTTCAGATGGTGATGATGTGATATACTTGTTTTTTTTTATTCCCTCTTGCTTCGTGAATCATGACTTTCGAATTAATAAGAGAGGGTTGAGAAGAGGGGCTAATTTCACTGATTTGATCTGAAAAAGTATTTTCTTAGTATAAAGTGATACATTTATAAATTGTAGACGTATAAGTCAAATGAACAGAGTTGACAAGCCAGCGTTTTCATTCCAAACTCGACGTATTTACACAGTTTATGCTATACAAACCGAATGAAACCGAACAATTGTGATTGGTGGGAATTTATCACTAAACGTGCGGGGAATTATCACTCTCAATTGTGTCGCGTGTGTAAATTTGTTTTTCATTTATTGGAAGTATTGGATATGAATAGAAAATCGAGAGGAAAGTCTTGAAAAATGTAGACATGAACCATGCTTCAGAATACATGGTGTTGATCGAACGTACCGATAGAATTCGATCAAACGTGATTGAAAACTATGGCCTGAACAAGGATATATTAATAATAATTAAATTATAATGCCAACTGGTCGTATTTTATACTGTATGCATAGTAAAGTAAGTAATGTAGAAAGTAAATACAACCCGTACAAGGACAAAGTGCCATTTAGAACATGTAATTCAAGTTTAAACATGTGTGAAACAAACACAAATTTGTAACATATGTTCGTTTACGATACATATTTTTCAATAAAATAACTAGCAGTGCTACAGAATGACGCAGACTTTCCCGTATTAGTTTTCCATTTTCTTTGGTCTCGGCTAGCTCGGATTTGCTACATACTCTTGCCAGTTACCATCGCCACCCTAAGTACATTTTTTGATATTTTCTTAATCTTTCGGTTTTCTAATTGTGCAGCGGAAGTATTATTTTAAGATTATTAAAAAAAACAGTAAAACATCGTCCTAAATGACAACTTTCTTTGAAAAATGTTTATATTTGGATTTTTTTAAAGAACTGGTGTTTAAGCGCTAATTCGAAATTTGAAGCTCTTTTTCACAGAAAATTTTGAGTTTTAGGAAAGCTTCATCAGAAGTCATTTGAAGCACTTTAACTCACGAATACAATAGTTTTTACAAATTGTTAGAAATGTGCATATCAACGGTGTAAGAAATCTTTCAAACAAATTAAACTTGTTAAATTTTCACAAAAATAAAAATACTTCGAAATGAACTTGACGCCATATTAAAGAGTGGAATTATCACTATCCATTCGAAATGATTGAAAAAAAATGGAGAATTTTTTGAGAAAATTGCGTTTGAAGGTTTTTGAAAATGCGGAGTTTTGAGTTAGTTTTCACAGAAAACGGCAGAGTTTTCGAGAAACTTTATATGACATTATTTAAAGCACATGTACACATAAATACAATAATGTAAAAATTTGCTCTAGTGTAAATATTAACGACATGAGAGGCATGTAAAATATTCAATATTTGTAATTTTTGAAAAAACAAAAAGTACAGAGCAATAACCGTTTGTTATCTTATGGAGTGAATTTAGTACTATCCCTACCAAAAGTGTAAAAAGAAAAATTCGAATAAATGTGCACGAACTTAACATGAAATAACAAGTGAGGATGAATTGAAGGAAATATCTCTATATTTAATTGGTAATTGTAAGGAGACTCCAAAAAATTCAAAGTTTTCAAATTTTCGAAAATTCAAAGTTAATCGTGAAAATCTGACCCAAGCCATCTTTGTAAGTGTACTTTGCTGTATTCATAGAAAAAAATTGAAGAAAAAATTTGGAGCCTTTTTTGAGAAAATTGAAAATGTCCCAGGGGCTTCATGTACAGTACCCTAAAGCTAAACAATGATTTACAAAATCGCAGCTTCGACTCACGGCAAATGGACAGGGGCTTCTTCAATTTGGAAAAAATCCTACCTATGGTTTAGGCGATAGTAGTATTCACAGACGGACAGACATATGGACGGACGTTTAGCAAAACAAAAAAAAAACACTTTTGTGGTATCAGGGGACCCCAAAACGTATATTTTCGTTGATATCTCGGTATATAATTTTAGCAGAATCACATAACTTTCCCTATACTACGTATATTACTCTGTAAATACGTACGTATTGGGACACACCAGAATGCCACAAAGGTGTGATACAACTGAATTGATGCATCGAGAATGTTAAAATCCAAGGAATACGCGTAGCATAGAAGTGAACTATAAACATGTAGGCTCGCCCTGCTGGATGCTAGGGAACTGTATTGTCGAAGTACGTCACGGCCTGGTGTCACTAATACGGAATTCATTAGGGGAGGGCGTTGAAAATTTAGCTCTAGCAAAATGATAGATATTCTCACTCTCCGGAAGCCGCCAAGCAGTTCAGATGGTAAGGTATATTATAACATTAATTTTGCCGTAGTAGATTTACATTGTGAGTGAATTTTAGTTTGATCAGTCCATGATAGTGTAGATTAAGCAGTTTTTAGTTTTAAGTGGGTGAATGTTTGCTTTTTTTAAATGATTATTACATTTGTTGTGTAGGAATTTTGCTTATAAAAACATTTAGACTTCGTGTTCTTGGGTTTACATGAGGTTAGTTCCGTAGGGGAATTTTAAATTGATAATTCAAAGGAAATAATGCTCTCGTGGCTCAATGGCGAAGTCGCTTGCTTTTAACCACTGAGGTTCGGGGTTTGATTCCCACAGAATCTCCGTAGGACATCATGTGAAATTTGTTACGACAAAACGAGTTTGCATGATTCACAGGGGCTAGTGCAACTCCTGTGGTGCGTCCTAAACCTGGCCTGTGACGCAGGAGCGCGTAAGAGATTTCTGGCCAGCTGCCCTCTTGGCAACTGGCTGAGACGAGACGTGACGGACTATGTAATTAATGGAGGGTTACTTCCTCGCAACAATTTAAGGAGAATTATTCCAAAAAGCGTGAAGCGCTCAATACCCTCCAAGGGATTTGGAGACGCGTTGCGTCCTAGTTGACGCAACATAATAAAAAAATAGTAGTCGGGAATAGAGGTTTCACCCGAAGCCTAGGGAGGTAAAGTCGCGACGCGATTATATAAACAGAGGTAGGGATTTCCGAATGGCGGACTAAATAATTAACAACAGTCGGGAACATTTATAGTTTGCACGGACATTAGGTTCACAAATTACACTCCAGAAGGACCCAGAACATCCCCTATTGGAGAAGACCGCGGCATCAAGACAACCGAGAAGACATTTCGTAAGCTTACGAACTTTATCAAGGCCAGGTTTAACAAAGTTCAAAGGTCATAGAATCATTTATCAATAACGAGCTCGTGGTATTTTATTAGAATTTTACATTAAATGTTAATTGTTGTTTGATACGAAAAGGCTGATTTTTCATTGGATTGCACATCAATTTAGTAAGTAGTAAATTCCACAGAAGTTCCAAGAAACGTGATTTCCGTACAGTCACACATCCATGTGCAACGGGTAAGGTGACGTATGTTGTACATCGACCTCATGCGAGATCGTAAAGAAAAACAGAGCTAGCTAAATTAAGAATTATAAGAACAATTAATTTACGAGCATAGCAGGGCAAATTAAATTAGAAGAATCATAAAAACTTTACAAATGGCTGCCTAGCTTGGGTCATGATAAAATAAATTTAATTAGTAACATCCAATGTTAATGTAGGTTAGAGTATACGAGAAAGTAAGAAACATAAATAACTTTGAATCGTTAATCCATAAAAGGTTGTTTTATAATCCCATGATACGTAATATTCTCAATTATTTTAAAATACTATTATTGCTCTCAACAAAATTCGAATACTTTTTATTGAAACAGCAGTCAGTAATTAGAGAAACACCTCTATTAGAGGTGTCATCTCACCAAGAGAAATGTAATTTTGTCATTGATTGAGCAAATAAATCGCTTATCCATTTTTATCAGTCTGGCAAAGAAAAGTCTAAAAACAGCAAACTGGTGTAGAAATCCAAATTAGGATAATATAACACAATTAAAGAAAATGTTAGCAATGACAGTGGTTAATTCAAATTTCAAGTTTAGAACTCAAGTCTAAGAAAACAATTAAACAGACTATATTAAACATATGGACATAAAATATTGTTAAAATATTATTATAAAAACTTATTGTATATATTCTATATCTGGCTGAGTGATAAATTGCGGATTCGGTAGATAGACACGAGAATGAGTCTGGAAAAAGGTATATATTTGTTTCATCAATAATTATTTGAGAAAAGCTGTTTTAATTTGCTTACAATGCTTTTAAAAAAATATTATTATTTTCCACTTCGACTTTCGTCTTTCGGGGAGTTAGATGGGTACAATGTTATACATGCAATGCGTTTTGCACCAAGACCCTTGCAGGACCTCTGCGTCTCCCCCCAGGGGGCAAACATTTGCGTCGGCAGCGCCCGAAGCGTCACGTGACTTCTATCAGCCGATCTCAGATTTCTAGCGCCTTCGTTCTTTCACGACTCATGGCAAAAACTACATTGGTTAATATCGTCTTAACCTTTATCTGCATAGTGACACACGTTCTTAATACTTCTACCGAATCCAGTTGTAAGGATAAAGTAAGCCAATGCTGTTATTAAGGAAACTGAAAAAGAAACTGGCATACGGTGCACTTCATGGCATAGTATGATACATTTAATGTTTTGAAATTTTTTATAGGACCTCATTGTTACAAAAATTTTGTTTCCAACCTTAAAGTGAAAAGCCAGTACTTATTTATTTAATTTTATTTATTTATCGTCGTAATCGAGGTAATATTTTCTGGTAAACATACCTTTGCAATATTGTATTTTTATTACTCAAGCATGTGTTCTACCTTTTCGTCTGTCTGATGTTGACGTGTAAACACCCGTTTTTGCCACCCCGCCTGCCGGGCACTGCCGACCCGCCCGATAGCGGTGGCGTGGCCCTCGAGTGAATGTCGCAGCGTGGCGGCGATTTCCGCGCTTCAGCAGGCAGTGAGGTCATGGAAGGTCTCAATACTAATTATTGCCAAAACACTACTTGCGCTGCTTCATAGCATTGTAGGAGTCTTGAAAGATGCTTAACAAGCTGGAAAGATTTGACGCCGCGAGTTAGAAAAGTCCGCGCCCCCTGCAGAAGCGTTTCCGCGAGGGCGGTCGGGGCGGAGGAGGGGACGGAGGAGGGGGAGGAGGGGGAGGAGGGGGGAGGAGGGACTCACGAACGGAGGGGGCAGCGACGTCGGCGGGAAGGCGTACGTCTGCAATGAGAATGACCGCTTGAGACGTCTCAGGGCATCTGTTCCTCCGAGAGGCGGCTCCTAGGGTTCCTGTTCCAACGGCCCTAGTTTCTTAGCCCGGTCAAGTTCAATCCCATCGAATTCAGCCGTTGTCTGGAGGAGAGTTCTAGTGGACGGCTGCTGTGATCAGTAGTTTTCTGTGTTATTTTCGAACATCATCTATACCACACATTTCGAGGGACCAGTAAGGAGCTTAGAGGTGGGTACGGTGAACCGCTGGTGCTAGGGGCCTGGTTGTAGAAAACCCCATGAGCCGACTTATAGGACGTCGCCGAATGCAGATATCCGTCTTTCAGTGACAAACACATGCACAACACTAATGGGACTAAGACCATAACAGTTGACGCGCCCGGACACGCAAAACAATTCACCTGCGACTGAGAATGCCTTGAGAACTCCCGTGAAAAGAAAAAATAGAACCAATTATGTGACAAATATTTTCGCCTTGGGTAAAAATGATTCACAGCACATATTAAGTAAACAATCTCTCGGAGAATCCAGTCCCTCGCGCTCGCTCCGGAGCCAGGGCTTTGGGCCCCGAAGGGCAAGAGCTTTGGCCCCGAAGGGCAAGGGCTTTGGCCCCGAAGGGCAAGGGCTTTGGCCCCGAAGGGCAAGGGCTTTGGCCCCGAAGGGCAAGGGCTTTGGGCCCGAAGGGCAAGGGCTTTGGGCCCCGAAGGGCAAGGGCTTTGGGCCCGAAGGGCAAGGGCTTTGGGCCCCGAAGGGCAAGGGCTTTGGGCCCCGAAGGGCAAGGGCTTTGGCCCCGAAGGGCAAGGGCTTTGGCCCCGAAGGGCAAGGGCTTTGGCCCCGAAGGGCAAGGGCTTTGGGCCCGAAGGGCAAGGGCTTTGGGCCCCGAAGGGCAAGGGCTTTGGCCCCGAAGGGCAAGGGCTTTGGCCCCGAAGGGCAAGGGCTATGGGCCCCGAAGGGCAAGGGCTTTGGCCCCGAAGGGCAAGGGCTTTGGCCCCGAAGGGCAAGGGCTTTGGGCCCCGAAGGGAAAGGGCTTTGGCCCCGAAGGGCAAGGGCTTTGGCCCCGAAGGGCAAGGGCTTTGGGCCCCGAAGGGCAAGGGCGTTGGCCCCGAAGGGCAAGGGCTTTGGCCCCGAAGGGCAAGGGCTTTGGCCCCGAAGGGCAAGGGCTTTGGCCCCGAAGGGCAAGGGCTTTGGGCCCCGAAGGGCAAGGGCTTTGGGCCCCGAAGGGCAAGGGCTTTGGGCCCCGAAGGGCAAGGGCTTTGGGCCCCGAAGGGCAAGGGCTTTGGCCCCGAAGGGCAAGGGCTTTGGCCCCGAAGGGCAAGGGCTTTGGGCCCCGAAGGGCAAGGGCTTTGGCCCCGAAGGGCAAGGGCTTTGGCCCCGAAGGGCAAGGGCTTTGGCCCCGAAGGGCAAGGGCTTTGGCCCCGAAGGGCAAGGGCTTTGGCCCCAAAGGGCAAGGGCTTTGGCCCCGAAGGGCAAGGGCTTTGGGCCCCGAAGGGCAAGGGCTTTGGCCCCGAAGGGCAAGGGCTTTGGGCCCCGAAGGGCAAGGGCTTTGGCCCCGAAGGGCAAGGGCTTTGGCCCCGAAGGGCAAGGGCTTTGGGCCCCGAAGGGCAAGGGCTTTGGCCCCGAAGGGCAAGGGCTTTGGCCCCGAAGGGCAAGGGCTTTGGCCCCGAAGGGCAAGGGCTTTGGCCCCGAAGGGCAAGGGCTTTGGCCCCGAAGGGCAAGGGCTTTGGCCCCGAAGGGCAAGGGCTTTGGGCCCCGAAGGGCAAGGGCTTTGGGCCCCGAAGGGCAAGGGCTTTGGGCCCCGAAGGGCAAGGGCTTTGGCCCCGAAGGGCAAGGGCTTTGGGCCCCGAAGGGCAAGGGCTTTTGCCTTGAAGGGCAAGGGCTTTGGGCCCCGAAGGGCAAGGGCTTTGGGCCCCGAAGGGCAAGGGCTTTGGCCCCGAAGGGCAAGGGCTTTGGCCCCGAAGGGCAAGGGCTTTGGCCCCGAAGGGCAAGGGCTTTCGCCCCGAAGGGCAAGGGCTTTGGGCCCCGAAGGGCAAGGGCTTTGGGCCCCGAAGGGCAAGGGCTTTGGCCCCGAAGGGCAAGGGCTTTGGCCCCGAAGGGCAAGGGCTTTGGCCCCGAAGGGCAAGGGCTTTGGGCCCCGAAGGGCAAGGGCTTTGGCCCCGAAGGGCAAGGGCTTTGGCCCCGAAGGGCAAGGGCTTTGGCCCCGAAGGGCAAGGGCTATGGCCCCGAAGGGCAAGGGCTTTGGCCCCGAAGGGCAAGGGCTTTGGGCCCCGAAGGGCAAGGGCTTTGGGCCCCGAAGGGCAAGGGCTTTGGGCCCCGAAGGGCAAGGGCTTTGGCCCCGAAGGGCAAGGGCTTTGGGCCCCGAAGGGCAAGGGCTTTTGCCTTGAAGGGCAAGGGCTTTGGGCCCCGAAGGGCAAGGGCTTTGGGCCCCGAAGGGCAAGGGCTTTGGCCCCGAAGGGCAAGGGCTTTGGCCCCGAAGGGCAAGGGCTTTGGCCCCGAAGGGCAAGGGCTTTCGCCCCGAAGGGCAAGGGCTTTGGGCCCCGAAGGGCAAGGGCTTTGGGCCCCGAAGGGCAAGGGCTTTGGCCCCGAAGGGCAAGGGCTTTGGCCCCGAAGGGCAAGGGCTTTGGCCCCGAAGGGCAAGGGCTTTGGGCCCCGAAGGGCAAGGGCTTTGGGCCCCGAAGGGCAAGGGCTTTGGGCCCCGAAGGGCAAGGGCTTTGGCCCCGAAGGGCAAGGGCTTTGGCCCCGAAGGGCAAGGGCTTTGGGCCCCGAAGGGCAAGGGCTTTGGCCTCGAAGGGCAATGGCTTTGGGCCCCGAAGGGCAAGGGCTTTGGGCCCCGAAGGGCAAGGGCTTTGGCCCCGAAGGGCAATGGCTTTGGGCCCCGAAGGGCAAGGGCTTGGGGCCCCGAAGGGGAAGGGCTTTGTCCCCGAAGGGCAAGGGCTTTGGGCCCCAAAGAGCAAGGGCTTTGGCCCCGAAGGGCAATGGCTTTGGGCCCCGAAGGGCAAGGGCTTTGGGCCCCGAAGGGCAAGGGCTTTGGCCCCGAAGGGCAATGGCTTTGGGCCCCGAAGGGCAATGGCTTTGGGCCCCGAAGGGCAAGGGCTTTGGGCCCGAAGGGCAAGGGCTTTGGCCCTGAAGGGCAATGGCTTTGGGCCCCGAAGGGCAATGGCTTTGGGCCCCGAAGGGCAAGGGCTTTGGGCCCCGAAGGGCAAGGGCTTTGGGGCCCGAAGGGCAAGGGCTTTGGCCCCGAAGGGCAATGGCTTTGGGCCCCGAAGGGCAAGGGCTTTGGGCCCCGAAGGGCAAGGGCTTTGGGCCCCGAAGGGCAAGGGCTTTGGGCCCCGAAGGGCAAGGGCTTTGGGCCCCGAAGGGCAAGGGCTTTGTCCCCGAAGGGCAAGGGCTTTGGCCCCGAAGGGCAAGGGCTTTGGCCCCGAAGGGCAAGGGCTTTGGCCCCGAAGGGCATGGGCTTTGGGCCCCGAAGGGCACGGGCTTTGGCCCCGAAGGGCACGGGCTTTGGCCCCGAAGGGCAAGGGCTTTGGCCCCGAAGGGCAAGGGCTTTGGCCCCGAAGGGCAAGGGCTTTGGGCCCCGAAGGGCAAGGGCTTTGGGCCCCGAAGGGCAAGGGCTTTGGGCCCCGAAGGGCAAGGGCTTTGTCCCCGAAGGGCAAGGGCTTTGGGCCCCGAAGAGCAAGGGCTTTGGGCCCCGAAGGGCAAGGGCTTGGGCCCCGAAGGGCAAGGGCTTTGGCCCCGAAGGGCAAGGGCTTTGGGCCCCGAAGGGCAAGGGCTTTGGCCCCGAAGGGCAAGGGCTTTGGCCCCGAAGGGCAAGGGCTATGGGCCCCGAAGGGCAAGGGCTTTGGCCCCGAAGGGCAAGGGCTTTGGCCCCGAAGGGCAAGGGCTTTGGGCCCCGAAGGGAAAGGGCTTTGGCCCCGAAGGGCAAGGGCTTTGGCCCCGAAGGGCAAGGGCTTTGGGCCCCGAAGGGCAAGGGCTTTGGCCCCGAAGGGCAAGGGCGTTGGTCCCGAAGGGCAAGGGCTTTGGCCCCGAAGGGCAAGGGCTTTGGGCCCCGAAGGGCAAGGGCTTTGGGCCCCGAAGGGCAAGGGCTTTGGGCCCCGAAGGGCAAGGGCTTTGGGCCCCGAAGGGCAAGGGCTTTGGCCCCGAAGAGCAAGGGCTTTGGCCCCGAAGGGCAAGGGCTTTGGGCCCCGAAGGGCAAGGGCTTTGGCCCCGAAGGGCAAGGGCTTTGGGCCCCGAAGGGCAAGGGCTTTGGGCCCCGAAGGGCAAGGGCTTTGGGCCCCGAAGGGCAAGGGCTTTGGGCCCCGAAGGGCAAGGGCTTTGGCCCCGAAGGGCAAGGGCTTTGGCCCCGAAGGGCAAGGGCTTTGGGCCCCGAAGGGCAAGGGCTTTGGCCCCGAAGGGCAAGGGCTTTGGCCCCGAAGGGCAAGGGCTTTGGCCCCGAAGGGCAAGGGCTTTGGCCCCAAAGGGCAAGGGCTTTGGCCCCGAAGGGCAAGGGCTTTGGCCCCGAAGGGCAAGGGCTTTGGCCCCGAAGGGCAAGGGCTTTGGGCCCCGAAGGGCAAGGGCTTTGGCCCCGAAGGGCAAGGGCTTTGGCCCCGAAGGGCAAGGGCTTTGGCCCCGAAGGGCAAGGGCTTTGGCCCCGAAGGGCAAGGGCTTTGGCCCCGAAGGGCAAGGGCTTTGGCCCCGAAGGGCAAGGGCTTTGGGCACCGAAGGGCAAGGGCTATGGCCCCGAAGGGCAAGGGCTTTGGCCCCGAAGGGCAAGGGCTTTGGGCCCCGAAGGACAAGGGCTTTGGCCCCGAAGGGCAAGGGCTTTGGCCCCGAAGGGCAAGGGCTTTGGGCCCCGAAGGGCAAGGGCTTTGGCCCCGAAGGGCAAGGGCTTTGGCCCCGAAGGGCAATGGCTTTGGGCCCCGAAGGGCAATGGCTTTGGGCCCCGAAGGGCAAGGGCTTTGGGCCCCGAAGGGCAAGGGCTTTGGCCCCGAAGGGCAAGGGCTTTGGCCCCGAAGGGCAAGGGCTTTGGCCCCGAAGGGCAAGGGCTTTGGGCCCCGAAGGGCAAGGGCTTTGGCCCCGAAGGGCAAGGGCTTTGGCCCCGAAGGGCAAGAGCTTTGTGCCCCAAAGGGCAAGGGCTTTGGCCCCGAAGGGCAAGGGCTTTGGCCCCGAAGGGCAATGGCTTTGGCCCCGAAGGGCAATGGCTTTGGCCCCGAAGGGCAAGGGCTTTGGGCCCCGAAGGGCAAGGGCTTTGGCCCCGAAGGGCAAGGGCTTTGGGCCCCGAAGGGCAAGGGCTTTGGCCCCGAAGGGCAAGGGCTTTGGGCCCCGAAGGGCAAGGGCTTTGGGCCCCGAAGGGCAAGGGCTTTGGGCCCCGAAGGGCAAGGGCTTTGGCCCCGAAGGGCAAGGGCTTTGGCCCCGAAGGGCAAGGGCTTTGGGCCCCGAAGGGCAAGGGCTTTGGCCTCGAAGGCAATGGCTTTGGGCCCCGAAGGGCAAGGGCTTTGGGCCCCGAAGGGCAAGGGCTTTGGCCCCGAAGGGCAAGGGCTTTGGGCCCCGAAGGGCAAGGGCTTTGGGCCCCGAAGGGCAAGGGCTTTGTCCCCGAAGGGCAAGGGCTTTGGGCCCCAAAGCGCAAGGGCTTTGGCCCCGAAGGGCAATGGCTTTGGGCCCCGAAGGGCAAGGGCTTTGGGCCCCGAAGGGCAAGGGCTTTGGCCCCGAAGGGCAATGGCTTTGGGCCCCGAAGGGCAATGGCTTTGGGCCCCGAAGGGCAAGGGCTTTGTGCCCCGAAGGGCAAGGGCTTTGGCCCTGAAGGGCAATGGCTTTGGGCCCCGAAGGGCAATGGCTTTGGGCCCCGAAGGGCAAGGGCTTTGGGCCCCGAAGGGCAAGGGCTTTGGGCCCCGAAGGGCAAGGGCTTTGGCCCCGAAGGGCAATGGCTTTGGGCCCCGAAGGGCAAGGGCTTTGGGCCCCGAAGGGCAAGGGCTTTGGGCCCCGAAGGGCAAGGGCTTTGGGCCCCGAAGGGCAAGGGCTTTGGGCCCCGAAGGGCAAGGGCTTTGTCCCCGAAGGGCAAGGGCTTTGGCCCCGAAGGGCAAGGGCTTTGGCCCCGAAGGGCAAGGGCTTTGGCCCCGAAGGGCATGGGCTTTGGGCCCCGAAGGGCACGGGCTTTGGCCCCGAAGGGCACGGGCTTTGGCCCCGAAGGGCAAGGGCTTTGGCCCCGAAGGGCAAGGGCTTTGGCCCCGAAGGGCAAGGGCTTTGGGCCCCGAAGGGCAAGGGCTTTGGGCCCCGAAGGGCAAGGGCTTTGGGCCCCGAAGGGCAAGGGCTTTGTCCCCGAAGGGCAAGGGCTTTGGGCCCCGAAGAGCAAGGGCTTTGGGCCCCGAAGGGCAAGGGCTTGGGTCCCGAAGGGCAAGGGCTTTGGCCCCGAAGGGCAAGGGCTGTGGGCCCCGAAGGGCAAGGGCTTTGGCCCCGAAGGGCAATGGCTTTGGGCCCCGAAGGGCAAGGGCTTTGGGCCCCGAAGGGCAAGGGCTTTGGCCCCGAAGGGCAAGGGCTTTGGCCCCGAAGGGCAAGGGCTTTGGCCCCGAAGGGCAAGGGCTTTGGCCCCGAAGGGCAAGGGGCTTTGGGCCCCGAAGGGCAAGGGCTTTGGCCCCGAAGGGCAAGGGCTTTGGCCCCGAAGGGCAAGGGCTTTGGCCCCGAAGGGCAAGGGCTTTGGGCCCCCGAAGGGCAAGGGCTTTGGGCCCCGAAGGGCAAGGGCTTTGGCCCCGAAGGGCAAGGGCTTTGGGCCCCGAAGGGCAAGGGCTTTGGCCCCGAAGGGCAAGGGCTTTGGCCCCGAAGGGCAAGGGCTTTGGGCCCCGAAGGGCAAGGGCTTTGGCCCCGAAGGGCAATGGCTTTGGGCCCCGAAGGGCAAGGGCTTTGGGCCCCGAAGGGCAAGGGCTTTGTCCCCGAAGGGCAAGGGCTTTGGGCCCCGAAGAGCAAGGGCTTTGGCCCCGAAGGGCAATGGCTTTGGGCCCCGAAGGGCAAGGGCTTTGGGCCCCGAAGGGCAAGGGCTTTGGCCCCGAAGGGCAATGGCTTTGGGCCCCGAAGGGCAATGGCTTTGGGCCCCGAAGGGCAAGGGCTTTGGGCCCCGAAGGGCAAGGGCTTTGGCCCCGAAGGGCAATGGCTTTGGGCCCCGAAGGGCAAGGGCTTTGGGCCCCGAAGGGCAAGGGCTTTGGCCCCGAAGGGCAAGGGCTTTGGGCCCCGAAGGGCAAGGGCTTTGGCCCCGAAGGGCAATGGCTTTGGGCCCCGAAGGGCAAGGGCTTTGGGCCCCGAAGGGCAAGGGCTTTGGGCCCCGAAGGGCAAGGGCTTTGGGCCCCGAAGGGCAAGGGCTTTGGCCCCGAAGGGCAAGGGCTTTGGCCCCGAAGGGCAAGGGCTTTGGCCCCGAAGGGCAAGGGCTTTGGCCCCGAAGGGCAAGGGCTTTGGCCCCGAAGGGCAAGGGCTTTGGGCCCCGAAGGGCAAGGGCTTTGGCCCCGAAGGGCAAGGGCTTTGGCCCCGAAGGGCAAGGGCTTTGGCCCCGAAGGGCAAGGGCTTTGGGCCCCGAAGGGCAAGGGCTTTGGGCCCCGAAGGGCAAGGGCTTTGGCCCCGAAGGGCAAGGGCTTTGGCCCCGAAGGGCAAGGGCTTTGGGCCCCGAAGGGCAAGGGCTTTGGCCCCGAAGGGCAATGGCTTTGGGCCCCGAAGGGCAAGGGCTTTGGGCCCCGAAGGGCAAGGGCTTTGTCCCCGAAGGGCAAGGGCTTTGGGCCCCGAAGAGCAAGGGCTTTGGCCCCGAAGGGCAATGGCTTTGGGCCCCGAAGGGCAAGGGCTTTGGGCCCCGAAGGGCAAGGGCTTTGGCCCCGAAGGGCAATGGCTTTGGGCCCCGAAGGGCAATGGCTTTGGGCCCCGAAGGGCAAGGGCTTTGGGCCCCGAAGGGCAAGGGCTTTGGCCCCGAAGGGCAATGGCTTTGGGCCCCGAAGGGCAAGGGCTTTGGGCCCCGAAGGGCAAGGGCTTTGGGCCCCGAAGGGCAAGGGCTTTGGCCCCGAAGGGCAATGGCTTTGGGCCCCGAAGGGCAAGGGCTTTGGGCCCCGAAGGGCAAGGGCTTTGGGCCCCGAAGGGCAAGGGCTTTGGGCCCCGAAGGGCAAGGGCTTTGGCCCCGAAGGGCAAGGGCTTTGGGCCCCGAGGGGCAAGGGCTTTGGGCCCCGAAAGGCAAGGGCTTTGGGCCCCGAAAGGCAAGGGCTTTGGGCCCCGAAGGGCAAGGGCTTTGGCCCCGAAGGGCAAGGGCTTTGGGCCCCGAAGGGCAAGGGCTTTGGCCCCGAAGGGCAATGGCTTTGGGCCCCGAAGGGCAAGGGCTTTGGGCCCCGAAGGGCAAGGGCTTTGGGCCCCGAAGGGCAAGGGCTTTGGGCCGAGGTGCAAGTTTCGCTCAGGGCAGCTTCGTCGCAAACTCATATTCTTCATCGCAAAGAATAAACTTACGACGCGGCAAACTTCGTTATACTTTTTTGTGGCTTTTCCTAACCCGCAAAACGGAAGACCTAATACTGTGATAGTCCACGATGCTCTCACAAACTTTTCTTGTTTTCTTTACAAAGTATTCAGGCACTATTACATTGTCTTTATATATAAGACGCGCATTTTGAGAGATTTATATGAGGCCGTAGACACAGGAACAGTAGAATGCGCCGGCGATTACTACTCAAATGTTCATAAAATATATTTCAGATGTAAAATGACGAATTTTTCTAATGCCAAGAGATACCAGAAATGGCATTTGCAGCGCGCAACAAACTTTAGGCGGCAACACGTGCTACTATCACGCGTATCTCTTAACCAGCGCCATAGGTTAAAATCATGTTTCAATTATTTTTCTTATGACGTTTTCTGCAAGGAGTTCGTTATGGGCGTCCTTTGTATCTTTGGAGTCACTCGGAGAGGGTTGAGAGAAACGTTCGAATTCTGGATCTGCCCTCTGAAACTATGTTTACTTTGCAGCAATGCAATACGAAGTGCAGAATGTTCACGCTGGTCCTGCTAGTAAGCTCTAATCCTTCAAAACTCACGAAATATATATTTGAGAGAACATAATACATAAAGTTTAAGTAATTATGCCCTTCGTTAACAGCCAAATTGTTTCCAGTGCCGACGGTGGCAGTATTTTTGACACTAGCGACATAGATACTTCGAGGGGAAGGGCGAAGCAGTCCTCACGCCAACGGGCTACTTCCTCTTTCTTCTCCTATCTTCACCCATACTTACACTATCATACTCTACACTACCACACACATTGAGATCAAAGCTTGTCCTCGCTGGAGCGGTGCCCCGCTAGAGGAGATACCTAGTTGAGGGAAACCTGCATGCCGACCGGTCCGCCGGTGTGAGATCTCGCTATCCAACGAGGAAGATAACCGCCTCCTTCCACGATAAGTGCATGCACTCGCGTTCGGGGCCAATGACACAAATCACGGGTTAAATTCACTGCGTTTTCCGCAGTCATTTCGAACCTTATGAGCAATTTTTGAATAACAAGAATCAAACCCGACGGCCCTTAGCTGCCTAAGCTTCGTCAGCGTCGATGCAGAATTACCACCGTTTGCTTTACGCTTGCCTCTCCTGCCGACTGCACAACGGGCTAACAGCAGGTTCTCAGCGCAATTGGAAGAGAAGATTCGAACCGACGCCAGGAGCATTCAGTTCCATAGCCATTCCGGCTAAATCGACCTCTGCCATTCTGCCAATTGTTTCATCTTATGTTTATATCACGTCTCATGGTACAAAGAGGGCTGCTATAGTGCTCGAAATCGTTTTCAAATGTGGTTCTAATGCCACTGGAAACTAATATCCGCCAACTCTTCAAAATTTCATTGAGCGGCAGAGAAAAAAAATGCCGATTTCATCTGCAATGCATACAAATTATATGAAAGTTCGTGATATAAAAAGTATTTTTTATGTCATGGGCCATGATTTTAATGCATGTTTTCGATGTTTTACTTTGTAAATGCACATATACTTCTTAGATTATTAGTACATATAAATTCGGTGCATATTCATTTCACTGTCAATATTTTGCTCGCAACTCACAGTTTGTATCGAGCACGCGATGCAGGAAGGTGCAGGGATGGCACGAGAGAAGTGATTTTAAAATTTTATACGTATCAACCTAAAAAAAAATTATAACCGAATTTTGTGAGTCTGTTTACATTTATTTCTAATAAAGAAAAATTAGATCTGGAATCTACGAATAGATAAATTATATTTTTATTGAAAAAATAGATTTTGCATATGCTCAAAATTAAGTTGATCCCAACCTTTCCAAAAGTTATGCTAATAACTATTTAAATGATACAAAGGCTAATTTTTGATTTTGTTAATTGGTAACTACAGAGAAAGGTTATAGCTTGAATTTGAGCGAGTAAAATTGGATACCTATTTTTCCTCGTATAACATGGTACAACACAAATGACATATATATATATATATATATATATATATATATATATATATATTAATAATAAACAAGTTATAACTAATTAAACCACATTACTTTCTTTAGGCTGTAGATTTTTTCAAATTCCATATTTCCTGGAAATAGAAGCAAATTAATGTATTAGTTCAAAACGTATATTCGCTTACATTGACTTTACTTACTACGCTTACATATATATAACTTTATTTTAATTTGAAAAAGAATTGATAGATGTAATATGGCTCTTAATAACGTCAATGTATTCTAACACGTTCAAAATTTAATTTAATTTTCAAAACAGTATTGGTGCCAACTTTGCACTTATTTTTTTTCTAAATGTATTCTTGTTCCTAATGTATTTTTCTTTGTTGAACTGAACAAAGTTCTCACTGTATTTTAACCTGCTTATAAAACGTCTCTAGATCAGACCTTTGCATTAAATCTCCATTCGGAGAGTTCGTAGTTTCAAATTATTAATTCAAAGAAAATAACTTCCAACTAATTCATATCTCCCAAGTATTCCTCTACTCATTTCTACTTTCGGAAAAGTCTCAAACGTATTAAACGTTTTGTTCTATTTTCCAGTTTCTGAGAGTTAATTTCAGGAATATGAATCTCATATAAAAGAAAAATACTGAACACGATTTTGCTTCTTTCAGGAACCAATCACAATGCGCTTAAGAATTTTTTAAAGTAACAATCAACACCTCAATTGTATCGTTTATTTCAGAAACCTGTCAAACTCCAAAATCTAAAACACGCATTAGCGGCAGATTATTGTTTCAAGAGGATAGACGCGTGATATTTATATGAAATATATTCATTTATAGACTGCTTTAATAAATAATACTATTTTGAAATCAAATAAATTGGGAGACTTTTTCTCAATTTTCTGGAAGTACGGAATTTGGCATTTGACAGGTTTCTGAAATAAACAATTCAATTATGCTCCAAATCATATTTCTAAATTGACGAATGCATTTGCTTTTATATAAAAAATGGCTCAGAATAAATGTTACAAACGTCTAGCGCACGTAGAGGGTATGACGACATATTTCTAATGAACATGCTCTGCATGTTGCTGTTTCTTGCCACTGGTTCGTGAGCATGCACTGATGTTCGCCAGGTCAAATAACACTTTTTTACTGCATTAGAAAGTGACCGGCCAGAAAGCCATAAGTTGGCTACATTTCAACTTCGTAACTTTTTAATATGACATTTGTCACTGCATTTCCATGGGCAAAAAGGGATTATCTTCAAATCGTTACTTGCCGTTGAAGTTATCAACATTTATTCCGAGACAGCTTGTATATCCTATGCAATATATAAAACAAAGTTCCGTTCACATCTTTTTGCTTGTGGACTTCAGTGCTGCTTTACCGTTATTTAATGGATTACTTAACCTGATTTTGCGCCGAAATCACGACGAGCGCTCTGCTAGCAGCTGCACTTTCGCTTGGACGGGTCTGCCCTCTCGTGGGAGTCCTCAAGTGAACCACTCACCTCGCGAGAGAGATCTGCAATTCTCTAGCCCATTTCGCTAGCGAATATTACCGTCTGCATCACGTGGACACGGGCCGTCTGGAGAGCATGCCCCAAGCAAAATCAAGCGAGTAATAGTGAAGTATGTATTAAGGGAGATAAATTCATTATTTTTTCCAAGATGTAATTGTAGCCCGAAATCTTCAATTATATCGAAGGAAAAATAATTTCCAGCTCAAGAACACTTCGCTGTATTCTCAATAATAGATTGATAAAACGTACTTAAAATATTAAACTGTGGGTTTTATAATTTCTAATTCGTGAATAGTGTTTGTCACTAAAGAAAGTGTAAATAAACAACCGTGCGTTTAATGGATGCCATGTCTGAACCTAAATGCATGCGTGCTGTTGCTAACAAATATACGTGATATATGAAAATGTCATGCCAAAAATTTAAGAAAATGTATAATTACAGTAAATTTAAATATTAGGGTAAATATAAAGGATTTTTACCGTTATACGTGTGCCCGTTCACTAGCCGTTAGTTTCTTTGAGAAGGAAAATTTTGTTCATCAGAAAGGAGTCGGTTCTCAACAATGTGAAAAAAAGACAGGCTGCCGCCCCAAAATCCACTATTTACTCATTCAAAAACTCACTATTTAGTGCTTTGATATAGGGTTGCCATATTGGCCGGAATTCCTCTATTTGGGCTGGAAAACGGCTCTCTCTTTCGCGGGCCAAATATTAATTTCGCGGAACCCCGCCCAATGATCAAATCAAAACATGTGCGCTTCTGGGCAGGTTTTCAGCTTAGGGGGAAATTTTCAAAAAACAAAAAAAACACATTGACGTTGACAGCGTGTTTGATTTTTTAGCTTTTTACATTATACATGATTTTCCATTAATCATTCGTTCAATGTACTTTGAGAAGTTAGTAATATTAGGTTTTAGAACTCTAGTATAGGATGTGTTCTAAAAGTCATAGTGTCTTTGTCGTGCTCAACATGAGTATATAATATAAATTATCACTTACTTGGCAGTACGTAAAGTTAATTTAAGAACAAATCATTTAAAATCTTCTTTTGGAAGTGCTGTTTTACTGCAGCATTTTCAGATAAGCCGTAGGAAATAAGCATGCATATATACGCATTTCTAACATTATCTTTTTACGAGTAAGAAGAGTAAAAATGGGAAAGAGGAGAAATTATTTAATCCCTTCCAGTATTCCTCCCATCAGCTGTAGTGATAAGAATAGTGATATCTAATGTTTAAATATTAATATGTAACTCATTATTACGGGAATTCAGGGCAGACTGCGCAGTGAACGCGCTAGTGCAGAGACAGAGATAGAAATAAAGGGAAATTTCTTCTTCTTCATGCCGTTTTCTTGACATCTACTTCCGGCGCCTAATCTTCTCCAGTCTTCCCTGTTCTTCCAGGAATCAGGAGGTAATTTCCACTTCTCGATTACCTTTCTGATCTGATCGTTCCATCCTTGTCTTGGTCTACCTCGTTTTCTCCTTTCACTTGGTTGCTTCTGGGGAGTCTTCTATCGTCCATTCGCTGTACATGTCCAAACCAAGTAAGTTCTTTCTTTTGTAACACCACCGGTCATCTCGGTAGAGAATGCCCGGTTAGCGGTCCGGTTGTAGCTCAGTCGGTGATGGAAGGAATTGTTAAACAGATACAATGGAAGTACGAAACAAACACTGTGATCACTGGTAGAAAAATTACTTTATTCCTGGGCAAGAAAAAAAATGCCCCAGGGAAGTTACATTTGTGAACTAAATAAAAGAAGAGATTAAATGAAAAGAAAAGAAAAGATTAAAGATCAGAATTAACCGTAAAGCTTATAACTATGAAGAGTACAAAATTGTTATAACTAAGATTACAATGGTAGAAATTTGACAGTTCGACGTGCCTTGGCGCGGCACCGCGTTACAAAGTTACACAGGGGTGAATGCCCTGGGTTATACTGCCTGGGAAAGTTCTTTTGTGTGCCCGGGACGGGCACGGCGGAGACCGGGAGGGCGGTTGCGGCCTTGACTGGAACGCGGCAGAGGCCAGAGCCACCCCTCGCCGACAGCTGAGCGGCCGTCTCGTGACGTCACCAAGGGAGCGGCGGCGTCTGGCGGCGCTTAACGGCGTCTGGCGGTGTCTGGTAGAACTTGTAGATCGCCGGGATTTTCTCCCGATCTCAGGCGCGGAGTAATCAACCATGCGTCCCTCTGATTCTCATGACAATCGTTCTCACGTACTACTTCAGAAAATTGAGAAATCCTTCAGAGACACATTCGCCTCTCTCCGCGACTAATTCACACCCCAGAGAAGTTTCTCTCCTGACTGCCCTCCGTCTAATGAAATTTTGTAAATCGAAAACGTAGCAAGTAAACTTTTACCCCCACCCCTTTTTCTCATGTGCTCCAGTTCCTTATAATAGTCGCGTCGCTATTGGCCAAAGGTAATGGCGTAGTACACTATTTTCGACCAATAGCGACGGGGGAAGCAAAGGAAATTTCCACACTCTGTTCCACTGTGAGGGTACAATGTTTTTCTTGTTCCTTCTAGAACATAGGCCGTGCCTGCGCAAGGGAGCGCTGTCCGGTGAAAGAATTATCGTTCTGGGTTTCCCCGAATACGAGCAGGCGTTCTAGAGATTTCCCAGACGTGCTTGCGTCCGAGCGCTTCTCAGTTAATCTTTTGACACCGGCCCTAACAACAACTTCGTAATGGGCCGGGGGCGCAAGTGGCTGTCACTAGAAAAGGGGTTGCGCGCGTGTCGCCATCTGTTTATTCTCCCAGTAAGTTTCCTTTGGTCCGTGTTTATTTTATTTAATTCGTACGAGGAAATCTGTATCGCTACACTTTTCAATGTCCTTTATAATACCATGTTGAAGATTCATTATTTCTTAACCTGTCCATTCCTTATACTTTCCCTTATAGATGTTGCTGCAGCTCTTCTGAGGAAATCCATTTTCAAAGCTCTCAATTTTCTTTTCTGTTGTTCTGGAAGCTGCCATATTTCTGCTCCATACAATGTAACACTTTCAATCATAAATTTTTATATTCTAATTTTCGTTTCTTTGCTTATATTTGGATTCCAGATAACTGAATTCAGGGCTCCTAAAATTTTTCTTCCTTTAATGAGTCGGGTTTCACATTCCTTTCCATAAAAACCCTGTTTTCCTATTGTTGCTCCCAAGTACTTTATGTCCTCTGTTGTTCTTATTATTTCTCCAGTTTCCATAGTCAATACATCATGTGTACTGCCTAGAGTCCAGCATACTGTTTTTTTTCTAGGTTGACGCTTAGTCCCCATGTCTCATAATCTTCTTTTATCTTCCTAGTCATATATTCAATATCTTCTTTTTCTTACGCCATCAGCACCTGATTATCAGCGAACTGTGGGTTATAGAGTGTTGTATTATCATCAAGTGGTATTCCCATCGCAGCACATTTTCTTTTCCATACCTGTAACACCGCATTAACATACATTTTAAAGGGAGTAGGGGACAAACAGCATCCTTGCCGTAATCCTTTTGATATAGGAAATATATGGGTCATCTGTTTTCCAACTTTCACTTTTCCTTTTTGATCTATATACAATCTCTTCGCCGCATTTATTAAGACTTTATTTACATTATTTTTATTCATAACTTCCCATAACTTTATTCCTGGCACACTATCATACACCTTTGCTATATCAAGGAAGACCATGTGAAGTTCTCTCCCTGTTTGCGATTTCTTTTGCATCACCTGGGATAGACAAAACAGGTTATCTAAGCAAGATCGACCCGCCCTAAAACCACTTTGTTCTTCTTTTCGTACACCTTGTATCTTTCTTCTTTCCTTACTTTCTTATATATTGGTGTTATATTAGCCATTTTCCAGTCTTCTGGTATATCGCCTTTATTTATACACATATTCTTTAACTTCATCATTCGCACTAGCTTTGGTGTTCCGTTCTTTGTCAGTTCGCTTGGGATTTCTCCTGGACCTGGAGCTTTACCGCCTTTCATTTCTTTGATACATCTCTCAACTCTCTCTTCGGTTACTGTAATTTCCCTTGCCGAAGATATCTTTTCCCTTTCTGTAGTTCCAAGAAAGTCTGATCTTCCTTCATTTAATAATTTCCTAAAGTACTCTTCCCATTTGCTTACAGATATACTTTGTATGCGGACTTTTTCCATTTGGGGAGATTTTACTTCTTTTATGAACTTTCAAATTCCACTTGTTTTTGTTCCACCTATGTACATTTCTACTTCTTGACATTTACGCTTCCATGATTGTTGTTTTTCTTTTCTTATGATGTTTCTAACACTATTTCGTTAGGTTTTGTGTTCCTCCCTATTTTCTTCTTTCTTGGTACTCAACCATTTTAAAGGTATTTCGCCAAGCGCTTCTTTCGCCGCTTGATGCAGACAATCTTTTGGGTGTTCATATGTCTCCTCATTTGATCCAACTAAGTTTTCATTCAGTAAATTATCCAATCTGTTTTGAAAAAAATATTTTATACTTGGTTGTGATAGACCCGCTATATTATATTTCCTACCTTCGCTATTTTCATTTTTGTCTTCCTTTCGTTCTCTGATCTCCGCTTCTTTTTGTTTTATGGCTGGAAACATAATTTTGGCCTTCACGAGGTAATGGTTGGATCTACATTCTGTGGGCCTCTGTGTGCCCTGATGTCAATTACTTTACCCGTTAAATACTGTCTAGTGATTACGTAGTCAATCACTGATCTCCTTCCTCTTACCTTATCTTCCCAAGTGAACATATGCTTATCTTTATGTTGGAAGTGGCAGTTTCTAATTATAAGTTCATGCTGTTCACATATAATCAATCTTTTTTCATTTGAATTTTCCACTTCTTCTCCATGTTGTCCAATGACTTTCGAGCACTCAGATTTTCCAACTCTAGCATTAAAATCGCCCAATAAGATAAGTTCTCTATTTAGCCCACATTCACTGATTACTCCGTCTATTTTTGAGTAAAATTCCTCTAAAATACTGGTATCTTCATTTTCATTCGGCGCATACACTCCAAGAATCGTCATTTTGTATCCAAAACTTTCCAAATTTACTTTAATCAGCCTCTCGTCTATGGCTTCCCAACTTTTAATATGCTTTCTGAATTTATTTCTTATGGCTATGAAAATCCCTTTACTACCCCTCTGATCTTTTGGTACTCCGCTCCAAATATGAGCATAGGATCCAAGCTCTTCTATTCCCGAGCTCTTTTTCTTTGTCTCACTTAAACTTGCAATATCCACATTTAAATCTTGAAGTTCCTTAATTACCTCCTGTATCTTATTTCCCAAACCAATTCCATGTTCCAATATTCATTATCCATTTACTTTGCCTATTGTCTCCGGTTACCGCCCGCTTTCTCATGATTAGACCTTTTAGCATTTCTTAGTTTTTACATGGACGACGAGGAGCTGGCCCATCGTCCCAACCCCTTACTAGGAGGATCAGGATTTTTTTAGGGTTAACTCCCCTAGGAGGATGGCTTCCCGAGCTTTTGAGCTCCTCCTGCCCAGATCTCTCTTGGAATCTTGTTTTGTTGGAGATATCATACCCGTATCCTTTATCCAAAGTTGGAAATGTAGGCTAAGATTTCTGCCTAAATCTTCATCGTTTCGATATCCTCTTCAGCGCACTATACCGGATGTTCTCTTCTTGCGCCCCCGCCCTCTTCTGGAGTACTTCTTCGTCTCACCCCCCCCCCTTTGACCAGTCCGGCAAGGGAGGCCCCACCAGTAGCTACGCTACCGCCGGCGTAGTTCTCAGGGTCATTGAGATACTCAAGTTCCACCACCAACGGCAAGGTCATGTAGTCCCTAGGTGAAGGGGAAATTTGAATAATAAATTATAGTTTGTGGCGGTCAGTATTGCAAAGGAGAACCGCAAAAGCTTTGTAGTCCATGTAATATGTTTCATTCCTGTGTGAATTGCTAAGAAAATTCATTGTCAATATTTTGAGCATGATAGTCAGTAATTATGTTAAATTGTTGAGTATTATGATGAACAAAGTAAAATTCATTGTAGATTAAGAAGTAATTCCATTTGATTAATGTATTTATCAAGTAAAGTTAATTAACATTTGTTGGCCAAGCTTTTAGTAACTACCGTGCACGCATTGACGAAAAAGTGTAAATTTGAGAAGCTTAAAATGTCTAAAGTTACAAAGAGGAGTATTCTATTAATTTCAGAGTGTATTCTAGACATATTTCATTTTGACATGATGTTGAGTGTTCTGTGATTATTATCTTTGTGTTATCTTCAGTGCTTTGTGAATTGATTTGACTGTTTTCGAACATACGCACTGATTTTCACCAATGTCTGTGCCTTGGGAAAGCTTTCTCGCGCCCTAAACATCCTGCCCTCTGAGTTCACAAAGCTCATTAGGAGCCTTAATTCCCCGTCCCTTCCGTTCTGAATGGCTCTTAGGTATTAGCCTAAAATAAATTATTTTACAATAATATTTTGGGACGATAACAATATAATTCATCCATGTGTTGTGTTAATTCAATACATTTTTCAAAATAGAATATCCACTCTAGTTTAAATCTATGTCATATTTTTATACATTTTATTATTGTTTATTGAAATTTCACGTTGCGGGGAAGATATACTTTCCTTATCGCGAGCGTATTCCGCAATTTAGTTTTGCTTTACCTCAGCAAGGTGAATATTGGATTGATTGATTGATTGGTTGTTAGTGAACCCGGGAGCGTCTTGTACTGAGGTCATTACTTCCGTAAGTGTAGTCATGCCCCTTCCTTAGGCTCGCTGTCCAGCTGGTCTGCCTTAAGACGCAACGAAACGTCAACCCGCCAAGTTTCGCGCACAAGAGTTCGAAGGCCGCCGGCCCCCTCCCCCTTCCCCTCCCCCTTCCCTTCGACTGCGCTGTGAGCACCCCTGGCCTGAACCAGGCCCGCTGCCCTGGATGGTCGAGGAGCTAGAGCGTGTGCCGACCCAGTGCCTGCGCCCGGAGGGTTGCGCTTTCGAGTCCCGCCGTGGACATCGTTGTTTGTCTCTTGTCTTTCGTTGTTTGTCCATTTCGTTGTTTGTCTCCTGTCTTTCATGTACGTTTGTTGTCACGGAAAGCCTTGTGGGTCTGCTCATCACAGACCGAGGAGCCCGGATGTGTGTTAGTGTTTAGTATAAAGGCTACTACGCTAGCTCATTGTTTTTGGCTGAAACAGCTCACGAAATATAAGGAATAAAAATAAAACAATCCATGAAGAAATAAAATACAAATAAATTTTCTGTATTAAACAAAATAGCAATATTGTTCTGGGTTAAGTTACTCAATTGTACGCAATTTTTAGACGTAGTCACAGGCCAGGGTAAGAAGTTATAGAAGAATTAAAATATTTATTTCCTGCAACCTACTGTCGACTTTCTCCCTTCCCAGCTATCGGAACCATATCTTCGACCCAACTCTGTTTTTTTTTGTTGCAGAGCTGTTGACGTACTCCATTGGAACGTCTCGGCTACAATTCAATTTTGATATGAAAGCTCAGTATCTCTTTCCCAAACACGTAACGTCTCCGGAAAAGCACCTGGCACCAAAAGCTGCGAAACATGACGCAAACAGTGCTGCCACAAAAAATACTGGCATGACAGTTTCTTAAAATTTGGCCGCGCCTCGAGCAATACGTCGATCGCAAGCTACGGGCCCGATCTATAGCGGGCCCGCTGATGGATCGGAGTTCGTAAACTCCCCTCCGCGCACTCGCCTTTGTTTCGACTCAAACGACCGTCCCTCGACCACGGCCTCTGCTGCCCCCACCCCCGCCGACCCTGCCCCCACCCCCGCCGACCCGGTCTCCGCCCAGCTCCGTCTCGTCAGAACCCGCCCTGCCCCGCCTCGCCTCGCCTCGCCCCGCCCCGCCGAGACCAACCCCGCCGACATGGCCCCCGGCCCGCCCAGTTCCGTCTCGTCAGACCCCGCCCCACCCGTGCAGCCCCGGCACCCGGGCGGCTCTTTTTACCGCCTCCAGACGAGCTCTCTCCGCAGTCGTTAAGCAGTTTACACGATGACACGTGTTCCTCGCGGACAAAAGGCGATCGCCCGCGCAGCGCTACTTTTCTGCGCTATTAATCACTCAATTTTTTCCTCGCCGCCCCGCCGTTTTGTTTGCGAGCGCCGGCGGGGGCGCCGCGGCGGCGTTTAGCGCAGGCGAAAAACCTCCGCAGTTTCTTGCTCGCGCTGATCCATCACGGAGTGGATTGTATTTCGACCTCGCTGTCATAAGAGCGTGTGTTGCTTATCTCGCGAGAATTCGACGCAAATAGAAGTGAAACCAAAAACAGCAGAAGCAGTATCTACTATTATATTTCAATAATAACATTGGGAACACGGTTTTCGTGATGGATAAGTTCAAAAAATAGACGAAAATCTAAGTAATGAAAAGTTAAATAATGTACCCCTGCAAATAGTATAACTCGAATTTATTCTCACCAGACTACACACCTAGTGGTGTTTAAGAATGGTACAGACTTTCTAGTACTAGTTAGTTTTCTGATGTCTTTGGTCTAGGCCAGCATTTTAATCTTATCCCATCCTCTTGCCTGCTGCCATCTATCGTCGCTCAAAGTACATTTTTTAAATATTTTCTCAATTTTTGATTTCCTAATGGTACAACCGAAATATTACTTAAAAAATTGAAGAAGAATTAAACCTTGTCCTATTTGGAAATCTACATTGAAGAATTTGGAGTCATTTTTAAGAAAATATCTTTTAGGCACTACTATAAAGGTGAGATGTGAATATCTTTTACAACGAAAACTTTAGTTTTTGAGAAACTTCATTCAAAGTCATTTCAAGCACTTCCAGCCACTAACACTGCAGTGCACAATCTAGTGTTTACAAATCGCTGAAAATGTGCATATTCAAGGTGTGAGAGATATTTAAAAAAATTACATTTGTGTAATTTTGTTTAGAAACAAAAGAAAACAGCAAAATTAATTTTGTCATCTTAAACTGTGCATGTAGCACTATGTCTTCGAAATGTTTGAAGATGTCGTTTGAGAAAAGGTTGAGAAAATGAGGTTTCAACGTTTCTGCAGAATTTTGAGCTCATTTTCACACTTAAAATATGAACGACGTGAGAGACTAGTCAAAACAATTACATTTTTGAAAATTTGTAAAATCAATAGGATTGATCAACATGACGAGAATGTCATCTTGTAAATTACATTTAGTACTATTCCTACAAAAAGTTTAAAGAAAAAATTTAGAGCCGTTTTCGAAACAACCTTGTTTTTATTATTTTTAATATTGAACATATTACATGCAATATAGCACGAGAATTACTAAACTCTTCAAAAATATGTACAGTATGACAACATATAGGAGGGGAGAAGTCAAACCCTTCTAAGGAAAAAATATGTGAAGAAGACAAGAGGCAATTTTTAACGACAACGTTGAACGCAGGAAGAGAGTGCTCTAGCGTGATATTATAATTATTAGTTTCAGAATTGTAATAGTAATAATTGGAATGAAGTTGATGACATATAATAATCAATTGAATTAAAAACAGTCATGAATATGCGAAGGCTATGAGAGTAGAGAAGAAGTCAGAGATTTTTTCATTCTTTGAACACTTATTTCAATATTAGGAAGAGTCGTGGTAAGGCGCCCCCCCCCCCCGAGGCGAAATACAGGGAAATTTCGCATGCACGTAACAACTTATAATTATTCGAAGAACCAGGAATAACTGGCAGAATTGCTGTTAACATGTTTAGTTAGTAATTGACAGCGGATAATATCACGTTAAGCAGAGCGAAAGAATATAAATCACGCGGCGACTGAAGAGAGAAGTCGTTGTGGACATTGGAAATTCTTCATCCAGAATTCAGCCGAGAAGATTTCGAATGCTCGCGAAGATAAGCCACGAACATTTACGCTGATTTGTACAGGAATGATAGTTATCATAATAATAGTAGTTATCATAATGAGATCATTATGGATTGTTAATATTTTAATTATGAATATATATTTTATTTATTATTTGAAACAAGGCTGACAATTTGTAGTGAATTGCCATGAATCTAAGAATATTTTAATTAAAAATAACTTCCAGAAATCACTGATCTGTACAGACAGCCTCTGCATTCGACAAGGTAAGATATATTACGTCGTATGTTGATACCCACGAGTAAGAAAATATTAAACATATTCAGAATAAAAAGTTAAGAGTAGAAAATGAGGACGTTAGCAGAGAAGGGCCACAGAATTTTATAAATGTAAATACGAGTATTCTATAAATAGTAATATTGATAGCAAAGGCTGGCAAATACATATAAAGATAAAATTAATGAATATTTGTCGGAATTATCCGGTTAGTTCAAATGGCTGCCATGGGGCCATGGGATTTCTGGAGATCAGGGGGAGATCGTATTAACAATATTGAAGGAAAGGTATAGAATCATTTCAGTAAATGTGTTTAAAAAACAATAGTATATCCCTTAGAAAATATATTATTATATTCACACATTTTAATGCATTGTGTCTTCTTTATAATACTGGTTCAATAAAAATATTTGAATAATTTTCATGTATGGATGTATACACAAATATTTTTACCTCACATGTTAACGAATAAAAAAACAAAAAGTCGGTCACCTCATTCATGTCTCAGTTGTTTGCACATAATTTTTACAATCAAACAATTTTCTCTTGTTCCACATTTTGTTATTGTTTTTCACCGATTTCCACCAGCCTATCACTGAGGTTTATTTATTATTTGCACATGTGTCTGCTCGTCGAAAAGTGCCACAATACCGCAAGTTCGGTTAGAATGATTCACTGTCATTTCATTGCTGAATGTAAAAAAAGTGTGTGTGTTGATTGGAATTCACATTTGTGTAAACAAAGCTTCGCATTGAAGTATGACGTAGAAATATGCTCTAGTCTGCAGTACGAGATACGACAAAAATAGAAATTAAAACTCATATTTTGACACGACCAGCCTCATAAATCGGCCAAAGGACATTCGAACGACCGTGCGATTGCTGCCCATTCGATTCATCGTCATTGTCGCATATCGCCCTTTAGTTGATATGCGTCGCGCGTTCCTCTGAGTGGGCACGGGTCATGTTTCACTTGATAAGTTTTAATTTTGAATGTCTGATTTATTAGTGTGCTCAATACTAATTTTAACACAGTCTCTACATTAAGGATATTTTGACGGCGTAAGCAATTTTCTTTTTTACCTTATTACACCTCATATTTAGTTGGGTAGGACTTGAAACTCTTTCTCAGAAAAAAAATTGAGGAAATGTAGGTCTGTTTTATATTTTTTCCGAAGGGAAACAGTATTCTAAAAGAGCATACAACTTTCTTGAAAGGTATATATTAGACGGTAATTATTTAAACAATTTAAAAACAAAAAGAAACTGGACGCTAGGACTTATGAGACAAATAGTATAATGTGAAAAGAAAAAGAAAAATATAAACGACGGTCCCAATTATCGTTAAAACGGAATTATTTTCACTTCTCTAAACACTTCATTCAAACTGAGGAACCATACATCTCTATTTACATCTCAATAACATATTTTCACCGCCTGTTATCCTCACTTATCCACCTGCCTTGTAGTTTTATTAAAATGTTAATTACCGTGTAGTCATTTCGAATTACGGCATCGCCTGACACCGTTTGCCATGGTCAAGCCGTTTTGATCTGATCCAAGAAATGAGAGGGAACAACGACGCAGAAATTGTCCAATGAGATTACGAACCTTTCAAATCAGAAGCGGGGTAGAATGGAAGCCGATTTGAAAGACGGCAAAAAAATCACTGTTGAAGTGATCACTAAACAAGCAAGCCATTTTGCGAAAGTTGACTGCCGATTTCGGAGGATTGACCCTTCTACAGGTACACAAAGAGCACAACAAAATAAACAAAGCTCGAAAGAGCAGTGTGTTTTTAAATAATCCAAGAAGAAAGCTGTAAATATTAAATAACCCTAGGACATCCCGATCAGAGGCTCTGCACTGACACTCGACGCCCTGAGCCCCCTACGTCGGTGAACCGTTCGAATTATTGATTGCTAATGGTTTCGGTCGCTATGTCCACGACTAGGTTGTTAGTCCCGTAAGTGTAGTGCATGGCTCTGCTCGCGATGTGGCAGTGGTCTTCCCCGCTGAACGGCGACGTCCGGCGCCGTCCCCATCGGCTGGCGCGGTTTTCCGCAACCAGGCATCTCCCACCAGCGGGCACCCCCCCCCCCCAGCCCACACAAGCTCTAATCTTGCGACTGGTCTCCCGCCACGTGTGGTAGTGTAGTGCATGTTAGTGCAAGTGTGTGTAAGGGGTGAGGTTAGGGCAAGGAAGAGGAAGAGGTCCACGGACTGTTTGGGAGAACTGTCCGACATTCGCCTGGTGTTGATCGGTGGCACCACTAGAAACTACCGCTCAGACATGCCGGCATCTATAATTCTCGTCCGGACAGCGACTAAATTCTTCTCGGCCAGAGGATCTTCAGTGACATCAATTGACGCCCTTAACCACTTAAGCAAGTAAATCGTTCAAAGGATCTGTGTTACATCACTTCCACCTCCCACCGTGGTGCGGCTTCGACGATAAGACGACAGGTCTCAGAATGCATTCAAAGGAAAAAGTTCATTCAAACTAGAAAATGAATATTCATTACTCGGTGTCAAAAAATATTCCATTCTGTAACTCTATTCTTTTAAAACGGGAGAGATTAAGTAACCCCTTGTTCTTGATTTATAATGAAGGTAATTCCACTGATTTTGCGGTTTGGATTACGCTATGATGAATGTGACATTCGTTTTAAAATTCCTTTCCATTCTAAACGTCCGAACAGTTCGTAGCATCTGCAGACATATTTATATCCAGCGCACACATCGACCTCCAAAAGCTTAGAATTTCCCTTTAGCGTCTCTGCGGAATATAAATTAAATTCTGCCACCGAAATATATTGTTCAGAGAGGGGTAAATGAAAAACAAGTAATTAATGAAGTACAATTCTTTCGGCCTCATAACACTCAAGAGAGAAATTTAATAACCTTTCTGTTTCATAAACAAAGAACATTCAACAAAACTCTTTGAATGAAGTTCTTTCGTGTGTTTCCTTACTCTATTGTAGAATAAAGATATCAAGATTAACTAAAGAAAAAGTGTAGAAACACAGTTCCGGCTGCGTTTTGGATTACGTTTTTTATAATAGGGATTAGAGAATTTATTAAATTTACAGTGCAGAATAAAAGTGAATTAAAATGTATATTAAAGAGTGGATAGTTTGAATTATTAGTGTGAGCTGGAAGGACTATCGGGCTATTACATGGATATTTTGAATTCATGTGCTTGTTTTCATTTTGGGAGTTTGATATATGAGTGAAACTATTGATTCGGATAGTTTGCGATGGGTTTGGGAAGTCTGAAAGAATTTGGGATGAGGGTGAGTGTGTAGGGACGTTGCGATTTATACTATGTATATTCTTAGCTGGTTGGCTGTTTTTTATCACTAATTTCCTTCCAATAGGCGCAAGAATGGTCTTTAATGTTTGATTAAAGTTTGTCTCTGCAGTTGACGCACACCGAGTCTTTGTTCTTGCAGGGGCTGCTACTGTATAATACTTAACTGTGCAAAATGTGATTTCAGTTATTCTTAGTGTGACCGTACTTTAGACATTCTATTAGAACTCTGTTCCTTATCGGTTAAGACTCTGTGACAGCAAATTGCTTTTATTGTAAGCATTGATTCAACAAAATTCTCCACTAAATTCTCTACTACTGTAATTAGTTTATTGTCCTTGTTAAATTTTGTGACGCTTATTGTTGAAAGGTGTAATTCCATTACACTTTATATCGCTTTCATCAAAAGGCAAATTAATATATTTTTGTAGACACTGAATATTTATTATTTGCACCTAAAACTTTTTTAGCTTAATATTTATAATTACATTATTAAAAGTGCGAAAACTTTTTTGATTGTATTAAGTGTTTTACAAAATGTTTAATGTCGGTTGTAGAGCTTGAGGTTACTTTATTTTTTTATCAGTAAAGAAATGTCTGGTGACCACAATTTTAATTTGCTATCATTATGGACATTAGCTTCCTAATTGGGTGGAATTCTACGCGCTGGAATTTTTTGTTCGTTGCATTTTTCCTTAACCAATGAGAATTCACTGTTCTCAGGGATTTCACCAACTTCATCAAGTTCGACAAACATGTACTTTCCGGGTTCTACGTAAAATAAGTAATCAGTGGTGTAACACTAACGATTACCTGTGGAATCGATTAGCGACCCTGCCACTAGCTCAGATCGGTGATGGAAGGAACTGTTACACAGTACAAGAGAAACACAACAAAAAATAAACACTTGTTCACTGGTAAAATGATTCACTTTATTCCTGAGCAAAAAAAAATAAACAAAGTTGCACCAGGGAGATTACAATTCTTACACTAACAATGGAAAAGAAAAATTATAGAGAAAAGAAAATTAGGCATGTTAGTAATTATAGAAAAAGACTTATAACTAGGAAGAAGGTCAACTTATTACAAATAATATTTACAAGCGTTACAGAATGATAATTTGACGTGCCCAAGCACATTACTGCGTTACATAAGTTTTGTAGATGAATACCCGTCAGGTCATCAACCTCGTAGGGTCCTTTGTGTGCCCAGGCGGGGGCCCTCGGCCGGCGTCTGAATGGAAGGAGGGCGGCGGCCTTGGGCGAGGGGGGCGGCGGCGGCCGTCCCTCACCCCTCTTGGCGCGTGGCGTCAGCTGAGCGGTCCTCCGCTCATTCAACCAGGGGAGGCGATGTCCCGGGCGGTCTGCCCGCGATGTCTAGGCGACTAGAAGTTCTTGAAGATTCTGGCAGAACTGGTTGATACTGGTTGATACTGGCAGAACTGGTTGATACTGGTTGATACTGGCAGAACTGGTTGATACTGGTTGATACTGGCAGAAGTCGGGCGATTTCTATCTCCGGAACGTAGTAATCAGCCTAATGTCTCTTTAATTTTTATAACATAACTTCGGAAAGTCTAGCGACAAATAATTCCCGCCCCAGAGAAACAATTTTTCTCTACCCCCTTTTTAAACGCCACAGAGGTCTACTTGCCTCTCCCCGACGAATAAATCCCACCCCCGAGAAGTAATTTTCTCAATTGTTGTCAGCTAGTAGCTCTCGCTCCTTCCGAAATCTTTCTAAATCTTTCAGAGACAAACTGGCCTCTCCTCGACGAATAATTTCCTCCCAGAGAAGTAATTCTCTCACGACTCCCGTCAGCCCAAAACTCAAATCAAATCAGATAATTTCTGCGTCGAAAAAAATTGAAGTCCGGTAGAGGTGAACTTGCCTCTAACCGAATAATATTCCCCCCCCAAGAGAAACTTCTGCCCCGACTGTTCTGCCTAAACTCCAAATCCCTTCTGCCGTTCTCTCCGTTGAAATCGCACCAGGTTAGCTCTTCTCCCCACCCCAATTTCTTACGTATTCTAGTTCCCTTTGATAGCAGTGTCGCTATTGGTTAAAGGTTGCTGCGCAGTGAAATATTCCAACCCAATCGCAGCGTGAGAAGCAAAGGGAACTTCCACTCTTTGTGCAGGCTGCGATCAGACGGGCTGTTCTCGAACCTTCTAGAAATTTGGCCCTCGGAGGCGTAGGGGGGCGCGTTCGATGACGGAAGTATTGCTCTGGGCTCCCCCGAAGGTGGGTGGTCTCGAAATCTGCAGCTGGCTCTGAACACTTGTACAGTGTCTGTCAACGGCAGTCCTCCAAACGACCGGCTTAATGGGGGGGAGGCGGTAATGGCCCCCGCGATAAGTGAGACTACGCGTGCATTGCAATCTGTTTAAACTCCCGGTAGAATTCTGGGTGGTCCGAGTTTGTTATATTTAATTTTTCCAGCATGAATTTCGTTTCAAAAAGTATGACGAAATCGGTTTCGCTACAGTGGATTTGTACGAGAGAAAGCCTTATTAGGCTAATTTCAATTGAAGTTATTATATATTGATAATATGCGATGCGAAGGATTTATTACATATTGACACTTCTCAAACAAAGCGCGAGAAATTCGAATTTCCCATTTCCATTTTTTTCCAATTTTGTAAAATACAGAGAGTACGAAAATGGAACCAGCACCATTTACTTTACCATTCTTTGCTACGTACGTGGAAAAAATTAGAAAACTTTTGGAGTCATGACTGAGAAAATAATTGTTTGAAATTTTAAAAATGCGTACGATTAGATCCAATTACGCAAAAAATACTATTTAAAAAATTATTCAAGACGTTATTTGAAGAACACATTTTTGCCAGGGGACAAGTTTTTTAAAAACTGGCATTTAAGAGCTACTGTAAATTCGACATTTGAAGCTATTTTTCACATAAAATGTTTGAGTTTTCGAAAAATTTCATTTGAAATCATTTGAAACACATTAACTCACAAATACGATACTGTTTGCAAATTTCTCTAAATAAGCATATGAAAGGCATGAGACATATTAATATGAAAGGCATGAGAATTAACGTTTGTGTAATTTGTGGAAAAAATGCACTGAAATGAACTTTATGTCATATTAAAGAGTAAAATTATTACTATCCGTTCGTAATGTTAGAAGAAAAATTTTAGAGCTGTTTTCGAGAAAACGGCGTTTGAGCGTTTCTGAAAACGCGGAGTTTTAAGCAAGTTTTCACAGAAAACTGTAGAGTTTTCGAGAAACGTTATAGGATATTATATAAATTACATGTACTCCTACATACAATAATGTGAACAAATTGCCGCTAGTGTGAGATACGCCAGGGTGATTAACGTGAGAGATAAGTAAAAAAAGTTACATTTTTGAAAGTTTTGAAAAAACAAAAGTATAGAGAAGTAAGAGTTTATGCAATCTCGCGGAGTGAGTTTAGTACTATCCCTACCACAAGTGTAAAGAAAAAAGTGGCAGCCGTTTTTGAAAAAATCTTGTTCTTTATATTTTTAGAATTGCACATATTGCGCGAAAACTATTCAAATTTTCAAAAAATGTTCTTGACTTTAATAAAAGACTAATTATGAACAACAAATTTTATTTGAAGGAAAAATATCAATCTAGAATTTTCTAGTTGTAGGAATACTAAGAAAAAATAAATACATTTGAAATTTTTGAAAATTCCGAATTAACCGTGAAAATCGGACCTCTACTACTTTTATAAGTGTATGTTATTCCATTGTTACACGAAATTTAAAGAAAAAGAATTGGACCGTTTTTTGAGAAAATTTTGAAAATATCCTGGATGCTTCTTGTAAAGTACCGCCAACTTTTAAAGAACGTTTAAGAAGAATTTTTTAAAAAATATGTTACATTTTCAAAAAAAGTGTCTTAAAAGGGGTATTGGAAACTATCAAAATGCGTTTTCAAATTTTAATTTTGGATTAATTATTTCTTGCTGCTTGTAATTTACATCCATCTCTTGCACGCATGCAATTACTATTTGAGGTTAACGATTTTCAGCTGCCAATTAAAATACTGAAATTTATTTTCAGCACTAATTACTTTCATAACATTTTGATTGGACATTTTTCATTTTTCCCTAGTATGGCGCATTAGATTTAAGAATCTAATATCAGGCAGACGGTGACACAGAGTAGTAATTTTGTATACTCGTAATGTATATTTGTAGTGTAATATTGTCAATAATGTCAGTAATTGATAAATGTTACTGATACTGCGTCATGGAGAAATGGAAGGGAAACTCACGCAATCCTTTACTTCCTGAAAACATCCAATCTGTACTCCACTTTACAGGACCCTTGGGCAATAACAGACGACGAGATTAAAAACCAACTACACGCATCAGACAAGCCCAAAGCTCCTAGACGATAGCGACTGCCCTACAGAACTGCCAATGAACGCCATACGTCATCTGACGCGCATTTTCATTGCATTCTACTACAATGCTACCTGCGCCTGGAAGTACGCAATAGTAAAAATGATTCCATCCGATCCTTCCAAATCAAACACTTTTCCTGCTTGTCCTCCTGCCGTCCCATCCAAGCCGGCATCGCTCAGGGTGCCATGCTTTCCAACACTATTTCCTGCCTCGACATTAACGACCTACCTACTGTACGTGACGTAACTGACTTCCTCGACACGAAGACGTTGCATTCGCCGCGAGAAACAATTGACTTCCGACTGCAATTACAAAACTACAGTTACAATTACAAAAACAGCACTTGAGACTTACTAACACAATGGGATAGAAAAAATACTGACAATCAACCTGACTAAATACATTAATGTCATAATTTTTCCTCAATCACCATCAACAACATCACCATCCCATAGATCCAGACAGTAACATACTTAGGACTGACTTTTGACCGATGACTTTCTGGAACATATCAAGATTATAGCGAACAAACCTCATCATATCATTATCTCACTGACGTCACTCATCTCCCATTCCAAACTTGATAATAAGACGAAAACCGACATATACGATACTTACGTAAAATCGACATTACTATAAGGATGTGAGACCTTGGCGACGACTACGACTTATAACTACGACAGCCTGAAGAAAGTCGAAAACAGATTCACCGGAGACACATTCCGACCACCCCCATTGCCGAGAGGCAACAACGTGAAGACGACACACGGACCGCCTCCCATCCAACTTGCAATTTACAACTCCAGGACACGCATTTCCAAAGCCCTCACTAACCCTACATTCACTCCCTTCCTCGATCCCCACACTGATACACTCACCGCCCACCCGCCTCCAGAAAACGATATCTCCCACTTGACATCTTTTAGCTCCCCCCACCTCGGATGTAATGACGAAACTCTTTCACTGAAACAGTTCACCCCTCAACCAAACTACTCCTACAAACTACTAAAAACAAATGACAGATACGAACGAGACCCGGACAAAAGATGAAATAAAAACAAAAGACAAAAAGAGAATCAATAGATAAGTAAAGTTTTAAAAAATCCACTTCTACTTTCCAGTCGAAAATACACTTCTTCCGCTACTCCCATCACCATTTAATTCAAACTATTCCTCTCTTCCTCACCCAATCGATTCCCAACCCCTCCTCTTTGGTCACCATTCATTAAGGGGAAGAGAAGAGTTTCTTTTATTCGTCACATCACCATATTGTTCCCCGTTCACCTGCGCGGAGAGTGCAATTTCTGTTTGCCACTACAATCAATAAAGCGGGAAAGCTGAAGTAAATGCGCGCTGTTGAAGATTAAGGAGTAGATGTGGCAGCGTCGTTTCGTATGGCGGCGACCACTTTAAGATACGTAATTTCAACCAATACTTTAGTAATATGCTCGTCAGATAGCTATGCAGGTCTTCTACCTTTGATTCCATTCACGAAAGGAACTCCACTTAGGGCCGGTTTCACCAACAGCCGAGTAAAGTTGAGAGTAGTTACCCGAGAGTAACCATTTACTTCAAGATAGTAAAACTCGAGTAGAATATGAGCGTTTCACCATGCTTTTAGACGACTATTTTACTCTAGAGTACATACTCTCCGATTTACTCCGCATATCAGCTGAACACACAATATTTGAGAGCGATTCAAGAGGCTGTGAGCGAGAATGACGCTGGGAACCAATGCGGACCAACGTGAACCTTTACTTATATTACTTATATTCTATCATTCATTTCAGTTTCGGAGTTTTTGGCGTTATAATCTGGTGTGGTGTTATGGTCGTTTGTGTTAGCATAGTTTATTTCCTAGTTTCTGTATCTTTATTTCTTAATAAATATTCATTCTTCTTCTCTGGAGACGAGTTACTATTTTGTTAGCAATGCAGAAAAATCAAATTTGCAGTTCGTTTACCGATGGCAATGCAAATAAATTTTCTATTACTCGGGAACGAAAATGTTTTATTTTTTCAAATGTTGCTGATCTCGCGTTTTTTTAATTTTATTATTATTATTATTATTATTATTATTATTATTATTATTATTATTATTATTATTATTATTATTATTACTATTATTATTTTTGTTATTATTGTTAATATTATTTTTACATTAGTTGTAGTTTAATATTAGTTTTACATTTACGTAACCAATGTGATTGAAGCAACACATTTACGGTGGTAGAAGTTTTCTGATAATTATAGACAACCCACAAAAGGTGAGTTCCTTCCATTGCGAAAGGGCTGAGAAAAGCCAAAAACCAATATTTTTTTAAATTCTGTCTTGTAGAATTTCCCAATGAAACCTTTTACAACCGAAGTGTATGGTTTAATCTCTACGAAAGGAAGCCTCAAGCAATCGGCGAGTTCGATTCCGCGTTTGTCCTGCTCCCTTCCACAGCGCGAGGCCCTTCCTGCGACGCGAGCGAGCGAGCGGAGCGGGGCGGGGCGGTTGGCAAGCCTGCGCGCGAAATTTCTCAACTTGGGAGACTCATGAAATATGTATCAGCGCCAGTGGATCCCAACTCTGGCGAACAATATGCGAGCTCGCGAGTGGAATATGACTGCTAATCGTCTCTCAAGTGCAAGTGAATATAAAATATTCTCGAAACTACAAAAGAATGGCGTGTATATTGCCCATACCTCAAGGCAAGGCTGCGCCTGTCAACGAAAAGTCACATTTTTCTTCATGTTAGCAAAAGCTGAGAATGGATTGGAGTATTTCTTTTTTATAGTGTATTTAATTGGAAATGATATATCTTAAACATTGAAAACAATGTAGAGTTAAAAATTTTGATATTTAAATAATTAAATATAGCAAATCTTCTAATTGCAGGTAAAGGATAGCGCTCATTATAATCTAAAAATATGAATTATTATTTCACCACAGCAAATAACATAAAATATTAGTTGTATTAAAATTCATATAATCTTTATTTCTCTGCATTACATTTTTGCATTAATATTGATTGATAGTGGACACCGTACTGACGATTTTACATTATTGAGTTATAGGACATCTACACACTTTTGTAATAAGCCAGGAACCTCTGGGTTTGTTTTCAATGGGAAAAAAAGCATCAAGCATTATAGATACGAAGTAAATGTATGATATAGAACGCTAAGAGACAAGGAATACACGTGTTAAGACGACCGATAAACAAGTTATTAGATTCCATGCGTGATGACGTAACACTATTAATTTGAGGAAGGAACATGACCACGAGGACATTACGTGCAGAAGGTGTAAAGGGGGTAAAGTAATACGTCGTTCTGTGAAACTGTTAAAATCCCTCTCGCTAGTCGTCGAATAGAACGGATGTAGCAAACAAAACGGCAGGAGTATTTTTTCAGATGAGATTGTGCTAATCGTTCGATTATAGGGAAGCGGGTGACGTATAAACAATTTAGAGAAGTTAAGTATTGCATGATTTGAGAAATCATAGACATAATTTTAATATGATATTGAAACAGACTACATGTTCGAAGGGAATTTTTATTAGCATATATCCATAGACGGGGATAATTTTTAGCAAGTTGCGTTGAAGTCGCGTGTAGATGTTTATGCGTAGCATAGAGAGGGGAAGTTGCGCTCGCGAAATAACTAAATAAGAAAAGGTTGATTATTTGTAGTAAGTTGCCATCAATTTAATAATTGGTTTCAAGCAACAGAACTTCCAGGAAGCGCAATTCTATACGGAATGATTTGCTATTGAGAAAATTTACGATCATAGTAGGACAAAATACAATAAATTATAACATTCATAACATAATATCAGTTGGGCAACAAAATTAATGAAGAAAATAAATGGAAACAAATAGATATTTCACAAATAGCTTGTCCAAGTCTGACAACGAAGATATTTAAGTATTAAAATAGGAGACGTTACACGCTTTATTTTCGCTTGAAATCCGTACTGGAATCGCACAACCGGGGAAGTGACCATTCTATTGAGACTTAGCAAACAAAAGTCACTATTATTTCTAACTTCCATCAGGAACCTCTTAGAAGTAGAGTCGTTTATTAATCATTTTGGAATTGACTCTTCTTAAAATTATAATCTCGCAAATATATTATATTTGAAGAAATCTACAATGATAGACGTGTTTCATTCTTACTAATCAAAAGAGAGAAATGTTCTCCATCTGCTAAAATAAAAAATTACTCAAATTCATACAGTATCATTGACAATAAAAGAACAAAAATACTGAATAAGGGATGTTCATGAAATTTCAATTTTCATTTAATCAAAACTTCAATAAAAGCATCAATAAAATGAAAATGAAGCCACGGAACTCCGGAATCCCTCCTCCTGTTGGTCCAGCACTGATTGTACCTTGGTGTCGTTACGGTTCAATGTAAGGAAAGCTGCCTTTGGAAGTGCTGACTCGCTTAGGTCCACTGCTGTTGTTTATCTCGACGCGCTCTCAGGCGAAGTGGAAGTAGCACTTAGTGGCTATTTTCGTATTATCAACTGTCATATTATTAAATAACTATGAAAAATATCGCGAGAAAGTACGTGCTCTTATAGTACCCTAGTTCTTTCATATATTTCAAATACGAAGCGTATTCGGAAACTAAGCATCGTTTCATTCTAGCGCCGTCGCAGCGCTGTGGTAGGCGTCCCGCGCATGCGCACTAGTCTTTCTTGTTCACTGACCTTCAATTGTCGCCATTTTGGTTGCTCTATGTTGGGTTTTCAGTTTGCTGAGCACATTCAAAATGTTTAAGACAATTAGTTGACAATGTTCGGCCCCATACTGCTGGTGTCACTCAATCGTCAATTCGGCAGTTTCATTGGGAGCAGTTCGATCACCCGCCGTACAGCTCGGACTTGGCGCCGTCCGACTATCACTTGTTCCTGCACATGAAGCGCGAGCTTGGTGGCAAGCGCTTTGGATCTGACGATGACACGAAAAATGCTGTGGAGTCGTGGTTATCGAAACTGGCGGGAAGTTTCTTTCCCAATGGTATACAAAAACTGGTCACCCGCTATGACAAGTGTTTGATCATTGGCGGAAACTATATTGAAAAATAGTTTAAGACATGTATTTTCATGTAAAAATAAAATTGGATTCGAAAAAATTGTTTTACTATTTTTTTTTCAAAACGGTACTTAGTTTCCAAATACCCCTCGTATGTTTCGTATAACTTCTAAAGGATTAATTTGTAAACTATAACGAAAGGTAGAATGAAAGAAATAAACATATAAATATGAAATAATTTATTCATTCTAACTTACGTAGCATCCAACTGCCTGGAATCACGATCACAAAGCGCAGGATAACCGGGGCGGGCGGCTATGTTTGATGGCAAATTACTCAAACAACACCTACTTATAATTTCGAAAAATTCAACATGACCTTATGTGAAGATATTTTGTGATGTACACATTCATTTAAAAAATGTTATCTTCACAATTATAGTTGTAGAAACACGTTCAAAAATGTAAATTGGTTTAAGTTGTCTAAAAATCAGGCATTTTATCGAACACGAGTCCTGCACCATTCCCTTACGTTAGCAAAGATCCAAAATATAAAACAATGGTGCCGTTTAAAAAAATGGTTTAAAGGAAATAAAAATTGCTTGTTTGTCACAAAATTCCCCTAAACATAGTCATATTTTAAAAAAAATGCACACAATATTATTAACGATGTGTTCTTGATGTTTGGCCTTTTTGACATTTCGTTAAGAAACAATATGTATCTTCATAATTTTAGTTGTAGAAAGACGCCCAAAATATTTGAAGTTTTGCAGAATTAAAAATCAGAATTTTCAATGAACATGAAACCTTTAAGCGTCCTATGCGGCATGCGAGGTCAAAATTTATTCAAAATTTTGGGGCCGTTTTTAAGAAAAAATTTTAAGCAACACTAAAAGTCCCTAAATGTCACTCACAATAACGAAAAAACTCAAATTTTCGAAAAAATTTTCACGACCTTATTTCAAAATCTACCATTAAGAAACAGATTTTGTTGAAAGAAAAATTTACCTTTAATATTTTAGCTCTAGGAAGATGCCGAAATTTTTTTAACGGTTGTAATTTTTCTAAAATTTAAAATTATAAACGAATTCTCTAAATTTAGCAACTGGATTTATCTTTTTTTCGTTACTAGGGCCTGGAAGAAGACTTTCTGCCGAAAATTCGCTGGTTTTTCCTGCAGTATTAGATAACTATCTTTTCTTAAGATGTTATACCTTCTTAAGGTCGAGAAAGTAAAATTTTCTAGCCTTCAGGTAATATCAGATTGGAATGTATCAATGCCATTTCACATGGCGATTCCGAAGCTGAATTTTTGTGAATTACGTCTCATTGAAAAGCAGTTATAATTTTTAAATTTGTGTGGATATGATTTTTTATTTGAAAAGTTTTAGTCTTCAAGCGAAGCTTATAGTTTTCAAGCTCTTATCACGAAATGTTCTAAGAATTTTAATGACTTTTACAATAAAATATCAGTGAGATATGTTAAAGGCGTGAAAGTACGTGCTGTGATAACACCATTTGTTTTAGAATTCAATTGTTCGGTGAGTGTAACATTACTTTTATGAAAGTACATACCACATACAAAAACAATACACCTAGTACTAATAAATAAAATTAGCACACACAGAAAAGAATTCCAAACGTTTACAACTCGCTATTTTGAACACGCAATAAATGAATATAAGCGTAAGTAATGCCCCTATTTACATGTATACTCTCTGTAATTGCTTTGTTTGAATAGTTATTTGCTGAATCACTACCTGGAAATACAAATTAACAATTACGTTAATTGTCTGAACAAAAAATGATTCCCTGTATTGAAACCGTTTTAAGTATTCGTAAGTTCCTGAATGAATAATTAGAAACTATACTGTTTATAATTACTATTTGAGTTCTCAAACTTTACTTACAGAAGTACGTTAATTTTACTATTTTTCGTAACCCCTGGCTAACGGCGCCCGCGATTATCTTAAAATTCTTTACATTTTAGATTTATTACGTCAAAAAACAGTAAAAACTGTTTGTGACGTATCATCTGGGCACATTTTCTTGAGTTCCAGAATTCCTTCCCATCATTTTAGCTATCCATAAATAGTAATCATTTGAAAAATCAGTACACTTGAGGAATTCTAGTTACCTCATTTCCAGCTTTCCAACATCGCTAACCGAAGGATAACGGGGAACACGTTTTTGCTTCACGTAGAACTTTCTCGATGGACATCCAGTGGCAAAATGGGTGAATTTTTCTATATCTTAAGCGAAATTCGCTTGATGGCTTCGAAAATTCTGTGATTGGCTGATTCGCTCCAGCATGAAATACGCGTTGAATGCAGTGTGTACAGTGCCACCTATTCGTCTTTTGCTGAACTAGAGCGGTCGGTAGTGGTGCGATTTCGAAACTTCTAGCAACAGTTTCTCATCGCTTAGGCAACTGATCTGCATACTAGTATTATTGTATTAGTGTAGGCCGCAAACCTAGTATCTTGTACGAGTATAAGTAGCTTGTATGTGTTAGAGTGGCGACACTGGTTTAGGAGAACGTTTATAATACACCTTTATATGCTACTGAACAGATGGACATACCAAGCAAAATAAACGTCAAGTTACGATAATATCATGTCAAAACACAGAAATGTAGTCTTTCCGGGTCGACTTGATGTCCAGCGGTTTCAAAATAAATTCTTTAGTTTTTGAAGGAACTGCACACAACGTTCCTTAGTCGTTTTAAAAATTTTCTTCCAATTGGCTCTATTTTTTCTTTATATTTCTTATAAGAATAGAGTAAAATACATTTATAAAGATTGTTTAGGTCCGATTATCATTGTTAATTCTGAATTTTCAAAATCTGCGAAATTGTGATCTTGTTGAATTGCCTCTCACCACTAAATTATTGAAAACAGATATTTTAATTCAAATTAAATTTGTTCTCCACGATTAGTTCTTTAATGAACACCATGATTAATTTGAACATTTGGTTTTCTTGTGGCAACAAATTACTGTTGTTCTCCTCTACGATTTTTCAAACGTCTTCCGATCAAGATATTTTGACCTCAAGACAAAAAAAAATCGGAAATTGTAGTTTTTTTATCAAACCATACCTACTTGTGAAATATATCAATTATATTAAAACGAAAATTCAACAGCAGTGTGAATTGATATGCTATCTATTTTTTCTCATAACATTTTGTTAAAAATTTGTAAATATAAACGAAATTTTGTGTCTTCACGCGCCTAACATTTCACTGGCGAAAGTGCGTAAAATAAGGTTACCACGGCAAAAATCTTGGATAAATTATATACATTATGAATACGGCGGTCTATGAAGATCAATGAAGAAGCATTTCAGTTTTCTAAAGAAAAACTGCTAAGGTTAAAGAGTAGGGCTCGGATAAGAATGTATTAAAAATTGGGAAAATACGTACTACTATATATATATATATATATATATATATATATATATATATATATATATATATATATATATATATTACACTACTAAATATAATATAAATATTATATTAAATTCCTCTTAGGGTATATTGTTCTGTTGCATAATACAATCCCAAAGTTATACATTTTACTTTTCATAATCCTATTATTTACGATTTCCATAACAATAAGAAACAAACGTTTGTTTCAAATTTCATCAATGAAGCTTTTTCTATTACATTGTAAGAGATAATAAAAAAACATTGAACTGACTAAAAAAACATTGTACATCGCACGTGTCATTAGTGCGTATTTAAACGAGTACATATCCTCTGGCATGTGGTCGTTATCCAGTGTGGCGAAATTGTCCCCTCATTGAATGTTACTAATAGCACAAATTCTTTCGAATTCAGAGTTTTCTCCAGAACTGAAGACCTCTTTTCCTTCACAATATCCTTCTATTTGATCTTCGAATGATAAATAAACAGTTCTTAAAGAAGTGACTGCTGATTGAGCAATTTGAAAACTGTCGGAAAGTTTTAAGGAAGATGTTAAAGGTTAAATGTTGTAGTTGCTGAAAAAGGGGCAATATACTTGTTCAGCTTTTCATCATCAAGCAACTGCTTTGATATGCCTCTGAACATCAAAATCAAATTAATGTATAACTAGTATGTATGAAACATTTAATGTATAACTAGCATTCATGCATCAACTTTCTCAACCTGAAATCTAATCAACCCAACGCAATCTGCAACCCAACGCAAGCACAATACAGTTAGAAGTGGCAATTTTGGATACAACACTTCCGCAACACCCAACACCTTTCTGCAGCCTTACAAATGCATGGCGCTGCAATAATATCAGAAAGAAGACATTACTGTGTTTAACTCCATCAGGCCACAAAAATGCCATTTTATTGGTAACAGATTTGCAATAGTTCACAAGTTAACATACACACTGCACAAGTTAACATTAGAGACTTACCCAAAAGTTAAAAAAAATTTAGGCACAATGTTCGTTTCCGAAACTTCTTCCTATGAACTTCTCAAAATAGTCGGTAAACTAAAAACTAATTTTCGGCCGCTTTAGATGAATTTCCAGACTGTTAGAGACTTGTGCGCCTGCCCACACACCTATTAACTCACGTATTTGATGCATCCCTGTGCGCCGGAACTTTTCCAGACATTTTCGAAACAGCTAATATTAAGCCGCTCTTCAAAAAAGGCAACAAAATGAAATTCAAAATTATCGATAATTTTTCTTTTGTCAGTTTTTTTCAAAAATATTAGAGACCCTTTTTTTAGGTACGAACGGAAACCTTTTTCAGTAAACACGACGCGTTTTCAAAATGCCAAAATTGATTTCGAAAATAAAATCTTACTTGCCTGTGTTCAATTCTCACTCAGCATTACCACTGTCCCATAAGGTTTAATTCTAAAGCTTCAGTGACACATTATGATTTTACTTCAGATTTTTGCCCAAAGAAATAATTTACAACAACGGCGGAGGTTCGCGTGTGACAATCGGGGAAAGAAAAATGTCAACGGCGCTTCCTAAGCCAGGAATAGTTTCTGGAGAAGGTCAAGGGAGACACATGGGACATGCAAAGTGGGGGCACTTCTGTACGTGTCATTTTTATTCACCTAACTTCCTTAGTGTTCTCTGCGATACTGGCGCAGAAAACCAGCACACCAGAACCAGCGATTGCGTCGTCTATTTGCCCTTTTATTTGCAATCCCGTCGGTATTTACGGACTCACTCATTTCAACGCCATGCAATAGCGGCATTTTAGAGGGGAGACTACGGAACATAAAATGTTTCACAAACTTAAATTATTCGTCAGGGAGATTCTCTATCAAAAATACAGAAGAAATGTAACATTAAATAAACAAACTGCAGGTAAAATAAAAATTCAGTAATATGTAAAATTATTTAAAAATTTGAATAAAATATGTAAATGTGTGTACTTTCGGGCAAAATATGTAAATATATGTACTAAAAACTCAAGGTTTTTTGGCACTAACCGAAATGTAATGTGAAGATATTGTTGATTCGACTTGCCAGAAATACTTTAGGAAAATATGTTATTACATAATTATTCGAGCCTTAGTAATGAGAAATACGTTTATGGTAAAAGTAATAAGTTGAGAAATGAGTGTGAAGAACGCTAGCAAATCGCAATGAATGACGAATCTAAATTTTGCGTTCATCATTTTAAATAATTTGTTTAAAGTTTGCAATTAGGGAAGCTATTATCCCTGTTTTAATAGACAAGAAGTGTGCCTCATCAAGTAGCAGTATTTGTGAAGTAGACTGTCGCATGATTTTCTCACACTAGCCGAGTTATCGTCCAGAACAACTAGTGGTGCTAAACAGCACATTCATTCTTGCTTTCAGTAATGGTTATGTAATATAATATACTATTTATACCACATTTCTCTCCGAATTAACACATCTCAGTCGTCATTCAAACTCATTAAAAATGGTAGAACATTTGGTGCGAAAATTAAATATGTTCAATCCAAAACGTTGAAGCCAATTTTCTAAAAAAAAATTAAAATGTTCCAGGGGCGTCATGTAAAGTACCCCCTAGAATTAAAATATCGGTTTCAAATTCAAAGGACCGCAAGATCAACTAGTTCGATTGGGGAATATCAATTTTGGAGAAAATCTGCTGGACGGTTTAGCCGCTAGCGTTGTTCACAGATGGAGGGACGGACAGATGGACAGATGAACAGACGGACAGACAGACGGAGAGACAGACGTTTTGCCGTCAATCGATTTCATGATATCAAGGACCTACAAAAAGGGATTCTGGTTGCACAACGTGCTAGAAGACTTTTTTCTAAATTTAGCATCTGGATTTATTCACTTTTTTGTTGCCACGACCCTATAATAAGATTACAGCATTATAAGCATTTCATCACTTTCTCTCTACCAGGTAGCGGTCGCGAGAAAATAATATAATATAAGAAAATATTCTGAAGAAATTAAGAGGAGAGTTTGCACATAGCGGAGGAGTTTTGGAATATGACGTATAAAGAGTATATCAAGCCAATTTGGAATATTGTTTTTTAATATAAAACATGTACTTTGTGCTTTTTGCTAGTCATAAAATAAAACTAAATTGTATCTATTAAAATATAAGATATTTGCTACACCTCCTTTAACAAACCATAGTTTTAAAATTGACAGTAAGCTAAATGTGAGTTTCTTGTTAAACTACGCATCTTTTTAGAAAATGTTCCATTTATTTTTAAGTACCAGGAAAGCACCGAGTATATGAAATGTGACAGATGAATTGCGGCGTTGAAAAGTCAAGCCGACAAACTCCAACGAACGAAAATTCTCAGCATGAACAGTTAAAGTGTTTTCGTCTACAAAAAAAATATAATTTTTTCAGCATATTTCTAATAAGCTCATTCATTTTTTTAAAATTAAGGCTATGTTTTCAGCGTTCTATAAATGTATCTAAAAAACTTAGCGTCCCTCTTTCCCATAAAAATTAAATAAATTTTATATGGGGTTACATTGCCCTTTGAAAGGTACTGACGAATTTTCAATTATATTGACATAATTTTTCTGAATAGTTTCTAGACAAATACGCCCAATTTTATTAAACAAATACGCCCATTATTATTGTATTTAAGCAATACTTACAATTAAATTAAAAATTGCTTCAATTACAATAAAAAATGTGTTTACAGCTTCTATTCTGCGTACGTGATGCAGTCGTCATCACTGGCAAGTTCTTCTTGAAGGAAAGTTTTTATAACAGTGGTGATAAATCGAAGGTATACACTTTAAGAGGCCTAGTACATACTTCTTTTTTGCCATGGAGATCGATCTTGATGAGCTATGTAGAAGATTCTTAAATAAAAAGAGACTTAAATAAAATACATCTGTTTGCATTTTTCTTTTGGATATTAATTGTTCCAAAAGTCATTTCTGGTAAGAATGTAGTTTATGATTTGATAACGTATAGTTCAGCCTTCTCAATCCGGATACATTTCTTTTATCAGCCAGATTATTGGTTCACCATTGACAACTTTTCCTATTTATATTACATTTTTCTAAGTTTTATGTCAAATGGAAGTCTTCATTAATAATTTCTGTGAAGATATACTTGTTTTGTTTTTCGGCAGAATATCACACCAATCCCTTACAGAAAATATGTGGCTACTAGGTTTTACTCTTTTTCAATAAAGAAAAAAATATTAATCATTCGGAAGGTAAGTGTGCCCTGGTACAAGGAAATTTAAGTCAACGTTTTCAGTGTTACCACTCTGATTTTGTAGCTATTTTAAAAGAGAAATAACAATGTTTTGATGCTTTTCACCTCCGCTCGAGTCAAAGTACACGACTTTATGTTTGGCATTATTGATGTTTCTTGAATGAAATAAGAAAGTAAGCATAAGAAATACCACAAACACAAACCCTGTAAAACCAATTACCTTGGAAAACAGGAAACAGTTCTGTTCAGTTCAAAACAGTTAAACATTAGCTGTGTTGGAGCCAAGGAGTTAATAACAATGACCTCCAATACAAGTCTCGGAACATACAATGTTCATTTGCCAGAGCAGTTATCACATTCCAACGGCAAACCATTATATGTGGAGTTCGTCGTCTTCGCCATTGACAAACATTTACTTCTGGATCACAACTATGTTATTGTTCACATATTTTTAAAAATTGGAGTTGGCGAGATTGGCTTCTGAACGCCTCAAATATTCTTGACAATTCATAAGCCTGCTTATTTAATCTAAAAATGTTCTTTAAATGTTATCACATCCTTTTTTGAACGAATGTTGTCGCAATTTTTTTTCTTGAAGTAAAAACAGTTTATAATTTTTTCTCCAGCGCTCTAAATTTTCCCAGCAAATAAATATAAAATTTTCCAGGCTCTAATAAATCCCGGTTCTAAATTTTCACTTTCGATTTTTTCGCCATGTAGAACAAGGCTTAAAAATGTCATAAGTCCCATTTTCATTTTTACCTCAAATTTAAAAAATGTTAAGTTACAAATAATACTCGAAATTATTTCTCTTGAATTTAAACTTTTTCAGTAGTTTTAAACTGACCTTGAAATATTCTTCAGTTAACTGAAAAGGTGTGAGAAGGAGGGGATATATATTATACTACATTATTTCCCTGTGTGGATTTGTAGTACGAAACATACGTTCAGCATTGCAATAAGACAAGCTCAACTCGGCGGCTGCCCGCCATCAATTGCAGCGAAGGGAATTTGCGCTGTTTAGGGCAGTGGATTGTTATTAATTGGTTTCGCGCTCTCAGAATTTTTGTGCATTCGTTTTTTCTCGATTGCGAAGAGGATAATGAAATATTTTGAATACTCTCGATAGCTCTCCGTGCAGATTAATTGGATCAGGGCCATGCAGAGAAGCTTTGTTCGTTCCAATGGTTTGCAGCTATAATGGCCGCTTCCTCCAATTACGATGTGAAGCCTCTGATGAACCTCGAGAGCAACAGTGTAAAACCTGTGACCCAACATTGTGAATACAATTAGTAGGGTGATATTCTAACTGGTTATTCAATAGATCACATTGAGTTCAATACTTCGTTGTGGTATTCATTTTGTCCTAAGTGTATTTAATCGAATGGTTTTAAACTATCAGTGCATTCGTTAAAAAGGCGTGGAGGACAATTAACAAATATTGAGAAACGCCAGTCTGCTAGTTAAGAAGCCGATAATGAATTGTTATGTAGGCGCATTCCCGTAGCCCATTTTGTTCGCTCAACAGACGCGTAAAGAGCAGCAAAAGCCGAGAATAGGAAATCGTCTTTATGGTGCAGTTTAAATTGCTAATAAGGCCTTATCTTCCTGCACTTTATTCGATGGTGGAGAGAGGAAATTGCGCGGGGCAAGTAGGCAACGCAGCCTAACGAGGCTTTGAAGAATAAAATTGCGAATATGGGGAACGGCGGTCTCAGACTTCTGCCAGAACAGACGTTAGTGCAACGTGTTGGAGCCTTTTGTGGACAATGCTCCTCTTTAAGAACACGTGTTATTTTCAATTCACTTATTTCTTTAATTGCAAAAATCTACAATACTTTTTTAGACATTATCTTGAAGACATCTCTCACTAATTACTTTCTCACCCTCACTTCGTAAGAAGAGAAAGTGTTGTGCGCCGGAAAATGGCCAATTTGCGACAGAAAAACTGAAATTATTGACGAACTCTGGAAATGAAAAAGTGAATAAATCTTGCTCATATATCTAGTTCATTACTTCCATTTAGGAGGGGGCCGTGATACCCAAAAATCGATTGACAGTAGAACGGCTGTGGGTCCGCCTGCGGTCAGGCCAGCGCCTGACCGTTCAGCCGATGTTCTCCAAAATTGATGTTCTCTGATTGATTTCAGGGAGCTCGAAGCCTTGCGACATTGAAACGGATATTTTAATTTTGAGGGTTTGGGAACTTTATAAAAAGTTTCATTTACATTTTCAAAATTTTCTCACAAATGTTTCCATGTTTTCAATTACACATTCTACTCGAATATTACAAAAATACTTCAAGGATTGACGTAGATCTCATTTCGTAAGAACCTCTGATTTTTCGAACATTGCAGCAGTTCATAATTTTTTCGGTGTCCTCCTGCAACTACAATATTGAAGGTAGAGTTTTCCAGCCTAGGAATTGCATTCTTTGTGATTATTATGTTTGCCGTCAGGTAATCTCTTAGTAAGTAAAACGGTCAAGTAATCTCTTAGTTTATTCTTAATTCTTTTAGTGCTTAAGACAATATTTTATGCTTTTCTGTGCTCACATGTCTTATTGTATTAAGGTGCTGCCGGCGAATGGATCTACGTAGGGTTTATGTTTTTTGTTTAGTAAGAAAAACATGTCTCCACGTGTAAACATTTACCCATCACTTTAAGTCTTCAAAATGTTTCCACAAACCTTAACGTGCTGTTTTCGAAGCCACACAGACTTGGCGAATGCGCGTTCGTACGGCACAAAGGCCTCGCGGTTGGGTTGGGACAAAATACGCAAATATTCGCGTGAAGACACTCGGCTAACTCGTGATCTGATAAATTAGGTTCTGTCATGGTACGTTGTGGGTCAGTCGGAAACAATCCCGACTCTAGTGATGAATTCTAGTTCAAATAACACATATTTTTCGTAACAGTGATTGAAATGGTTGTTTTTACTCATTACAATACTGATTCTAATACTTTTCTTTCCTATAGTTAAATTTAAAAAATGAAATATTCATTTGGTATCGTTTATTCATGATTTTGTTTGTTACTAACAAAACAGACAAAATAACGTTCCAAAAAACTGAAATTGAAGCCTCAAAAGATAAAATATATTTTTTATATAGATTCATTTGTCGCTTGACCAATTTGGTCACGTTATTAGAAAATTATTACCAGCTATGACACGAAACTTATTGGCAAGAAATCATTTTACCCGCCAATTTGTAAAAATCGTCAAAATACCAAGAAATACAGAAATTTAGAATTTTTCCATTCCTCATCTTTTTGGTATCTTTGGAAAATGTTTGTTCGACACTTTAGAGTACAATATTTTGTTCTAAAGCTACAGAAAAAACAATTATTTACCGACATTTTTAAAAATAGTACTTTTAGTTGGATAGTTAGTAAGAAAAGTGGGATTTTGAAATGTTTAGTTTGAAGTCTATTGCCCACCTTCTACAGACCTCTTAACACCCGCCAGATAATTTTACTAATGGAGAAGACAAAATAGAGTTTAAAAAAGTGTGAAGCTGGCAGTTAAGACTTTGAAAAATGAAAATTTTAATATGGCGTCGTTTGTCAATCTTTTGATAGTGTCCCAACTCTTGAAAAAATGCTTACCAGGTACGGTTAAGAAATTATGTATGTAGTGGGTGTCAACCTATTGTATTCCAAGTGCTATGGATATAATGTGAGTCTTAACTAATTCAGAATAGAACGATTATCCCAAAATAAAGAAATAACAATTCATAAAGAATTTTAATAATTTAATAACAAAATATGTATTTATCTCATTATTTCAACGAGCACACATTTAAACTGATATGCAATACAAAAACAAAATTACATCCCGTTAATAAGAAAAAATTACAAATAAAACTGAAGTTAAATATAGAACTTTTTATAAAATTGAACTCCAGATTTTATAATCAATTTTTAACTTCAACCGGCACCCGTAACACAATTATCTTCCTCTTCGTTGCGATATCAAATGAGTGAGAGGTTGCGACGTGTGGAATGTGTGAAGCCGCGGAAAAAATCGAAGATAACGTAGGTAGAAGGAAACGAAAAGACTGAAAGAAATACCAGAAAACCTGGAGAAAATGCATCAAAAGCGATCAAAGAATGCTCTGACAGGCCGCCACACTTTCCACGTCGGAAAATTCTGCCTTTTCGAGAGGCTGTCAGAAGACACAAGTCTGCTTTCCAAGAGACCGCTCGGAAGACTCCCTTTAACCCCGCGCCATCGACAAACGCCGAACGCGAATGGTGGCGAGCCAGGGATGTTGCCTTACCCTCACTCGGGTGTTCGCAAAGTTCGTTTCATGGTCAGTGAAAATTGCAAAGTTTTATGCAACTAATGGTGCTAAAACAGCACCTACTTTCTCGTCCGTATTTGCACGTAAAATTACCCAAAAACTTGTACGTGACCCTATTTAAAAATTTTTAAGGAACAGAATCTTTTAAGGGAAAAATCTCTACATTTGTGGTAGGAAGACGTCTCAAATATTTAGAACTATTGCGATTTTCGAAAATTTATGGTTTCATCAAACATGAGACCTATTTCATTCTCTTAAACGTCCCTCGCACTATCCAACAACAAAATGTAATCAAAATGTCATTTTGGACAATTTTGAAAATGTTCTAGGGGTTTCATGTAAAAAACCCCTCGAAACTAAAATATAGGTTTCAAATTGAAGGAACCGCGAAATCAGCCAGATGGGCAGCGGAAAATCAATTTTGACAGATGCACACGTAAGCTTCCATAAATCCGTTATCTCGATTCCATAAATTCTTGGCTATCCAGGAGACGCCGCACCGTTGGCTGAGGGACGGACAGTTCGCCTGACATGTTACAGGCTTCCTCAGGGCAGTGAGGAAGTCTTGTGCTGCAGTGAGGAAGCCAGTAATTTCTCTCACTCTCTCTCTCTCTCTCTCTCTCTCTCTATATATATATATATATATATATATATATATATATATATATATATATATATTTCGTTATAGAAAAATTGTTTGATGATCCTGCAAACTTTGATGATATAAAGAACACCGTACATTGTGCACGTCGTCCATGAGATTAGGTTACGTTTTTGTATGGTTAGGCACTATTGTACAGTGACATTTGAAGTGATGATATACGTGTTGTTAAAGAAAGATCATGTAAGAAACATTTTTTAAATGAACATAGTGAAAATAAAAACAATGATATTCATGTGAGTATTATACTACTAATTCGAATGATGAAAAACCAAACAAGCTATAATCGTTTCAAATTGCAGTAAATAAGAGTGTTTTCAGAAACTATCAGTTGAGACTCAAGAAAATCTACACAATCACTTCCTTTGTAATTGTTCTAAAATGCACCAAGATATTTTTCTTTCTTGACTCCAGAAGTGTAGCATTGCATTCACTCTCACGAAGATGCGATGAAAGGAATAATATGAAAGATACAAAGTTGAAACTGTATCTTTACTTTATTTGGTTTTATTTATTTAGTTTACGTTTTTTTAACCATTTGGTCATAAGGAATCTCATATTGAACCACCAAACAGATTTTGTTTTCACTAAAAAATCCTTGATTATTTAAATTCTCTTATTCTCATACTTCGCGAACACGCTGAACTCTCATAGTCACATCACTGTTTACGATTCAGCCGATGCCATGCGACATCACCGCTCCCAAGTAGAGTCCACTCCTATTAAATATTTGTTATGAATGTGTTGCGTTGTGGAACTGTAGCCTTTTACGAAATATTTCTGGTGTATAAATAACTGTTGCAAAGTATATATTGTGATGTAACACAATGTTCGTAATTATCGATAAATATCGTAATAAAATTATCAGTGATGTATCGTAATGAAATTTTACGACGCAACACACAGAAACGAGATGTTTTGCAGGGTATAAAAGAACAAAGAACTTCATAGGGGCTGAAACAGTCGCTTTTCTTTAAACATGTCCAAATCGAGTAGGGTCGGTGCGAGGAAACGACAGAATATTAGTATATTCTGATGTAACACACACACACACACACACACACACACACACACACACACACAGCTGCCGCGCAGTCCCCGGCGGTGCGGACAGATTGACAATGATATATCAATTACGACAGAAATAAACAAGACGTGACGGCTCCAAAAATGGATTTTCTCAGAGTAGTAGCATTATCATGGCTATACATGTGCTCTTGTGTTGTAGGAAGACGTCTCTCGAATTCCGACGTACTTCCCGTAATGAAGTGCGTTGTTTTGTCGCAACGTAGCATAAGGATTTGGATTAGATTGGAGGAGCGGATGATGTTGTGCCAGAGCGAAAAGGGGAGGGGACGAAAGAGGCTTCATGACAGCCTGGGAAGCGTCACCGACTCACTTGTCACCGACTCACTTGTCACCGACTCACTTGTCACCGACTCACTTGTCACCGACTCACTTGTCACCGACTCACTTGTCACCGACTCACTTGTCACCGACTCACTTGTCACCGACTCACTTGTCACCGACTCACTCGTCACCGACTCACTCGTCACCGACTCACTCGTCACCGACTCACTCGTCACCGACTCACTCGTCACCGACTCACTCGTCACCGACTCACTCGTCACCGACTCACTCGTCACCGACTCACTCGTCACCGACTCACTCGTCACCGACTCACTCGTCACCGACTCACTCGTCACCGACTCACTCGTCACCGACTCACTCGTCACCGACTCACTCGTCACCGACTCACTCGTCACCGACTCACTCGTCACCGACTCACTCGTCACCGACTCACTCGTCACCGACTCACTCGTCACCGACTCACTTGTCACCGACTCACTTGTCACTGACCTACAATCACTTAACCTTTTTGTAACTTGACATTTGACACGTAACCTTTTTGTAACTCAACCATTTTAACCTTTTTGTAACTCACTATTTGACTGTCACGTGACTGTATCTTGGAATTCAATTAACTTACGTAAATTAGTTGCGCACGTGCCGACACTGATGCCGACAATACAGCAAAACAATATATTGCGCTAGCATCAGCTGTAATTGCTTCTTAATACGCATTGCTGCATGGAGTCAGCTCGTTGGTCAGCGTGCTCGTTTTCCACGACGCGACCCTGGGTTCGATTCCCGGTCGGGCAAGATGACAATGCGCGTTTGCCTTGCAATGTCCCAGTACATGTCGCTGCGTGACGAGTAGAAAACTCACTTCTCAGGTTGAAAAGACCAGAAAACGGTGTGGGAGTGCCTTCATACTAATCGCACGTACCCCCTTGGCACATGGCTGCTGGTAGGCCCCGGCCCGTTCGCGGGCTGTCGCGCCATTACAGACAGACAGACAAAGTGTTAACAGCATTATGCAGTAATGAACATTTATGTGACCGATTGGCTGCGCTGCCGAAATGTTTGGCTACTCGCGCGCGACAACTCGTAAACGAGGCGCCCAGTCGATGGTGCGATCGATTAATGCGCGCTGAGCGAGCTATTGGCAGCGGATGGGGCAGCTGCGCCTCGCAACTGAGGACGAGGCCGATGACTACAGGCTCAACGGGCGCGGTGTCATCGGGCTCCAGAGGGGGAGACGGCGGCTTCCCTCTCTCTCTCTCTCTCTCCCTCTCCCCTCTCCCTCTCTCTGCCTCTCTCCCTCTCCCTCTCTCTGCCTCTCTCCCTCTCCCTCTCTCTGCCTCTCTCCCTCTCCCTCTCTCTGCCTCTCTCCCTCTCTCTGCCTCTCTCCCTCTCCCTCTCTCTGCCTCTCTCCCTCTCCCTCTCTCTGCCTCTCTCCCTCTCCCTCTCTCTGCCTCTCTCCCTCTCCCTCTCTCTGCCTCTCTCCCTCTCCCTCTCTCTCCCTCTCTCTCTCTGTCCGTCTCTTTCTATTTCTCTCCATCTCAGCTGGAGATCGGCGGTAGAAAATGGTGAGGATGCATGGTTCTTACCCGTATCGAGATTGTTTTACATGTTAAATCGAAATATGTTAAAAAATAAGAAACTTTCCTTTACAAGAGTTATAGTTTGATAAGTAATAATTCCGCAGAATCATAAAACAGTTAATTTTGCGCTAGAAGATTTTGGGTCCTTTTAATTATATCTAAATTATTAATTAGAAAATTAAATTTAGCATTCAACTAACTAACCATATGTTTCATTTTCCTTTGATTCCTACTCATAGCATAGCGGTAGAGTGTGTGAGAGTGTGGGCAATGATAAAATCCCTGTCCCCTGGCAGACTTCTCGCGCCCATTCTCTCGTAGCCGTGCAAGCTATCGTGGGTGGCGGTGGACGGCTACTCCATGCAATACGATACACTACACTTAAAGGACGAAAGTCATGGGATAGGCATATGCAAATATACAAATGGCAGTTGAATGGCGCACAAAAGATATAAAGGGAGAGTGCAGTGGTAGGGCTTTCATTTGTTGTCAGGTGATTCATGTGAAAGGGTTTCTGATGTGACTATGGCCACGACCATACGCCAATGCGTCGGATTTTGCTTTGAACGGGGTACTGCGGGAGAAGACGGACTCGAGTGCCTTTTCTAACGCCGTCTGCAGCGCCTCGCCTGCGTTCGAGACATCATCGATTGGACCCTAGACGACTGGAGGACCGTGCTGTTCAGATGAGTCCCGATTTCAGTTGGTAAGAGCTGATGTTAGGGTTTGAGCGTGGCCCAGATTTTAGAAGTCCGTGGACCCGAATGGCCAACAAGAGCTGTTGTTACTTAGAATGTATTGGGTCCGCTGGTCCAACTGAAGCAATCATTGACTGGAAGTTGCTATTATCAGCTACTTGGAGGCCGTTTGTTCTTGTTACTAAATAAAGATCGATGTTTTATGGATGACAATGCGTCATGTCACAGAGACAGATTTGTTTGCAATGGTTTTAACATTCTGGACAATTATTCGAGATAATGATTTAATCACTCAGATTGCCCGACAGAACCCCATCGAATATTTATGAGTATGAGAGGTCAGATCGTGCAAAAAATCTTGCCCTGGCAAACCTTGTGCTATTATCAACTGCTCCAGAGGCAGCATGGCTCGATATTTCTGCAGGGGACGTTTAACGTCTTGCTTAGTTCACGCCACGTCGAGTTGCTTGCACGTCGCCGGGCAAAAAGAAGTCCAATACGATATTATATTCCATGGTCTCATTGTGAATTATTGCAGTATTAGTTAATACTACTTTTTTGAAAATGTTAATTGTATTGTAGTATTCTAAGCGAGCATTTTATTTGCTCTTTTAAGCGTTGTGAATGCTACATAATTTCTGAAAACCGTTTGGTGTGGTTTTGTACAGCAGCACTATTGCTACTTTAGGCCATCAGTTAATATGAAGTAAGCAAGTGTTAAGTGTATTGCGAAGCAACACTTTCTGGTACCTGCGGAAAAAAACTACTACTTTATAGTCGAACTTTCCCTTTGTAAAGTCCCGTATAACATCTGTAGATATAATAAAACTGAGGTGTGTAATTTCAGTTATTTTATTTGCCAAATGAAATCTGGAATAATTTTACTCCTCAACAGTCATGTATGAGGTCAAGAAATCAATTGCAGTCTGTTTTTTTAAGTACACTATTATCAGTTGTCTATGATCTATGTCTTGTATCGGTGTCAAGAGATACTGATGTGCAGTGCGCATTGCCTACCCTGAAGGCTGAGACCCGGGTTAAGGAGATGAAAAGCACAGTCGATGCCATATCATTGGACGGTGCGAAACATTAGAAATTGCGTGAGTGGCTACATGAGAAAAATACCTTCAGAAAGAACAAAGAGAAACCGCTTGTTCTGTAGAAGAGGTCACATTGCTTTACGAGAAACGGTTCTTCCGGTGCTTGCATAGCTTTTTTTAAACTATACATAACCTAAATAACCCGGCGATATTCAAGCTTTTTTATTTATCACAGTGTATAAGCGAAACTCCAATTGCATCAAATGTGGAAAGTGTCGTTCCAGAGCATCTCACTGCGGTCCACCTAGCTCCGCCTCCCCCCCCCCCCCCCCCCGCTCGCACCGAGGTCAAGCAGTAACACACCATCGCTCGCAATGGCGCAACTCACGCACAGGCTTAATTGTTACTCACTAACGCACCACAACTGCTCAAACCAATATAAGACTGGAGAGATCAAAACACAACACTGTTATCATGCGATCACTTCTTCTTCAATTAAGAATTTTTAATGAACTTTTTGAGAACATTTTATACATATATTAAAATATATACGTTTGTATTAGCAGTTCTTCTACATATAAGTATTATACAAATTATCACCGGATTATGCAAACCACTTAGACAAGTACTAAAAGAAATATTTGTAATATTTAATTCACAAGGTCAGTCTTTACTTTTCTGGGTGTACAGCGGTTAAAAAATACGGGTAGAATAAGTTCTGCGAATTGTCCATTGCCTAGTTCTATTATCACCAAAAAATCAACCGTATAGGTCAGGAACGGTCGTATTGCATCCACTGATATAAAGATATCCCTGGGATGGACGATACTGCGTAACACAACCACGGATTTCGTATCACTGTGCATAAAGGCAGCAATTCCAAATACGTGTATCTTACGAGACTGGCGAAGGACGACAGAGAACAATAAAAGAAAATTGATAAACAATTTTCAAGAATTTTGTTCAATGAAGTAATTTACTGTTTAGATTACTCTACGTGTAAAATTCGTGGCATTGTACGCACCGCTTCTCGAGGAAAAAGAAAAAGATTTTTTCGCCATTAAACATTCCTTGCAATAAGAAAGTTTGAACTTCCGAAGTCGCGCATGACAGTCGGATTCACAAACCATTACACCAGTTGGACAAGCATATGCATGTAATTGAACTACTCGCAGAGTGGTAGTCCATAATTTGAAGAGAATGAATTCTATTCCGTGCAGGGTGCTTTCGGCGTCGTTCCTTTGTGGGCGAGCCCATCGCCCTTCGCCCGTCTGCTCCGACGCCGCGCCACTGACCCTCGCCCTGCGGCCACGCCCCCTCGCCCCGCCGCTGCGCTTCAAAGCAGCCATTGCCTCTGGCCACGGCGCGGCCCAGCACTGGCAGATGACATGGGTAACCTCTCGGGGCGACCTAGAACTCGCCCTCCCCCGCTCCCTACCGCCCGCCCACGCCCTCGCCCTCGCCCTCGCCCTCGCCCTCGTCCTCGCCCTCGTCCTCGCCCTCGTCCTCGCCCTCGTCCTCGCCCTCGCCCTCGCCCTCGCTCTCGCCCTCAACCTCCCCCCGCCCTCGCCCACGCCCTCGCCTCGCCCCGCCTTGCTCTCACCCTCCCTACTCTCTCGCACGCGTTCTCGCCCATACACTCGCCCGCGCTCTCTCCCGCGCCCTCACCCGTGCCTTCGCCCGCACCCTCACCCGCGCCCTCGATCTGCCCTCGCCCACCCCTTCACCATCACCCTGCTCTCGCCTTCGCCTGCGCTCTCGCCCGTGCCCTCGCTCGCGCTCTCGACCAAGCCCTCGCCCTCGCCCTCGCTGTCGCCCTCAACCTCCCCCCGCCCTCGCCCTCGCCCTCGCCTCGCCTTGCTCTCACCCTCCCTACGCTCTCGCACGCGTTCTCACCCATACACTCGCCAGCGCTCTCTCCCGCGCCCTCACCCGTGCCTTCGCTCGCACCCTCACCCGCGGCCTCGCCCTCACCCGCGCCCTCGATCTGCCCTCGCCCACCCCTTCACCATCACCCTGCTCTCGCCTTCGCCTGCGCTCTCGCCCGTGCCCTCGCTCGCGCTCTCGACCAAGCCCTCGCCCTCGCCCTCGCCCTCGCCCTCGCCCTCGCCCTCGCTGTCGTCCTCAACCTCCCCCCGCCCTCGCCCTCGCCCTCGCCTCGCCTTGCTCTCACCCTCCCTACGCTCTCGCACGCGTTCTCGCCCATACACTCGCCCGCGCTCTCTCCCGCGCCCTCACCCGTGCCTTCGCCCGCACCCTCACCCGCGGCCTCGCCCTCACCCGCGCCCTCCATCTGCCCTCGCCCACCCCTTCACCATCACCCTGCTCTCGCCTTCGCCTGCGTTCTCGCCCGTGCCCTCGCTCTCGCCCTCGCTGTCGCCCTCGCTCTCGCCCTCGCTCTCGCCCTCGCTCTCGCCCTCGCTCTCGCCCTCGCTCTCGTCCTCGCTCTCGCCCTCGCTCTCGCCCTCGCTCACGCCCTCGCCCTCGCCCTCGCCCTCAACCTCCCCCCGCCCTCGCCCTCGCTCTCGCCCTCAACCTCCCCCCGCCCTCGCCCTCGCCTCGCCTCGCCTTGCTCTCACCCTCCCTACGCTCTCGCACGCGTTCTCGCCCATACACTCGCCCGCGCTCTCTCCCGCGCCCTCACCCGCTCCCTCGATCGTGCCCTCGCTCGCGCTTTCGACCAAGCCCTCGACCTCCCCTCGCCCTCGCTCGCGCCGCCACCCGCACCCGCGTCCTCTCCTGCGTCTTCGCCCGTGCCCTCACTCTGGTCCTTGCCCTAGCTCTCAACTCTCTCGCCCCTGCCCTCGCCCTTGTAATCGCCCTCGCCATCGTCCTCCCCTACGCTCTCTCACCCCCCTTCTTCATTCGACCTCGCTCTCGACATTGCGCTCTCTCAGCCATGCCTCGCGCCTGAACCCTCGCCCGACCCCTCCCCAGCCTGCGGCCTGCCCGCGTCCGCGCGAAAACGAGCAGGCATTTCGGTGCGAGGAGCAACACTTGCGCGCGCCCTTTCGCCGGAAGAATTACTCTGGGAAGTCTCGTGGACGACGCACGGAAGGAAGCGGCAACTATCAGAGGAGCGACGGCCAGCCCGCCGCCCCTGCCGCCAGCGCTGCCCCCGGGGTCCCGCGCAACTACCGGCGAAGACAGCGCCAGATGAACACGGGTGATACATTTCCTTCCAGGTTTCTCTTCCCTGCTTTTTACACGGAAAGGAAAGAAAAAATAATGTTTTTAGGGTTTTCGTAAAAAAATGTTAAATTATGAATTATTTATTGAAAAAAACAGCTAGAATGTGTTGTCCCTTCGCATGGATGTGTATATGGATGTGTTCGAGTTGTAGGTTAACGCTTGAACGTTGGAAAATTTTCAATGCAATGAAACTTGGTAAACACTATTTCTTGTGAAGTTACTTGTAAAGTTGTAGTTTTTACTTAGTCCATATAGAATAAGCTTGAAGTTCCTTTATTCATTTCACTGCTGGGCTCGTATTGTACTTGCCGATACATCAGTGTCGAACTTTGTTGCGATGTTTGGTGCTGTAACATAACCTTTATTATTGAAACTTTATAACCATAATAATTCGACAAAATATGAGTTTGCGAAAGAATAAAAGAATTCCACTTTTACATGACATGGCAAATACGTGACAAAAATGCCTTTAACAGTGACGGTAAAGAGTGGAGTAATTTACTGTTTGCAATACACTCACAAAGTAAATACTCCAATATACTGCTTCAATGTCTGATACTGTTTCGACATACACGAAGTGCAAATCTACTGAACTTCCTAAGAACACAAACTTCTTATCAAGACATTTATTTCTAGAAAAGAGGTCTACTGGCTCTGGGCCACATCAACGCGGTATATTACTGGCACGTTTTGTGCATTTTGGACCATTTTCCGCATGGAACACTCTCCAAGGCTTGTGTATAAAAATCGCAAAGAAAGACTCAAATATGTTCCATCAGCCGATGCAGTGGCCGAGATCGCTTAAGGCAGTAGTGCCGCAGTGATTCCGAGCCGAAGGATCCCGAGTTCGAGTCCCGCCTCCGGCACTGTTGTATTTGTGTTCGTCCTTTGAGCCCCCATCAACACATATCACTTCATCGAGTTCACAATTACCCACAACGTTCAAACCAATAGTGGTCGCTAATGTCTTAGGTGTTGATGTGACCTTAAATAACAACATAAAGAGAAAACTTCACCCATTCGCGGGCTGTCTCTGCTGCAAGTTGAAAAGGAACCCGAAATTCGAAACGGCGGCTCATGTGCGGCGCAGTCTGCCAAGGCGTGTGCGTGTGCTGTGTGGAGATCCGCTCGCGCGTGCTAATTATGCGCGGAGAATTTCCCTGGGGCGCCGCCTGCCGCTGCGCGCGCGCCGCGTGGCTGCGACGGCAACTAGCCCCTGCGCGCAGCCCGCGCGCTCGCTGCCTGGCCTGCCAGCGCCCCCGGGACTGGCGCTGTGCGGGGCGGCCAGCGCAGCTTATTTATTTCAAATATTTTCAAAATTGCCTGTCTTTTCTCTACACTCAGATTTTGTTAAGTTCATTTCTTAGTTTGTACACACACTAGCTTTTTAATAAATTATTTATTTAATTTCAACTCATTCATGTTCATAAATTATTTCCTATTAAAAACCTGTTCACGGTACAACGTTTCGGGACATGGTATCGCCTCTCGAGTGTGTTTCTTAATCTTGCGCTCGTAACGGCGAATTTACGACAGAAAAAAATGTTATTATCGTGCCCTGGGTAAGTTATTGTATTTCATTTATTGTTTTTTGTGAAGAAATTACATATTCCAGTAAATGTAACTATACAAACACACACATATACACACACACACATATATATATATATATATATATATATATATATATATATATATATATATATAAATTATATAAATATAATTATACACCTAAAACGTACCCGCTAGAGGAGAGAACTCCGATTTGGGTCCTCAGCTCATATGGATAGCTGCTGTATCAGGCACAAAAATAGGTGGGATTTTCTCTAGTTGCGTCGAGTAATCGTCTGGGGTTTCGTGCAAACATTCTAACCATTTAACTTACGGATTAAGTTCACGATAGATAACTAATCGAATCTGTTTTCTACGGGGACATTGTACTGTGGGTTACTGTTTAGATCAGGGTTCGCATAAACATTACTTCAGCCTGCACTGTTCTTCATTGTTTCGCTGGAGGTATCACAATTACTGACTGACTTTTTTTAGGGTTCAGGCCTGATATTGAAGGTGGCGACTGCCGAGCAACGAAGTACTGCTGGTCCCTAACAGCAGGTGCGGTGACCCCGGTTTCCACTTCGATTGTGCTATTCTGCAGCACTAAGTAAAGATTTATTTCACCACTGTTGAGAGTGGCTGATTGCCTGCCCTGTTGAGTCAACGTCAAACGACATTCACTTAGCACTCGGCTGCTCGAGCTGCCCTGCGCGTCCTTAGTGTCACAACGGTATCTAGTAGATCGCGCCCAGCGGAGGTCTGTTCCGAATGTCGGTCCCTGCTAACACAAAAGTGGATAAGCCGTGCTTCAGTACTTTCTTTAAGGCACGCTGGAGTTAGAATCCCTGTTTTTTTTTTTTTTTGGTTCTTGAAACCAAACAATCGATTGACTGTCCGGCTATTGTAAACGCTAGTGCCTAAACTATCAAGCCGATTTTCTCCAAAATTGATACTCCCCGATGGACTGAAATAAATTAATATTTTAAAAGTGCAATATTGGAGATAAATAATTTTCGGCAAATTATAAAAAGAATCTCAAAAACAGCTCCGTTTCCTCTTTAATTTTTTCACGAATAAAAACATACACGGTTAAATGATTTGCGCAGATCTCATTTTCATTTAACTCTCTGAATGTTCGACTATTGCAAATTTAGAGATAATGCGAGAAAGTGTCTGCTATTGTAGCATCACTACTTTTATATACCTTTGTTACGATAAGGAGTTATAGGTTCTAACGCTTAGGACCTTTGTTATTATATTTCTGTACTTTTAGAGCTGGTTTCGTCTTTCAACACTTTGTAAATCTTCAGAAATAATTCAAAATCACTGTAATGTTTAATCACTTCATGGAAACTCCGGCGTATACAGGCAGGCGATATACAAGGCTTGTAGTTGAGTTGCGAATTGACATTACAGTGAATGTTCGAACAACCAGGGCTAGTAGTTCAACCAGGATGTAACCATCTGTGATTCCCTATCGAAAGATCCAGTTAGTACATAAGTAGTAAAGAAAAAGCTGATAAAAATGTTTGAAAACTAGCTAAATGTCACTTTAATCTGTTTTCAAACTATTTTTGTTCATTTCAATTTTGAATTATAGTACACAGACATGAAAAATGCAGCTGCGCTGACAGATCGAAACCAGTTAGAGTGCTAACTCGCCTGCGTCAAGCGCCTAGGGACAAACTGTGACTGACGAAAAGACACACACATGGAGGTTCTGTGAGATGGGTCCAACATCAAGTTTATGTTTTTTTAACATAAACGATGACATACTTTTCTTTGTTCCTATAGAGAATATTTGCCTCTGCTTTAGCAAGAATATGTTTGAAAACCTTAGTATGTATATGTAATGCAAGTACAGTTGAACTTCGATATCTAAAAGCGCCTACGGAGTAAAAATGTTTTTTCGACTTATCAAAATAATACTTTCTTTAAAACACATGAACTGTTTTAAATAGGCATGGTTAAATACTATCGTTCAACCATAAAACTGATATTCATTAGTTACAGTTTAAAAAACATTTATTCTCAGATACAAAATATTGTGAAACAAATCATCAAGATAATAAATGATTTTAAAAATAATTTTATTTAAATCAGCCCCAGCAGATACTGCTGAGGTTTTGAATTCAAGAGATTAGAGACCAAAAGTGTCAGTATTTTTTTCTGTTTCTTGTTTTGCACCAGTCTTTGTTTCACGAAGTTTTTTAGTAAATTCACTGCACTAAAAATGTCCTCAACAATTGAAATTTGGCACTCAATATACCACCGGAATGTGTCAAATCGGTTCAGATCCTGTGGTTCAGAAAGTGGTTGAGAATCATGAGCTTCTATTTCTTCTTCTTCTGGCGAGTCCTCTTGTTCTGCTGCCATCATGGAATCTAAAATTTCTTTTTCTGTAGGATGGTCAGTGTTCTCTGGGGATTAGTTCGGAGGGACCGGATTTCGAGATGTGAAAACAAACTTTTTAATTTTCATCGAGCTAAAAGTATGATTTTTTCTCAGAGGAAGATGTTCTTTTGAGTTAATGAGAAATTCAAATTTCGATATAACGACAATCTTTTATGTAAAATATGTATAACGTAACGAGGAATGAAAAATTGCTTGACGTTTTGAAAATTTGAGTTATCGACGTTCGAGATATCGAGGTTTGAGCATTTGAACGAATATTTCGTTTCACAATATTTGTTCATATTTACTGACTTTTGCGTCTGTCGTGTCGTCTGACCATAACGCTTAGACACGTTTTAATTGCCGCGTCGAACGCACGTGCTGGGAGGACTCTTTCTCCGAAGGCTGCGAGGTTATGACGGAACCAGCGCCGCCCTCCCCTTGAAGTTTCCTCTGCGAGCACCGAACAACTCTGCGGGGCGGTCCCCGAGGTGAAATCAACTTTCGCCGCTGCGCCTCGCCTCGCGCCTCGCGCCTCGCGCCTCGCGCCTCGCGCCCGGCGCCGGGGCAGGGGCAGGGGCAAGGGCAGGGGAAGGGCTGGCAGCGGCGCGACGCCGGCGTCTCCCGTGACGAAGACGATCTCTCTCCTCCGCGCGCGTCGTGCCGCTGCGAATCGTCTTGGGTTCCCCCAGCGGCCGCCTCCCTCTCCCCCAGCCCCCCGCCCCCCGCCCGCCGACTGACCGAAACCCAAAGGCAAAGCGACAAAAGGGAAAGCGCGCGTACACAAGTGAAGTGATTTTACTGGAGTAATGATCAATTCGGTTTGTTGGACGATCAAAAACAACGTGGAAAGACCAAAGAGTGAGCAATGGATCTTCGATCCATTGATTGAAGAAAAAGCCCTATAACAAATAAGAACCAAAGTTCTCAAGCATTCCTTTTTAGTATCCTGCAACACTATCTTAATTATAAATGGCAGGATTTGTTATGTGCCGATAGGTTTAACGTCTGTATAAACTTGAAATATGATAATGGCACTTACATCCTTTTTTATTTCAAGCGTTCAAATGAATTTGACTGATGGATTTATGAGTGATTCCACGCGCGTCAACTGTTAGCTGCACTTCATTGGTCCTTTAAGCGTGGTGTATGATTGGCCCTCGGGAGGTGGCGGTGATCTTTTTCCGGTGAGTGGCGAGATTTGGCGCCAACCTACACGTCGGCTAGAGTGATTTTCTGCAACCAGGTGCTTGACACCAGTGAGGCCCCGCTCCAGTCGGGACGAGCTCTCTGTTCCCGACTGATCTCCCGACGTGCATGGCAGTGCACTGCACGCACGTGCGTAAGAAAGAAGTGTAAGGAAGGAAAGCGCGTGCGCGGTCTGCGGATCTTTTGTTAGCGTACTCTTCCAGCGTACTCTTCAAGTTGGTCGGAGAAACCATAAGAAATTTTCAATCACAACAGTCAGCTTCTAGAATTCTCAGCCAGCGGCTAAATTCGACCTACCTATCTAGCTAGTGTCAATTCGAGTAATCCTGCCACCGTCGGGACTTGAAGCTCGGACCTCCCTCCTACAGGCGCGTGCAGAATACGCAGAGAATCAAACTAGACATTAGGACACAACACATCAGCTCCAGAAACTGGTTTCAATCGATTTTTGTCTCTCTCACGGTTTCATTACGACAATCGCTCAGATTCGTTTTTGTCCAGGATATTTATTTCGAAAGAAGAACATAATTTCATGTGTGTATTTTGTGTTGTTTTTTTTTGTTTTTTTTTTCAAATCGATGACACTTGTAAGTTAAACATTTTTGTAGACATACGAGTGTACATTTTTCTAATATTTGATTATTCTTAATTCTAACACGGGAAGCATAACAACATTAGTAATTGTAATACAACGCGAGGAAAAGGATATGATCTTCCACAAACAAACTTATTAACTATTAGTCAGTTACAGCAATAAACAAACATGTTTCGAATTATTTTACCTCATCTTCAGAGTCTCCACTTTCCTTAATGTCCTTTGGAGACACTAAGGCCCGCTGCACACGCCGCCGCAGAAGCGCTCGGGACCCGCCGCAGAACACCCTCCGGCGACGACGGAGAAAGGAACCGAAGCAGGTACCTGCTGCGGCCCCTTTGTCCGTCGTCGCCCGAGGGTCTTCTGCGGCGGGTTCGAGCGCTTCTGTGGCGGCGTGTGCAGCGGGCCTAAAGATGAGGTTAAATACCTCGAAAAATTCTGTCTAATGCTGTAACTGACTAATAGTTAAAATTTGTTTGTGGAAGATTATTTATTTTTCCTCCCGTTCTACAATTATGGAGTTCCACAATATTTCTGCGAAATTTATTCAACAATAGTAGTGATTATAGTGTAATATCTATTTTGTTCAACATATTACCACTTCACCCGAGGTGTTTATTTCTCTAGTATTGTATCCTAAATTATAGTAGAGTAAATATAGAAGGCGGATTTTGAAGGCCAAAATTAACGTAAAAAATTATCAATAAAATGCTCTTCAGTGTTTTTAAAATGCCATACAATCAAAAATGGTCATTAAAATGTTATTAAAAGCAAGCAGTTTAGTTGAACAGCTTAAGCAGATGGATACGTTACTGATGTAATCGAGACTTCTATTCGTTCAACTGATGTCAGCTTTTAAACTTTTGGTTTGGACTATTCTTTACCAGGCAATCACTGTCTTTACTTATCTCAAAATAGGCTGAACAAACAATGGCGCTGATAGGCATCTCAGAAACATTAGATTGCAAACTTACAATTGCTGACATTACAACTTCTGAGGTTAGAAATCGAGGAATTCTGGAATGGAGAACTCAGGAATGGAACTCTGGAATGGAACTCAGGAATTCTGTGGAGAACATTTGTTGCATCTCGTAAATATTACTTGAAGCAAGTGCCATTGACATTATATTAAAATCGATGAAATCAGCGAAACTTGCTTTAAAAATAACGGTAAAAGGTGAAAAATAATTAATTAGTCGAAATCGACGATAAATGCACAAAAAATGACAAAAATATTCCTTTGGTCATAACATGAAATTAATTTCTATACTAAATGGCATTGTTCTTAAGTGAAAAGAAACAAATGCCATTTCATTAGGATCCACTCACAGTTACGTTCCAGCCAAGGATCCGGGCGCTTCGTGCCACAGTGCACCGCTCGGCCGCCGCCCCTGGCGCTGCCTGGCGGCGCCTCGCGCAGTTCGCGCAGCGCCGATCGCGTCCTCTTGTTTCGTCCGTCGCGCGGTCCCCAATAAGACTCGGAGGCCTCAGGCAAAGCACAGCGCCCTCTTTACCGTGCCTCGCGGCCTCCTCTCAGAGCGAAGGATCACTGCATTCATCACTGGAGTGGCTTTATTCCCTTCAGCCTAACAAAAAAATGGTTCGACAAAGACCCCGTTGGTATCAGCTTCACTTTATTCTGCATAACCTGAAAGAGTGACAATGAAATTGAAAATGAAAATTGAAAACCGAAAATATAAATAGTTTTCACGAAGTGTATTTTTCCCCCTTCCGTTCTGCCCGCCGCCCCGTTCTAGTGCATCCGGGCAAACTGTCAAGATCAACAATACGGGAAAGTGAGAAGTGGATGGCTCGAGTCCTGGAAATTGGCCCGCAACCATATTAAAGGCAGGGGGTGTTACTTAATAGGTGGTAAAACGTCCTTATTTGAAAGTAGTGGTGGGAGGGACAAGAGAGTGGTGGGGGAGACGGTGAGAGGGGAGGTATGTCCGCCATTATCGGCCACCCTGGCAAGTAGCGCTGTACAGGGGCTTTTGCGAACTAATTTTAAAAACAGAAAGTTTGATTTTGTGGATTTGTTCGCTATAAGGACGACAGTGTACAACGATTTCTCTTGGTGTTCGCATTCTCTGCACGTTTGCCGAAGTGATTGATTTTTTGGTTGTTTGGAAATTTTGGTAAGAAATGCCGAAATAGAGGCGTTGTTGGGTTCCCAATTGCCACAATAACAAAAGGGGAAATGCGGAAAAGAAAAGGTTGTCTTCTTTTCCAAGTGATCCTGAACGGTAAGTGAAATGAAATATATGGCATGATTGTTCCGAATGGTTTAACATTATTCGAATAATGGATATTTTTTATATATTTACAAATAACCTGTGGCTATTATATAAAAAACATCTAATTTTGCTAACATAACCTAACTGCCTAGTTTTAACAATTGTTAACAAACAATTTATTATTATTTAACTACAACTAACTACTAAAATGCAAGCCCAACCATACACTAACCAAATTTAATTCCCTATTAAACTTATACTTATCTTCTTCTCTATTAATGTAATATTGTTCCGCTAATTTTTTTATAGTCATTTTTATACCAACAACCTTAAATCTAATACTTATTTTGTTTCTTATTATTTAGTAATTTATGTAATACAAACATTATTATATAATATAGGTGTATGAATTGGTAGATGGCAATTGGAGACCAAACATTGGCTGTTTGCCCATTGCAAACACTGATACACAGAAGGTATGTGTGCATAGAACATTTAGAATGCTGCACAGCATGCTTAGAATGTTGACTGCAGCAGGAAGAGCAGGGTGGAATGCAGTACCTATCATATTCAATTATGTGCGTCGTGAATTGCAAGAAGCAGCACTCAGAACATTTTGAGAAGGAATACCACCAGACAGGCGTACGTTATGTTTTTAGCCTCTATTAAAATAAATAAGACATTTTTCCAATTACAATTTGTATTCAGATCAAAGACCCATGTCTCTTTGATTTTCAGGGCCAGCTCCACCTTCTCTGAATGTCACGGTCAACATGTCTTCCAATGTCCTCGCATTTCCTGGTGGGTACAAAAACATTTTTTTCACATTTTTAGTGAATGCACGATTCCCTTTTTAAGTCAATAACACCTCCTCGTTTGGTGTTACAGACTCTTCTCCTCCGGCTGGAGGGGAGAGAACAGAACCTGTGGAAGGGGTTATTGCAGCTCACCTCTTCCAATGTGCTATGTTTCTAAGAAAATGTGTGCTTGCTCTATGTTGCATATATGAGGAAAAAAACACTGATGACATGAAATATAATACAGTCAATTTTGGTATTGCTGTGCAATAAATTTGGATTTAAAGTGACACCATAATAGTGGTAGTAGTATTCATGAGTGATTTACATTACTCCAATGTCATCCCTAAAACAATATTTTAATAATTTATATAAGTCATATTTAAATGGAGATGAGAATATGTGAGTTAAGTAATGGATGTAACTGATATAAACAGACAGCCATAAATACCGAATTTTGAAGAGTCCAGGTAGTTTAGTTTCATTAAACGCTTTTCATGATAACAATATTTTTAACACGGAATTATGCATGTATATAACACAAACATGTATTCTTATGTACGACATAATATCTCTTCTTCTAACACATTCTATGATGGATTTTTTCTTGTGCATTATCACTAATTGAATACGTCCAAACTGCAGGACTCCAATATTTCATTAATCAACTTGGTGAGCTTCACATTCCTACACACGATATGTACAAAATTGAAGATGTTTTTGTTTTATATAATAAGAAGATCATTTTGCAGGAAAACTGTCTCATGTTATGGCTGTTAATTTTGAATTCTTACTATTTTTCTTACATGTTTGCCTTGTGTACTATATACATAGCTCTTTGGATAACAGTTTGGAATTGTTACTAGGAAATTTATATTATTTTCTAAACATATTCACAAACGCAACATAACTATTTTTGAGATTTGTTTTGGGAATCGTATAATTTTAAGTATGTTTTTGCATTTTTATATTTAGTTATATAACACGTATCTACATCAATATAAACTAGTACTAATAATTTTTGCATTTTCTGTTGCACATTTTCAAACTCCCTAAACTGGTTGTTGGATATAGAGAACTGACCCAGCCTAGGCACGAATCTATGAAGGATTTCTTTTTTTATTATTATTATTGATATCTAAATTAAGTCTTCTTACACTACCATATATAAAATTAATTACCTTTCCATGATATTGTATTTAATACAAGAATTGAATTTTAAATTTAATTTATGTCTTATATTCAATTTTTATAAATATCTCTATTGTGTATTGTATGCTTATATATATATATATATATATATATATATATATATATATATATATATATATATAATGTGGCGTTATGGGATTGTGCAACCCCATAACACCACCGTTTCGTATGTATGAACACCCACAAGCAGCGAGGAGAGCAGGCGCAGAAATCGGAGGTGCTTAAACGCGCAGCCTGGTATCCGTTGCCCGTACTAATCAAAGGCAAACTAGCAAGCAACGTTTTCCTTGTGAAGGGTTGAGAGAGGGGAAGTAGCCCCACCACTGAGAATTTCCACAGGCGTCGGACAATAAATACGCAAACCCGCAAGCGGAAGCCCTCCTTTTGATTGTCGCCGTCGCCGAGTAAGCAGCATTTTGATCACCGCTCGTTAACGTCAGCTTAGATATTGTTTGCCGCCGCAACGAGTGCTAGGTAGGAGTTTTCGGCGTCGAACAGACGTTCTAGTTAGTCGTCCGCGAGATAGTGAAGATTTAGTAAGGTGTTTCTTCAATTAACAACACGGGAAGTAAAAGTTACCCGTTGTGAGAAAAGCATTGAAAGTTCTGGTTTAACAAAGTAGAAGTAGCAACGAGCGAGGAACTTTCACGAGTATTCGGGGAAGTGCAAGGGACATTTTCACAACGTGGGCGTAGTCAGAGGCGCCGGTAGCAGTCGAGGGAGAAGAAGAGGCCGACTAGGAAGAACGGAAGAGGACGCAAGAAGACAGGAGAAGAAGAGGCCTGGCTAGGAAGAACGGAAGAGGACGCAAGAAGACAGCGCAGACGGGAGAGGCGAATCCCGTCTCGTACGACGCAGAAGCTGGGACCGAGCGACGTCGGTGCAGAGACCAGCGCACGACCATCAAGGCCAAGAGCGAGAAGTTAATGAGGTAATGCTTAGAACTGCGGAAAGTAGGTCAAGTTCACGTCGGCAGGGAAAAAGACTAGTATAGGAAAGTGTTAGGAAATTGAGGACACGGGTGGCAACAAATTGCAGTATTGTAGGAGATTTTTGATGCGCTATTGCCTGCCTAAAACATTCTATTTGGGACATTTATTATTCTGCTATTAGCAGTCACAGTTAAATTATAAATGAGAGTAGTGCGCTCGCACACATTTTGTTCTTCGCATGTAATATTTTTTGAAGCAAGAGATTGTAAATTGAAATTTCGTTTCATGTGCAATGTAATTAGAATAGCATAAATTTAGATATAATTAATTTTCCAAGGGAATTCCCAGTGTAGATTAGAGTAATTATTTCAAAGAATCAATTTTGGAGTAAATTATGTGTTCATTTAATGTGCTGTAAAGGTTTCTATTTGTGTTTTTGATCATTCTTTGTAAAAGTGTGATTCTATTCTCGTTTTTTTGTCAATAACTTGTGCCACTAAAAGTTTATGGCTAAATTATATGCTCGTTTATGTGCAATTTGTGTGATTTTATTGTGTCAAGGGTTCAAACCTTTCTCGCACCCTGAAGATCCTGCTCCCTAGATTTTAAGCTCACTTCACGAGCAAAATCTTGTTAACCCGCTTACGGTTCATGCGTGCAATTGTGAAGGTGGCAGTTGTAGGAAAGGTGGGTTGGTTAGAATATATATATATATATATATTCTATATATATATTCAATATATATATATATATATATATATATATATATATTGAAACACGGAGCGTTTCTTTATGCAAATTAGAAACATTAAGCATAAGAAATTAGAGCTCATTTTGAACTGCGGGGTACAGGCGGCAGACGCGACGAACGGCGGTGGGGGGCCCGCCGCCGCCGCCGTCGCCGCCGTGAACACATCGTGGGAACGATTCCGGCCGTTACGAGCCGAGCGAGGAGTTGAAGAGAATTCGCCGTTGACTGCGGACGTAGTTGCAAAGAGTTCGCCGCTGAGTACGGACAATGAAAAACGTGGCCAGTGATGTAGGATATTAACTAATGCAAGATTTATGGAAATGCTAGTTAGAGGTCGGGAAATAGAATGTGGAAGAGGTTGGGACGTAGAGAACTGTAAATCGTGCAGGTGCCATCAGATACTGTGAAAACAATACATAAACTGTGTGTAGTGAAACCGACGCGGGCGTGAGTAATGACCACGTGCTCCGCAGTTACATCAGAACAGTGAACGATAACTAGAGGGAAAATGCGGCGACATTATTCGAGCACATTACGGGAACGGGATGGACGTTGCCGAGAAGTTGTGAATACTTAGGTGGGACTGCAAGCTAAAATACCAGGGGCTGAAGCCAAGGAGTCCGCGTTGCCGCCGGCCTGTGGCGACCCCACGCCACCAACCGCCGGGCGCGCCGAGCTGCATTGGAGGTCGGCGACCGCTGCCGACGCTAGCGATAATCCAGACAACGGAGGTATTTGTTGGGGCCCCAAGGTATGATAAAATCTTATGATAGACCAAATCTTGGTACCAAGACGAAAAGTATTAGTGTATTTGATCATGTGTATAACAGATTGGTTTGTGAGTAAATTGTATTTGTGTTTGTAGGAACTTATTACTTTAATTTGCCAATGCTATATCGATTCCTTCAAGGGACCCATTCACGAGCAAGACACCCATCCTTTATAATTTATTTGCAGTGAAAAGTACCGACAATTCAGGTACGTCACAGCTGGCGCCCGAACAGTAGGTACGTCACAGCTGGCGCCCGAACAGTCAGGTACGTCACAATATATATATATATATATATATATATATATATATATATATATATATATATATATATATCCTGACTTGTCATGCATGGGCGTATGTTGTATTTATGTGACAAATTTATTATTATTTTTGTTTTGTTTAGCAGCAGTGATATTTAGTATAATGATAGTATCACAAATGATGAGTGACCAGGATTTGTTCCTTTGTTTCATATAACAGGATTTTTTCATGCACATTGTTATTTTCTGTATATGTACCAATTTTACAAATAAATATTATTTATGTAAAATACCTTTTTTAATTTTCACTTCCTATCATTACAATTTGCTTCACTTCCTCACAATTACATATCCTTCAAGAATTACTAACTTCTACATTACCTTGGGCATTCATTTCTATGTCAAATACATTTTATTTAGTACATAACCATGCCCACCATATTGAAATTTGACTAAATAATGTAATTTCAAATAGCCCGGTTCAGGTCCGTCCTCCATTGCAATTGTTTTACTGCCTTTCGACGCTTATTGGCTGGCGGTGGGCGAATATGGCTGCCTCTTTCTCATTCGTTGTTTCTGTTGGGGTGGGAGATTCGAATTTCTCCCCTCCACGATAATAAGAGCTTTCCGTTTAACATTGAGTGCCGTCTCTGATATATACTCTCTGATTAAAGGTTCTAGTTGTGGCTCTAGAGGCCTTGCAAGTTGGACAACCCTGCTTCACATCATCAATCTCACTTGTCAAAAGAGCATCTCAGACGCTTTCAAGACAAAATTCAATATTTGCATTTGCAATATTCGAAAATTCTGTATTTTTTTGCATTATGTCAAGATATTATTTTAAAGAAAAAATAATTAAGGAACAAATCTGTATCTTCTATATTGTAGCAGCCGGAAGACCTTAAACCGTTCAACAAAAATGAGACCTGCGCCACGTTTACATGCGTACTCTGCTCCATTCGAGAAAAAAAAACACAAAAATATAATTTGGAGTCGTCTTTGATAATACGTATTTCTCTCAACCGCTAGAACTCATTTTTGGCCTTGACCGGAATTCCGACGAACGCGAGACCAGTTCGTGGAAGCTAGTACGCTGCCCTTGAACCACCCTAGACGCTAGTTTATTTTAATTTTTGAATAGTTTTTCAAAATATTGGAAAATGTTAGGTTTGTTTTGATGTATCCTGAAAAATCATCCATTTCAAACTGGCAGGATCTGACGTTCGACCAGGTCAATCATGAAATGTCAGTTTTGAAGAATATCCTCGGAAAGATTTAGGTGCTCATATTGACCACCGACGGACAGACAGATTGATGGTTTATTGTCAATCAACTTTCCAGCGCCAAGGACCTGAAATATGTGCACTCCGATAATCCATCGAATTAGAGGAATTACTAATTTAATACGTTTAATACAAAAAACGCCATTTTTCGCTGCAGTTTTAGAATAGTTCTTCTTTACTACGTAAATATTTAGCAGGCGAGAAAATTAAATTTAGTAATATATTTTTTCTCCTTTCCTTTTCTAAGCCAGCAATACTTCGTCAATACTGCCTCCATTGTAATTATGTCTGTGTCATTAACTCTCATACGTATAATACTCGTATATGAATCGTAGGCGTATGTCATCGTCCTTTCCATCTATTTATTTCAACTTGGCTCTGTTCCTGAATACATGTTTTGTACAGTGAAGTATCGTCATTGCTAGTTGAAGTAAGTGAATCTGTCAAAGTATTCTTTGTCACCCATAGGGGTAGTTTCCATTAAGAAATTTCTCTACGCCAATCAGGCCTGCCAGGAGCGGGAGATTTCGAATTCAGGAGCCCGGGGTTCAAACCAAACCAGCCACAGCGACTTTTATTAACTCAAAGAATACCCAGATCTATAATCATAGTTGATTGACTGTTAATCAATCAATTGTCAATTGCCAAGGTCCAACTGCTAATGTCGGGGACAACGGTTGAGGTCATTAGTCTCTTAAATGTAGTGCATGTGTTCGTATGGTAGAGGCGGTGGTCTTCCCCCGTTGGATGGCGAGATCCGGCGCCTACCTCCCGTCGGCTAGCAGGTTATTCCCTCAACCAGGTATCTCCCAACAGCGAGGCATCAGTCCAGCCGAAACAAGCTCTACGCCCCCAACCGGTCTGCCGGCATGTTTGGTAGTGTCGTGCATGATAGTAAGTGTGTGCAAAGGGTGAGGATAGAACCAGGAAGTGGAAGGAATGCTCGCGCTCAGTCCGTGGCGCATTTGTTAGGGGACTGCTCCGGCATTCCCCTGGTGTTGTCTGGAGAAACCGCGGAAAAGAACCGATCAGATCAGCCGACTGCTAGAATGCTCCGCCAAACAGCGACTGAATTCGACCTCGCTAGTGTCTAAAATTCTGCCCCGGTCGGGACTGGAACCTCCGACCTCTCGGGGAGAGGCAATGCAGGGTCATCAATGGTCGCGCCGAGCCGCTTCTCCCGGTCCCTGTAATCCTGGTAAAACCTTGCCCAAATTCAAACATACGAGTTCAGTCCCTCTCGCGCTCGGCAACGCAGCGCTCGCCGCTGCGCGACTCCGCCGTCTGCCCGGGGGGGGGGGGGGGGCGCTGGAGGAGGCCAGCTGCCCCCACGCGCGAAAGCAGGGGAAGGGCCCAGCCGTTGCGACTTACGTGGCTCAAGGCGTCAATTGACGACATTACAGAGCTGGAACCTGACCTGGAGGCCCGAGGGGGCCATTCACGTGCCAGAACCTTCCACGCAAGCCACATAGCAAGGACACATTCAGCCGCTAACTGGAGGAGAATTTTAGTGGCCGTCTGTTTTGATCTGTAGTTTGCCGTGGTTCTTCCTATCAACATCAGGCGAATGCCCTAACAAGCGGGACATGGGCAGAATGCGTTTGTTCCGTCTTCGTTACTTTCTCGCACTGGCACATTCATGCACTACACTGAAACACATGTCAGGAAACCAGTCGAGAATTCAGAGCACGTCCCGGCTAGAGCGGTGTCCCGAAGGGGGGAGAAACCTAGTTGGGGAAATCCCCGCATATCGACGTGCAGGTCGGCGAGGGATCACACCGGCGGAGGAAGATCACCGCCACCTCCCCGCGATAGAAACGTGCACTACACTCTCGGGAATAAGGAGCACAGCCGCTAACGCGACCATATACACTGCTCAATGAACCTATCAGTCAGCCGGTGAACCTACCAGTCAATTAATGGTTTCGTTAGATTCACTTCTAACATCCTGTTAACAATTATTCAAGCAGATGACGCCTCTCATTTTTTGAGACAGTATTTAGGATTACGTGTGATACAGATGGAGTGTTTTAGTTGCCGAAACAAACCGGAAGATATTTTTTTAAATAGCAATATTTTTGGGATTATTTTGTAAAACGCTTACAGTAAGGAATTCAACGCAACCCTGTGGGGCTAAACTGTTTTCATATTATATGACGCAAGAGCAGAGTCGTACAATCAGAGGTTTTAAAAGACGAAATTAAATAAGAAATAGTATCTTTTATTTATTCTGTTGAGTCTCTTTGTGTTTGTTTCTGCAGGCAACTAACAAATCGGTAAAACCAACAATAAAATAACGGTTTTCGTCGTGACTCTTTTCATATCTTTGCATTCACTGACGTTCTCGGCGTGTCGAATGCAGAGTTTTTCAAGACATGAACCATTTCCTTGGTGTTTGCAGCAGTCGTCCGAGAGCCACCATGCGCATTCTCCTTCGGTTCCTTGGTTATTAGCGATTCCGAGCGCATCAAAAACTGAGGCCATTTGTACCGTCATGTGTAGTGGAGGTTTTTTCTCTTTTTTCTCGGGAGGTGGGGTAACATCCCCAGCTGGATGGCGAGATCCGGCGCCGACCTCCCGTCGGCTAGCTGGGAATCTCTCCACCGTATCTCCTACCAGCGGGGCACCGCCCAGTCGGGAAAAGCTCTCAGCTCCCGACCGGTCTCCCGGCATGTGTAGTGCATGTTAGTGTTAGTGTGTGTAAGTGAGGGGTGAGGACAAGACAAAGAAGAGGAAGGAAAGATCGCGCGTTTGTTAGCTGACAAGCTAGTGTCGAAAGGTCTGCCACCATCGGGTGTGAGGCTGATGTAGGACCTCCCAGTCAGAGGCACTGCAGTGCCATCAGTTGTTGCCCTGAGCCACCTTAAGCGGTGATTCTCCGTCGGGCTGCATCTGGCCTCGAAATCGCGCTTCGCGTCCCAACGTCGCCTCGCTCTCTGCTCCCAGCACCGGAAACACTTCCCTCTCCTCCCCTCCCGTCCCTCCCACGCCCCACCCTACTTCGCCCGCTCCTACTAGAAGCTTTGTACCGCGTCTCTCTCTCCACTCCGTCCCACCCAGATCCTCCCCTGCCACCCGTACATCGCCCATCTCTACTACCCGCCCCCCACGTCCCATCCACCACTCCCTACTAGCCGCCCCACCCGATCCCACTCCGGGTCCCAGCGGCGGAAGCCCCCGCCTTCCCCCCCCCCCCGCCCTCGCGAGGTCGTTAGGACGGGCGCGCGCCTCGGCTGCCCTGGCGCGGTGTCGCCTTTCGCCTCGGGCGCGGGCGCGGGCGGGGGCGGGGGCGCCCCGGGCGGTCGCGTCTCGTTAGGGGCGATCCTCGCGAGCGGGCGGCGACGAACGACCCCCCCCCCCCCCCCGCCCCGCGCAACGCCTTGGGTAGCTCTCTCGAGGAATTGAGCCGCTGCCAAGCGAGCGCCGCGAAACTGTGCACACACAGCGCCCTAAGAACACTCACCAAAGGGATGAAGCTATATTCAAAGGTTAAATTAAAACATAAAACATAGTACATTTAGGCCACCGCTATGGACATCTTAATCCCTTATTTTTTGTTTCATGTATTGCACACTGGAGTCTCACGGATCCCAAAGATGTTTAATTGTTACGAATGATTCACAAAACTACGTATGATTCAAAAATGTGTTATTGTATTTTCCTTTCTTTGCGGCATGCATAAAAACTAAGAAAAAATCCAACAAAAAATTAAATTTATAAAGTATAATCTAACACCCTTTTTTAACTTCTAATCTGTCTTCAGATTTAAACAGTATGGTTATAAATACATGTTGAAATCATCACAACAATCCATGTGCAACAAAAATGTAATGAATTCTCATTGTTACATCGGATAAGCATATTAGGGAGAATAGTACTATTATTTTATTCTTTGCGAGCGGAACAAACAGAAACTACACATTCAGTTCCAGGAGACCCCAGTTGGGCCTCCGACCGATTAGCTTCCTCGGCGAGATATTTGCAGCAACTGAGACTACAAGCAGCACGAGGGTAAGCCAACGGTGTAATTCGAATTCACGTAACGTCCTAAGCGGCTGTCATAAATTTCATTCCGTGTAATTTTGAAATGTTGATGCAGTCCAGTAGACCGCAGTGTGCAGCTCTATAATGAAGTGAGATTTTCGGTAAAAAAACTTTTCGAAAAAAGCTTGATTTTCGGCACTTTATCATCCGCATTTGGTGGCTCAGGGTATCAACCGATGTCACTGCAGGACATCTGTCCGAAAGGTACTTGGGTTCACTTCCCGACGGTGTGGCAGGATTTTCGTCGCCAGCTACATAGCGAGACCGCTAGAGTGCAGTCGCTGTCTGGAGGAGAATTCTAGCAACCAGCAGCTCTAATCGGTAGTTTTCCGTGGTTTCTCCGATCAACACCAGGCGGGTGCTGCAGCTGTACTTTACAAAAGGGCCATGGGTCGGGGGGGGATCTTCCCTTTCTCTTCCTTATTCTATCCTCACTCTTTACTTACACTCACCCACTGTCACATGCGCTACACTACAACACACGCCCGTTGTCCTGGCTGGGGCGGTGCCCCGCTGGTGGAGATACCCGTTGAACCCGCTGACCGACGGGTAAGTCAGCGCCGGATCTCGCCATCCAGCAGAAGAAGACCACGGCTACTTCCCTCGATAAAACACGCTCTACTCTTCCGGGACTAATGACTTAAGCAGTCGACGGTTCCGGAATTACTAAATCAGTCAATCACTTACCAACATGGTTATGATGTGACTAAATAAATTTATATAATTCGCACCATTCATATACATACAAGGCGCAATATTTGTGCTCATGAAAACAGTTATAAAAATTGTTGAATATTTTGTGCGCATTGCATTTAAAAACCCAACTTCATAATTGCTGTATCTGCACCTATCACTTGAAAAATACTTCGTATTCATACATACTCTGTTGATCGTTACAGGAGCGTACATAAAGGCGAAACTTGTGTGTTTTGCGAGCACAAAATTTCGTTTTCCAGTCTCAGTGAGTGACATTACTTGCATTTTTCTAGATTTTTCGAACAAGGTGTTCCTTTGCTCAATTTGAATTGTTTCCTCTTACCTTCCAAACGTCTCTTCTTCTTTCTCAGCTGTCACAAGGATTTTCAACAGGGAGATAACCTTTTCAATTCCATTGATGCTATTAATCCTTTATTAATTGAGAGGGAGGAATGAACATTTTGAGCTGGCTGTCGGGGAGAAGAAAAATCGAAAACGACCTCCTCATCTCCTCTCGCTTCACCCTCCGCCTCTCTGGTCGCTGCGCCGTGCCTCTTCGCTCGAGCACTCGACGCCCCCGCCAACATCCCCGCCATCGCCCCGCCATCGGCCCCGCCATCGCCCCCGCCATCGCCCCCGCCATCGCCCCCGCCATCGCCATCGCCCCCGCCATCGCCATCGCCCCCGCCATCGCCATCGCCCCCGCCATCGTCCCCGCCATCGTCCCCGCCATCGCCATCGGCCCCGCCATCGCCATCGCCCCCGCCATGGCCCCCGCCATGGCCCCCGCCATGGCCCCCGCCATGGCCCCCGCCATGGCCCCCGCCATGGCCCCCGCCATGGCCCCCGCCATGGCCCCCGCCATCGCCCCCGCCATGGCCCCCGCCATGGCCCCGCCATCGCCCCCGCCATCGCCCCCGCCATCGCCCCCGCCATCGCCCCCGCCATCGCCCCCGCCATCGCCCCCGCCATCGCCCCCGCCATCGCCCCCGCCATCGCCCCCGCCATCGCCCCCGCCATCGCCCCCGCCATCGCCCCCGCCATCGCCCCCGCCATCGCCCCCGCCATCGCCCCCGCCATCGCCCCCGCCATCGCCCCCGCCATCGCCCCCGCCATCGCCCCCGCCAGCACTCTGCAATTTCCCCGCCAGCGCCCTCACCCTCATTCTCGTCATCAGCCCCACCATTCCCTCACCATCTCCTTTCCCTCGCTATCACCCCATTATCTCCTTGCCATCGCGCCATATCACCGGCAGTCCTGCCGCCGTCGCTCCGCTTACACCCCCGCCCCGCCATTCCCCCATTTTCTCCTTGACAGCCCGTCCGCCATCCTCCACCGCCGGCAGCCAAAATGACTTATTCCCGCCGTGCGCCGTTGGCGCACAGCGTAGAAGACAGCAGCGCCGCCGGTGGCAGGGCTGGGAATGTGCCAGCGCGTCACTCCCGCCCGCCCCCTTCTTCGCCACTCCCCTCGCGGCGCTCGGGGGCGGCTCTGCAGCACAGCGAACTCGCGACTGCGCTGGCTTTCAAGCTTATCAGTGCGGACCAATACACCTATCATACTGAAGCGCACCCCAACCGTTGCTTTTGGCTAGTTAGGGTTGTAGCTAGGGACGCTGGGGAAGGCAAAGTGAAACTATGGATGGCTGCTACTGAAGTATATGGAATTCTTGTGACTTTCTATGAGGTGAATAATTTATATCGTCAGGTGATCACACAAATGAGAATGTCCCCAAGATTAATTTCCTTTCTCCAAGGCTTCAAGTTCACGTATTCTGCACTAACTGGTTGAAAGGAAATACATAATGATTTCCTTAATTTTAGTTTGTACCACACTCGCGCCAATCAGTTCGCATGTAATTTGAACGTTGCGACGGACGGCTGATGGATCATTCTCTCCTTAAGGCTGTAGTGAACTCTCGGTACCTATATTTTAATTTTTGGGGGTACTTTACATAAAGACTCAACATGATTTTTAAAATGTTATTAAGAGCTCTATTTTCATTGAACTTTCGCCTTCGACATTGTAAAGACACATAAAACATGACATTTCATTGAAAATCCAAAATAATTGAAAATTGCATAATTAAAAAATTAATTCGGTGACTTCTCATAAGAAGAATATTGAGGATACATTTTTTCGTAACACAAAATGTTGTTGAAAGATAGATTTTGAAATAAAGTCATGTTCAATTTTTCGAAAATTTGTTTATTTTGCGGTTATGTTGCATGAAATTAAGGCAATCTTTAAATAAACTATTTTATAAAAAAATGGCCCCAAATTTTTCTTTAAATTTTCTGTCCGTACGTGCCAAAGCACGGTAAAAAAATGGCATTAGACAGGTTTCCAGTGAAATCTCCATACTTACGAAAACTTTGAAAACGTTACATTCCAAACTACAAAATCGAAAATAGCTATTTGTATATTTAATATACTCCATGTTTTTTCATCTCATTTTCTTCACGGATAGAACAAGTGACGCTTAAATTAATGGCACAGGCCTCGTTTTCGTAGACATCTAGAGAATTCTAAAAAATTGCGTATTTTAGATTGATACGCGATTCCGAGCTCGTCAACCGCTAAGGTCCTTAGTCCCGGAAGCACGTTTTCACCACTGGGAGCGGCGTTTATTCTCTATTGCTGGATGGCGAGATCCCGCGCTGACGTGCGTCGCCTTGCGGGGATACCAACCAGATGTTGATTTACCAGAACACTAGAGATTACCCAACTGGAACAAGTATTAAGCTCCTGACATCTCTGCGAACATGTGCAGTGAAGTGAATTTGTTAGTGTTGTGAATGTGTGTGTGTGTGTAAAAAGGCGTGAGGATAGAACAAGGAAGAGGAAGGAAAGATCGCGTGCGGTCCATGGTTTGTTCGCTCCGGCATTCGCCTGGTGTTGATCGGAGAAACCACGGAAAACTACCGATTAGAGCGGCCGGCCTCTACAATTCTCCAGCTATGTAAGCAAAGTGGAAAATGCAGTTCTCCGTCGAGTTTCGAAACCTAGGACTTCCCAGTGCGAGGCGCTGGAGAGAATTGGTGCTCTTGATGAAATTACTCCGTATAAACGTACGTATACGGGAAAGTAAAAATATCTCTTTTAATAGTTGTAGGAAGACGTCCCAAAAAATTTCAAATTTGCAATTTTCAAAAAGTCTCAACGAACATGGGACCTGCCCCATTCAGTTAAGCGTTCTTTACGATATTAAGGTTAAATAAAAAATTGTGGTGCAATTTTTGAGAAAATGTGGGACTGTTTTTGAGGTTTCATGTAAAGTTCCCTCAAATTCAAAATATCTGCTTGAAAGTCCGAAATCTCGAGTTCGTCAGTGCGATCGGGGGTTATCAAATTTTGACATAATCGGTCGAACGGTTTAGGCGCTAGCTTTGGCCACAGACACACAGACAGGCAGACTGAAAGTCGTTTTGGCTTCTTGGCTGTCCGGGTGGCGCCGCGTCGTTGGCTGAGTTGGCCGAGAAGTCATGAGCTCCAGCTGCGGAAGCTGACGAGTAGATTGTCGTTTGGCCGCCAATCGATTGTTCGGTATCAAAGACTCATAAGTCATGGATTCTAGCTAAATCACGTGTCAAAGAACTTTTGCTATATTTATGTATTGGATAATACACTTTTGTGTTTCCAGGGCTCCGAACTAGGAGCTTTTACGAAAATAAATATTTTATTTTTCCACCGCACGATTGCTGAAGAACCTGCGGCCTGAATCATGTAGAGGAAGAAGGACAAGAAAGTTGCGTCATAAATCTAGTGTTGCTCGTACTTGCCTAAGTTTCCGCGAAAAGTACTTATATTTCGTAAAATTCTAAAAACAAATATTTCGAACGAATATCATTAAGGACTTTTGCAATTTTCGAAATATCCGGGTACGTAACGAAGATGAGACCTGCACCATTCTGTTGGACGTCCATCACACTATCTAACAACAAAATTTATTCAAAAACGATATAGACTCATTTTTAAAAATTTGGAAAATCTCCTGAGAACAGAGATTCTTGTAAAGCACCCCCCCCAAATTAAAATATCTATTTCAAATTCAAGGGGTCGCGACTTCAGCCAGATCAATATTGAGGAATATGAATTTTGGACAAAGTTGACTGAACGGTTTAGCCGTTAGCATTCTTCACAGAAAAACAGACAGACACACGTTTTGCCGTCAGTCGATTTTTTTTGCTGTCAAGGACGCAGAAAACTTGGATTTGGGCTACAGCATGTGTTCGAGGATTTTTTCTAAATTTAGCTACTGGATTTATTCACTTCTTTGTCACCAGGGAACAGTAATATGAGTTTTTCAGACGAAAATTTGCCGTTTATTCACGAAACATTACATAGCTTTCTGTCTACTACGCAGCGAGAAAGTAAAATGACTGTTGACAGCTACTTATGGTGCTCAGCTTAATCAAAAAATTCCTACTTAGAAAGTAATGTCCTCTATTTCCTTTTCTTTTCTAATGAAAAAATGCCTCTCCATCATCCTATTACTTTTGAGTTTGTTGCAAAGGTCTTTTTTCTTGTTGGTAAATGCAATGAGCGCAAGCATTAAAAGTGCATGCGTACAGGAGATGCGGCCCCTGGGGAGCACCTGCCGGGTGATGCGGCGCTCATCAGGCGCATGGAAGCGACGTTGATTCAGAACGTTGCCCAGTGGCCGCCGCTGATGTTTGAACTTGAGCCGGCGCGGGGGCGGGGGCGGGGGCGGGGGCGGGGGCGGGGCGGGGCGGGGCGGGGCGGGGGCCGGGCGGACGTCAATGGGGTTCCGGAGGTTGTCGGGTGCGCCGAGCGCCCGCGCCGCCGATTGTCAGCCTGCCAATCGGCGCGGGGCCTCCACATTGCGGTCGCTCCGCCGCCGCCGCCTCGCACAGATAATCCGCACCGCGGGGCACCGCCGCCCCGGCGAAGGGGGCTGCGCGGCGGGCGGGGGCGGGGGCGGGGGGGGGGGCGGCGAGTGGCCCGGCCAGATACGCGCGTGCGAATGACGGGCCGAGATGCGGGCGCGTCCACGTTCAGTGGCTTACGCGCATTAGGAGAGTTGCTGATTGGGAGTTGGAAACTAATATATTGCGCTGCGAGCGCCCAAGGAGCGTCATTATGCCCGTTGGGATTATACGTGCTTACCTCTCAAGAGGGAAAGCAAACGGAAGTAAGATGATGAACGGTTCCACGACGGGATATAATGAAGAGCCCCTGGGGTTGGTTTAATATGTTGAATGTGAATGTTGTACCCCACACCTTTTCGGCGGTTCCGGGTATAAATTATTTTGATGGATGCTACTGATGATACAATTTCAATATGATATGTAATGAGATATAATAATATGAATAATAGTAATGAGTGAATGTATATCAGAGATCTGAAGAATACCGAGAAGGCCTGCGAATGCACCCCACCCCCCCAATACTTCTTTGAGATCGACAGCGATTCATATTTCAGTTCTTGAAGTAGGAAATTGTTTTGTCTGAGGACTCCGAGGAGTCCTCACACCAATCTTCAAGATAAATTACCTCTTGATCCTCCTAACTTCGCTAGAAAGGTCAACCTTCAACCGGCACTGGTTTTAATCTACTCATCACCCGACGTAGCCAGATCTTCCAGGTCATTGGTCCGTGCTCAAGTGAATCTCCGTCCAAAGGAGCAGTGCGGCTGGAGTCGACTCTCAACTACGAGCATCTTCCTAAGGTCCCTCGGGAGGATGTGGAGCGGCGCCGTTGGTCGCTGACAGGGCGCCACGGGCGCGCGCTCGCCTGGACGAGCGCCGGGGACGACTGAGAGGCATGGGAGATGGACAATGGAAAATGGCGGAAGGCGTGGGGCGTTAGCGGAAGGAAATGGGGTGATGAGACGTGGGAGATGGAAGAGTTCTCGCGAACGCGCGTAGCAGTTAGAGTGGCCTGGGCGTTTCCCTGGAAGGACCCCTGTACTTCCCCTCACCATGCTTCCAACTACTTGCGCCTTCATCGATCCCTACACAATAAGCAGGGGCGGACGAAATCATTTACATAGGTCATGGCAAAGGGTCCTATTTAGGGTTTATGCCTCTCCAGGTACCTCCGCCAATGGACCGCGCCCCAGTTGTGAGTGCAACTGTAGTGCGCGCAGGTGTGGAGAGTGCAGTGATCACGTGACGCCGACGGGGCCAAGATGGCTCGCGCTGGGAGCACTGGGGGCCCGCGTGGACGCGATGACGAGGTGACTGCTCGAGCCGCTGCACTCAGACGTCCGACTTCCAGTTCATCAGTAGACTTCGCGCGAGAAGTTTACCACTCGACTGACGTACAGGCACAGACGAAGGGGACGGCGAGTCTCAAAAATCGACTTCTTTGTTCTGCGACAGGCAGTCTCATCTCCAAATTTGACACATACATTTAGTGCATTATAATTAATATGCACAGACGTTTGGAAATAAATTAAAGCAGTATGGGCCAACACAATTACATTGTTGTACGAGGCGCAACCTGACCGAAGGATATCTGGTGTCTGTTAAACTTTTATATGTGGCTTCCAGAGCATTCTGAAGAATCTCCTTCACTCAATCCTGACCAAAGGTCGACGCGCCATAGGCCCGACTGGTGGGTTACCGCGTTGAATCGGCAACCAGGAGCTTGATCATCGCCTACTCACTGTCTCCAGCTTGAAACTAACGACGTGAGTGTCGCGGCGAAACTCAGGGTCCGCGTGGTCATCTCCAATTCTCCACCAGAAATCACCCCCACCCCCGCGGACGCGACTCCCCCTGCGGGGACATTTCGTGCATGGCAGCACGCGCTTTGGGGGCCCGCCAGCTCTGAGGCGCAGTCACCGCTTCGTAAGGATCGAGATGAACCACTGGCATGACTTCGCTCCTCGTACAATAAGAGCGCCAGGAGGGAGTAGTTGGTAATCCAATTCAGGAAGATGGCTACCTGTTAGGGGATGTGGTTAGAACTCGTGTCCGGAGTGAAGTAAATACTGCTTATGTTATAGTGCCTGGTTTTATTTATTCTGTTGGATAGTGGAGAGCGGCGCTGTAAACAGGAACTGGGTTTGAGAAGATTGTTCTGCAAACTCTGTGTTTTCAACGATGTTATTGTTAAACTGGCTTCTAATGGTATAACTTAATTTTTTTTTTATTGTGAAGGAATGCTCGATAAACTGTTTACTTCATAATGAAACAAATTACTCACTTAGACGCATGATATTACAGGAACATTTCAATCCTTAGCTCGCATTGGGCTATCAATTTTGTTCTGAACAGCAATATCACGCGTGGATGGCTCTATTGCGCATGCGCTGTCTCCCTCATATTGAAGAGGTGGTCGATTGATTGATTGATTGATTGGTTGTTAGCGATTCCGGGTGCGATAACTACTAAGGTAATTAGGCCCGTAAGTGCAGTTCATGTCTTTGTGGCGTTGTCAAGGTGGCGGTCGTCTTCTCTCGTTACATGCCGAGATCCGGCGCCGACCTACCGTCAGCTAGCGGGGTTTCCCACAACCAGATATCTCAGCCATCGGGGCACCGCCCCAGCCGGTTCAAGCTGTAAGATCCCGACGAGTGTCCCGGCATAAGTAGAAGTAGAAACGTAATTAATAAGAAGTAGCACGTAATTATAAGTGCAAGGAATGTCATAGGTCAAGCAAGAGGAAGGAAAGATTCCGCGTGGTTCGTGGGCCATTTGTTACGGTACTGCTCCTGCATTTGCCTGCTATTGAACGGAATAACCTTGTTAAACCACCGATCAGAGCAGCCGGCCGCTAGAATTCACCTCCAGACAGCGTCTGTAACCGACCTACCTATCTGGCTAGTGTCGAAAATCCTGCCACCGTGGGTAGTCCAACCGGTTGGGCATTGCAGTGACATCAGTCGATGCTACCTCTCCGGTGGCTCTACTGCGCATGCGTGCGCATTGAAGCGTTGGTTGAGTGGGGGGAGGGGTGGGGGGGGGGCTGAGGGCTGCGGGGCCGAGTAGCGCCGCCGGTGGCCTTGGGCCGCACCCGCCGCTCCGCGCTTCGCGGAACACTTGCGCATCGCGCTTGCGACACCAGCGCCGATTCGGGCTGCGTAACTCGACTACCCTGCGCTGCATCGCCCTTTCGCTATTCTTTCCCCGCCTCACAAAGGGCAGCGACCCTTCCACTGCACCAAGGGCCCGGCGACGCGAACGACCCTCGCCACCCAACACGGGTAGCATCTCCACTCGGGACGGGCACTTGTGGTGCGCGCGGATTTCAACGGAAATGAGCTTATGCGTCATTTGCGCTATCCGGAAACAACTTTTGAAGTTATTTTCGAGAATTATTTTTAATGTTTGGAAGCTTCGTATGGAGTACACCCAAAAATCAAAATATCCGTTTCACACTCAAAGAGCCTCGAGTTTGTTCAGATTGGGGAATACCAATTTTGGAAAACATCGGCTGAACAGTTCGCGCGCAAGCTTTGAGTTTAGACGGACCGTTGCAATGTTTTTTCCGCCAATCAATGTCTCGCCCACAAAACAGGAATTACGACTAGGCAACGAGTTAGAGGAAGAATTTCACTACACATAGGAAGTAGATCTACGAACTTTTGTGTTACCAGGTTCCAGTAATAGGTTTTTCTATCGAAAATTCGCCGTTTTCCGGCGCATGGTTTAATACTGTCTCTTATTACGAAGAAAATGCGACGAAGCAAAATTTGTAGGAACTATAGTCACACTCAAATACGATTGTTTGTCCCAAGACCACTAAATTCGAAATAATGCGAATGCGAGGTTGATAGTAATGCAATTCTACGTCGCATAATATTTTGTAGCTAGGGTCTTATCATGAAAGTGTTTCGAGGGTGAAGAATAAATGAATGCGCGAGATATAAACTTGTGAATCCATAAAAAATAAATTACAAACATATCACAAAAATATTATGTTTTGAACCCTCTGAAAATGCGTGTTCAGAACCATTTATTTTAAAAGTAATAATTTAACACAAATCCAAACCCCCGTTCTATACACCGAGAAACATTGTCGCAAATCAATGACATTAAAAGATCACTTCTCGAACCACCGTGTTTCAGCCCTGCCTTTTCCATCTTGTACCATGATTAGTAGAGACCGAAAAAATATATTAATATGAAAGTCAAAATATACACATAAATATGTAATGTAAACTGTAAGAATATGAAATAAATATATAAAAGGGGATGCAATTTCTTGTATTAAAATACACTAATTTTTAAAAAGACATTTACATAAAACAAAACTAAATTTATAAAACACTTTTTAAACAAATTTTAAAAACAATACAAACGTTTTCAAAATTATTTGGAAAACACAAATTAATGCACACTTTGCACCATACGACATTTTCGTCAGTTGAAAAAAATTCATCCATTGGTATCCAGGATTCTCATGAAAGTGTTAAACGTTGGCGATCGCCAAAATTAAGGAAATTGTGATTGACGGTCACGAATACTTTTTCCACCTCAAGGTGAAAACGTCCTCGGGCCCTGGCGCGCACCTCCGCCGCTGAGGCAACCGAAGCAGGCCCTGGGGAACGTATCCCAGCGCAGCTCAATTTGAGGACGCACAGCAACAGTCAAGGGAAAACGCTCATTTTTTAAAGAATACTTCTTTTAATAAAAAACGTAATAAAATAGAAAAAATGACAGAATAAAAAATTGTGAAAATGGCAAAATAAGTAAATATTAACGAAAAAACTAAAACTAAATGGTAAACTTTTAAACTAAATGTGTAAAATTATGTAATGAAAAAATTGGATATTGTGTTAAAACAGCGACTATTCACCAAGATTAAAACCTTAAGAACGGTAATTAGAATGACAAAAATATGTAATTAGATGAAAATCCTGTCTCTACTGATTAGAACTGAGTAATGCCTTTCTCTACGTGGAAGTTGAAACTCAGCCGATTTCACGAGTCACTCTACACAAGAAGAACGGGAGATTTGAAGGTGCGACTTTTGAAACGTCTCAGATTTTAATCAAGCACATTTTAATGAAACCCATGCCGATTCACAAAGATACGAAAGCGGATTAAAAAACCTAGTGGTGTTGCAGAATAAAATACACGTTTTCCAAGTCGCTAGTATTTTTTAATCGCTTGTGACTTATAATGTTGCTACTTTCTCTGTAGATAATATAAAATTACTTTTGTAAGAAGACACATATCATCAAACAACGACGACGCATTACATTACTTTTGAATTCGACTTTGCATGAAGAAATGTGAAATACAAAATAGGTATTTATGTACCAGGAGCGTTATAAGGTTTCTGAATGACTGGAGACAGAAGTCCCAAGTCCTTTAGCCCCAGGGTTTTTTGTTTTCCGAGGTCATTTGAAACAGATAACAGGCGTGGAATACACAAGATTATTTTCTCTACCAAATTCATTGATTCAGATTAAAATATTTTCTAATTAACTATATGTTAACTTGATTCGGTTCCTTTTCATATTTTCCATTCATAACTCTCTTCGTAAGCGAACATACTACATCATTCACCTTTTTTCCTATTTTCATCATAACTACATCTGAACTCTCGATCCACGTAAGTTATGTACTGTATACTGCGCTCCATATCGAAGGCAATAACAAGCAGAAAAATATAATCCATATTGAAGGCATTAACTTATCAGTAAAAAATTATGTTACTTATTTCTGGATTGTCAAGCATTATATTATTATACCAAAGCGGTTGTGTGATGTATTAATTCATTAATGCAAAGTGCTAGAATCTGCCTCTTTCTGGGGCGTAGCAGATTAATGTAACAACATTTCTTATTTATTGTTTTAATGATAAAGCAATCGCGTTGTTACTTGCGGTTTATGGAGGTATGTTACGCGGGTGAGTATAGACAGAATTGAACGAAAGGTGTAAGTAAGTGTAATGAAAGGAAAAGTGAATTTTAAAACTAAATCCGGAATCAATGCACCCTACCCATCACTACTGAAAGAGGAGAATATTTCGGTAATTAGCCACTCAGGAAAAGAATAATCGTAAAATATAAATTAGAAATATATTTGTAAATTTAGAGCGCGAATGTGAATTTGATTTTGTATACAATGTTCCTTTGCTTCCTTTCCTCTTCTACGAATATCTGAGAAAAACAGTTTCCACTATTTTGGCGATATATTTTTGTTTACAAACTGTGTGAATTCTCATTCAAAACTGTCTTCACCCCGACTCAATGAGAATAAAAGTGTTCTCGAAATCATCGGTTAGAACCTTTATGAATAATAATAATAATAATAATAATAATAATAATAATAATAATAATAATAATAATAATAATAATAAAAAATATTTCCGCAAGGAAATTGGTCGTTCTCTGCAACTGCAAAATTGCAGCCTGGCTCCCAAACTGGGCTAACATAATAAGTTCATTACATGTAAATTGGTTCCCAACGCGTGTTTCATTACATAATTTGACGTCCAACAAATATTTTTTTACCGTAGTACGTGGTTACATCACGTAATTGGACACCTGGTATGTTATATCAGAATATGAAGAAATTTATTAGAATAAATTAGATAAAGAGGAAGATAATTGAATAATACTTTGAATCAAAATTATTACATTAATTACGGTAAGAACCCGTTTATTTTTAAAATATCCGTAATTTCAATTAGAATATAATTTTAATTACAGAGGTCGCTAACCGCAAACTCGCAATTTAAGTTTTCCAGTGAAGAAGGGTTCAGAATGCGAACTGTGGTCTGCGAGTGTATTTCGTAAAAAACAGAGCTTTCTAATGTTATTTGGTGAAACAAGAGTACATTGTAGAAGTGAGCCATCGAAAGCCGGCTCTCAAAATAAACCTCTCAAGTTGTGAGAGATGACATCTTTATTTCTTCGTACATTGTAGACGTCTTTGAAGAAAAAAATGCCATTTGTGACATATTCTTCTGTTAATTATTATTTTACCAATTTTTTTTTAACTTTATCCTTAATTATACCCTGAATTAATGTTACCAATACTCGTGGTATTGCGCGTTTAACGTGTCTGTGCGTTGGATAAAAGTCCTACGGTTTGAAATAATGATCTCGCTGACTAATCGGATTTGGATTGTGCGAACTAGTGCTTTTGTTGGCGTATCAGAGGTCAGACGTTCGCCATGCAGTGTTAATTCCACGTGGTTGTTGCGTTCAGGAGGGATATGTAGTTCTGGGACGCATTGAAAGTCTCTGGACATTAATTGTGCCCGGGTGAAACACCCGAGTATGTTTCGATTTTTGGTTTTTGGTCGTTTTTTTGTTTTGTCTGTCCCATTGCAATAACAAATGTTTAGTTTGAGGCACTTCACCTCTTCACCTGTTGGCAGTACAGTTTGCTTATAGTATTTGTTCTCAAACATCTGTTGCGTCATCCATTCATGACAGAGTCATGTGGAATAATTCAGGGCAGAAACTCTCCCAAATAAGTCTCGTACAGATGAGAGCAGCATATTCGTCATTCAGCATATTTCACTGTTCTGCCAGTAATGACAAAAAAGACCGATTGTACGAGATTTATTTGGGAGAAATTGTGGAGGAATTCCTAGTTTGTCTTTCTTTAGAGATCCTACGAATGTGAGAGCATTTCTCCACAAATATTCTGCTAATGGATAAATTTGCAGTAATTATAATTTCCCACATTTGGATGCGAATGTTTAATAAGTTGGAATAATCTCTTTACTACATCAAAAGGCTTGTTTGATGTCAGATGTGGTCTCGACTTTTCCTTGCCACAATACTCTTCAAAATTCCGTGAATAAATAAGTTGTCTTGCTATCGCAGAAAGCATTAACTTTTAATCCGTACCTGGCAGTTTTTGACATATACTGCACAAACTCGCAGCATCCGCGGAAAGTTATCAGCATTGTTGTACATTCGCTTAGATTATAGTTTTGATCTGATTGTTAATGAACTTTTTACTTATATTACTTATTGCAGCTAATTTTTTCTCACCTTCACGATCATTCCTAGATTGGACATTGTCAAATCTCAGAGCAAGAAGTAGGGAGACGCCGCTCTTAGTGCCGGTATTCCTGTTCCATCATATTTCTATAATTCTATTTCAACTTGCATGACTCCGTTCTTTACATTAATAAGAAAGATAACACTAAAAAGAGCAATGATTTCTGATCGAGAATTGTCTCGACAGTCTCTTTCTCGGGAATATTGCGTATCTGATTGCTTTTGTCTTGGTATGGACCACAATATCATCAATCATATCTGAAGTTATGAATTTCAGAAAAAAATGCATTTAAGTTTCTGTGTCTCTAGCCAATTGTTATGGATGTCGGAAAATGTTTTACTTTCTTATCACAGTACTTCAGAAGCTTATTTAAGCATAATATTCCTGTATCCTTACCCATAAATATGTTATAACCTTTAGAAAGTGGAATATCACAACGTAGTAAATATCACTTCTCACGCTTGTTCCGATTTACTATTGAAAGAACGATTTTCAATTTCATTTTCCTCTGTACTAATGACATTTCCAGCCTTCTTTAACTCATCTTCTTCAGCACACTCCCCAACAGTTTCCTACGTATTTCATCCTCATCACAACTAGTTTGAGACCTAGGATTGCAAGGTTGATTATTTTAAGGAAATACGAATTACGAAAGTGTGTCGAAACACGCGCAAATATCCTCGGAAACAACGCATCGAAATTTGAATTAGTCCTTAGTACTTCAAAATCGGTTTCATAACGCTCAATACCTGAGGAGCAGTAAATCTTCTCATGGAATGCGCGAATATCATTGCAGGCGCTTGCGGTATGAAGTACCGCAACCACTGCAGCATTCTGTTTACTCATGTACAACGGTCGATTGGCTGTGTGAAATCGTGATTTTAATGTCATCTGGTGGCCAATACAATGAGCGAAGAATAACGATGACCTCAAATGTGCGACAACAATTATTTACACGGAATAAACAAAAATGTAAGAATGCGGAATTGGCCGCCGCTACGCGCCTGCCGGTGAGTTAACGTGATGTGTATGAAAAATAATGGTCCAGAGAATAGCAAAACTCAAATGCCGTAGAACTATATTTTTTTTATTGATTGATTGATCCGGGTGCGTGAACTTCCGAGGCCACTAGCCGGAAGTGTAGTGCATGTTTTATGATCGGGAAGTGACAGATCTTTCCCCGCTAGATGGTGATTTCCGGCGCCGACCTACCGTTTTCCCCAACCAGGTATCTCCCACCAGCAGAGCACAGGTCCAGCAGGGACAAGTTCTGAGTTCCCGACATGTGCAGTAGTGTAGTGCATGTTAGTCTAAGTGTGTGAAAGGAGTGAAGATAGGACAAGGATAGATCGCGCGTGGTCCATGGCCCGTTTGTTAGGGAACTGCTCCGGCATTTGCTTGGTGGGTGTCAGAGAAATCACTGAGAACTGCCAAACAGAGCAGCAGACCGCTAGAATGTTTCTCCAGTAGCAACAGAAGTAGACCAAGCTGTGTAACCACTTCGAAACTTCTGCCACCGCGCGGAGTGGAGCCCTAGGACGGTCAGAGGCACTGCAGTTGAAGCCCTTAGCCACCTCTCCCGGGCCGTAGAAGTACAGAAATAGTGGATCACAGTACGCAAAACACAGATACCGCAAAACTGCATACCGCAACAAAGTTCGAGGGACTATACGTTCATCTACTAAACACTTGTAAGTACCCCAAAAGAGCAACTTTGTCGTGTCGATAAAAGCACAAATAAAACGCTCAGAAGCGCGTGTTCATTAACGAGTTTAACAGGTGCCATCAGCCTCAGAGTGACTGAGGTGGGTTGGGAGTCGGCTACCTGGGCTGAGAGAGCGAAGAGCTAAAATTTCCTTTACGGGCACGCCTCCCCCCCCACCACCACCTCGCCTCGCAGAGCAGAAAACGTTTCAAAGGGCCATCAATAAAACACGGAGCACCCGAAAGGCGAAAGCCCGATGATTCCATTCGAATTGGCGCCTGCATCAAATACTCGGAACACGCTTGATCCACCCGCTGGACAAACCGTTGGGGGGGGGGGGGCAGTTGCCGCTCCCTTCGGGCATGCGCACATTGGGGCAAGATATAAAAAAGCTGGCCAAAAGTCGAAGAACAAGGTTTTATTTAGCGAGTTGCAAGGAACCAGTTGGTGGACTGGTTCCCAGATTGTCTAATTCAACGGTTGGAAAAGGTTCTAGACGTCGCAGTGACATTCCGCAGAATTGGAAACATGATCGTTGAGCGAGCAGCTGTTTTAGGTTTTTAGCAATTTTCATTACTTAAAGGGGACGTAAATCGCGATGATGAGGACTAGAGAGCGGATTTCTATGATTTGGCATATTTTTGTTCGTTGCTTCAGGGCATGGCGAAGTGAAATGTATTGACATTTGGTTAGAATTGGATGCTTTGTAGATTAATATATTTGAGCATATTTGTGCATATTTGGCCCATTTTCCTTGTTGGTGCAAATTTGTGTAATTACTAGCGCATATTTTGCATATTTCGTTAAAATAAAGACTTATCTCTAAAACGTTTTATCTGTTTATACAATTCGTAAGCGTTTAACGATTACAAAGAGCGTTTTTTTCTATAGATGATAAAAACTTGTGCAGATGTAAGAAATTTTTCGTCATATTTTTTTACAACCAAACTGAAGAAATAGACCATTACATATATTGTACTTCACTTAGGTGAATATTTACTTTGATTATTTATCCCGCGAAATAAGGTAGATTCTATTATGGTAGGAATTAATGTTAATTTTAATTGCATATTAAAGAGCATATTTGAGGATTTTTAGAAGCATATTTCAAGATTTTTAGGGCATAAAATTCCTCTCCCTAGTGAGTAAAATGTTTAGGTATATTACAAATACTTTTTATTTTTTTAACTTTGAAACATTTTTACTTTTAATTAGGTTTGGATCCACCATGTTCACATTGGAATCTTAAGACGTGCCCCAAAACAATTGTATACAAATTTTCATTAAGTTTGCAAGTTTTCATATTTTGGCCAGCTCTTCAAGACCTTGCCCCAACGTGGAGCGCGCGGAATGAAATTTGCCTCAAAATAAAAAGCGCTTTTCGGGACAGGCAACGAACGCGAGCGGCGTAAGAAGTGTGTTTGTGCATTCTCTCTGAGAAGCGGCTTTGATTCCATTTGCAGGCCATCTCCATGACGCCAAGCTATAAAGAGCAAGACGTTTGATGTGCTTGTATCGGGCGTTGTGCGATAAAAGTTGAATCGTACGGTCTGTATGGAAACGGAAAATATCGGCATCATGACAAAATTAGCAATTGCGATGTCTGTCAGAAGGAGCCTATTTCAAGCGAAACGCTAAGATTTTAACAATATTACGGAGTAGCAAACGGGCGGGGGCCCTCGATGGCTCCCTTTGCACGGCGCAGCCCCGAGTTCGATTCCTGGGCGGGCCTAAATAAACACGTTCAGTTTCCTGTTATGGAGGATTTTCCGTTCACTAGAAAGTGGCTAAAACAATTATTGGATTTGTTTACTGATTACTATATTACTGATACGGGGGGGTTGATGGTCTAAAACATTGCCAAATATAACCAACAAAATGCTCTCATTGCCATAAAAACAAAATAAAAGTACGTAAATTAATCAAAACCTCTTCCAGTGAACAACTCAAGCTGTTGGATATGTTACTGATTTAATCGAGGCTTCTTCATTTTTTAAATTAAATTTATTTATAATCGTCGCATAAACATCTAGGTCTTGAGCGTCCACAAGTTTGTAATACAGAATCACATGTATTTACAAAGTAGGTATTTCTGTAGTAAATTACTCTATGAAAAATACAGGTTATTATACATTCTATACATTATTACGGATAGGTCAGAGACTTGAAGTGGAAGAAGGCATCAAATATATATTATTTTATTGACACATGACTTGGGTTTGAAAAAGTAATAGCAGTATAAACTAATTGCATAAGAAAATTAAATGTAAACAATAAGCATCTCAAGAACAATAGTTCATGTAGTAACAGAGATTAATTCTGTTGCGGTATTTTGCAGTGATTGGGAAATATATATTAATGTGTATCTACTGTTTATCTTTTTCACATATATTATCACTCATATATTTACACAGACTTCTACCAAGAGGAATAGGCATCTAATGGATTTTATTTATTGTTTTTTATTTTGTTGTAACATGTACTAGATACTATAGCATATACTAGATATGATATAGAAAACAATTCAATCTCAACATTTACATTAAAATTCTTGGGGTGTCACTGATAAAAATTAGTCGAGTCTTTAAATATACATGAACACCTTCAGTAGTTTTCATATATTTATGAAGGTTGAGCTCAAAGAGGAAATGAATCACATTATATACATTACTTTTATCATTAAAAAGTGTTTCTATGTTGTTTGAAAGATTATATTTTTCTCTTAAATAATTAAAATTTGGACAATGCACTATTATATGGATGATCGTGATTGGTAGATGACATGTTTCACAGAGATTTGGAGATTCCTTTGCTATTAGATGCTTGTGAGTGAAAGCTGATGTCCAATTCTCAAAATAGTAAGTAGCACGTGATCACTTCTATTTTGGAGGTAAGGAGCATGGTCTTCAAGAACTGATTTTCTGATATCAAGTACAGTTTATGTGATGAACTTTTCCATTCGCTATCTCACAATTTCTTGGTTTTGTGAAGGAGTACCTTTTTTATAATATTATGGGAAACTATTGATGGTAAGAGGTAAGGAGGTAGCTAGTTTAGCTGCCCTGTAAACTGATGCGTTGCCAGTAAAACCGATATGTGAGGGGATCCAGACAAACATTATTTCTTCGTTAATGTTTAATAATTCATTATACAGATTGATGATATTTTTCATTATTGGATCTAGTCTGGAGGTGCTACAAAACCTTTCTAGTACACTTCTCGAATCAATGTAGAATACAAATTTTGAATTTGACATATCTGATTGATCCATAATCTATTTTGGGACGAATGAGGGTTCTGTAAGTGGACAAGATAAGATTTTTATCTGCACCCCATGAAGTTAAAAAATAGATTTGATGATATTCATTCTGAGGAGGCAATCACTTTTTAATGCATTGATGTTGGTTGCCAGGTTAGATTGTTGTCAAATATCATGCCTAGAAACTTGATTTCCTATCACCACAGGGCTCTAGTTCTTTTATGTTCTATTTGATTTTAAGTTGTTGGGTGTCTCTTGTATTTGATATAGGCTTGTTTGAGTATTGAGTATTCTTCTGACATTTTGGCATTCTTGATTCCACCAAGGAAGTCGCCGTTTTGGTGTTTTATTTGAAGATTTAGGAATAGTTGTTTCAGCTGTCCCGTACTGAAACACTAAGCTTGGGCTTCCGTTGTTAAAAGTGTCCTGTGATATTGAAAATATCTGCAATGAATAATTATTCTGTCAAGTATATTGTTGTCAAAACGGTTTATTTAAATGGAGAATTAGAACGTGTTATGTTCATTTAAATTCCTGAAGGTGCACTTCTTGAAGAAAATAAAGTGTTAAAGTTAAAGTAGAATGTAATCTCAAGCCATGCACGTTGGATCCATGCATATTTATCAATAAAGAAAATGAATATTTTCCTATTAAAGGATGCTATGTTGATGATTGTGTGATTGTCGGAAAAGATGCGACAGTAATAGACAAACTAATTAACAAACGTAAACAGCATCTTACAATAAAAGAAGTTAATATTTCATTCTTAGGAATCAGGATTCAGCAAGATGCTAAAGGCTACTTATTGGATCAGAAAATATTTATTGAAGTGATATGAAATAGGTTTGGTATGGGAGATAGTTATCCAGTTTGTACACCAGGAATAACTGGTGCGAAATTAGATGAATACAAAACGTCAGATGAAATAAATGTGTTACGATTCCAAGACACCCTTGTTGTCACTGACACACGACCAGATTTAGCCTTCATTTGTAGTACGTTATCCACGTGCTCTAAAAACCCAAGACTTAAACACATACTCAAGACTTAAACCCTAGACTTAAACACATGCAAGCATTTAAAAGGACCTTAAGATATTTCAAAGGTACAAAATATATGAAACTGCGTAAAAAAAACAGGTAATTTAAGTTTTAATTTCGATGCGAGCTGGTTCACCACATTAGACAGTAGATCATTAGGCGGCTATACAATAAACATGGGCGAAACTCATCAGTTGGAAATGCCGTGAATAAAACGTCGTAGCACTTTTAACAACGGAAGCCCAACTCATCGCTGTGTGTGACGCTGTATGCGAAGGATAATGGATGATGCAGAAGAAATTGGAACAATCAATGAAATCGAGACGCTGGTGATCATCAACACAGATAGCAGATCTGTAATGGACTGGGCACACAATTTTAAAATTACACTCAAGAACAAACATATCCTACGCAAATCTTATTTCATTAGAGATGTGGAATGTAAAAAGATCGTCTTAAAACATAGAAATCATATGAACTAGCGGATATCCTAACCAAAGACAGATAATAAAATATTGTAAGAGGACACACGCTAACAATGAGACTCACTTAAATTAATTGATGCAGTTCGTGCTTACATCATCTTTATGCGATGCTCGCACAAAAAGAGGCGAATTGTTGAGATGAATTGCGGATGATGATAATAAGAAACTGTTCATGTTGTCTATTTATCAGATGCCGAGGGTCCAGAGTGCGTCTGCTAGATATTGAAATATTATTGTTGTATGTTTGTTATGTATGATGCTATGTACGGAACTGAGGGGTTGGAGAATACATGTTTCAATATTCCATCAAAGAAAGTGTTTTCTTTTGTAAAGTAAATATACGCATAGAAACGAGGACGTAATAGCAGTAAGGACCACGAGTCTTATGCATCTTATATTTCTAGAGGTGACGGTTTCCTTACTTCTGCGGGCACAGAAGATTCGGTCAGATTCGGTGCCGAACTACCTATCCTGTCGATCTGCGATCCTGGGACCTCCAGGAAACTCTCCCTACTGGCTTCTGCTCCAGCGGAGACCAGCCCGAAGCTCCCACCTGGTCTTCCAACGTCTCTGGTTAGTGTTAGTAATGGGTCAGGAAAAGGGATGGAAGAGGGAGGAAAGATCGCGCGCGGTCCGTGGCCTGTTTGTTACAGTATTGCTCCGGCATTCACCAGGTGTTGATCGAAGAAGACAGGAAAACTACCGATCACGGCAACCGGTCTCTGTAATTTTCCCCCAGTCAGCGACTGAAGCAGGCGTAACGGAGTAGCTAGCGCCGAAAACGGGCAACGCCTGACTCGGATCTTCTACTTCGCGGTCAGCTACACTATCGAGCAGGAAAGTTCAACTCGTGAGGCATCACGGGCAATAACTTACACCTTTAATATCGTTGCGGGCCATATTTACATTTCTTGAGAGAACCATACCTCACTTCCCCGTGTAGTTGACCTCGGGAGTTACCTGAGTGCTCTAAACTGGGGAGGGGGAGGGAAGGAACCATATCATGCACAAAGCAGGAAAACACATTGGGATGATTTCGAAATTCTAACTTTACTAGAAAATAGCTCTTAAATCTAAACTAAAGCTATTTTCACATTAAGGGGACGCTGCCCCTCGCAGGGGTGTCAGGGTGCCCGGGACTAACAGCCTTTGGACAGCCCTGCGGTGGACACAAAGAGGACGCGGCCTCTGGGCCACCACAGTCCCCGTTCCATCCTCTTGCGTCACTACTGAAGCGGCAGCGAGTAAGCGACCCTGACACTTCTCTCGCCATGTGACCTGCTCCGAAGCAATCGGCTTGCGAGGACTTGTTTACTTTCTCACGGCTAGGGCTCAGCATTTTCGCTCATCTGGCCCACATGAAGTCGCGGAAGCGATAAGGTTCGGCTTTGGCGAAAGTTATGAACATGATATCAAGACGTGTCATACCCTGTCAGTAAGTGGTAATGTTTGCTAATTTATCAGCCATATAAGGGATGCCTTGAGCGTAGTAATGTGTGGTAACAGCGCATTCAACTGCCCGAGTCGTTTGTACGCTGCAAGTACTGTAGACATTTCTTTCGGCCAACTCCTTGGTTCCAAAAGCCACTATCGAGAGCGCAGATCCGTTGCGGCCCGACGCGAAAGGCACAAGTGGGGGCGACTGGCGTCTACAAGTTGTAACAGCGCGAATATCGAATATCGCGCCCGCCCCGCCCGCCCCGCCCGCCCCGCCCCGCCCCGCCCCGCCCCGCCCCGCCCCGCCCCGCCCCGCCCCGCCCGCCCCGCCCGCCCCGCCCGCCCCGCCCGCCCCGCCCGCCCCGCCCGCCCCGCCCGCCCCGCCCGCCCCCGCCCGCCCCGCCCGCCCCGCCCGCCCCGCCCGCCCCGCCCGCCCACCGCCAGAGCGGTATTGAAAAGCGGGTTCGTTTTGCAGGCCCGAGCGCGCGCCCGCGGCTTATGCATATTGGACACGGCGTCGCCCCCCTCTGACGCGCGGCGCTCCTCGCTTCTTCTGCACCGGGAGGGGTGGCTCAGGGCATCAACTGATGTAATTTCAGCCTCTGACTCGGCCCTCTACAGAAGTGCGAGTACCGACGGGGCAGGGTTTTCGACGCTAGGTACATAGCTTCTGTGATGGCACCGTAACAATACTGCCTTCTGTGATAACACCGATATAACCAACAGTTAAACCCCTGGAAATATCCAACTAAATATTATTATTATTATTATTATTATTATTATTATTATTATTATTATTATTATTACACATGCGAGCAGATGAATTTAAAACATGTAACAGTCAATTGTGTATTAAAGAAAATGACAAATCACTAAAAATACACTCAAAATTATTATACAAGCATTGTAATATGCTTAAACTTAGTAACTTCAAAAAGTAGAGGCACCAAATGCTGAAGACGTTTGTAGAATTCGCACATTTAGTTGAATGTACATATGGTGAAAGGGCAAGTTAGAAATCAGAAATATTTAACTACCATATCAACAAACAAGATAGCAACATTCGTTCGTTCATAATAAGAATTTACGTTGTTGTTGGTGTTTTTTCAAATGTAACGTAAAATGTTGGAACAGTTTTTGAAGGCAAGTTGGCAGCAAAAATGAAAAGTGTTCGTGGAAGGTGAATTTTATTATAAACAGTGACTGTGATCAAGCTTTTCGATGAGAACACGTAATTCCACACTTCACGGCAGGTCTGCCAATCTGCCTCTCAACTTGGTCTTTCTTATTCATTTCTTGACGCCTCGGCTTGAGAGAAATTGTTTTAATTTTCAAAGTTTTCGTGTGCTGTTGAATAAGTTTTATTTGCTATAAAGTTAATTATTCAGCCATTAATATATTACTTACATAAATATTTTTTATTAGAGATAATTCCTATGAACAGTTGGAACACATGTCAGGGTAATTCGCACTACAGTGAAAGCAGAACATGCCAGTAGCTCCAGTTGACTCTTACAAATAAGTTAAAGTCAACTGATATTCAATACTATAATTGCTTCCAATTAATACCCTTCTGTATTTAATTAATTTTAAAATACTGTGTAACGGTAACTTAAGAAAAGAAATTTTAATTTTTGATAAATTTTCAAATTATTATGATGAATATCAGGAATAATCAGGTTTTTTATACTACAAAATAATAATGTAATGTGTTAAATACTACATAAGTATAAAGCATTATTCCCTGAACTCCAAACCTAACAAAATGAAGACAGTGAGAGAAAAATGTATTTCCAATCCCGCAGTCCAGTTTAATTTCAAATTTCCGTCCCCATGAATATCGCGGGTCGTGATGAAACCCTTCGTTTCAGAAGTTGGCGGTACTAACAGATAGTCGCCAGCGCCGCCATGTTGGGCATTTAGGATAGCCCGTCAGGCTGTCCAAAGAGTAGGTCGAGTTCTGTCACTGACTGGAGGAGAATTCTAGCGGCCAGCTGCTCTTCACGGTAGTTTCTGTGGTTTCTCTGATCACCACCAGGCGAATGCCGGAGCAGTACTCTAACAAACGGGCCTTCCTCTTCCTTATCGTATCCTTACTCCTTAGACACACTAACACTAAAATGCACTACACTACGCGGGAGACCCGTCGGAGCTCAGAGCTTGCCCCGGAAGGGGCGGTGCCCTGCTGGTGGTAGATACCTGGTTGAGCAAGCCTTGCTAGCCGACGATCAGGTCAGCGCCGGATCTCGCTATCCAGCGCGGAAAAGACCACCGCCACATCACAAGAAAAACATGTACTACTCTTGCGGGACAAATGACCATAGCAGTTGGCGCGCCCGTAACAAGCAACCAATCTCGCGGAACGTTGCTCTCCCGCGGCATATGCACATTGGATCTGGCGCCGCCATCACCCGCTCCGCCGTCCCCTCCCCCCACGCCTACACCCCCACGCCCACACTCCCACCCCCTCTCCCGCCCCCTGTCTCGCCCCGCCACGAACGCTTCCTCCGCGACGCGCGTCGCGCGGTGCTCGTTTCTCCCCCACCCTTCCCTTTTTGTCCGCCCCTCCGCCGCCCGCCCGCGCCCCCTGTAATTCTTTAATAACTTCCGCAAAGGCGCGGCGCACGCGTGCTGCGTGGTCTCTTTTTACGGAGCTCTTTGCGCGCAACTTTGCCTTCATAAAAGTCGATTCCCCCCGCCCTGGTTTGAAACGCACGGGCAGGGGAAATTCTTTTGTTTTGGAAAAGTCTTCTTTATCAATCAATATCACTTCTAGAGTCCTTAAAGAACTAGAAAATAGGGAAATAATTACATTTATGGAATGTTTGAGCTTTAAATATGACCTCAAAAATGTTATATGTTATTTGATATGTTGTGTAATATTTTATATGCTATTTCTGGTGGAAATAGTTGTGAGACTTTGTCTTGTCGCAGGTCTCATTTTGAATTCTGTAATGATGGCAATGTCGTAAACACTGCACATTTCCTGCCATTAAAACTTCTTGCTTACCAAAAATGAAAATAAACTTCCAACTTTACCAGGGTGGTGAAATGAATTTAAAATGTGTTGTATTATTTATTACTTTTTGTCCTGTAGACAATTTTATTTTCATTTATTGCTTGTAACCTAGTGAATTTTTTAATCGATTTCAACTTCCGTAGGACTATTTTACCTAGTCTTTAAACACCTTGAGGTCTGTGCGAGTGTCACCGGATGCCAGCAGGGCTCGCAGGCTGGCTGCTCAGCCGCAACGGCCAATCGGTGCGGGAGGAGTCCGGCGTCGGGCAGGATGGCTCGCCTGCGCGGGCTCATGCTCTGCACAACGCGCATTGCCTCGGGAGGCCACTTGTCCTTTTCTTTCTATCGTTACTCCAGAAAGTAGTATAAGGGAAGTTAGACATGTAACACAGAATAATAATGGATAGAGGCGGATTTTATGTAAAATGTCACTTTTTAATTTTCATATTAAAAAAATTTTGTTTAGTATTTATTAATTTTATGTTTTTATAATTAGTTTTATGTTAGAACAAAATAAAATAACCCATTTTATGGCATTTCTTGCATTCTTTATTAATTTCAACTATTATGTAATTTTTTTTCCACCATTTTAAGGTATTTGTTTGCTGATTTCATCGATTTTAATATCATTTTCATTGTACCTACTTGTTTCAAATAATATTTTCGAGATGACAAATGTTTTCCACAGAATTATTAGTGGCCAATTCGATTTCATCCCTAGAAAGTGCAGTGCCAGCTGTTGTGAGTATGTAACCTAAGGTTACTGTGACGCCTATCAATGCCATTGTCGGATCGGCCGAATTTTGGGATAATTAAAGACAGAGATATCCAGGGAAAGAACAGTCCAAACCAAAACTTTGCATGCTGAGAGCACTTTAACCAAAAGAAGCAACCTCGATTACTTCAGTAACGTATCCAGCTTGGGTTGTTCATCCAAACTCATTTTTACGTCCTACCATAGTCCCTGCCACTGATCATCCACGTTTGATGAGCTCTGCAGCGCATTAGAAGCAGTAAACGTGAGTAGTTACACTCACACCAGCACTGGGCACGAGAAAAACCACTTGGGATCCATTCTACGTAAAGAAAATTACATCCCGGTTGGTAGAATCTGTTTTTCTCTATAGGGAAGGAAATTATTCTAATCGTAAGAAATGCTTGTCAACGTTAAAAGTTATATTTACACGCAGCAGCTGCAAACCGGCTGCGGCATACGCCTCCAAAGTTACCAGAAAGAGATGGGTTTGCAAGTATTGTTTGTTTATGACAAAGAATGTAGGGTAATCAATCAAAAATGTAATCCTCGTCTGTGCACAAAAAATTTCTTGAGGTATTTTTATTTGGAACAAAAATGGTTACACACGGGAAGTTGACTTTCATTTTAGATTGGAATTTAATTTTTACGAGTCGCGCAAACTTGGAGGAACGTTTTTCTAATTTAGATCACCAATTTCAATCTTTATTTGAGTCTCGTTTCCGCCCGACTCCGTCAACACAAACTTCGACTTCCTTCCGTGTGCGACTGCCGCCGCCAGGGCAGCGGGCGGCCCACGAGCGCCGCAAAGCGCCGAATGGTTACGAACATTTTTATCGACCATTAAACCCAGATCACCGCCAAAAGTAGTACTGGTGGTAAAGCCACACGGACTTTGTCCGGTTTTTCACGCCAATTACGCGACAAGTACTCTAATTTACGAAACATTTCGCACTACCTTATTTCAAAATCTATCTTTAGGAAACAGGTTTCATCAAGGAACAAAAACCAATATTTTATTGGTAGGAAGCCTGAAAAAACATGAACTTTTGCAAGTTTTGAAGAAGCAGTGTATTTAATGAACACGAGTCCTGCGTCATAGTCTTAAACGTTCTTCAGAAAATTCAACAACAAAATTTAATCAAAAAGATGGAGCCATTGTTTTGAAAATTTTGAAAATGACCCAAGAATTTCCTGTAAAATAACCCCAAAAGTAAAATACCGGTTTCAAACTCAATCCGCCTCGAAATAAATGAGATCAATTGGGGAATATCATTGTTCGAGAAAATCGGCTTAATGGTTTATGTTAGTGAACAGTCTATGTTTAATTATATATATATATATATATACATGTATATATACATATATACATATATATACATATATACATATATATACATATATATATATATACATATATATATATATATACATATATATACATATATATATATACATATATATACATATATATATTGTAGCGAAACCGATTTCATCATAATTTTATAAACGAAATACACCGGATCAAAATTTAAACAAACAGACTCGGCCACCCAGGATTTCTGCCGAGAGATTACGCAGACGGTCACACGTGCGCGACTCCACTTATCGCGAGAGTCCCTTACGCCCCCGGCCCATTAACGAAGTCGTTTAGAGGGCTGGCATTGACAGATTCAATGGGCACACGTGTTCACTGAGCCGGCTACGCAATTTCGACATCGCCCGCTCGTTTCGGGGAATCCCAAACTCATAAATTTCTTTCACGCAAACGCGCCCCCCCGTTTACGCAAACATGGGGCGATGTTCTAGAAGGAATTGGAAAATTCTGGACGCTTGCAGCTGACGCGGGGAGCGGAAAGTTCTGTGGCTTCATGCGTGGCGATTGGCTGGAAATAGTTCACTGCGCCACAAATTTTGGCCAATAGCTACACGTCTATTACAAGGATCTGGGGCACATACGAGAATATTGGGTGGGGGGAAAAGTTTACCTTATAAGATTTCGACGGAGAGAAAATCAGAAGAGCTGGGGCATCAGACGGGGCCAGATCATTAGACGGGGGGGACAGTCGTCGGTCAGAGGCAAAGTTCGCCTTTGCCGGACTTATAAATTTTTCATCAATCAGACGGGGCCAGAGTATTAGGCATCGGGGAAAAGACCAGTGTGTCTCTGGAAAACTTATTATTTTATGTTCTTGAATATTAGACTGAGGACAGTTGAGAGAAGAATTTATATGGGGGTGGGAATTATTCGGGCGATAATGCCTATGTGGGGACTTATGTTATTTTACTGTGAGTTTTGAGCTGTGAGCCGACTGCAGTGGAGAGAGAATTTTCTCTGGGGTGGGTTTTCGCCGTGAAGAGAGGCGAACGTTTCTCCAATCGAATTTTAAACTGTCCGAAGTTGTGTTCGACTTCTTATCATAAAAGTCAGAGAGAGACGCATAGTTGGTAACTCCGTTCCTGAGATCATCCGGCCAGCTCAGCTAGTACTACCAGTTTCGACCAGAACTTCTAGTACTGCCAGTCACTTCCAGAACTTCTAGATCAGCCAGACTACAAAGGGCGCTGTCAACGAGCCACGCGTCGCCGCCTTTGGGTGACGTCACAACCGACCGCCAGCTGTAGCCCGGAGGGTTACTGACCTCCGCTGCATTTTTTTTGAAGGACGCCCAGCCGCCGCCCTCTACCGCATCGTGGCCATTCTCGGCTGCACAAAGACCCTTCTCCAAGCGGTATTGTTTAGGGCTACCGCCCCTATTGTATAAAATTTTAGTAATGCGGTGTCACGCTCTGACACACTGACCAGTAGCAATTTTACCCATTGTAATTGTTAGTTATAATTCTTCTTAGTTTTTTAAGCTTAACTCCTAAAACTAACTTTTCAATTTTTTTTTCTCTTCATCTAATTTTCCCACTATTCTTTTTATTCAATTTAAGAGTGTAACTTCCCTGGGGCATGTTAATCATATTGCCCAGGAATAAATGTGAATTTTTACCAGTGAACAAGTGTTTATTTTGTGTTTCCATCGTACTGTGTAACAATTCCTTCCATCACCGACTTGAGCTAGCATCAGGGCCGCTATCCGGTTCCCCAGGTAACCGGTAGTGTTACAATATACATATATATACATATATATATACACACACACATATATATATATATATATATATATATATATATATACGCACTTTAATGGAAGAAAAATGCTGTGCGTGTCCAAAAAACAGACACGAGGAATTCTAGGGATTCCTTACCACACTTCCTTCGCAGAAACACTAGTCGCAACATCCACGCAAAATGATGCAACATCATTGCGTCGTTTATTAAACACAAATCTAACACCATCATTTTAGTAATTCAAAATGTCAACAATGTCGTAATTCATTTTAATTCTAAAATAGCCATTGTCCTAATTTTTCCATTACAATAATTTGAAAGGGCTGATGTCATTGGTTACAACACAAAAAGGCGGGAGCCCTCAGCTTGCATGAGCAAGCGGCGGCGGCGGCGGCGGCGGCTCACCGGCACTTCGTCGCGAGTCTTGGCAAAAAGAGCTTCGTGTCGCGCCGGCCGCGGCTCACTTGCTTTCCACATCGCGATGCACCATGCGCGCGTATGTCGAGTCTTTCACTTCAGTCAGTTCATAGCGAATCTTCAGTCAGTGCACCTCGCGTGGCTGCAGAAACTATCTCATTTTTCTCTTTAATTTCGCAATGTGCCACGCACGCCTTAGTAACTTTTGTCCAACAACATAATGCATCTCTTGTTAATTGTGTTATATTATAGCACAAGGCATTGCACATTTTGAGTATTGCCAATTACATTCATTTAAATGACTTCATATTTCTCTATTTATAAGCGAGTGTAAGATTGTGTGTTACTGCCTCTGCTGTGTAACGTATTTCTTGAACATAGTAACCGCAACGTACTGAACTGTATTATTGACATTGCAACTGTGTTAATGTAATCATCTCTGAACTGTGTTACTGCCTGCGTGGTGTAACGTATTATTTGATATTGCAACAGCAATTATATGAATTACATCACCCAAAGTGTGAGTTGACAATTGAATAGTTACAACTATGTTGGTGCTTGTTACCCAGGTATGCTGCGTTTTATGTTTTTAGTGAAACAGTGACAGTGCTTTCGATGAGAACACGTAATTCCACACTTCACGCAGGTCTGCCAACCTCTCAACTTCGCCGGCAACAGCGCCCTCACTGAGGCTCCCTGGGCGTCTGCTTGGAATGTACCGTCTGCCAGATGCACCTGACGACACGTAAAATTTGTATTCTATCTTTTACATCAACATGTTTATTTTATGTAATTTCCTCACAATTGTATTTAACTGTTATTTACATGTTTATCAATCATGGCATTCATTGCCAAACTTTAAGTGGTTCATTCATTATTTAATTTAGTGAAATAAGCTTCTATGCAGCATATTGAACTCATCTATTTGTCTATGCAATCAGTTTGTTTATTCATGTAGGAGTGAAGTCACATTTCGTGTGTTTAATTCTGAGTGATGGTGACTATTCCGTGGACCCTTCAGAGTTTTGGAAGGAGTGACGGAGAATTGGTACATATTTCAATTAAACCCCTCGACAACTTTCAGTCCGTTGCTTATACCACCTCCGCCAGTTTAGCCGCGAGCATTGTTCAAGGGCAGACGGACCGTTTGCCGTCATTCTATTCTTCGATATCAAGGTTCCTCAAGACGGATTCTGGCTGCCCCACGCGATGGAGGATTTCCCCCCTAAATTTAGTAACTGGTTTTATCCACTTTTTCGTTATAAGGACCCTGTAATAAGAGTTTTTCTGCCGAAAATTCGCCGATTTTTGGCACAGCTTTACATGATATGCTTTCTACTCCATAGTGAGAATAATATGAAAATTGTGTAAAAATAGTAGTAATATAAATAATAGGAATACAGAAATTATCAAACAACGATATTTCTGTTTGTTTTGATAATATTAACTTTCCGTGTTACAGAATGGCACATCCTTTCTTGTACAAGTTAGTTTTCTTTTCTGTTTCGTCTGGGTTAGCTTAACGGTTTTGTCTCCACCTTCTTCCTTGCTATTACCTATTGGTGTCTAAAATCCATGTTTTCACATATCCTCAAATTTCGGTCCCCTTGTAGCAGAATAGAACCTATGGTGCTACAACAGCACATATTTACGGCCTTATTTCTAACTTTTCGAATTTCGACGAAAAAGTTTCACGAAAAAGATATATGCACTGATTTTTAAGTGTCCTTTGCTCTTTGAAACGAAAAGATGGAACCGGTTTTGTGAACTAAAGTTTTTATTATATTTACTTTAAGCAAAAAGTACGTGAAAACTAGTCGTTTTTGTCAAATATTTGTATGTGCCAAAAATATCAAAAATTTAAAAAAATAACATTATTTTGACCGTGGCACATAGAGATATTTAGGATAGTTTCTGAAAAGAGATGTAGCATATATACCATATATACCATAAAATTTCCTTTTAAGAAACCGTTATTGAGCTTATATTTTAAAAATAATGTATATTAATAGAGGTGTAAATAATATCTTATACTTTGATTGAAGATCATTGTTTTGTCTCATTGCCAGCAAAAAAAGGGCTTACAAGTGTTTTTTATATTTTGATACAAAATATATATACTTAGCCATTGTATGGACTTCACATGACTTAATACAATTTTCACCATCTCATTCCAAAATATCCTGTTAAATTTGTCAGGATTTTCTCTTACGTTGTGAGTTACTGAATGATAAGAAGGGTAATGTGAAAAATTATATCATTGTGAGAATTCACTAATATTGATATTTCATGAGTAACACGAATATACCATTTGAAACAGGGACACCAATACCTTTACTAATCACAAACTTTTAACTAGAATTGATTTGAAATGATAAACGCAAAATAAAGCTTCATCATTTATGAATTCAAGCGGCTATCGTTGTTATAATATATTTTCCAACCTCTTCACTATAGTCGGTTTCACTTTGAGCAATTTAAATGCTCATTCATTACAATATTTTCCTTCGTAACCAACAGCACCACACGAACCCATTTCAGTAATACAACCAGACCAACTAATACACTTGAAACATAATCACTACATTTGGAGGCAACTATGACACAAATCGTTGTGAATAATTCTTTCAATATTCCACTGGCGAATCACTTTATTAAATAAAATCAAACAAAATTTATCTTCAATGGCTGCCACGTTCCTGCCATGTATTCCTCCTGGTCGAAACCTACACATTGTTAGGGCCGAAAGAGTGATTTCCTTGGATTAAGTTGTTATCAATGTAGAATTGTCTAAAATCTGTCTCCAAAATCTACAATGTTCAATAACTCTACAAAAAAATGATCTACCTGCTACTCTTTCATATCCGGAATTTTAATTTAGATTTTTTGGCAAATTTATTAAAGATATAACATTGTGGTTTCAAAATATACAAAATAGAGTCTAATTACAGATGCAATTATATGTTAATAAGATTTCCCTACTATTGTAATTGTAATTTGTATTTTCGTAATTGAAATCTAATTGTAATTTTTGGAAATGAGATGTTCTCTGTATTGATTAGTAATTTATACGACGGAAACCAAATAATAAGTTTTCGGTCCTACTCTATTACTTTCAAAAGATTGAATGGAACTTGCAAACGGAAAAGAATTAACACAAACTACAATTGCATTCTAGTTGGTCTTGAAAACTTCGTTATGACCAAATTACGGCTATAATGATCAGATAAACGTCCATTCTATTAATGTTAACATATTAATTTTTTATGCTGTTTTGCATGTGCAAATTTGCATGTGTGGAGAGGAAAATTTTCTATGTTAAGGAAAACCCTAAGTATTTAAAAAAAATATAGATAACCATGTGATGGAGAACGCATTTTGCCAGAAAAAAAATAAACTTGACAAATTTGATTACTTTTACGTCATGTGTGTGTTTGTAATGTTTGTGGTAATTGTTTTATTTCAGTTTATATTCTCTTCACATGAGTAATGAATATTTTTAGCGTACGTTTTAAATTGAATATTTTTTCTGTCGGTGTTGCACCCTTCCTCATAAATTAGAATATTTAACGTCACCACCCAGCATTGTACACTTTTCGGAAGTGCGTGTTGATCGGTTTTCGAAGACTATTCCACTCGTGAAATTAAAACCAATAGTGTTCACCATAGAGGAGAAGGCCCAAATGCAAGCTAGGGTCTAAAAACGGGCTCGTTTCTGAAGCGAAGCAGGAAGATGTCACACTCTATCGGGAATGGCATGAAACTAGTCTCCTCGGTCCCGTTCATGAGCGCCGGGCAGTTGGTGCCCGTCAGTCAACGCTCGTCAATTGTCGCACAAACCTTCCGCAGGTATGTGCAATATAGTTTTTCACCCTTAGCCAGTTGGCTGTAGAAGTTATTTGGCAACAGTGAGTTTGTGCTAACTTGTGCTTTGAGTTGATGAACCGTTTCAATGCCTCATTCAACCTCCTACTTCATACCAGGAATGACCACCATGATGGTTATGCAAGAAGGGATTTTGTGTAAATATGAGCGAGATCTAAAAACGGGCTACCTCTCCGGAGTAGCCCATATCTGGACCAGACCAAAACCATTATTTAATAACCTAAAAATAATGTACCTAATTACAATGTATTTACTATTCATGTATCTAATCATAATTTTTCCTTTTAAAGTCAGCAAAAGCATCACTGGTCATTGGAATGCCTTACCGTGAGGAGCTACAACGGTCCGAATTACAATCGTGATGACCGCTTCAATTTTTATAAACAGAAAGCTGCTGTTTACTGCTGATGGGGTGAAAGACAAAAAGAAGAAAGAGCAAAAACCTCAGAAATCAAAGAGCAAGAAGAAAAAAATCGTTCTCCTTCATCGAGTTCCTCAGACTCAGAAGATCAGAGACAGCCACTCCTACACGACTCCGATTCGAGATTTTAGGGACCACAACCCACAAAAATCTCTCATAAAAATGATGCTGCCAGACTGTTTTGCCAACGAATGTTTTCCGAAGATAGAAGTAGTAAAGATTGGCTTCAGCCTGTTACATGTCGTGGGTGGGATGAGCAGATTGGGAGAGAGATGTCTGTACATGTAATTTGTGTAAGTTAATTTACGATTTTGTGCTAATATTGTACTATTTGTAAGTACATTTTGCTAGCATTATTTCTTTTCATGACATTTTTCTAAAAAAAATTAGGGGTAACTCATATTTGGACCAAATTTCAAACTGCGACTCTTGCAATGTTTTTTTAATAAAACATATTTTTAATTCTGAAATTTTCCAGAATTGGAGGATATAAGTCAGGATATGGCAGGTATAGCTCAAAGTTTAAATCCCTCCATTTGTCCAAAAACGTGCCTACTACATTCAAAACTAAAATATAGCCAAATTTGGACCTCCTTCTGTATATATAAAATGACCCAATTAGCGCTGTGTATATAAGAAAGTATTACTTTTTCTATCCGACTATTATTACCCCCTCCCTACACACCAATAATAAGCTGTGACTCAACTATGTTAGGAGGCAGTATGCATCGATTGCTTGTGTCGATTTCCAATAAAGAGCGTATGTACTCAAACATAACATTTTTGATTTTAAAATTGCTTTCAGTTATTTTCAATATTTGGCGCATTTCGGAACTGTGTAGGACTTAATTTTACTCGTGGCAGAGACAGCTTACATATCACTCGTGCTTTGGAAATTCTCAGAAACATGCTCTCCTCGCTTGGCGAGTCCGGGATTTATTCACAATTTCCAACGCTCTCGTGGCGCTACCTACGAAGAACGCGCGAACTGATTCGAGGCTTCATGCCGTCGTGAAAGGGGGCGATCCGTTGCGAGCGCGTGGGCGGCAGCGAAAAAGCAACTCATCGCCGAAGCGGCGCGCGCCAAGTGAAAAGTTGAGCGGAGGCGGTTAACGAGCAATCTCGGCCGGCTGGGCCTCCGGGGGTTGGGGGGGTGGGGAGGGGGAGGGGGTGCTCGTTTGTCTTCCCTGAAAGGGCCTCTATTATGCAGCAGCTCCGTCCGCGCCGATCGCCAAACGCCGCCGGTCCCTCGAGCCTGCGCCCCCCCCCCCGCCCGGCCACGCGCTGCCCCGTGGGCATCTGCCCACCGCCCACCTGTCGCTCCCGCTCGTCATTACCCGCCCCCCCCCCTGCCCCGAGGCCTTGGCCGCTTGGCGCCGCACTTCCCACGCCCTCCATCACACGCAGCCGCCACCGCGGCCCACCACGCCCGCCACGGCAACATCGCTTAGATCCTACACTAGAGGAAAAACACGTGTCAACGTACCTGCTAAAACAGCACGTATTATCACGCACAATTACGCGAGTAGTACTCAAATTTTCAAAACATCTTACGTGACCTTATTTAAAAATCTATCTTTAAGGAGGACGTTGCGTTAAGGAAAAAAACATATCTTCAATATTTTAATTGTAAGAAGATTTCGAAAAAATTTAGAATATGTGAAATTTTAGAAAAGTCAGGATTTTTAACGAACATGATACATGCGCCATTCTCTTGAACAGCCCTTACTCTATTCAACAACAAAATGTAATTACAATCCACTGGCTTTCTCTTGTATATATTTGTGAATGTTTTGTTTTGAGAATTTATTCAGAAAAACAATTTATAAACATTTATTAAAAGGTATACAGTATGTACCTTACCACTCAATTTAGCTGGAATTTTGAAGCTTAATTGTATTCGTACTTAAATAAATTCATACCTTGTCTATAGAATTTGTAAGGGGCCACAACTGAAACTATACACATCACACAATTGCTGTACTAATCGCGCAAGTTTTCTTGACATTGCCACATCCCGCAGAGGGGGTGAGGGGAGCGGAAGGCTCTACGTACGTCACAGCTTCAAAAGGCGTACCAAAATGAACATAGGCCAATGCGTAAGATGAACTTCCGTGAATGATTGCAATTAGTCCGAGTCATCAGAATAGCGATCGTGTTCACTTTCACTGGCCGTGTCTCCAGCAACATGAGCTATGATATCGTCGATGGCTATTTCCAAAATTCCGTCTTTTTGCCAACATTCGCTTTCACATTTCTGGATGTGTTCGCAAAAGCCTTTCCAGTCTGCAGATGTAACAGTGGAGGAAGCGTAGTGTGTGCGTTCACGGAGATGTGTGCACAGACGTGTGTCCACTGACATTATGTTCCCTAAACATACTTAATTTTAGCCCATGGTAACTTTAAGGGATTGAGGTCACAATTGTAAGGTGGAGGACGAATAACAAACAGTATGACCACTTCCAGAAGCCATTTTGTCAGTTACGTAAAACTTTTCGCTTGGTTTATTGGCGTGTATTAGGTCGAACAAATCACTTTTACGTTGATTGTCATCGCAATCAATTCCCCTCTTTCTTAGCCACTTTATCACTGTCAGTTTGGTGTCGTATCTTGACGGGACTCTTTCAGCTTGCCCAGAATGGTAAGGCATTATCAACGACTATGACGGATGTGGGTAATTGTGTATTAAACTATTCTTCAAAATTGATTGAGTTCATTTGTCCATGTTAATCCCCTTCTAATGTGTTCGATTCCATTACTAGGGTAGCATCTGCAACAAAACCACTTCGAGAACCTGCACTAACAAATGAGGCGTTTTTCAGAACTTCCCCCCAAAGCTACTTCTAAAATGCCATTCTTCTTTTGCCAGCTCTTCCTTTAGTATTATTGCCTTTCCACGATTCATCTAAATAAAAAATCGCCCTCCCTTCTTCCCTAAGATGCTTCATTCTTACCAGCTATAGATATCTCCAATCTACAATATCTCCTCGTTCTAACAGTAATTTACCATTGTTTTGTACTTTATTCCAAACGAATCCCATAGATTTCAAAATGGTTCGAAATGATTAAAAACCTCAATTCCAATTGTTCTTTTGGTTTGTACACTGATAGAAGTTTATTTATTGTTGGAACGACCTCTTGGACAGGGTAAAAATCATGAATAGTGTCCCTAATTACTCATTCATCGAAATCGGTCAACAGGATTTTCCCGCGTGTTCTTGTACTGACAAATAAAAAGTTTCATGCACTTTCACTCCGTGAAAAATAAAACATACAAAATATTTCCAAATATGAAGTGTGATGTAATTTATTCAATAAAAACGACAGTATCTCTTTTTGCCTGGAGTTTCGGGTGACTGATATGGGTGTAAACACCTAGCTTGCATCCGTGTAAATGCCCTCTTTGAGGCTTGGTTAAGAGGGGCAAGGAGCGTCTTGTTTTCTTTCTCTCTTTGACAACAGCCCACCACGTTAGCAATGATTTTCCTCTCCCCACTATGAAGAGTGTGGAGACGGCGAGATGGTGGCGTTCTCGGAGTTTCCCGAGAGGACCTTGAGACTGCGTCTGCCATAGTTAACCTTTACACAAAGTTGTGAAGGTACCAGTACATAGTTTCGTTCCGTCATTGTCTGATTTGGATAATTTTAATTGTAAAAAATTACATTTGACTCCGTATAATTCTGTGTACTGTTTCCATACATTTGACTATTATTTGTTTGTTTGTGTATCTAGAATCTGAAGATGGTGGTCACAATTCCATCTTCCTAAACGTTAGCAGATACAAATTTGTAAAATAGTTTTTTGAGACGTTATTTTAAAAAATTAGTGAAAGTGATTAACAAACAAAACATTGACTAATACAACAAACATGGATTAATCATTTAAATATCCTAATTAATATTTAACAAAAATTGAAAGGTTTTTATTTTTATATTGTGAGGTTTTTGATTTTCAGTAAATTTTGGTTATATAAACCCTCGAGATGCTTCAAACCAGAGTGCGCAAATATAATACTTTACCTCTTTGTATAATATTCATGAAATGATGGCTGCAACATCCAGAACATGGAAAAAGCCGTGTCGCCCGTCGAATTTCACAGAACACAAGCGCGCCGTATGATGAAGTATATCAAAAAACATTTCGTTTCATTATAAAGTTTTACGGTTACTAGACACATCTCGGAGCTGTTTTGCGCCAATAGGTACAGTAAAATGTAATTTTCTAAGAACGACAACGTTTTTATTTACTTTTCCCTGTTAGGATGTCCAATATGTTGAATAAAATCCTAATACCCTTCAAAATGACGGGTCTCCATCCTTTAAGTAGTATTTGTAAATGTCGTAGCTAAGTTTCAGTGGCGATTTTTCTTTAAGTGTGTAGAATGTGATTAAATATTAAAAAATACAAAGCGCTAAATTAGAAACAATGTAGATTTTTAACACTTCTAGATAAAATGTTGGATTGTCAGTCCAAAAGACGTGTGCCGAACGAAGTTGACAGGCTAGCAACACTAAATTTTCTTGAAAATTAACTATTACAAAAGTGAAAGTTTTTTAATCCTTTGCTATGTGTCCAAAACTCACATTTGTTTTACATTGATGAAATTCTCTGCCTTTCAGATTCTATCACTTCTATAGTTTAAGAAATAATTAAATGTTATTAAAAAGTTGCTTTAGATACCTTATTTCTCGTCACGTCTTGTTCGCAGGGGTACGGCACGGCCGACGACACTCGCAGGCGCGGCTGTCCGGGTGCTGTCCGGGCGGCGGCCTCGCCTCGATGACCTTGTCTCCGCCCCCTCGGCCGCCCCAACGCGTCGGCGGCGGTGCTTTTGCGAATGCGACCCACAGCAGGCTCGCTGCCCGTCGGCTGGCCTCGTCGCTCTGATGGTGCCCGCTCCGCGTTCCCTTCCAGCTTTGCCTTCCGTCAATTCCCTTATGTGAGGGACTCGCTAAATTGTCATCGGCGTATGTGAGGGCATAGCGCTGCAAGCGAGCCACTCGTGAAATGTCCAAGATGGCCTCCAGACCAGGTGTCGGGTGTGTCGGCAGTGGCGCACGTTGCACTGTGATGGGAAACGCCGCTCGCTGGCATGCCGCTCCCAACCGCTAAAGGTGCAGCTCTATTCCGACTTCATGCCGGACGCGGCGCTGTTGGGCGCTCATCACATCGTCTCGCGCCTCAGAATTCGCGATAACATTACTCTTTCAACCCACGCGGCGTAACGCGCGGATTTAGATTCTGTAACTGCACGGCTCGCGCGAACCTCAATACACGACGAATTTTATACAACTGTTGACTTGAACGGCTCAAACAAGCCCTTTCCTGAAAACGAGATCTCGCCGGCCCGATCCCTCCCTTTTCTGATTGTGGCCAATGGCAACCTCGTAGTTCGCGCGTCAAGCAAATGACGTCACAACAGACGCGCTAATTTTAAATTCTAGCGAGTTCGTGAAAATATTGTTTTGTAATTTTTTTTTAAATTGCACATATCGCTCGCAATATTACGGAAAAACTTCTTAAGTTTTCAAAAAATGTACCTGACCTTAATGAAAGAATCAATTATGGACAACAAATTTCATTTGAAGAAAAGTCCTGTATCTTTAATTTTGTATTGAAAAAAAATCAATTCTTTGAGATAATTCATAATAATGAAAATTCAGAATTAACTTTGAAAATCGGACCTATGCCACCTTTATAAGTGTAATTTACTCTATTCTTACAAGACATGTAAAGATAACATTTTACTGAGACATTTGGAGACAAGATAACATTTGGAGATATTTTTGAGACAATTTTGAAAATGTTCGAGGCGCTTCATGTTAAGCACCTCACAAATTTTGAAGAAAGTTTTTCAAAATCTCAACGCGTCAACTTAAATCAGATGAGCAGGGGTTCTTCAATTTTTAGAAAATTCTACACAAGGTTTAGTCACTTGCGGTGTTCACAGACGGACAGACAGACAGGAAGACGGACGGACAGACAGACAGAAAGACGGACGAAGAGACGGACAGGAAAACGGAGAGATAGGCGGACAGACAGACGCACGTTTTGAAAAGAACCACCTTTTTAGTATGAGGGGAACCAAAACGTATTTACGTTGAAATCTCGAAATCGATTTTCTGCAGCATTATATAACTTTCCCTATACTACGAATATTACTTCGTATATACGTATAAAGCAGGCAAAATAAGTAAAAGGATCAATCGTATGTGTGTCGCACAAAGTCGGAAAACTACTTGGCCAATTTCGCTGAAATTTTCACTTTTTTCTTAGTTGAAATGAAAGTGTTTCAAGAGCGATTTCAATTAAATCTGACTTGTGGTGGCGACGTTGATGATGATTTATTCGTTTGTAACTTCTTAAACGCCCCTGAACACGCTTCCCGCCGCATGGCATGGATTAGGCGCGTCTTCACTGCATCAGGTGATCCCTGAGATAGTGAAATATCGACCGGCATTAATACTTGAATCTCGGACAAGTAAATCAAAATTCTCCAATATAGTGTCATAGCCAACGCATTCCCAAATTTGAGGGAGAACGTTTTACGAGTAACAATAGGATACTGACAACCACGTCCACACTAGGACATAGAACAGACCCATACTTGCGAGAATGGCTTTCATCTATTTTTTCTCACAGCATGGCGTACTGTAAAACGTGATTAAGTTATCACGTGTCCAGTAGTGAGTAATGTGTAATAGTGAAGCATTGCCGGGTTCACTAGCATTAAATAAAAAGCAACAACAACAAAATGTTCCTTAATGGAGCCGCCTTGCCCACCCGCGCCCCCTGCCAATTTATTCTGCCGGAGGGCTTTCGCGCCCTGGGCAGCGCCGGCGCCGCGCGCGTGGGGCGTGTCCGCGCGCGGCAACGCAATTTGCGATCATCGATCAAGCGTTTTACGCGCGGGGGCGGCGGCGACCTGTCCATCAATTGCTGTCAGCGGCGCCATTGATTGCGCGAGAACCCAATTACGCCCCGCCCCGCCCCGCCCCGCGAGGGGTGGCGTTGCCCAAGGCGGGGCGGGCGGAGCAAGAGGCGGCGGCGATACGCGCAGCGGCGGAGGGGGCAGATGGGGAGGGGATAGGGAGGGGGTGAGGCATCTGCCGAGCGGGTGCCATGCGTGGGAAGCGAGGGGCAGGGTTGCGACGGAGGATCGGCGGGGAGTATCGATGTGTTGGTTAGTTATTAGTGATTTCGGGCGCGGCAACTACGGAGGTCAGTATTCCCGTAAATAGTGAATATTTCTTCCTCGGGGCGGGGGGGGGGGGTGATCTCCCACACTCGACGGCGAGATCCGGTGCCGAACTACCGTGGGCAAGCGGGGTTTCCCCTAACCAGGTATCTCCACCAGTGGGGCCCCGCCGCAGCCGGGACAAGCTCCCGAACGGTCTCCCGGTTTGTGTAATAGAGTAGCGCATTTTCAGTGTAAGTGTGAGGTGTAAGGGGTAGGCTAGGACCAGAAATGGGACAGAAAGATCGCGCACGGTCCATTGCCCGTTTGTTAGGATACTGCTCCGGCATTCGTCTGGTGTTGATCGGTGAAACTACGGAAAACTACCGATCAGAGCAGCTGGCTGCTAGAATTCTCCTCTAGACAGCGAGTGAATTCGACCTAGCTGACAAGCCAGTGTCGAAAATCCTGCGACCGTGGGGAATGGAGCCCTACCACCCGCCGGTCAGAGGCAGTGCAGGGAAGGAGTTGATGCCCTGAGCCCTCCGCTGGTGGAGGGCCGAGAAGGGCGCTGGGAGGTGTCTGCTCCTCCGCAGCGAGCGAGCGCCGCCGAAGCGGGAGGTAGGGTTGGGGGCTCGAACTCGCCTCGTGCGCTTGGTGGCCGGTGAAGGGCTTCTTCCTCGAAGGGCCTTGGTGGTTGAGTGGCAAAACGGCGGAGCAAATGCACATCTGTGCCGAAAATCAAAGCTTCTTAGCTGAATTGGTTGTTAGAGCCGCGTGATGCGAGAAAGCCAACCATTTGCTTTCGCGGGCGACGCGGGTGGAAGGCGTGACGACTCGCCGCTTCCACTGGGGGCACGCGCCAACCCAGGGCCTCCTCTCGCTGTTAGAGCCTCTACAACAATACACTCGTATAGAATGTATATTGTATTTTGTATACAAATATGAAAGATACCAAACTTTTCAAAGACAGTTAGTACAAAAGACTTAAAATATTTCACATTAAAATAGTTAATCTGATTTCATTGAAGCCCTATATAACAACGAACGTTTCGACAATAGTTTTTATTTTCATCCTCAAGTGTTTGGACAAACATATAAATTTACAAAAATATGGATATTTATCCTTTGAACTACCATTCTCGCATTTCATATTTAATGTTATTCGAAATACTTTTACAGAGACGGTGAGCATCTAGAGAGTCGATGTGTTTGCTTCTGAATTCGGAGCTCCACGAATGAAACTTCGAGAAAAACACAATAAAAAACCAAGGCTTAATAACACTATTCTGCAAATGTTAACTTTTTGACTGGACTTTTTATTTTAATTGGTGAACAACGGGACCATGTTGAATATAAATATGAAATCCGTTTTTGTATCACGTGTCAGTTTTATACATTATAATAAATAAGAAGAGTATATCTTTACTTTTGACATTTCTTTTATAAAATACAATAAATTAACAATTTTTTAATAGAAACAATGTTTGAGTATTGTGATTTTGTAATCTCATTTATTTGAACATTAACATCATTTTTTAATTATTTTAAAAAACAATTTTTAAATTTCCTTGTGTGAACAGTTGTTTTCATCACATTCCACATTCCCTGATAGAGTTGTTCCATCTTCTTGATGCCTTGGTGAAATCTTCAAGTGAGTGTGGTAAATGTACCTTAACACTCAAATTACACCCTATCTGTACAAACTTTTCAAGCATTTTGTTTACAAAATTTTTATAATTGGAATCCTTGTGATTTCTTAGGAAGTTTTAATGACTTTCTTGAAATTCGTCCATGCTCAGAGAGTATAAGAGAGATGGGTGGAGGATTTTTAATGATTCAAGCAAGTTTTAAAGGTGTGCTAGCATCTGTGCCAATCGCACATTAGGTCCATCGTAAGGAGACATATGACAATCCTAAATTGCTACTCGAAATGGTAAAATGTGAGAAATATAAGTGAATTGTTTAAAGGTTTGCGGTGATATAATAGTTTTGTGCATGTTGTTAGAACAACAACAGGGTTACACCAAGTTCCCATGACACATGGGATAGATTGAAATAATCATTGGACAACACAAGAATCACCTAGTAGAAACACATTGATTCCAGGTTTCAAGAACATTATAAAAACATCTTAGTTGATCCTGACAAAATTCTGTTACCTCCCTGACACATTAATTTGGGATTAATGAAGCAATTTTCTAAGGCATAAGAATGGAAAATGCTTTATGTACCTAACCAACAAATATCCCACCCTCTTAGAAGGAAAAGTCAAAGAAGTATTTTTGTTGGGGCACTGATCAAAGAACTTGCTAAAGATGAACATTTTGAAGCATGGATGACGCCTCCGGAAGCTCGGATTGGCTTCAAAGAAGTTCAAGTTCTTCGGAAGTGATGAAGATCCAAACTATGAGTATTGTGTAAATAATATGCTGAAAAAATATGAAGCCCTAGAATGTATCTCGAGTCGGCAAGTACATTTACTCCACCCTCACTTAGACTGCTTTCCAGGAACCCTGGGAGCAGTGAGCGACGAACATGGTGTGAGGTCCCACCAAAATATTAAAGACATTGAAAGGCGCTACCAAAGGCGATGGAATACATCAGTGATGGCTGACTATTGTTGGTTACTGCAACGAGACTATCCTACTAGAGTGCACAAGAGAACAAGTGGGACAAGATTTTTGTCTAAGCGATAACGGCTTCATTGACTGCTCATGTGCCTGAAAACAAACAGGGTAACAGTATAGAAACAGTAAAGTGTAACTCTAAATTAATGGCCGTAAAGTAATGCATTTAGTTTTCATTTTCTTAACTCTGATATAAAGAAATAATATTATGTAAACTTTATTTCTGTTCTCAGTATTGTATTGATCAAACAATGTTTTCAGATTTTCTAGACAAAGATATTTGTTAATGATGATGTTTTGAAATGCAATTTAACACTGTCTTTTGCTTAAATAATTTGCACTTTATTACTACATGTTTCTACATTGAACTGCACTTCACTACTCCTCCATCTGCACTCGGAACCACAAAGACACTCGCCACAGAGGGCGCTGTTGGATCAGTTTTTACAGTTTTACCAACATAAAAGCAAAAAAAATGCTCTTTGATTACTAACATATCATAAAGATGTTTACGGATTTTTCATAAATGTAATTTATTTTATAAACCGGATGTGATACGGGAAAATGGAAGTCAATTCTGTAATTCTTGCACTTTAAATATATATAAAAACAGTTATTGTCTCTCAAAAAATTGACAAGAAGTATTTTTGTAGGCTTGTGTCATCCGAACAAAGCGCAGTTTGCGGGTATGATTCTATTCTTACAGTCTTCTATGGAGTGCTCTTCACCGCATTTCACGCATGTAGGGGTCTCTGCTGTATGCCCTTGACATCTGTAGCACTGAACGGCTGTTTTCGTTTTGTAAGAAGGTTCAAATTTTATGATGTCACTTGCAAGTTTCTCTATTTTGTAAATATCTTTATTTGAGCTTGGTTCTAGGTCTACAATGAAAAGCGAGAGTGGGCGTTTTGTTAGTCTGTGCCTCACATTCTAGAAGTTACGAACTGTATGTCCTAAGCTTTTTAGTTCTGTTACTTCTTCTTTATCAACTGTAGGATGCAAATATGTAGTACAACTGTAAATGCTCTGTCTTATTTAAGTTGGTAAAAATGATATGCTGAGAATGTTTCGTCAAGTAACTTTATTACTAAACGACACGCTTCTACTGTTCTTGGCATTACTTTGATTTCATTATTGTACATTTTGTAAAGAAAATCTTGTTTCACATTTTGCTTGAGCATGTTAATCAGTTTGGGTACATTTGTAATGCCGGGTATAAATATAGGTGGGGTAGAAAGATGTCATTCTTCTCATGCTGTTTTGTTTTGAGTTTAATTCATTAGAGGGGCGATTGTATGATGCAGAGGAATCCCCCTTTCAATTACTATAGGTTGGTACCATCTCGTTGTCCACTTCGTTTACGCACATTTTTTTCCTTCCTTCGGCACTGGCACCGCCGCTGTTATCAGTCGTTGAATTTCCTCTGACACTACTTTGCATTTCTCGACGCCACGATTGTCTCTGCGTCTGTGGAGGGTGCCATGGAAGCTGCCACTGTGGCGTACCTACATCTCCATTGTTCACAAGTGGTAATTGTTCTCCACTGTCTTTCTGCATTGGTTGTGACTGCATTTGTAGAGGTGCTGCCGCAGAAGTTGCTGTTCTGGCGTAAGCTGCGGTGTATGCATTGTATCGCAAGTCGTTTCGTTGTAATACAATGTAACTATTCGGATTCTCTAACCGAGGCCAGAGTTGTATGCGTTTACATGAACACTTCGCTGATTATGTAAACTTATATCCACACAAAACGTCATTGAAACTATACTCGATAACCTCGTTATCGTGGCGCACTTATCGCAAGGAGGGACGCGATGCGGAGGTCTTGCCCCTCGGGAGCTGAGTTCGAACCGCAAATAAAACATTATCGTTATATTACCTTTTTGATATTGTTGTCATCAAGAGGAAGACAATGGGGGATATGAAATAATCCCCCAACTAACAGTTTCCTATAAACATTCACCTTTTCCGTCATCCGCATCTCACGTTTTATAGAGTTTCTTTAGAACTTCAGTTCGTCACCACCGTTTCGTCCTCTACGGCTCACTCCCTGTGCCACACGAGTCCAGCTCCCGAAAGCCAGGACCTTTCCATCAAGACACTGATTCTGCGCGACCGTGTGATAACTGGCAGGGAATTCTGTCTAGCTGCACGGTGAAAACTTTCTTCTCACCCTCTGTGAGGCCCCGGGTCGCGTTGCAGGGAGGGGAGCACCTTGCTCGCGTGACCTTCGTCCTTGGCTCAGTAGAAAGTCTCTCCCCCCACTCCGCCGCCCGTGCTCTTCCAATTCCACCAGCCCAATGAGCTGGCTTTCTCGCGCGGACCATGAGATCGTCGCCATTTTCTCTTTGAATCCATGGTGGCGCTGTCGTCCCCCTACGACGGATATGGCGCGGGCATTCAAATTGTCTGGCTCTGCGTTTCGAGACGGCGCGACGTGATAAGTCTCAATTCACAGCATCTGAAATTATGAAAAAGTTTTAATATACGTTACGTATTAAAATTATTCAGAATTAGGAAAGTGAAAAGTACGTAATACAAGAACCTCAACCCACCTTTTATGCTGACAGTCGCACGGGCATTCAAATCATTATAATTTTGTTCAAAGTTGTGTAAGCTGTATCAAGCATTCCATGTAGATGTCCTAGAAACATTACAACTTATAATTCTTAATATTACATTGTTTAGGCGGACCCTTTCCCTCTTCAGCGTGCAAACATCGTCTCTGCCCGTCTCAAAACACAGACGCAGGCATCGGCCGATGGCCACTAGAAAGCAGGAAATAGAAAAAGAAAACAACGTGGCAGTGAGATAATATCTCCAATTTTACCTTGAGCTACCTAAATTTATTGTTCCTACATCATAATTACTTTCTTGTTTTCACTTATATTTTCATCCGGGGGTTTATGACACGCCGTAGAATATTGATATTCTATTTAGACTATAAACGCATAACTTCCAAATACTAATGAAAAAGAAAAAGTACAAATTATTAAATGTAAAATGAAACTTCTGTGCTATTGCGAATGTAGTTACACAGAGTAATAATAGATGGTGATTTATCATATGATATGCGTTGATGAATGAGCCCTCAGAGGCCCCTTGGTTAGCGCGCTCACTTTCCACGGCGCGGTTCCGGGTTCGATTAAGTTGATTGTGCTATTTCCTGACTATGTCGAGGTACCTGTTGCTACGTGACGATGAGAAAGCTCACTTCTCAGGTTGAGATGACCAGAATACAGCGTAGGGATGGCTATGTCCTAACCAGGCGTACCTCTTAACCCTTGGCCGCTAGGCCGTGACGTTGTGGTAGGATTGAGCTCGTAAAGAGATCTTGTGCAAACGTACATACAAACTGAAACCTGTAACTGGATCTTACATAGGGTGTTAAAAGCAAAGATCCACTGGTTACTCAGGGTTACACAAACATTTTACTAGTGGGAACGGGACTCTTAGTACACTACGATTCCCAGAGATGGAGAACACTCTTAACAACAAATCAGTATAATATCAAAAAGAAAACAATATTACATAATCATACACACTCTTAAATGTAGTTCAGTTTGACTATAAGCACAAAAATAAACAAAATCATTTCCCAGACACTGTTTAATTTAATTATGAGATGAGAACTTTCAAATATAAAACACGTGTACAATTTGGTTCACAAAGAGCGTAAATATTGTTACACTAGTTTTCAATGAATAGCCTTCTTTAGTTAGCAATTCCCATATCCAAAATAAAGTGCAATAACGTTTACCAGGTGTATTGGCAGACAAAACTATTTCTCATTAGTCATGGTCATATAAACTACCCCTACCGCGCAGTGATACAATGACCGTAAGATAATATAATGTTCAGGCTTTCTTTCCTAGTAACTATGATCTTTTAAATAATTATTCGTGAATTAATAGTTGCACCAGCTCTCTCTCTTTTTAAGCCTACGACAAATAAATCAACTGATCTTACTCATTAACAATTCTCTTAATTGTTCGTCGCGCAAAGAAGCTGAGAAACTATTTTCAACTCTAATCTACTTCACCAGGTTCGATTGCAATTGAGCTTTTCAAAAATATGCTTTTTCAGAAGAGGTATAAATGCGTCCGTACATGTGTAACGAATTAATTTTTATTGTGATCCACGTTTACATGAAATATACCGATAAAGCTACATTTATCGGCATCAATAAAGGTATTTAACGTTTAATGTTACGCAAAAATTCTAGTGTTCAATTTCGCAATACGAAACAAAATTTGAATATAATAAAATTGAATTTGAGTAAAATGTATTATTAAAAGGGCAGAGGAAATTTTAGCGATACTCTCCTACTCTGGTTTAGAATCAGAACCAATTTATGAACATTTCACAGTGTTTGTTCTCAATGTTTATCACCAACAGATTTTCCGCTGCTGCAACAGAAGGGTGATCATATTAATCTCTATTCGATAACTAATACATTTTGGCATTTCTTATAACAATTTTCTAGATATTTTAGCATTTTGTTATAATTTCTCTGCATTTGTTTTTTATTTCACTAGGATCGTATGAAGTTGTTTCCTTTTTGTTTTGTAGACGTATTTCTTCGTATTTTTGTTTTCATTTTGTCTATAGTTGCTCTGATATTGGACGCAGATGCAGTACGTATTATATAAGTGGATATCTGTACCTTGAACATTCGTAGATACTTCTCAATGGACTTAGTAATTTGTGTGTCAATTATTTCCTTAATTCAGCTGACTTATCGCATATCACAAAATATTTCTAATATCTAATCAATATGATTTATCAGGTGTCAGGTGTTATTTTCTACACTAATTCCAATTATATTTTAATGTTTTTAATAATTTCCTTTTGTAGAAATGCTGATGAGGTGATTATGATTCAAGGTTGAAAAAATGGAAGGCATTTACTATTAAGAGAGCCGGCTTGGCCGTGATCATCAGGTCTAGGAATGTATAAAATAAATATAAAATATTAAAATATGTTTAACAAGGAAATAATACAATTAATTCAACTAATGAAACTAACATAAGTACATTTACAAAAATGTTATCCAATAAACTAGTGGAGCTACAAAAGTACATTCTTTCTCGCATTATTTCTAACTGCTCCGTTATATACATGCCACTAAATAAACCTGCAAAAGTGTTTTCAACTAGCCAATTTCTTTTCGGTTCCCGAGACCTGAACCCAGATCCTAATAGTTAAGTCGACGCCCCGCAGAAGCCCCGCGTGTGCAGCACTCGGGGAGATGCACAAGATATTCGCCCTATTTCACCCAACATAACCATAAAATTACTCAAATTTTCGGAACATTTTACAAAATCTACCTTTAAAAAATAGAAGTCATCAAGGTAGAGGAACTCTATCTACATAATTGTAGTTGTACGAAGACGAATTTTCGACATCTCAGTTTGTAATGAAAATCAGACCTGTACCGTTCTCTTAAGCATCTTTCACTTTCACTATTCAATAAATACACGAAAATCGACTGTACGGTTTAGCCACTAGCGTTGTTTACAGTCTGACAGACAGACGTTCAATTTTCAATGCCATCATTCAACTTTTCGGTATCAATCATGGATTCTGGTTAAATATCGTGTTAGAGAATGTTTTGTAAATTTAGAAACTTTATTTATTATTTTCTCTTTTTCGTTACCAGAGCCCTGTAATAAGAGTTTTCCGCTGAAATTCGCCGTTTTTCGCGGAGCACTACATAACTTTCTATCTACTGCGTAAGCGGCAGCGAGAAAGTAAAAAAAACCTTCGAAACTCAAAATATCAGTTTCATACTCTCAAATCCTTGAGTTCGTTCAGATCGATCAACATATATCAATTTTGGGGAAAACTTTGGACGATGTGGGCGAGAGTCTGGAGGAGGGGAAGCAGGAGCCATACAAGCAAAAATGGCCCTGCAAACTGTGGGTAAAATGGGAGTAACGGTTCTTGAACACGTATCACACGCTCGGGACAAATAAATCAAAATGCCATTACGCAATGAATTTGTTTTTAAATGATTTTAATTTTTTTTTTTTTTTGAAACTTGAGACGGCCGCATCATGTTATGTGGAAGGCGGCTAGGGGGCCACGCATGCAGAGCCCAGGGGCGGAATGCGCGAAGGCGGGTTTCCTTCGAAATTAGAAAATAAGCGGCGCTCACTTGTTGCGGGGCCGCCGCGCTCTCTTTATGAGCAGCAATATCCCGGTTTTTGTTTCCTCGCCGCCCTTCCCCATCGCTAATAACGTTTTCGCCCTGTTTGAAACAGTTGTTATGAAGGTCTCGCGGCGCGGCGCGGCCGGAGCCCGTCTTTTGTCGGCCGAAGGGCCGCGTGGCATGCCTTTGCCCCGCGCTGCAATTTCGCCTGTTCCTTTGTGCATCGCTCTTCGTCTGCCGATGAGATGAGGTGCACGACGAAGGATAATGTGGGAACAGTTATGAGTAAATAACATTTCTTCTTCATCTAGGGCCGGAATTGTGCTTTGGAATATAACTAATGAATTGGTTTGTGGAAATGAAAGAAGAATTGTTTGGTGAGGCTTGTTTAAAATCCGTTTTCTCGTACTTCGTGGTTCATAAAAAGTTGTGTTGCTCCCTTATAACAAAAACGTTTGCTTTTTTTACATTTTAAGTTTCAAACATAGAGGTGTTTGGTACATGTGAAGTATTTCTTTATGCAATTGATAATTGTGGGAGGAGAGTTCCATTCTGCATAAGAAAGCAGACTGGCTAATTCCTCGATACTGTTTAAGTATGTTTTGTAAAATGATCCAATAAGAGCTTCAGTTTAATCTCCTTTCATTTTCAGTCCGTTTAAAGAACATTGCGAACATTCAAATGACTGTTTTATGATGTTGCTTTTGCAGCAAATGATAAGCAGCAATTAGTCAGTTGTAGCGATTTTGCCTGGAGCTGAGTCAAAAAGCCTACGAAGGCATCTGCAGCGAACAAAAGCCAGCGCCTCCGCTTAATCATCCCGAACGCTTCTTTCGTTGGGATCACGTGACCAGCGCTCGCGGAGAGCTCTCTGGCGGGAAGAAGTGCGAACGCTTTCAGAAAGATGTCAAAGGGCCCTCAAGAGATAAAATATTTCATATCAAAGGGAAACAATCTTCCTGCAAACTCCTTTAGCGCCGCAAACAAGTTGCGCCGAACAGAAGTTGCCTCTGCGCGAAGGAACAAAGGGATTCGCAGGCGGCGCCACTGGGGGCGGGGGGAGGGGGGTTGGGGGGGCGGAGGAGGGGCCGGGCGGAGGGAGGGGGGTTGAGGGGCGGAGGAGGGGCCGGGCAGGGGTGGGGGAGGAGAAGTTGAACAGGAGTAGGGAAGGGGAGAAGCAAAATCTCTAGCCTCTCTGGGCGGAGTCCCTGGCAGACTCGGATTGATTGATTATTTGGTGTGTTAGTTTCTAGAGTGATAACATCTGTGGTCATTAATCCCTTAAGTACAGTACATGTGGTGTCAAGGAAGCTGTGTTGTTTGTGTGTGTGTGTTCTGCTGGAACGTAAAGCCTGGCGCCGACCTACAGGTTGGATTTAGTGTGAATGCTCTTGATACGCAAATTCCGTGCGTCCAGCGGTCCTGGATGACTGAATGAGACTGGGCGCGTTTGTGAGACACAGCACTGTGTGATGGAATTCTTGAATGCAGACGGTGATATACTGTTTTTGAAAAATATTTTAAACTTGAGATTGCCGCATCATTTCTTGTGGAAAGGAGCGAGGGAAATGTGTACGGTGATGCAAGAGTGGGTGTCAGTACTGTTACATTAATCGTGTGGCATTCTCTTCCTCACTTCACCTGCAGTCACCTAGCGGTCACCACGTATGACGTCATTGACTTGTTGCATGATGCGTGGAGCGACTGCAGTCACTGACTGCCGCCTTTTGTCAGCCAACGGCGTCTGCCCTTCAGCTTCGTTATAGCGACGAACCCATCGTCTAACAGTGCAGATACCCTATGTTGCAGCATTGAACACATTTTCTGTTTTTCATGAATGCGAATAAGTATTTCACCGTTGGCATTCAAGAATTCACTCACACAAGGCGGTCTCTCACGAACATCGATATTGGCCATTTTTCAGACTGCTACACTGCCACATGACGCAGAAAATTACTTCTACAATGGATTGTACAAGAATTGAGAAATAGTGCCAAATTCAAATTTTTCACTTAACAAATTTTATTTACGTAGAAAATAATAGGACGCATGACTTTTTGACTGAACCTCATATAATGGAGATGGATACTGCAGTGGGTTTGTGAAGGTCTAAAGAATACTGTAAAATTCCAATCTTTTACTTAAATCTTTTATTTAGGTAGAAAAATAGGAGGAATTACTTTCTGCCTGACCTGCGTACTTCGTAACTTAATCGCTTTTCCTTCATAATTCCTTTCGTGAGCAACAAGAGAGCAGCTTCGAAATACAGCGCGTGCACCGGAGGATTGAAATGGGTGGCACATCAAAGACAACGACGTATTTTCATGATCTAAGAATAATTTCCATGCACGCAAAATATACGTAAATTTTAATACTCAAACATTATGCAGCAAGTAATCACTTTTGCATAATTTTCATAATTAAAAAAAGTATTTAATATTCTAGACAGAAGTCTAAATATGCATTATTAACTGAAAAAAATCAAACTGCATTGTACATGATTTTTTTCACAAATCTACCAAACCGTGCAAACATGGACGAAAAAAGTATGATTTTTTAAAAGAAGTTTGCCGTGTAAGGTATGAAGATCGTTCTCTATTTCTAAAATCATGTTCCTAGAACGCATGAAAACCTTTGTAGTGTAGGCGAGCATCAAAAGGGATATTGACGAGTTCGGGGCCTCTTGACACAAAAGAAACACAAGACCAATCCCTTCTTACATAATATAATTTTAAAAAGAACATATTACAAATTACTTTGCTGGTAATTAGGTTCATCTATACCTGTGATCCTTTTTTGAAATTATAAATAAAGCGATGGCCAACACAGTGACATAACATAACACAGCAATGAAGTTTCATATGTATCTTATAACGGAAGTAAGGAAGTTGCCCTTATTACCCATTACATGTACAGTATTCAAGTCCACTTTTACTTGTGATACTTTGAAACTATAAATAAAGGCAAAGAACATCATAACATCATACAATAATTAAATACCAAAAGAATCTTAATTTTACAAGCCAAAATGTGTTGTTTGTGAAGTGATAAGAGTAGTTATCTGCATTCCACACACAAAAGATTTACTAGTAACTGATTTCAGTAAGTTCTTCAGAATAACACTTCTGAATGTATGTAAAATTTATGCAAATAAAAAATACTTTTATTACAGAAAGTTGAAAAGTAGATAACATCTATTCAAACCTAATTCACCTTCCAACTTCACCTTGAATCGGCGACTCACGCTTCGACGCGAAGGCCGCACGACGCAGTACCGACTTTACAAGTGTACTCGTCTCAGGGAGTCAACAATCATTAACGCGGGTGCAAATACATAACTTTGAAGTGTTTCCTTCGCATTATGGTACACAGAGAGGAGCTATATGAAAGTTGAAAATCTTGGCCCCAGAGCCGGGTCTGAGACAAACCATTGTAGATGGGTAGATTCACGAGGTGCCACGGAAATGCGAGAGCTTCTGACCTGTTAAACGGAGCGCGAGGCCGCTGCGCTGGGCAGCAAGGCGGGGCGGGGAGGGGCGGGGCGGGGCGGGGCGGGGCGGGGCGGGGCGGGGCAGGGCGGGGCGGGGCGGGGCGGGGCGGGCTGAGGCCAACGCGAAGGGCGGGGCTGGGAGGGGAGAGGCGGAAAGGGGAAGCGGCGGGGCTCTGGAGGTCGAGGCGGGGTGGGGCGGGGCGGGGTGGGGTGGGGAGGGGCGGGAAGGAGCGGGGCGAGGAGAGGCGAGAGGTCGGGGCGGGGCGAGCAAAGGGTTCTGAACCTGCGGACGACGGCTGCCGCCCCCTCCCCCCCGGACGCGTTCATGAGCGCGCCGCACCGCCCGCTGCAAGCGACACCGCGCTGTACTCGCACACAAAAATCGATGGGCGGAATCTATTGAATTAAACAAACCAGAAATAATGGGATACTATATCTATTTACTGGGGAATAAAAGCTGGACAATTGAAAATCTTAAAATAGATTTATTCCGCCACTTATTCGAAAGCATGATCACCGAAGCGTCGATCGCGAGGGGCTACGTACTCGCGTTACAATTTTCGGTAGATGGCGGTCGTGCACAAGGTTGTCCAAGGTTGGGTAATAAGTCTAATGAAAAATATCTTCTCACATTTATAATTTGGTACTAAGTATATTTCAATTTTTTGTAATGAGAAATTCCATTTCAATTGGCTTTTCTTGTATCCGTTTTATTAAAATCAATTTCATATACAGTCCCACTAACTATGGGCCACCCTCATAACTTCTCGGTCACCCTCATAATTCATAAACGGTTCCCGATATCGACTTACAGTTTTCGCTCAACAATGAGGAATCATGGGGCAAATGATATCATGTAGAGATTTTACAGATATTTGAAATATTTTTAGTTTTCAACAAATATAATCATCTTTTATTTTTTTATATAGAAACATAATTTTCTAACTAGCAATAGATAGGTTATAAAAAGAGGAATGCAATGATGTAACATATGTTAATATTTTGAGTGTGTTTTGTGCATAAAATTATACTTTCTGACCTGAGATTTTAAATTAAAGGCCCATTTTTTTCTGTAGCTGCCGTCGCAACTGTCGCTTTTGGCGAACGTGACCTTCGCAGCCTCTCCCGTAAAAGTGCCGGCGCCACAAAGGCAACCTTCCCCAAAGGAGAAGGTTGATAGGGTTGCTACAGGAAATCTTGTAGTTGTAATTTAAAATCATATGAAGGAAAGTATAATTTTATACTCAAAATACTAGCAAAACCTTTAGAAGGTAGGCGACCACTTTTCTGGAGTTACGCAAGCTAGTGAACATAGCCAGTGAGAAAAATGACTCAGTGCGTTATAACTTTGAAAGAGACTAGAAATCTAGGGAATTTCAATTACGTATTTTAGTAATTGTATTATTGCTTTTTTCGTGACGGCAAACAACTAGACCGACACAGAACGCACCTTTTGGAAATTCTGTATGATGTCAATTATAATGAAACATATGGCAGAGAGAAATACAATTTTCAGGCAAGTCTTATTGATTGTAATTGTATCTAATCATTTTAAAAAACGGGACTAATCATTTTGGGCTCCGTTAAATTTTCGATGTTACTAATGAATGTAATATTCTTCCTTTTACTACGCATCTCGTTTGCCACAATAACTTGTTAGATTTAAATAATACAGAGTCAATCCTAATAAATTCTTCTTCGACCTCTATTACTTCATACAATAAAAGCTGTTGAAAATGAGGGTTCAGTTCATGACATACGATGCATAAAACAGCCGTTAAGTTGTATTAAATATTACTCATTTCGCGCAGTTGGTACAAAACCAATATCGCATCAACCGCTATACCCATTAGTTCCGTTATGTTTTAATGCCTGGAGGGGCGGTGTTCCTCGCACGGTGGATGGTGATGATGTGCGTGCCAGCATGCGAGGGAATCTTCTCTCAGGTAACTTTGCCAGCGCAGCCCCCCCACTCGCTGCCTGCACAACTCCGAGCGCCCCACACGCGCGTTTGTGAGTAAGGGGAGAGTATTCCACAAGGAAGAGAAAAGAAAGACGTCCAGTCCAGGGAACGGTCATTAGGGAACTGCAACGGCATTCAGCTGATTGCGACGGAAGAAATCACGGAAAAGCATGCAGAACAGATAAGGAAAGCGAATAATAATTATGAGTTCGAGAGAAGGAGTAAGTGAATGAACTAGGGGAGTAGAATTAACTAGTGGAAATGAGGATAATGTACGGGTAAGAGAAAGAATGGAAATGGCAAGAAGAGCCAGAGAAGGGAGCAGGAACTCTGTTGAACTCCTTGGCTTCTTCGCTGGTTTGTTTCTCTTCATGCATCTGGCGTCGCCCTCCAAGCCCTGCGCGCCCAGTGACTCTCTCCCACGCCCCCGGACGTCCCTAGCACCCGCCCCCAGCCTCATCCCTTCCTTTTCTCGCGCCAACTCCATCGCCTCCGCCCACGCCCTCGCCCTCGCAATGCCCTTGGCCGCCCACAGTCCCTCCCTCGTTACTACCACGCGTCAGCCCCAGCATCGCCTCACGCTTCCCCCTAGTCAGCGTTACCGTTCCCGCCCCGCCCCGCCCTGCCCCGCCCCGCCCCGCCGCGGTCGCCCCGACCATTATTCCCACACCGCCCTCTCCCCCGATCCCGCCCTCGCCACCCCCTCGCCACCGCCCTCGCCACCGTCCTCGCCACCGCCCGCGCACCCGCCCTCGCCCTCGCCACCGCACTCGCCCCCGCCCTCGCTCCCCTCGCACACGCCCTCGCCGCAACCACCGCCCACGGTCGCTCCCAGCGCCCGTCGCGATAATTTCGTTGATACCGATATGAAGTGCGACGGCGTAATTGAGTTTGGGGACAAAATTCCCGGGGGACGGCGCGTATCCTGATTCCGTCTTTGACCTTTGGCTTAATAGGAAATTGAATTGGGATGTATCATGAGTGCGCCCACTCACGTGCACATGTTTCCTTCTGATTAACGTTGTTATGCTTCTTCCACTAAATTAGAGCAAATGAACTGCTCTGAACATATTTGGACCATAAATTATAGTATGATGCATCAGTAATTGAATTTATATTACTTTTATTCAGGCACATACATTTGGCATAATTGCTGTGTTCCTGAATACTTCGTCTAGTAATGTACGTACAAAGTAAAAAGAAAATATTTTTCTACGCCGCAAAAAGTTCACCTTTCGAAATGAGGCAGGTCCGATTTTCGTTGAATTTTCGAAAAATGCAAAATTAAAAAAAAGCTGCGTCGTTCTGCAGCTACAATTTTGAATATAGAGATTTTTGTCTTTATGAGATCTGTTATTCGAAATGTAGATCTTCAAAAAATTTCATGTAGTAATTTGACATGGTATATTTTTTGACGTAATATATGTTTCTCCAGTTCATCTTTCAGTTTATAGCATCAGGAAAATTTTTATTTGACCTGAATCATTTGGTAGACTGGGGATGATCTTGGTGTCACGACAACATGAATGTGAGTGAAACACGACCCGGAGTTTTTTTGTAGATATTTCTTTACATTTACTATACAATACTTACCCTCCTCTGGCAGCCTTCACCGCTTGCGGCACTCTGCAGCGCTGCAAATGCCTGAGACAAGCCAGACACAGAGCTCCCCAGCGCGCCAAGTGCTGGCGCCGGCCCTGGCCTTTCGTCCCGAGGCGAAGGCCACTCCTCGCAAGTCGCGGCTTGCGAGCACAAGGGCGTCCGCGCAAATGCCTCTGGCAGCCTTCACCGCTCCACTCCGCAGCGCTGCGAATGCCTGAGGCAAGCCAGACACAAGCTCCCCAGCGCGCCAAGTGCTGGCGCCGGCCCTGCCCTTTCGTCCCCTGCCGAAGGCCACTCCTCGCAAGTCGCGGCTTGCGAGCACCAGGGCGTCCGCGCAAATGCCTCTGGCAGCCTTCACCGCTCCACTCCGCAGCGCTGCAAATACCTGAGGCAAGCCAGACACAAGCTCCCCAGCGCGCCAAGTGCTGGCGCCGGCCCTGCCCTTTCGTCCCCTGGCGAAGGCCACTCCTCGCAAGTCGCGGCTTGCGAGCACCAGGGCGTCCGCGCAAATGCCTCTGGCAGCCTTCACCGCTCCACTCCGCAGCGCTGCAAATTCCTGAGGCTAGCCAGACACAGAGCTCCCCAGCGCGCCAAGTGCTGGCGCCGGCCCTGGCCTTTCGTCCCGAGGCGAAGGCCACTCCTCGCAAGTCGCGGCTTGCGAGCACCAGGGCGTCCGCGCAAATGCCTCTGGCAGCCTTCACCGCTCCACTCCGCAGCGCTGCGAATGCCTGAGGCAAGCCAGACACAAGCTCCCCAGCGCGCCAAGTGCTGGCGCCGGCCCTGCCCTTTCGTCCCCTGGCGAAGGCCACTCCTCGCAAGTCGCGGCTTGCGAGCACCAGGGCGTCCGCGCAAATGCCTCTGGCAGCCTTCACCGCTCCACTCCGCAGCGCTGCAAATACCTGAGGCAAGCCAGACACAAGCTCCCCAGCGCGCCAAGTGCTGGCGCCGGCCCTGCCCTTTCGTCCCCTGCCGAAGGCCACTCCTCGCAAGTCGCGGCTTGCGAGCACCAGGGCGTCCGCGCAAATGCCTCTGGCAGCCTTCACCGCTCCACTCCGCAGCGCTGCAAATACCTGAGGCAAGCCAGACACAAGCTCCCCAGCGCGCCAAGTGCTGGCGCCGGCCCTGCCCTTTCGTCCCCTGGCGAAGGCCACTCCTCGCAAGTCGCGGCTTGCGAGCACCAGGGCGTCCGCGCAAATGCCTCTGGCAGCCTTCACCGCTCCACTCCGCAGCGCTGCAAATTCCTGAGGCTAGCCAGACACAGAGCTCCCCAGCGCGCCAAGTGCTGGCGCCGGCCCTGGCCTTTCGTCCCGAGGCGAAGGCCACTCCTCGCAAGTCGCGGCTTGCGAGCACCAGGGCGTCCGCGCAAATGCCTCTGGCAGCCTTCACCGCTCCACTCCGCAGCGCTGCAAATTCCTGAGGCTAGCCAGACACAGAGCTCCCCAGCGCGCCAAGTGCTGGCGCCGGCCCTGGCCTTTCGTCCCGAGGCGAAGGCCACTCCTCGCAAGTCGCGGCTTGCGAGCACCAGGGCGTCCGCGCAAATGCCTCTGGCAGCCTTCACCGCTCCACTCCGCAGCGCTGCAAATACCTGAGGCAAGCCAGACACAAGCTCCCCAGCGCGCCAAGTGCTGGCGCCGGCCCTGCCCTTTCGTCCCCTGGCGAAGGCCACTCCTCGCAAGTCGCGGCTTGCGAGCACCAGGGCGTCCGCGCAAATGCCTCTGGCAGCCTTCACCGCTCCACTCCGCAGCGCTGCAAATTCCTGAGGCTAGCCAGACACAGAGCTCCCCAGCGCGCCAAGTGCTGGCGCCGGCCCTGGCCTTTCGTCCGTGGTGAAGGCCACTCCTGGCTAGTCGCGGCTTGCGAGCACCAGGGCGTCCGCGCAAATGCCTCTGGCAGCCTTCACCGCTCCACTCCGCAGCGCTGCAAATTCCTGAGGCTAGCCAGACACAGAGCTCCCCAGCGCGCCAAGTGCTGGCGCCGGCCCTGGCCTTTCGTCCGTGGTGAAGGCCACTCCTGGCTAGTCGCGGCTTGCGAGCACCAGGGCGTCCGCGCCGCGGTTTGTCGGAAACTCTAGAGCCTCCGGCAGTTTTTCCGCTAGTCAATATCGCGGGAATCACGTGACAGACCCCTCGCGGAGCAAGTCTCCTTCCTTGATTTTGGGGCCCAGTGCGAAATAGGGCCCGCCGGCCTCCGTCATCCCCCCTGCGCTGACGTTGGAGTTGGTTGCTGCCCGCCTGGCCCCAGTGAACCAACCCCTCCCCCTCGACGGCCGATGCCTTGGGCCGTCTGACGGAGCAAATGCTACGGTGTTACATCGCTAAACCCAAGTTCCATACTTTGAATTCCTACTAGGGCAAACATTTTGGCGCACTTGCTTGTTCATGTCTTTTCTCCGTGTGATATCTGCGGTCCAAACCCCTCCTACCAAGCTGTCTCTCCATTTCCTTTTCGATGCATGCAAGTGTTGGTGGTTTCGTTGGCTAGTGATTCCGTGTACGTCAACTACTAAGGTCATTAATCCCGTAAGTGTAGGGGATGTTTCCCCTCGGGAGGTGGCGGTGATCTCCCCCACTGGATGGCGAGATCTGGCGCCGACTTACCGTCAGCTAGCGGGGTTTCTCTCACCCAGGTATCTCTCACCAGCGATGCACCGCCCCAGCCAAGAGAAGCTCTAACCTCCCTACCGCTCTCCTGGCATGTGTGATGTGTGAAAGTAAGGGATTAGGATAGGATAAGGAAGAGGAAGAAACTATCGCGTGCGATTTGTGGCCAGTTTGTTAGGGTACTGCTCTGGCATTCGCCTCGTCTTGGTCGGAAAAAACACGGAAAACTACCAATAAGTGCATTCGCGCTCTACAATTCCCCTCTAGAAAGCAGCTAGCTGAAACGATCTAGCTGAAAGCTAGTGTCAAAAATCTTCCCACTATCAGGTCTCGAAACTAGGACCTCCCGCCTCAGAGGCACTGCAGTGATATCACTTGATGCATTGAGCCGGCTCGTTAATGTGTATTTTCCTGTGTCCCTCCTTTATGTTCCATCTTCTAATGACTTCGGAATGTGCATTACACATATATTAAACATTAATATATTTTGATTTTCCTCCAGAGTCATTCACGAATGCAATTGGTGAACGGCTTAGCCACAAGATATTAACACTTATACCAGTAGAGATAGCGCGGGGCATCAAGTGACAACACTGCAGCGACTCTGACCGGTACTACTTCCGACGGGAGCACGATTTTAGAGACGAGACAGATAGTTAGGTCGAGTTCTGTCGCAGTATGGAGGGGCATTCTAGCTGTCGGCTGCTCTGATCCGTAGTTTTCTTCGTTTATCCGATCTACGCCAGGCGAATACCTTAACAAAGGAACCATGGACCACGATCGATCGCTTCCTCTTCCTTGCCCTATCCTCACCCCTCCCACAACCGTACACATAGATGCGCTACAATACCGCACAGGCCTGGAGACCGTTTGGGAGCTTAGAGCTTGGCCCAGATTGTTTGCCGCCTCGCTGGTGGGAGAGACTTGGTTGCGGAAAACTCCGCTAGGCGACGGTAGGTCGGCGCTTGGATGTCGCCATCCATCGAGACAAGATCACCGCCACCGCCTGGGCAATAACATGCGCTACACCTGCGAGAATAATGAGCTTAGCAGTCCATGCGCCCACAACCACTAGCAATAAATCAATCAATCATTAACACATACGTGTCATGTCTCGCCCACTTCTTGGCCGTCGTCCGTCGCCTCTCGCTCTCACTCACACATCACCCCTCATCTGCTGCCTTTACGTCCCTTGCGAACTCTCGTTTCCCGCCCCACCTCCCTCGCCTTTGATCCTGTCCTTTACTTGATTGATTGATTGATGTATAAGTGTATTTCAGCGCGTCAACTGCAAAGGTCAATAGTCACGTAAGTGTAGGGGATGTTTTTATTGCAGGAGTTGATGGCGATCTTCTCTTGCAAATGATGAGTAACAGTGTCGACCTACATGTCAGATTAGAAGGTTTTACTCTCCAGGTATCCCTCCAGCACAGATTCAGACGAAATAAGCCCTATGCTCCCGACGAATATGGTTGTGCAGTGCATGTAACAGAGCGTGTAAGGAAGGAGAGTGGAAGAGGAGGGAAAGATTGTGCGCGGTCCGTGGCCCGTTTGTTAGGAAACAGCCCGGCATTCGCCCGGTGTTGATGGCAGAATCCACGTAAAAAACTTCCGATCAGAGCAGTCATCAGCTATAATTTTCCTCCAGACCACGGCGGAATTCTAGCTAGGTATGAAACTATTGTCGCGTATCCTGCCACAGGAGCGGCGCCCGAGGACATCGCAGAGAGGCTCACTCAGCTGATGGCCCGAGCCCCCTTCCCTTCGCTCGCCGCCGTCGTTTGCCTCAAGGCCACGTCCACGCGGCCTTCGTTCCTCGGCGTCTCGCGCATCCCTTTGTCGCAAAGCCTCATACCTCCCCCTCCCCCCGCTCGCCCTTCTGCCGCCGCCTCCTCTCCTTGCGCGTCTGCAGCCGCTCAGCTTCGGGTCGGGGCCTCAGAAACCGGGACAAAGTACGAAAACGCTATCCAAATTTAGTGAAACGCTGTATGCTGATTACGATTCCAACAGAGTCCAATGGTGACGATTCCAAACAGAAACAAAATGGCGGGTGCAACGTGACGGTTTAAAAATTTAAAAAAAAACGTTTTAAAATGTTTCAATTTTCATAAATATTTGTAAAGAGGATTCATATGTTATATGATTCCGATTCCATTGATAACATTCCAAAAATCAAAATGATGGATCCAATCTGGTAGATTAAACATTGAAAATATGTAAAAATGTTGCATGAAATGCATGAAAATTGCGTTTGCGTTGCAAAAATGCATGAAATGCAGAACGGCAGCTAATAGCAGAATTTTTTGACATTTCAATAGACGAATAGTTGGGGAAGACGTTTTTACAGATTTCCTAGTGAAACTCGTAGGAACTTATTTTTTCCTTTAAAAACAAACAACTTCATTGTAATATTTGTTTTACACATTAAATTTAATTAAGTAATTTCAACATGTTTTGAAGTGTTTTTAATACATGTAAACATTGTACTCACAACCACGATCCATTTTGAATGCTGAAAATTGTTCAAAAGCGAAAACAGCTGATCGCTCAACGGCCACATTTCCAATGACACAAAACATCAGTGAGACGTCTCGGAGCTTTTCTATCCGCTGCATTAGGCACTCAGTCTCCCCAAGTGCCTACTTACAATTCCATAAATTAACCTCTTCTTTAAAAGTTCAGCCAGTTGTTCGCGGCGTTGCGCCAGTGCGCGCTGGCCGCGCAGGCGCAGGCGCCGTCCCCGCCGTCCCCGCCGTCCCCGCCGTCCCCACCGTCCCCGCCGTCCCCGCCGTCGGCGCCGGCGACGAGGGCGGCCGCGCGACCGCCGAATTGGCTCCTCCCCGCGGAGGGCGCGGCTTTTTGCGCCCGCCACAACTGCCCTCGCTGCATTTGCCCTCCGCAGTTGGTACGCCTGGGTACTTGCTTCTTGAGTGGTCTAAATTACAACGTCCTTCTATGCAACGGAATTATATTGTGCGCAAAATAAGAAGAAATGGTTGTAGAATGTAATTGAGACATGCAATTGTGGTTAAGAAATGATGCCAAATGAGGATTATAAAGTTGAGATGCGTTGTGAAAATAAATAACATCGCAATGAAGGTAATACTGACAGTACTTCTAAGTGGAAATATTGCATCATATTGGGTACACTACTGCGAATCAAATATTATAAAGTCATTATTGGGATAAACGTAAAAATTATTACAGTTTTCTATTGATATACATATTATTATTTTCGCTTTTATTTATTAATTTATTACTTTTTTCTATCAATATTATTCCTTGTTCTCTTTACTTCTCTATTTAAGTTTAAATTTGGCTAGCTTAGCTTTTAATATAAAGCGCAATAATACTTACTTTTTAGGGTCTGAATACATTGTATTCTTTTCCGGGATCCTGAAAACTTTAAAGCAGTAGTGCAGCAATAGTAGTAGGAGTAGCAGCAGCAATAGTAGCAACAGTGGTAGCATTAGTAGATAGAGCTGCAGTAGAAGAAGTAGTAGTAGCGGTAGTAGTACTAGTAGCAGTTGTAATAGTGATGATGATAATCTTCGGATTAGTTTATTTACACTAAAACCCTTTCTTGTTTTTTTGCTTTTAATTCTTCCATAAAATTACGACAAAAGTATTTCCAATATTTACTAAATAGTTAATAGTTTCAATGCGACTTAACCCTTAATAGCAAGCGCCGGAGATTTTGAATCACATTTTCTTTTATTTTTGTTCATTTCACTTTTTGAGATTTCATAACTTCAAGTTTCTGACCATTATTTACAAATTACAACTCTTTCTTTCTGACCATTATTTACAAATTATAAGGCCTTTACAGCTTTGTTCTCAACACTTTCTCTCTTGTTAGAAATTAATTTCTTAAGGATTGGTGGGGGCGAAGTTCACGCAAGTCTTCCTACTCATCGCTCTACGACAAAGAAAGTCCGTGGAGCTCGGCAGCAACCCTCCTTTACGCTAGCGAAACACGCAAGCACAATTCTTCTGAGACACAAAGAACGTAAATTGTATCCCTTCAATAAGTGCTCAAAAGTTATTTAAGTGTATGTTGAGTTTTGTGTGTCTGAAAAATTATTTTAGGTATTATTATTAACATTATTATTATCATTATTATTATTAACATTATTATTATTATTATTATTATTATTATTATTATTATTATTATTATTATTATTATGAATAGAATATGAGGTGATAGGGTGATGACGAGGGGTGATCATGACACTTTTGAACTATCCCAGCATTTGCCTATATGACCGAGGGAAACCACAAAACACACCGATCACGATGGCCGAAGCGGGGAACCCAGACCTCCCGTTGCGAAGCGAGCGCGCTGCGCCCTGAGCGACCTCGCTCGGTCCCCGCGCACAGGAGCCCGAGGCGCCAGCGGTCACGGGAGCGAGACCTCATCCCCCCCCCCGCCCGCCGCGCCCGCCCTCGCCGCGTTCGCTCCACTCGCCAACTTCTAATAAACGACGCTTTCTTCTGCAAGTTCCTGTAACGTTGAGACCTCCCGACTCCAAGTTTTCTCATTAAGTTTAATTACAGAAGGAACCACTAACAACCTGCGATAAAGATGTACCTACCCAAGGATAGCGCCATTATCTTTTCGATTGAACATACAATATTTGTGTGTTTTTGTACCAGTCAGGGGATATTGTCCGTCAGTTATCAAAATAATTTTCACATTACAGTTTTTGTAAACATTTACGAAGGTTTTGCTATTACTAAATTTGCGTACTATTATGTTCCCATTGACAGTAAAATTTCATTTCTCAGGCACACAAAAATGTTTTAGCACATTCCCAACAGAATAAATAATACTGCTTCCAGTAACCATAAAAGTAGGTATTGATAAACTTGATTCACTACACATAAAAAAATCTCCTTACATGATCAAAGCACGTCAAAGAGCATAAAATCTTACATCACCAATATGAAACCTCACATCATTTCATCTGAAACATCATTTTTAACTATTTCCAACTCAACATATTTTCAAAATTTGTGTAAGAATGCAAGATAAATAAGACGTTTAGTAATATTTGATAAAATACAATATCTAAAAAATTCATTAAAAACTGTCTATTCCATTTGAGAACCTCGCGTCCCCAGTTGGTCGACTGGAGAAAATAATTGAAGAAATATGAAAATATGAGGCATTACTATTTACAAACGGCTCATTTTTTGTCAAATAAGGCAAAGTTAGCTAATACCGAATGTTAGTATTAAAATCTCTCGTATGTCATATGCATAATTCATTTCTATTTTCGAACTTCTCATACATTTTCAACATTTAAGATATAGAGATGTAAACAAGCGATTTATCTTTGGGAACTGTTTTTTACATTTTATGGTGTTAGAACTATTTTAATTTTGGTAATTGCGACATATTAATTTGTAATATCAAGTTCTATGGTTGCCTAATTGATAGGACTGATTAATACCGCTTAAATTTCTCAGAAAGTGAAATCGACTATACACCTAAGAAAACAATGGTCCCTGAACAAAGGGATCATTTCTGAACTGAAGCAAATTCACTGTAATGAAGGAGTTCCAACTGACCTCACCAATAATACATCTTCTTTAAGATATTTTTCTGCGATTTTACAAAAAGGAATGTTTCCCCAAAAGAACCAAGGAATTAAAATAAATTCAATAGCTGACTTTTCTCTTAAAGAATACATACATGAAATTGCTAAGATAACTTCACCTAGCAACATCAAATTTATTTCCAGAAATTCACAAAATCGTATATGTTGTTACCTAACCAAGTGAGCTGTTTTAAGAACTTTTAGATTCAAATGCATATCATATCATTAATAATGTGCAACTTCAAATCAGACCACTCGTCACAGTGTTTAAAAGATTAATATTGTCTAATGTCTGTCCTATTATCGCTCACTCAATTATTGAAAGTGAAAAAAAAATGTAAGACTTGGATCCAAACTTACGATCATGCGAGCTGGAATATCTGAACCTGAATACACTCTTATCCTCAGTTTTCGTCGTGAAATTCATATCCATCCTGAAGATGCCAATAAACTACATACCATTTTGAAGATAGACTATGATGATACTTCTTTTTGGATCTATCTTTTAACTGAATGATCGTGCTTCATATGCAAAGAACTTGGACATCTGGCCAAAAATTGTCACAAAAATATTACATCAATGCAAGACAAATCAACAGTACAGCTAACGCTACCTATAACTCAAGACATAGTACTGACAAATGAACTGAAACAGAAAGATTAGTAAAACACATCTAGACAAAAATTAAAAATCACGCGAACTATAATATTTTGAATACAATCACATTTTGGCGAATGCAAGTATGAATATAACGTTGCCCTAGTGAATAAATGCACAAATGCATAATCACGTGCTCATAACACGTGTGTACTGTGATAAAAGTGATGTATGGGTAAAAAGGTTGGCACAGCATACTTAATTTAAAAATGATTGTGGGAGTGTGCAACTAGGTTTTAAAGGCAAGTAGCTAGATTACAGAGTAATCAAATTATTTAATAAGGGTAAATGTAAATGTGATTTAATAAGGGTAAATGTAAAAATGAAATAAAAAGAGGAACGATATTTTTGTGTCACATATACGAATTATTTGTTCATTTTTTAAAGTTAAATATTTAAATAATAGTATAGAATTTTAAGGAAAGAAAGAGTTAAATAACCTAGAATGAAAATTAAAAGTAAGGGAGGAAGGAAGCAAAAGTGCGAGCATTTTAGTAATCCAAAGATAGGGAGAGAGAAATAAAGAGAAAAAGAGGGGAAGAAAGGACAAAATAAAGATAGAAAGGAAGAAAGAAAAGAAAGAAAGAAAGAAAGAAAGAAAGGAAGAAAGGAAGGAAGAAAGAAAGAAAGAAAGAAAGAGAGAGAGAGAAGGAAAGAAAGAAAGAAAGAGAATATGAGGAAGTATAGAGGATGAAATGGAAGTATTTTCTTGAAAATGAAGTAGAACGGTGTGCGGTAGGTAAGATTGGAATAAGAATGGGATTCGTCACAGCGCTCAAACAGCACGGCGTCCACCTAGTCCTCAGTTTTAGCATACTGTCGTTAGGCAGTATTTTCAGGAATCCAGTTTGTATCTTCTATTTAAACTTTTGAAATGTACTACTATTTTTATAGTGAAGGGAAGTTTGTTACAAGCACGGATGGCAGTGCCAGTGAATTATTTGCTAAAAGTAAAGGTATTGTGGTGTGGAATACAAATAAGGCGTGACACTCGGGCACGATGTAGCTTCGTAATCTGAAATTGTTGTGATAGAGTGGTATGATGAGTGCTGTTTAAAATCGTGTAAAGGAGAAGAAAACAGTGAAGTAAACGCCGTTTATCAACGGTAAGAATTTTAGAGTTCCATTAAAAAGTTGAATTATGATTGTATTTTTTAAGATCGAAAATAAAACGAATGAATGCATTTTGAGTTACTTGCAATTTACGTTGCTGTTTTTAATTTATGTCAGTCATTAGGAAATCACAGTAATGAAAGTGAGGCATAAAAAGGGATATCACAAGGCTCTTTCGTGTTTTTGTAAGTAAAAGAGTACGCATGCGTTCCAAAACATGCAAGGACGCGTACACTTTTAGACAGATTTTATCAATTTTAACATTCCAGTTTAGAGTATTATCCATTTGCACACTTAAATTTTTCACGTCGTTACACCACGGTAGAGCAGTTCCATTTATGCAAAAGTCAGGAAGAGCGGAAAGTGATAACTCTTTAGGGAGTTTCTGGAGCCGACTACAGGACTGAGATTTATTGTGGTTTAGCAGTAGCCCCATTGATGATGACCAAGAGGAGAGACTATGTAGGTCATCGTTGACTTTTTGAGCAAGTTCGAAAACGCGAGAGGGGGTCCGCTAATATACAATTGGAGATCATCAGCATACATGTGATGACAACAATTTTTTATTGACGTGCCTATGTCATTAACATAAATAAGTTATGCGAGGGTTCCTAACACTGAACCCTGGGTAACGCCGCGTGCTAATGTAATGCCGCGTGCTAACGACACACTGTCACCACACACTACTTTTGTTGCCACTCAGTTAAATATCTGGAGAACCATTTGAATGTGGATGTGGCACATCAAATTTTTTTTAACTTTGCTAACAAAATATCGTGGTCGACAGAATCGAATGCCTTGCTAAAATCGAGGACGAGAATTGTGCTTTTACGATTGTCCATTGCATTTTGGCGTCTTCTATTACACTAAGAAGCCACTTCACTTTTACCGGGTCTAAACCCTGACTATTTCTTGTTCAAAATACTGAAATTATGAAGTTGATAAATCTGTTTCCTGGCAATCTTTTCGAGAACGTTTGATAATATTGGCAAGATACTGATGGGACGGTAATCAACCGGCGTCATAGGATTGGCGCTTTTAGGATGGATAAGTGCTGTCTTCCAGGTCGAGGGAAATTCGCTCATTAGGGAGAAATTAATTATGTCTACAATTGTCGGGAGCGCTACTTCAGCTACGAGCTTCAGCAACTTTGCGTTGATTCCGTCTGAGCAGGAGGCGTTTGATTTTAGATTCAAAATGATCTTTGTGACGTCGGTTGGGGTTACTGACGCGAAGTAGAAAATGTCTGTAATACTAATATGTGTTCTTCGTAGAGAGGAAAAAGTTTGAGATTTTAGGAATGGATTTATTGGCTGCGCAAGCTTAACAAAAGCATGTTATAGCGAGTCAAGTGACACATTTATTTCTGTTGAATTTCGAATATATCCAACATCTATAGTTCGCACGTTATTCGAGAGCAATTTAGAATCACAGTTATTTTGAAAAATGGAGTGATATTATTTAATTTTGGCATTTCTCAACATTTGGGTGACATGATTTCTAAGTTTTTTATAAGTAGAATGGTCTTTGTTGTTTCTTGTTTTCCGAAAAACTTTATACGCAGTGTCCCTATCATGCATAATTTGGCGAATTTCACGGGATATCCACGGATCTATCGTATATTTTAGATTCCCTTCTTCAAGAACTTGATATTCCTTCTCTGAAATGCCATCCTTAAAGACTCGATTTTGGCTATTGTGACTTATCATACGATTGAGCGTTTTCTTCTGGAGTTCTGGTTATCTGGCTTGGTAAATTTGGTTTAGAGTTTGGAACTACGTGTACGCTGTCTTGTAATATAAGCATTAACCTGACTTTGTATTTTTCTGCACATCCTTGGTCCACAATACTCACATTGGTTGTTGTTTCAGTCTTGGTAAAAAGTTGTCTTTTTCTTAACATACGTATTTATTCCTGTATACGTATATATAAGAAATTTTAACTCGGACACGTGGGACAACTGCACTTAGTAAATAATTAGTATTAAATTAATAAATATAATTAATATAATTTGTATTAAATAGTAGTAATAGTATTGAAACTGATAATTGATTTAAAGAAGCACCTAACTGTGAACGCCCATCCTCAGAAATGCGTTTTACAGAAATAGAGACCCGATACTGCGCGAGAGAAAACCTTTCCAATATTGCTGAGCGTTGACATTAAAATGCACAGAAATTAAAATAATTGCTTTAATTTTATCGTGAAAGAATTTCGGTATTTCTCCTACAATTTAATTTTACATTGATTTCTTCACTTTTCTTACCCTTCCCCATGCTATGGAGTGGGGACACCTAGAACAACTAAATCTGCACAATTGTGAAAGTACGTTCAAAAAGGTCTTATTTTCTAGAATACTGCATATTAATATAATCTGGGACCAACTGCTTCCACCTTCAGTTTCTGTTCCTCATCTATCCTTTCGAGTTACGCGCGATTGTAACGCGTGTTGTAATCTTTATACGATACTATGAAGCACTAAGTTCTCTTACAAGTGAAATAATAGAAGCGGAACAAAGAAAACAGCGCTTGAGAAAACAGGCTAAAATCTACGTACAAATATTTGTAATAAATATGTAGAAATAACGTTAAAAATTTTAAGACAAACTGGAATAATATGGATTTTCCAGTTTTGATCTAAGTGTTTATAAGAAAAACAAATACATATTTGAGTTATTGCCAGTTGTTTTATCACCAAATCAGCATGTTTTTTGCATCTGATTTTCATAAACACATTATGAGTAAGAATATAAATGCAAAAATTGTCGATTTAGTTGTAGTATCTGACCATGGCTCAGATTCTACTGATATGTCAATTTTTCATTGATGCATTCTAGGCATAGCTTAATTGTAATGAATGTTTGTCACGACATACAGGTGATAGAATTATATAAGTTATTGGAATAATTTTGTCATTTTTCATTTTTTTGGACCATCGTGTCAATCTCGTCCTTTTTAGGCATTTTGTTTCCATTTCGAGTTCCTTATTAGCGAATATTTCATGAATTTACAAAGACACACTGAAACAACAACATCAGTACATGAAGAAATACACTACTGCAGTAGACTGTTTGTATCTAAAAATTACGGGTATCTTCAGTAACTTCTTCGACATTTCAAAACTGACGGTTGGAAGATCGGAGCTAATGATTATATTTCATCCTAAAGTAAAAAATTATATTACATATAATTTTATATAACTACTCTTTATTTAGAATTGTAAATTCATTGAATAAATAAACATTTTCGTAGACATTTTTGATAACTTTTTTAAAAAGTGTGTTATTTTCCTCTTTTTTAAATCATTTTGTAGTTGATTTTCAGAGGAATTTTTAGGTCATCAGAGACTAAGACCAGGCCATGACAATGGTCAGCGTGGGATGCTGCAGAGAAGCGAACAGTTGCTGGCGCGGCCTCAGTCTCTCCGGAAGGAAAGTGCTTCGCCCAACTGACGCAACAATGTTCTTGAAGTGTCTCTTGGGTGGAGTGTCCCGGGACACGCTCACGAACACTTGTTGGCGGCGGCGGCTGCGGCGAAGGCCCAAGCTCCCCGGACCCCGCCCCCAGCCCCCCTCAGCTGCTCTCGCACCCTCGCCCCTGCCGACCCGTCCCATCCCGTCCCATTCCCTCCCGTTCCATTCCCTCCCGTCCCATCCCGCCCCATCCCGTCCCAGCCCGTCCCAACCCGTCCCATCCCGTCTCATCTAGTCCCATCCCGTCCCATCCCCTCCCGGCCCCTCCCATCCCATCCCGCCCCATCCCGTCCCACCCCGTCCCGTCCAGTCCCGTCCCCTCCCGTCCCATCCCGTCCCGTCCCACCCCGTCCCATCCCCTCCCGTCCCCTCCCGCCGCATTCCATCCCATCCCGTCCCATCCCTGTCGTCTGTGGTTAACGCTATCGTCTAAGCCGTTCAACTGATTTTATTCAAAATTGATATAACCTGATTGATCTTAACGGACTGGAGGCATTGGGAGTTTCTATCGGATATTTTGATCTTTTAAGGTTTTTTTACATTAATCGGTAATTTACCTCATTATACCGCTGTCATATTTCAAACCATGCGGCGCTTCTGTGGTGTAATGGTATGCGTACGTTAACTATGCGGATGAGAGTTCGAGTCTTGGAGAGGAAAAATAATTAGCTGCTTGACAACGCTTTTGGTGGTTATGTAGTAGTGTAATGTTGCGGATCTTATAGAAATAATGCGAGAAAGTATGTTCTTTAGCGGCACCATTAGTTACCCTATCTTTAATGTGAGTCTTTCGCGTAGTAGCAAATCTCTTCTTAAATCCTAGTGTGATGGAACGCTAATAATTTTGAGGGGAGTCGACATACTTCGGTCGTAACCTACGGTTTTAGATGCCCACCTTAATGGTAGGGAGGGGAGCCTGAAGATTATCTCTGGCAACGTTGCGACAGTACAGTCTTCCGCCATGGTGAGCGTTGATTGGGAAAAAGAAAAAAAAGGACAAAAGAATATTCATCCTTTTACGATTTTACAACTCCTAAAAAAATAAGCATTGCACAAGTCTCGGGTATTACAATGTGTTTACTTCGGGTAATTGGGCACAATGCAATACTAGTCGCTCATTGATCACATGACGTGTAACAACAAAATAACAAACAGCTCACAGGACAATCCAACAAAAAAATCAAAAATTATTTAACATGGTATGACTTCAAATTCCCAAACAACGATGTTCAAATTTACAATTTAACTAAACCAATCATGATCTATGTGATGGGCAGTACAACCTCATACAAAGCCAATTTTAAACCAACACATTATCTTACGTGAAATTAATCTAAATTCCCAAACCGTCATTTTCAAAGTTACAATTTAATTAAATATATTACAGTCCATTTGGTGACCACTATGACCTCACGTAGAGCAATGTCTGGATTTACAAATCAAGGAACATTTGATGAATTCAGAAGATCGTGATCTGGGCAGAAAAGTTCAAATTCAAATTTCGAAACAATGTAGATTATTAATTTATCTACTCACGTACATTGAGTTGTCCTAGTATCCGTCACAAACGTTTTTTCCTTAGTTGAGCAACAGGGAGGTCATTTGTCTCGTCAAACCTGACAATTCCGCAAACAGGGGCGTCAAGATGGAATGTTCCATACCCCAGAGCCGGGATCATTAAAGCTAACCTATTGGAGACGTGCTTAATTTCACTGCGCTGTCCTTCTGCTGCCCAACTGCCTACTCCCACCCCTTCTTACTTCTTCGGACCAACCACTGGCGCGCCACCCAAATGCCAAGGTCCAGGCCCCACCTGTCTCTGACGCGCCGAAGAGGGTAGGCCGTGGCGGCTCGCCAGCCGCGCAGGGGGCACGGGCCGCTGGGCGGGCCCATGCAGCGCCGAGGAATTGCTCGTCCCGCGCCTCCGGGGGACATTTGTACGTTTTAATTTTTTTTGATGTTTTTGTCGATTTTGATAAGTTAATAAATTGTTCTAACCATTAATATAATGGGCAGGAAAATAAACAAAGAACATTGATTTTTGGCTAAAACAATTGTTTAGATATCGACTTTCTCACATAAATATTTGTGTTTAATCACAAAACCTATAACGCTCTGATGGCTATTAACGGCCCATGTAACTTCATAACATAATAATAACAAAATTATATTTCTCTATGACTTAGAATACAATAAATGTTTGCAAAAACTATCCTACATTTTTAGGGATCCAGCGAATAGTCCCAAATTTATTTTTTTAGCCAAAGATACAGTAATACATGAATGTATTTCAATCAAAAATCACATCTCAATAAATATCAATCATATTGAAATTCCTAAAAAATTGAAACCTAATAAAACATCATCTCTGTGGTTGTGGAAACGCCACGGTTAATGTGGCACACATCCGAGAAGCGACATTTATGTTTACTACAAAGAGTTGGTCTTAGAGGTGAGATTCTCATGTTCATGATATTTTACTTTCCTGTCATTTCACAACAGAGTGTATAAAGTGATTCAAGAGCCAAAAATCTAAGACGAGAAAATTTGAAGGGAAAAGGGGGTTGCGAGGAATAAACGTGTCAAAATAGTAATTTACGTAACAAGGGCGCGAAACAGATAATTCACGTACGAGTCGAGTTTGTCGTCCTCGTTTAGCTCGGACGACAAAGCGACGAGAGCGGTAAGCACCATGTGCCCATGTTACGTATACGTTTTTTTTTAACACGCCGTGAGCAAAACGCAATGAGTCAAGTAAAGGAATATAAAGTAAATATCAAATAACTAGCAATATTTTATTGAACAAAAGTAAATGGATTCCAGTCAGTGTCGTAACACTATTGTTGGTAAATAATAAACAACTTTGAAACGAGCTCGAGACACCGCGTTTTAAAAAATACATTCCAACACTCCTCGAGGAGGTAACAAGAGCGTGAGTGCGGCAACGGTGGCTTCTTCATGCAACTGCCCCCTGCCGCATTGACTTCGCTCCCCCTGAGTTGATTGACTGATTGATTTGTGGTTCCGGGTACACCTACTGCCAAGGTCATTGGCCCCGCAAGTGCAAGTTATTTCCTCAAGAGGAGCCGGAGATAAATCCCCCCTGGATGGAAAGACCCGGCGCCGACCTACCGTCGGCTAGCGGGGTTTCCCCGAGCTGTAAGGTCGCGACGGGCCTCCCGGCGCGTGTGTTGGTGCGGTGCATGCAGTGTGTGTGGGAGGCTGGGGCGCTGGGCGGCCGCCAGGGGCGCGACAGGCGGCGCCGAAGCCTCCCTTTGGCAGCGCCCGCTTTGATTCGGGGTACTCCTCCCGCGGAGCTTCAGTCGGGTGCGGGTGAGAATTCGCAGGGGACGTGGACTTGCTAAATTGCCACTTTTTAATAATTATCACTATGGGCGAATTTTAATGACCTACAATCCCCCGAAATAATGAATAATATGCTTTTAAAATGTCTTAACAACGAATAATATCGTAGAAAATGAGCTTATAATCAGTTCACATGAGCAACTCATGCTGTTCCATGTTACTGATGTAATCGAGGCTTCTTCCTTTTAATTTAAGTGAACTCGTTTTGAAAACGTTTGGTTTGGACAGTTCTTTACCAGGAAAACTCTACTTTACTTATCGCAAAATCGGCCGAACTGAAAATGGCGGTGATAGACGTAACAGGAACTTTATATTACGTAGTACTCACAATAGCTGACATTACAATAGTATATGAGCAAAGAAATCAAATATACTACTCAGGAATTCTGTGGAGGACGTATGTTGCATCTCGTAAATATTATTTGAAGCAAATACTATTAATGATATTATTAAATGTTCTCAAATGTGTGTGGTACAATAATGCCGGTAATTTTCTTTTGTCAAAAATTATCAGAAAATTGCTTTTAAATTCAAAGTAAAAGATCCGACAATGACGTGTAGATGGCCGAAAATCACGATGCGATGGAGAGGTGGAAGAAGAGAGGGAAGTGAGAAAGCTGTTAATGTTGTCAAAAAATTCTCTTTCCTTTCTCAAGTTCTTTCTGTTCTCGAAACTTGCCGACACATGAACTGTCGATTTGGATGGGAAAATGAGTGACAAACGCGTGGCTGCCAGGAGAGTTGTGTGTACAAAATTGATTCATGTAACCGTCCCATCCCGTCTCATCTAGTCCCATCCCGTCCCATCCCCTCCCGTCCCATCCCACCCCGTCCCGTCCAGTCCCGTCCCCGCCCCTCCCCTCCCGTCCCATCCCGTCCCACCCCGTCCCATCCCCTCCCGCCTCATTCCGTCCCATCCCCTCCCGTCCCCTCCAGCCCCATTCCATCCCATCCCGTCCCATCCCTGTCGTCTGTGGTTAATGCTATCGTCTAAGCCGTTCAACTGATTTTATTCAAAATTGATATAACCTGATTGATCTTAACGGACTGGAGGCATTGGGAGTTTCTATCGGATATTTTGATCTCTTAAGGTTTTTTTTACATTAATCGGTAAATTGATTCATGTAATCGCCGGGCAGAGGCCGCTAGGGAGCCAGCGAGCTCTTCTCGGAATTTTCGAGCGGGCGCTGGCTATTGTCCGTGACCTTTGTTCGGTCCCCAAAATTCGCCCGCTGGCGGCTGCGCTGTTCCACTAGGGCGGCGCGGGGTGTCACGCAAAACAGCCTACTGGGGCGTGTCCGGCGCGTGGTTTATGGGCAGAAAGTATTTTAACTAAAATATTAAAACAAAAACGTTCAAAAACTAAAATATTTGAAAAAAATTATCTCACAGGCAATATTTACTCTATTGAAATTTACATGTTATACGACGGGGATATCAGCTAGTTTTAAATATTATAATAATGTTTTATATTTGTGTTATTGTAAAATATTGAAACAAATTCTCACAGACAATATTTATTTTATTGAAATTTACATGTTATACAAAGTTTCGAATGCACGTAGTTTTGAATTCTTCTTCAGGTATGCTATCAATAAAGCGTTTCTCCATCAGCTTATGTCAATTAATTTTTGTGAGCACGATGGATGTGTTAAAGTGAAATGTCACATCCAGCATGTCCACAAAGAGAAATGAGAATGAGGTAATGGGAAACCGCATTATTGATATTCTGATTATTTATTCATAGCTGAAGTACAATTGAAAACTATGACGATTCACAACGTTGTATAACAGGTAAATTTTGATAAAATAAATATTGTCTGTGAAAATTGGTTTTAGTATTTTACAATAACACAGACAAAACAATATTACATTATTTAAATTTAGCTGGTGTTGCCATCGTTCACAGGAGACTATCAGCTTTTACACAAAATAATCTGTATATCCCATTTCAAAATGTGGATGAATTGTACTCTCCTAAAAATTATAATATTTTTTATGAAACAATTATTATCTGCGTTTGGTATAAAATACAAAAATAACATATCACATTCATTTAACACTGTTCTCACCAGCGTACTCGTATGGGTTCTTTTCACTGGAATACACAAACACGTTTCGAATATGCTCATAACAGTACTTAGCAGTAGAAAGTAACACAATAAACGAGATTTTCGTAGATAACACAATATTCGTAGACTTACATAACGTGATCAATATTCACAAATACCAAATATTTTGATGTCTTAGTTGTTTTATATTCATTAAGTTTACATTTTACTTTCCTGTATACGTAAAGTTCCCCCCACAAGAACTGGCGTGTGAAATTCTTCCCATTCCGTCCGCTCAGATAAACTTGGACATCCTTCTATGCATCGGAGGGGCGCGTTGATCAGATGCAACTGTCGTGACCTTCGTTCCTATGGGATTGGCGCAAAATGCCATGGGGCGAGAAAGACGCTGTTCCAGGGGGCGGGACCCTCCATGTTGACACAGGTCAACATGGAATTTCCTTTTTGAATTTTGACACTTGTGTTATACATAAGTTGGTCACCAGAATCCAGTTAAGTCATTACTTTTGTTCTATCACATCATAATTTTTCATAATTTCAGTAATTGTGATCAAAAATATATTGAAAACTCCATATTATCTCTAACGAGTTAGAAACGCACTTATATATTATTCATCACAGTCAATTTATTATGACAGTCATTAGGTAGCAGCATCATTAGGTAGCAGAACACAGTCAGATGCCAGCACGTTACAACATTACATTCATAGACCTATGACTACATGTATACATAGCTCCATGCTTATAATAGTGGACACTGCGTAAAAGCAAAACATAGACAATATAACCTCATTTCTTAGAAGTGTTTATTTATTTATTTATTTATTTATTTATTTAGTTAGTTAGTTAGTTAGTTAGTTAGTTAGTTAAGTAAAAAAACGTTAAAAACTGTGTGCGACGTGCTATGGGGAGAAGTTAAATTTAAGTTACATTTATGTCTAGGAGAAAAACAAGGGGCCATCTCAGCATTTGCTCAAGGGTCAGGGAAACTGGATGAAAACCTGATCGAGATGGGAGTCTTTGACCCAGAAGCTGAAGTACAATACTTGGTACAGGTTATCTAGAATCCCTTGAATTTGGAATGGATATATTAATTTTTAGGGTTGCTTTATATGATTCCCCAGGGAGATTTTCCAAATTTTCAAAAAATGGCTCCATCGTTTTTGATTAAATTTTGACAACCCTGATTTTTCGAAAATTACGAAAGTTCAAAATTTTGTCGGAGTCTTCTTACAAGTAACATATTAAAGATAGAGATGTTTCCGCTAATGAAATCTGTTCCTTAAAGATAGATTACAGAGAAGACCCTGAACCATATTTCAAAAATTTCCGTGTATTGGGCATAATTATCGTGAAAATACGAGAGAGAAAATTGTAGGTGCTGTTAGCACCACTAGTTTTGTTAGCAAGAAAGTCCATTGTTTGTCAAAGGAGAAGTGGTCAACGGAAAGTCAATGATGATGTAACGGTGACGCTCTGCCTCTTCTATCCAGCCAGGCAGTGAGTGGAGTTTACAGGTGGCCAGAGGTGCGCAGTGTGACAGAATTGGGACGGACTTGGGCTCTCTTCTTGTGATTAGGCTTGAATTTATGATATTTCTCCTGGCTTCTTCTTGACTTCGGCATTGTTTTGGATTATAGTCGATTGTGGCTTTTTGAAATCTACGCATCCTACAATAAAACTTGTAACAGGTTAAACCTGCACTTTAAGAGTTCTTATTGTGACCAGAACCGAAAGAAATCTTTGAATAAGTAAAGTATATTAGGTGGTACACTACACAGTATCTTTGTGTCATTATCCCAGACTGAAGAAACTGGATGCCAAGATATTTCACCATTTCTAATAAATTTGCCATTCTACAAATCATGTACTCAACGTAATTTTATTTTTTTATATCAGCGTTATAAACGACACGAATGATTGCGTTATTACACATTCAGCCGATTCCAACGAGACTCGTAGGGAGGTAGCGGTGAACGGAACAGCCGACCACCGTTTTCTCGCACAGAAGTCAAATAACCGAGACGTCAAAAGAAAGTTATTTCGCAAAATTAGGTTTCATTCTCTCATAAGTTTATAATGATGTTAAACAAAAAATAGCGTACGCAATGTTTTTATGATGTGGCTTTATTGCATACGTACAAATTTGAAAAATTGCTCCTAACGTAGCTTGTTTTTAAAACATGTACTCATGCAATTATGCTGACCGTTATAAACTAATTGCATGAACTATTATTAAGATATTTTATACGCCATTATTTTACAGCGTTACAGCAATAATCAATATTAATCTCCAGAGAGTATATATGTTTTGATGGAAATCCGCGCTTAAAAGCAGCTCTCCGCCTTCGCCACTCTCGAGATTGACAACCCGCACAGCGGCCGCAGAGAGACAAAAGCGACTGATTTTCTTGCCCATTGTCGTGAAGCGCTGCTCGCGGGCGGGCCGGGGGCGGGCCGGGGGCGGGCCGGGGGCGGGGGCGGACGCGAGAAACAAAAGAAGCCCGTCCGGCCGCGAGCGATTCGCGAAATAGAGTGCCGGGCATTGTCTGGGGCTCGACCTCGCTTGGCAAGGAAGAGCGGGGCCGCGATATCGAGGCTTGTGATGAGAGCTGTAGAGGCTCCAGGTGCGCGGGGATCCGTCGCTTCGAAACCTCAGAATTGGTCAGCAAGTGCACAGTGTACGACTGTCACTGCATGCAGGACGTATTTGTGTTTGCGCCATTAAACTTAACCTTTTTCTACCCCGTGTATATATTGTTTTTAAATGTAAGATCGTAGTAACAGATAGGACATTAACGACCATTATAGATTAACAATAGGGTTAACAGTATGATGTGATATGGTGAAGATGAGGGGTAAAAGGATGAACACAAATACAACCATACCCGAGACGGATTCGAACCCACGATCCGATGGGCATACTGCCTCAGCGATCTCAGGCATCCGGGCGACTACTGCATAAGTCTGTTATTCCATGCCTGCAACCAGTTGCATGATGATACTCAGTACGATACAGATTTCACTATGAAACAGGTTGAGTTTACAAACCAAATGTTGACAATTAATCATTGAGAATCTATCTAAAAAACGTTTAGTTCGATTGTGTACATTAAAACTGCATTAAATTTTATATTTCGCTGTCAATTTTAATTTATTTTATTATTAGTATTTTTTCCTGGAATGTAATTTAAAATAAATTGGATCGTAATTTCACTCTGATCCTATTTGACTAGCGCAGTACTGCCTCGCAGGCGAACTGGTAACCGAAGCAATCTGCGGCGGAGGATTAGGGAGCTGCTCGGTTGATGACCTTGGCTGAATCCTGCATGCCAACTCGAAACGATTCAATGTAAAAGTTTAACTTACAAAAATTTTATGTAAGGGGTGTAAATACACTCGTGTCAACTTTAGAGGTAACACACTAGTGTATTAACATCCATCATTAGATCTTCGTTTCACAATTTTCACTATCATAATCGTTTCACAAAATCCGTTCTCTTTCCCATAATTCTGCGAGAGAAGTCTATTTAACACAAAACAAAAGACACAAGAAACTTAACCAGGAGAACTAATCTTCTCCTGGTTGAAGAAAAAACAAGCCGACGTAGGCCTGCGCCGGATCTCAGGGAAATATCTCTGCCACCTCACGCGATAAAAGCACGCACTACACTTAAAGGACGAATGAGCTTGTCAGTTGACGCGCCCGGAATCAGTTAATCAATCTTAAAAAACTAATACAGACCGTGCAAATGACAATGAATATACATTTAACACATATACATATTCAGGCTGTTTCATATTTTTACCTGAACATGATGTAACCTTGTATGCTCAGGTGTTCGGCAGATTCATAAAATATCCTTGATAGCATCAGAACTTAGCCTGATGAACGTGTGTGCAAGTAGAATTGCTCTAAAAATGACCATTTCTGTCTGAACCATAAACCTACAGTTACGTGTCTTCCAGTTGTGACGATGAAAATGTATTTTGTGACAATAATTATCACCAATGACGTTCCCAAGGTTGATTGTAGTGCTAATCTAGTCCCGATGGTTGGAAAGTACATGGGACGTGAAACCACACATTCATTATCATTGTTCCTAAGGGTTTCCACTAACGCTCAGCGTCCGTTTGTGAATGTGACCCATTTTGTGTGCTAAGGTTTGCCACCCGTGCACTTTGGAGGGAGCCAGAACTTTAGTCGGGCCATCAGTCCCGATCGGAGTGAGAAATAGTGTCTCATCAACGGAAATTATGCCTCTGGAGAAAATTTTCACGTATTTTAAGTTTCCAAATGATGTAATAATAAGATAATATTTGCTGCTTCTATCCCATGAGAATGCTCGTTGTCACTCAGTGGTAAGTGAGAAAATGATCTTGTGAGTTTACGTTCACATTACGCTCCTTGAATAAAATAGGTATTTTTAACTTATAATTTATGATTCATTAGTGGTATATCATGTGTGTGTGAGGAAATAAAATGCTTAGTTTGGAAAAGTTGAGAGTATTCTGCAGTGTTTTTGACAGATGTGTGAACTCTAAAGAACGTTTTTAAACTTCTGAAATACTGATCAAAAACTTGGTTATTTTCATTATGATACAACAACTTGATGTTGTTGAATGCGTATTTAGTGAAAAATGTGTGTGTTTAGTGAAGAATGCGTAAATGAAGGAAGTTTTTAAATAACCATGTTAAGTAGCATGTGAATTGATTTGGACATCACAGATCTGAAAAGCTAGGTATGTCCTATTTGATGTCACCTTATGGTGTCTTTCTTTAGCGTTGTGCTTGTGATTTTAAGAAATTCTGGCAATGTTATTTTGTTGCTGTGTTACACACCACATTTACATTAAAATGTAGTATACATAAGAGAAACAAGTTGACGACTGTGATTTACTCCCCTATCAGGTACTGCAATGTTTTAATGCATTTGTAGTTCACCAAATATTAATCTTTGCTATGACTTATGGGAGTTATTTAATTAAGGAAATCGCTAATATTTTATTTTATAAAAGAGAAAAATGATCTTTTTTTATAATTTATTTGAAGAGAATTGTGGAACTGCCAGGAATCAGATGTTCTTTCAGGGATATTAAATTACATTGCCCTTTCTCTTATTGCTTTCAAAACTTATTGCAGTGTTTCCAGTATTCTGAAAATTGACTCGTTATTTTACTGAGAATGTAGGCTTCCGCGGCCGGAGTCAGTATTTACTAGGCTATCCGGGTGACGCCGCGTCCATGGCGAAGGTGCCGACGTTTCGGTCGCCATTCTGCGACCTTCCTCAGACCACCTTCGCCATGGACGTGGCGTCACCCAAATAGCCTAGTAAATAATAGTTATTTTACTGATTAATTTAATATTTGTCAAATGCAAAATTGATTTCTTCCATGATACATTACATGTAAGTAAAATCTAAACTAACATCATTACACATTTTCATGCTTTTTTACTGTTGGTGTTGTATGAATATCGATACACAATACTCAAACGGAATGGCGTTTATTAGATGAAGTTTTGAATACTCGTATACAGCTTGCGTGAGAGACGAGCGCAGCCCGTTCGTCACCGCGTGTGGAACGAGCGGCCGGTCGAGAGGTCTGCTCTCAGGCCGTCGTGGTAGTTTCTGGCGCGCACGCAAGATGGCGCCCTTTGTCTATCATACAACAGTTGGTCACATATAATATCTATGAATACTAGTTACATTCTCTTTATTATCGTAATATTTCATGATCCTCACGAAATTATGTTTTATATCTAAAACTAGTTCCACCCAGCAAGGCAAAAATTATTCAATTGCATTTATCCGCATCCGTTTCCCAGTTTTTAAAATAATTATTCATTTAAATATTTTATGTGTATAACTTGACACCTAACATAATTCATTAACTTATTTTTAATTTCAGTATAATATTTAATTATAAATATTATTGAAAGACGTATTATTGTGCTAATGACTACAGCAAAAGTGTTGAATAAAATCACGTTAAAAAATAAATTTTTCAAACCTTACATTTCTAGACAAACTATGTCAATACTTAACCATGGTGACAATGTACAGATGAAGATGTATTCATCTTTTTCTCACGTCCAGAAGTGTATTTATACATTCTGTATATAAAAGTTATTTGTAAAAGCTGCGAATGTTCACGTAATTACATATCTTTGGTTCTCTCAGAAACTTAAAATATGTCCTATAGCAAAATATTAGTCAGAAATACAAAACTCTTTACTTATAACGTATATGTTATGTATTCTAGACAATGAGATTTAGTTTTATTTATTGCACACTTTTCAATTTTTGGAGTCAAATAACATTGATTTGGTTATATATACACTATTTTTGGGCCTCCTTTCCATTGACAATTCTATTTACAATTTTTTAAACTTATTTTTTTAAAACAGATCTCTCAGCGACCTACTTCTTGAAACTATTTTCATACTACCATCATGTTTCCTCATTATCTGCTAAAACTCACTAATCTCACATTTTACAAATATTAATTAATTTTATTAGTAAAATTATTCATTAATAGTAATTATTTTTTTTAGTAAAATATTATTGATTATTTGTTTCTCGTTTAAATGATTATTTGGATGAATATGTAGGTGGACAATAGTTTTTACTTCAGAAAACCAGATTTAGGTTTGCGTGATTGGAATTTGAAATTTGGAACTTGATCTACGAAAATATGAAATTTCATTTCTTTGATGGTTTCAATTTTAGCCTATGGGTTTGAGTATTAACGTACAGAGCATTTTTGATTGTTCTTATTTTAAACATTAAGAATATTGTCACTTTCAGAAATGACTAGGGATTTACAATTTTTATATTGGAATATCTTTGTAATGTGTATATAATTGGTGTCCCATGTGACAACGGAAACTTCATGCTGGGAGGTGAGAATTTTGTTTCTACAATAGGTATTATAGAAAATTCAAAATAATTAATTTTTGAAGACTGCTTGCTTTGATTTTATCATCGAATTTTAATAAAAATATCATAATAAAAATTCCAATCCCGTTTCCGGAAACTTGTGATACTAATGTCCCAGTGCCAACATTGACCTAACAATAATTAAATTTCAGAAAGAAGAATGGGGATTGGAACTAGCCACCTCGAGTGAAAATGTAATTACACTGCACTTTTTTAATTAAAATTTATAGTTTAGAATTGATGTTAAGAAATGGTCATGATTAATGCATTTATAGAAGCTATTTCCTTTTGTAATTATTATTTCTTCTTTAAAGATGCGAACATTCTTTCCTGGCTCACTAGTTTTGAACAAGAAAAATTATTTGACTAGACTAATTTGCACTTCGTTGAATACTGAGAAACCTGCCAGTAATAATTAGACGTTCAATTATATAACAATACTGGGCATACATACAATGAATTTTAATTTTGATCTTGATCATATTCCATATTCTAAAGCAGTAAGCACAGTATGAAATATTTTTATTACACATTTTACATTAATTTCGAGTATAAAACACACCTGAATTTTGAAGGCAATTTTTTTAAAAAAAAGTAAGTCTTGTACTTTGTAATATACGATATATTATTCAGATGAATATTTCATTTATCAAGTAAGAGTCTGAAACGGAGAAAGGCCTCAAAAAACGCAGCTGGCTCCTCAGTTGTCTCTTCTCGAGCGAGATCTCGCGAGATTTTCTCGCGTCCTTCGCTCGACTCCGCTCGCGGAGTTGGCCCCGCGCTCCGGAGCATTCCACGTTCTTCCAATCAATCAATGTGGAGGGTGTCGAAAAGTGCCAGACATTCTGGAAACAAGCTCTCGACACGTCGGAGGTCAAGATCGAGCGACATGCTGTGCAAGAGAGATTGCTTTACCACTGTATAAAACAACCATATCAAAGCACGGCTATTTATTCCTGTCATAAGAATGTTAACATTAATTTACGAATAAGGTAAAACTTTTCGAATTAAATTTTCAGAACAACCCTCGCATGTGATCTCCCACAATTTTAATGCATTTGAAATATGAAAGAAAACCAACTTCATTACGAAAAGCTCTCTTAGTTTAGATGAATTTCAACTCCTACAGGCTTCTGTAAATGTTTCATAACAGCAATTGTCATTTTCAAATAAACGCAGGGTTAAATATTCAGTATTATATGTATCATGGATCACACGAACAACAGTTTTGAGGCTTATAAACGACGGAGGTCCCCTGAGAAGACAACAGCACTCGTGATTTTGTGGTGAATTTTGTATATGTAAACCCTTCCGAAGATGTAGTCTCGGTGATTTCATTGATATCCAACACAAGAAATAACACCTTGCAACAATGATTCTTTTTTGATTTTTAAAGGTATAATAAGCAGGAGCATCTTCGGAGAGTAAGATTACTGCGAACAAATCAGTTTGGCACAGAGAAAAACAATGCTATCAGAGTTAAATTTCGAGCATTTTCTCGTTTATTTTCTACACCTTCCTCTACATCCTCCTCTGTTCAAATATCTTCTTTGCCTTTTTTTAGGTGCACAACCAAATGTTTTATCGGTGGACATTTCTCGTGAATAGGGTATGACAGAATTCTAAAGTTTGATTCTGATGTATTTATGAACCTGCATCTTTCATAAGTAATAATCTTCTCATTCTGATTTAGAAAAACAGACATCATCAGTAGGAGCTTTGTTGACACATTTACAAATGTATTTTTTTTACAATACTCCATAGTTCGACATCAATATGATCCTAAAATATTCGTGTTGGCACTGCCGAGTGTGGCGATCAATCTATCATCAATTTCTACCGAATAACGGTGTTTACCAAGCAAAGCCTAATTCCTCCCGAATTATAGGGATCGCCACCGGCAAAAATAAAAACCTTCCTATCTTAAAGGATTTCTAAATAAATTGTTCGCCAAACGGTTTGGTACCTTTGACTCCTGTGGCTATGTTACTAAAAGCTCTAAATAGCATGCGGGTCCTAAGGGATTTGAACAATTCACGATCATCTTCCGTGTGGTAGTTCGGAACGAGTAAAATTGTCGATTGCACAACATTATTCGATAACTATAACATTCAAACAAAGAAACTGTTTTAATGACGTTTTCTCGACAAATTATATGATTTATTTGTTAACTACCAAATTCTTCCAATTTTCTCATTGGCAGAATATCAGAGGATATCGTTATGCGACATTCAATGTGATCTAGTTTCAGTAATTCGCTGTAACGTACTATCTTTTGACTTTTAGTACAATATCCCTTTTGCCACGTTTCTGATCAACTAAAAAAAGAGACACGTGTGAGAGATACAGAGACAACTAAAAAAGAGATCAGTAGAAAGTTCATTGCGACGCCCTCTGCATTCGTATTGGGCCATTCGCCTGCATAATAAAAGCTTAAATAATTATTTATGTATCTTGGCACTTAAATGAAAATATAAGAACAAATAAATAAAAAATGTATAATTATGTTATTACTCAAGAAAAAATAAACTACATAACGAGTGGTCAACGCTAGCGCCTTACGCGTTTAATCTACTTTTTCCACAATTGATATTCCCTAATCGATCTGTCTGAGGTGGCGGTTCCTTGAATTTGAAAACCATATTTTAATTGATGGGACTTCACATAAAACCGCCGGAACATTTTCAAAATTTTCAAAAAGTGGGTCAGAGTTTCTGATAACATTTGTTGTCGGATAGCGTAAGAAGATTCTTAAGAGAATGGTGCGAGTGTCAAGTTCGATGAAATCTCAGATGTTTTGGAAACTGCGAAAGTGCAATTTTTGTGACGTTTTCCTTCAACTGCAATACTGAAGATAGAGATTTTCTCTTGATAATACCAATTCCTTAAAAACCGATCTTTTAAGTAAGACCACGTCTATGTCTTTTCTTCAGATTCCTCATTGAACAATCTATAAAATTCTTTCAAGTCTATTTCTTTTCCAAGCACCTTCCCCACCCCACTCGGAGGGCTGTAATGCTCCGTCAGGCCGTCAGTCGGGTGAGTCTGCACGCAACGCTCCCAAGACCGCCCCATCAGGGGGACCTGGCCAGAGTCGCTTTGCTAGCTCGCTGATGCCAGCTTTTCGGGCCGTGCCGGGTTGAAGTTTAGCGCTACTTGCAATACGCCGTACAGCGTGGAATTTGGGCATTATAACCGAAAAAGAGTCGATTTTCCAACGTACTCAAAAGAGTAAGCTAAAGTTTGTGTTTGATTTTGAAAGGTCAGTAAATCACGAAACGAGTATTGAATTGCTTGCGTCGGCTGAAGAATATGTTCAAACATGCGCGTTCTACGTGGTCATTGCACGGATTTCTTAGTTGCATTTTAATTACTAAATAACTAGAGCATTCAGAAACTAACGAACTCAGGACTCCCAAATAGTTAACAGCAGATTTCATCGAAACTCAATTCGATTTTCTTTTGAGAAACTGAGTGCTTCTGTGAGCAGGGATTTGACATTCACCTTCTGCCAACGAAGTCCCGGCGCAAGGGGACTCTGAATATGATGCCGAATTCAACAGAGTTAAGAGAAAGTGGAGAGTTTAATCAAACTGTCCTGAGCATATTATGGAGTCATTGAAAAATAATTCAAATTTTGACATAATTACATAAATATTAGAGATTTCCGAAAGTAACGAACTCAAAACCCCCAAATACTTATGAGCAGCTTCCATTAAACCTCAACTCGATTTCTTTCTGAGAAATGCAGAATTTGATGATTGATGACTGATTATTAGTCATTCCGGGCGCGTCAACATCTGAGGTAATTAGTCCCGTACGTGTGGTGCATGTTTCTTCCTAGGCGAGTGGCAGTGGCCATCCCTCGTTGGAGGGCCAGATCCGGCGCCGACCTCCCGAGGGCTAGCGGGGCACCGCCCCAACCAGGCAGCTCCCGTCAGCGGGGCATCCGGTCTCCCGGCATGCGAGGTAGTGAAGGGCCTGTTAGAGTAAGTGTGTGTGAGCGGTAATGATAGGATCGGAAAGGGGAAGGAAAGATCGCGCGCAGTCCGGCATTCACATGGTGTTGATGGGAGAATTCGCAGAAGACCACCAATCAGAGCAGCCCACCTCGGGGATTCCCCTCCAGACAGCGACTGAATTCGACGTGGCTGACGAGCTAGTCTCTGAAACGCTGCTGCCGTCGTGAGAGAGTCCCAGCCAGAGGCACTGCAGTGACTTCCATTGAGCCACCTCTCGCGAGTTTGGAGGAAGAGGACTTTGACCACAAGGCCCCGCGCAGAGGGCGCCGCGAGCGGAGGAGCAGGACTCGCGGAAAGGAGCTCTCGGCATTTCGTCTCGAGCATCGAAGGCGAGTGGACGTGTGGGACTACTGCATCCACCGGTTGCGCAGGAGCCGCCATAACTCGCCGCTTGATGGCGCGCGCAGCGGTGAATTGCAGAGGGCCTTCGCCGCCCATCCGCCCGCCCTCCGCCGGCCCAGCGCGCAAGTTGTTTCGCAAAGTTAAAGAATAATCATCGGGTTTTATAACGAGAAGCTTTACACAGACGGAGCAGAATGGACGGACGAGAACAATAAACCTCTTTCGGCGCTCGTGTAAAGCTCGTGAGCGTTGCGATGTGTCTCAACGCATTATGAAGAAATACGGCGAGCGCTCAACACGCAGCCTGTGAGCAGCCGTCGGGAAATGTGATGGCGAGATGGGTTGCAAAATCTCAACTTAGGGTTCTCTTAATGAAAGGAGTTTGGTTATTTCCTGCAAGTCAGTCAACAGAGAGTTTTATTTTATGCTAAATGTTGTTTACGATTATTTGTGAGTTGATATTTCTTGTATTATTTATAATATTTTCATTTTTGTGTTTCTTTTTCTCCATATTTTATAATTTATCGCAATTATTATTATTATTATTATTATTATTATTATTATTATTATTATTATTATTATTATTATTATTATTATTTTTCAAGTCTCTCGATTAGCGAGGTATCCTACAGCAGACACCGGGACCTTTGTAGAAACAAAGTGCCTGCTGCGCTTGCAAACTCGAGCGATCAGGATTCAACGTGAAGTTACAACAATAAAAACTACCTCACAATCCCTTATGTAGGACCTCTTTCTCTTAAAATAGCCGCCGCACTCAATAAATCCGGTCTCAAAACTACTTTCAACAACACTCATACTTTACAGAAAACACTATCCAACACTAAAGACCCAATCCCACCTACCTCCTTATGCGGGACCTATGCTCTCACTTGCAACAACTACAATGCTATATACATAGGACAAACAGGCCTAAAATTCACACAGAGAATCAAAGAACATGAAGAATCATGGAAAAACAACACTACCACAGTCTCACACATAGCACATCACCTTAATTTCAACAAACACACATTTGATAAAGACAAAAATTTCCGAATTCTAGAAATTGGAGACAGGTACTGGAACAGAACAAAAATTAGAATCCCTACTACACAACATACTCAAAAAACAGAACATGGCTTGTCTGAACCAACAAATCCCAAAACTCTCTTCACCTCTGATAAAATATGCACACCTCTAACCCCCCTTCTCCACTGGCCTTCGCTCGCCCGACCGCTTCTCAAGCCTCCACCGGCGCCCCCGCGTCTTACGACCCTTCACCCGCACCTCACCCCTCTTCCCGCCCCCATACATAATATTTGTATTACTTTATCCCTAATTGTTTATAATTCATGTATTAATATAATTTATTTCCATAATTCTAATTTTAACTCTGAGGATGATCGCTACGCGATCGAAACGATATTTAGCCAAATAAATTGTTGATACCAGACATCTTTTATTTATCATACTTAAATTGTAAGTCTTCATTATTTCGTCCTTCATCAGTCTCATTCCTATTCTCAATGCCCAAGGATGCTCTTACATTCTCCATAATGGTATTTATCTCTGCAGCTGAGAGAAAGTTCCTTACAATGATGGTGCGCTGCTGGTCGCACACTCTCTGCTCGGATACCGGTATGTTCGGATGCAGCTTTAACCATTCTTCGTGAAATCGGACCCTGTATCCTTCCATGTCCACTTCAAGTCTGACAGCCAAAAAGTACGCATGCATAATGGAGATATTTAACTCCTTAGTCCATTTCATGCGCTGGCGTTTGCTCTGAGGTCGGGCGGGGTGAGCTGTTGTCTCACCCAAGCTGCGACCCCCAGTAAGTTTGTATTGTGGTCGCCATAAGTGGTGCAGCGCCACACCTTCCCGGATGGTATGAGACGGCTCCACTGCTCTCCACTGGCACAGGTAGACATTTCTCACTGCGAGCCCAGTGCCAGAACTCGCAGCGCCGCCTTGCAAGTGCGGGTCGCATGCGTCACGAATCCTTTGACTTCTTCTCATAACTGCTTCTCCACCGGCGGACCGGGTAAGAGTCGAGAGTGGAGGCACCTCTCGCCTCTGATCCAGAGCCATCTGCGCACCATCACTCAACCTCTAGGGTCGTAGCTCAGGCACCTACAGCCCGCAAAAATATAGGGATGGCTATTTCGGATGCTGCCCCATCTCCCAGTCGATCCCTTTCCCGGAAGTCAGGGGCACAGGTCACCTCCCAGCTTCCAGAAGAACAGACAGGCATCCGATTTGGCGGGTTGCCATTGCCCTTACAGCCGACACGCAATAGTGCCTTTGCCCGTCCCCCACGTGCCGTAGCCGTTCTTTCAGTCCACGTAGGGTTGGTCTTTGGGGAACGTAAAAAAAGGATGAAATGGATAGGGAATATTTTGAAAACAATCGGGAAAACAGGTGAGGGGCAGTTAAGGTAAAATCATAGCAATGGAATAGAGGGAACAGTTAAAAAGGAATGGAGAACGAACGAGGATCAATTTTAGATGAAGGGACAGCAGACAGCTGCTCCTGTTGGTCGTCTTTTACGATTGGGGGAGATCCCGTGGCGCTATTCTACCGGGGACCACACAGGTTTTATTATTATTATTATTATTATTATTATTATTATTATTATTATTATTATTATTACTATTACTATTACTATTATTAATATTATGCACCTTTCACTACAAACTAAAATCACATATCGAGATTTATTTTCCATTGTGTTCGAACAAGATGATATGAAAACATAATCGTTTCAAAAACTGTGAAAAACAATTAGCTAATTTTATACTTCTAAGTCAAGCACATATGTTTGTTTAAAAATAGTATTGTTTATTGAATATTATAACCGAAATAAAATGATTTAAAGTTCAATTGATGTAGATAAATACTACTCCCAATAGAGTAAGTATACTCAAATATTTGAGTGCAATAAGCTTAAGAATTAGATGCACATGCAGTGATACTTGGTAAGTTGCGAGATTTCAGTTTTAACAAATTTAGAGTAGACAAAATGGAGTTGTAAGCGGCTGAGAAATAAAGAGGCAGTTTTTACTAATTTTCGGAGCTCTGTCTTTTTCTCATGTTTATGACTTACCAAGCCGAAAGTCCTATTTGTAGTGCGGAAATCACATCACGCACGTGTTGCATACACTTTTTAGTATCAAAGTGTAACGTGTTACTGACTACGCAAAGTGTTTCGCACAGCTTTGAAATGTTTCGGTCATTCTTCGAAATGTATCGCACACTTATCGATAGAATGAAAAAATATATGTTTAACACTAAGCAAGCAAACACTAGAAACTGTGTTTACGCATGTGTGCAAAAAATATTATCAACATAAAACAAGAAAATGTGAGGAAACTATAAAAATTTTTTGAAAATGTCATGTAATATGCAACACCTGAACATAAAAATATTATTCCTTGTATACAATATATTGTTCTTTGGTATTCTAAATTAATATTTTCATTTCACTGTTAGAAAATCGAAAAATTAAGGAAGTTTCAAAAAGTTGTACTTTGTACACGTAGGATTCCGCGGCTCGAGTCCATTACTTCTAGACTGTCCGGGTGACGCCGCGTCGTTGGCAGATAGGCCGACGTTTCGCCTGTCATGTCGCAGGCTTCTTCAGCGTAGTGACCACTACCCTGACACTACGAAGAAGTAAAGTTGTACTTTGGGCGGCAAAAGATGGCAGCTGGCAGGAATATGTGTCAAGTTCGTATAAAAAGCCGAGACTAAAAGAAATAGAAAGCTAATACGGTAATGTCTGTGCCATTTGTAACTGCCCTAGTTTGCTTTCCCGCTGCCACTTATGCATTAAAGTGAAAGTTATATAATGCTGCGTGTAATAACGGCGAAATTTTGGCAGATAAACTCTTTATTGCCGGGCCCTGGTAACGAAAACGTGGATACATCCAGTTTCTAAATTTAGAGAAAAAACCTCTAACATGTGGTGTAGGCATAATCTATTTTTTGTGGTCCTTGATACCAAAAATTGGATGACAGCAAATGGTCTGTCCATCTGCGAACAACGCTAGAGGCGAAACTGTTCAGCCGATTTTCTGCAAACCTGATATCCCCTAATCAATCTTGCCGATGTCACGGCTCCTTGAATTTGAAATCGACATTTTAGTTTTGGGGGGTACTTTACACGAAGTTCCTGGGACACTTTCAAAGTTTCAAAAAAATGGGTTAATCGTTTTTTGTTAATTCTGCTTTTGGATATTGTGAAGAACGTTTATGAAAATGCTGAAGGTCTCATTTTTGCTGAAAACTCTGATTTTCGGAAACTTCCCGAAATTCAAACCTTTTTCGGCATCTTCCTACAACTTCACTTATGAAGATAGAGATTTTTTCCTTAATGAATTCTGATACTTAATGATAGATTTTTAAATAAGCGCATGTACAATTTTTCGAAAATTTGAGTAATTTTCGCATAATTTTGAGTGAAAATTCAGGCGAGAAAGTACGTGCTAATTTAGCATCACTAGTTGCCTTTGTGGAATACTATTTACTACTGTGCAACTTGAGTATTACGACTTTATAATTTAGATAAATTATTATGAAAAATTAATAGATGTAAAATTTATGGAATAATTTTATTCACTTGAGTAAAAAACTATTATAGAGGAACTTTAGATTACAGTTGCAAAACCATTTAATTATTTTAATTTAAAAATTAATGAATGAAAGCTTACGTATCTTAAAGTTATACATTAATATTCTTATTTATATCAAAACGAGCGTTAGTTTTACTATTTTAGATTTTACTCAGATATCTGTTTTAAACATTCACATTCACTTTACATCTAAGAGTAAATGTAAAATGCAAAAAAATACTAATAATAAGTTCATAAATTATTAATCAGAGACTAGTTTGAGAGCTGCAGGTGCGCAGAATCTGTTATTTTAACTAACGAATACTTCAGAAGTTTTTTGCACTCTAGTTTGCACGCATTCATCTACAAGTGCGTCGGATGGAACAGAATAACCTGTTTGCAGCGGCGAGTTCATCCGTTGAGACAATATTTCACAGAATCCGCGCCAGTTATCACCAACAATTGTGGAACCAACACAGAAAATTCCCGTCGGGCGTCAATTTACTAGAGATTTTTCTCAGTTCTAAAATTACGAGACTAAGAGCATTAAGGTACTTTCCAGAACGTATGTGACAATTACGTGTTCGCAAGCGAAAAGTGTGTAGAGAGGCGGAATACGTATTTAACGAGCGGAAAGAGAGTAAATCTGCTTCCTCCGAGCGATGCGCGTCTGTTGATTTCTCTTCGCAGACACAATCGTCGCGGCGTCCACGCCGCTCCCACCCCACACTCACCACCCCTCCCCCGCTTCGCCCTGCCGCCTGCAGGAAGGCTTCTGTACAAATGAGTGTGACTTGACGCTTCAAATTATAGCGAAACATTCTCGATTTTATTCATTCTGAAGTCAATTACATATTGTAACGTTCCTTAGAGGTGAATTAAAACACACAGGTAATATTTTAACAATGTAGTTAATTTTCTTTCGTAATGATACACCAGAAATACTCGATTTATAATCCGACAGGTTGCACAATCCTGGGTTATTTCCTTACACACGACTCTTGATTATTTATTTACATTGTTCACTTCTTCTGATTATTTCTTTACACTGTTCACTTCTTTGACACTATCACACAGTCCAATGCACCTTCCACTGTCCCATGCACTGTCCAGAGTCCTCCGCGCCGCCGTTCTCCTACTGCACCACTGTTAACCGCAATGCACCCTTCACAGCTCAGCTTCCACATGAGTCTTCAGACTGCATACTCACTGACTGATTACTCACTCACTAACTCGTGGCCGCCGACAACGGCGAATTTATACCTGGCTGGCGCCCGTCTCGACCCATCCGGAACTTGCGCTACACTTCTACGCGACTCGTGAATAACCCTGAACAATCCAGTTCGGGGGGAGGGGAGGCAGATGTCGCAATCCGCGCGGCGAATTCCGGCAGATGATGCAATATTCGTTACAATATTATGATTGCCGCTTAGATATTGTAATTGTGACAACTCAGGGTAGCAAACCTTTTTCACATGAAAGGTTATTGTGGTTAACATTCATTCAGAATTTTTTATTAGCAACGTCAAACTATTGTCTTTAAATCGGTCGTAAAATAATAATATAACTGTGTTGTAAGTATTCAAAATTCTTTTTTCGATCCTGATGTGAAGATATTCATTCAAAACTTCTTCACTGTCCCTTTCTTCTTCGTTTTCATAAGAATAATTATATCCAGGTTCCTTTTTTCAATTTCTGAGATGTCCTCCCTCTGTTTTGTTCCCAGGCCTTGTATATGAATGTACCAATGTTCATTATCCATTTCCGTTACCTATGTCGTAAATTTGATTTTGATGCAGTCCGAGGCGTATTTTGATCGCGTTGAACTGAAACCTCTTACGGAGCCGTGATGTTTGCCCTGCGTGCAACCTCCGAGCCCAATCCTGGGGGCAGATGTTTTTTGACAGGGTTATCATCCCTTCGGGAGGTTGGTTTCCCCACACCTACGGAGGCTGCCTCCCCCTTGGGTTTGCTTTCCCGTTGTAAGAAGCCCGACACTTGCCTTTCGTCCCACCCTCTTGCTTTCTCTGCGGGGCATCCAGGCCCGTCATGAAGAGGTTTGGCAGGGGGCTTGATCACTCAGCCTTGATACAAAGGCTCCCCATTACAGGGGGCTCCCCGGGTTCCCGGCATTTAACGGTGCCCAAAATAAATTATGCTTATTTGTACGCTGACGCAATATTAAAATGCACTCAACGTAATATAATACTCTTCTTACATAACTTGTACACTTCGGATTTAACGTCACTAGAATGTTTCAACCACAAACCTTTGAATCAGCAACATACGACAGTGGGAGTAAAACATATGAAAATCCGGGGAGGACTCGAGGTTATTAATTTCCCGCCTAGATGGAGGCTCCCTGGTGCTAGCTATTAATTTCCCGCCTAGTGAGGACACTCCATGGTGTTAGCAGTGAATTGCGCGGCTAGAAGATGCATTTCTCTGCCGTAAGCATAGTCAGTTGGTCGCTCCAACGCCAGAAGAAGATCTGTAGCTGGCGACTCCTCAAGGCAAGGAAGGCTGACTTGCAACGCCCCCCCCCCTTCCACCCGAGCCGCCGCCCCCACTGCCCCGCCCAGCCGGCGTTCACACGGGCAGTTGCTGTGGGGGGGAGGAGAGGCTTTTCGGACTGTTCAACGGCCTGCCAGCCCAAGTTGGGGGCGGGGCGCGGCGGGGAGAGAGGCATGGGGCTCACTCATGATGGAACGTTTCCACCATGAACTGCCCATCAACGGTGTGGACTAGCATAAAACTGTCAGGCGAAATGCTTAAGAATTCTCATTTCTTTTTACTTTTTTTGGTAAATAGTTCTACGCCTCGACTGCCGTTGTGACAGTGCTGGGAATAGCTACGAGTTTTGTGTCTAAAAGCAAGAGTTTAAATTGACTTTCAACGTGTTATCTTAAACCTTTCGAGGACGTTTTTGGTATTCTTTGTAATGTCTAAGCAGAAATTAGTGCCGTAGAAGCACGTTTGTTTTTATGGCCAAAGCAATGTAATGTTTCTTCTGTAAATAAATGCGCTGCTTGTTCTGGTTGAAAATAATATTGTTATTCCATTTGTTTCCCTTTCTGGGCAAAGGTTTTGAAAATTGTTTTTAATAAAAACAGTAGTAGAAAACATTTGAAAATTGTTTTTAATAAAAACAGAAGTATATAACATTTGAAAAAAAGATAGATTATCAACAACATAAGAGTGAAGGAAGCATTTGGTAATAAACACATTCTCAACGTAAAATTGTGAGAGAATAATCTGAAATAATATCTCTTATTTCTCAATATGTAAAATGTCAAAATGTGGATTTGCGGGAAAATGGTATATACTAAACAAAAAATAATTCATCATTTTCATTAATTATATCATTAACTGTAAACTAAATAGATATATAATTTTTACTGATTTCAAATCAACTCGATACGCATTAAAAACATGAAAATCAAAATTAAGGAATGCAGCCAATACAAAATGTTACAGCATACAATAAAAAATAATATTATTCTAGCTGCCGCTTGGGTACTAGCTCACCATGGGTTTTCAGGCAACGAGAAAGTATATTCTGCATCAAAAGATCCAAAGGAGTCGACTGCACACAAGAACCAAATACTATAGAAGGCACAAATTGATTAGAAATCACTACATTTGAAATAATATATGGAAAAATCGTCACGTTACTCGGTCCGACAAAACGTCTGCGAACAGCAACCTTCTATCAACAAGAGGAAAGCTCAATGTGTTCTATCTAGGCTAAGAAAAGGGCATCCAGTTTGACACACTCTCGCCTTATGTCAAAAACGCTTATAAACAAATGTATAAAATGTGGACATGACGTTAATGTAGTGCAGTAATTTTCAGTGTGAGTGATGTTTCTCTGCCAACGTGAGAGAATGTTTGAATGACATAGAAAAGGTATCTGCAGTGATGAAATTCCTATAAAATATTGAATATTGTATAATGGCATATAGAAACCATGCCGTCAATTAGAACATGATAAACATTGTAAAATTGTAAACTGTCTATGTTATTGTATCTGTGCTATGAAATTGTTAACTGTGTCATGTAACCTCATTTTGAAATTGGGCATTGTAATTACGGCCACTCCTTGCCGTCAATTCAACCAAAAACAAATAAATAATCAAATAATTGTTATTTTAAAACGACGAAAAAATAAGGATGAGATGGAAGGAGGGCAATGTATTCGCGAGAGAGAAACAGAAGCAAATGAATCGCAAAAATCCACGGATTTTATTAGAACTAATGAGAGAAGCGACAACGAAAGGGAGACGTATGAGAAATTACATATTCAGTGTAATTGCATGTGTTAGTAATGCGTATTTCTTGTGGCAGTAGTTTTACATTTATTTACTATCAACAAATGGCTTTGTGTCTGTTAATAGGCCGCCGGGTATTTGCAATGGGCTCGCGTAAGCCCCAAGGGGCCGGTGGCCTCAAGGGATTCCGAGGCAAAGCCTTGGAGACAGTCGGCAGGCGAAGGGAGCAAATAGGCCCTCAGAGCGTCCGCCCCTCCCCCGCGACAAATGAGGCGCTTCGGCCCACCGACTCCCGAAAATGCCGATTCGCTGGCTGAACGTGACCCATGCGCGGGGTAGTTTGGGGTGAAAAAAGTATGTGAGCTTCTCATGTTTGTAAATAAATCAATCGTTAAACCACTGCAGTTGCCCGGCTCGTCCATTTTTGTGCATAAATTTCTATGAAAAGTATTGATTAAATACTTAGGTAAACTTTTGTTTCATTGCAAAATTAGGTTTGATGAACTTGAATCTGAAGAAACAAGTCGTAATGATTCGCGTAAATTCCAGAATGTGGGCCTGCAGAACGCCTGTTCCCGGGGGCATCCTGCACTTACGAGCCAGCTGTCTGCCCGCGAGAGCTGCTGAAGGGCACGTTGTGGGGAGTGGGCAGCTCTGGGGGGAGGGGAGAAGCCGGGGCGAGATCGACGCGGCGCATAGAGTGAATGCCTTGGTATCTAATGCTGTGATCCACGCTGTGAAATGATTTGCCCACTTCTTTCAATGGGCTACCTCTAGCTACAAGGGTCACATCTGACTGTGCTTTGCTATGTACAGACATTTTTAAAAATTTATTTTTACTGTATATTTAATTTAACTCAAACAATATTTTAAAGTAAACGCAACCTTTAAAAATTTATTTCTCTAATCAGTCTCTCACATAATTGATATAAAATGAAATACAGGCAATTCGAAGGAGGGTAATGTTTGGCAGGACATATGTTTGTGAGCATTTTGTCTCTTTATGAAGCTGAATAAGATATACCAACGAGCAAACCTCTTACGATATTTTACGGGCAATCATGATATTACTATCAATCTTGTTAAATATAAAACAAAGCGCTTAATATTTTTATACGATGTCGTAAACGATTATGAATAAATAGTGTTCATTGACTTGATATTAGAAATAGTATATAATGTACTCTTGGAAATTAGAACAGCAGGTAATCATGACTTTTTAAGAATAAGATTTTTTTGCTTTGAAAATAGTTAATAAATTTCAATTTAATTCAAATTTATTAGTGATTTGTTTACAGGATTGTCCTATTACAAATACAAGTAATACACTAACACGTACAAATACAAATAATACTGTACACACAACAAACTAATACAGCAACACAATAACAAAATAATAAAATAGCGTAAGATACAGAATAATCGGGACAACAAAACAAGCAAATATATACAAAACGATTTTTATCAACTGATGTCTGACTCGTTACAGATATGATAATGTACCAATAATTCAATCATTAGAGAGCTCGTAGAATTCAGTTTGAACTATTTATTTATAATAAATGCCCGTAATTTCAGAATAGTTGTAATAAAAATGTACAGTTGTAGATCCTTGAGAGTTTAGTTCAATAAAACAATTGGGAAAGGATAAGCCATCATTATGGTAATGTCCTCTAAACCCTTTAAATTGGGCATTCACATAAATACATTTTTCCATCAGTGTGTATATTACACAGCGACCAGATTGAATTTGATTGTATTTTGTGTCACATATATCTACTGTTGTTGTTGATTTCTTTGTCACTGGACATTCTGATTTACTGTAGTAATGGAAAAGTGGCGAGCCAAATTTAGATATTTCTCAGTTTCTGTAGATTGCCACGCCATAATTTCTCGATTTATTGTACTATATGATGTATTCATGATTCTACGCGTATCATCCATAAAGAATTCACTTACAATTGTTGCAACAATAGAAAGAATACAATTTAAAACTACATTATGTTTTTGTTGCTGTGTAATTAAGTTATGGAAGCCAAAATTATTCCTCAATTCGTCCAGAACGGACACCCAGTTTATTTACTAGAATTTGGATAGTAGTTTAGAAAACAGGCCTGCTGGTCCACGTTCTTTGTAAACCACATTTTTTTATATTTAAATATTCCCATATTTTCATTGAAATTGTATTAAAATCATATTAAATTACCTAGTTTTACCATATTTATCCCAAAATATCCTCATTTATACATGTATTTGAGGCGTTGATTTTTATTGAACGAAATCATTTCTAAAACACATTTTATCTCTATGGAATGAAGCACAACTTTCATGTTTTTTGTGCGGCATCTACATTTTTACTAATATATGGTTTTTGTCAAATAAATCGGATATCTAGCTAAATAAACACGTGGTGATATCATTAATTCTACACTTTTATTAATAAACGTAAATCTTTTAAATTCTGTAAAGGAACGATACGCCCTTTCATAATACAACGGTGGATTTATATTCCACAATTCTGATGGAAATTGTTCATTTCGACCATTTTAACGAAATATTATGTAGAAAATAATTATCAAATTCTATTTGTTTGGAATACTTTGATAACAAAATATGGACTATCATACTGTAACGAATGCTAATGATTGGTTCTATCGATTTCAATGTAATTTTTTCCAATAATTCTAGATAATTCAAATGTTTGTAAATCATAGAATGAAATTGTAGACATAGGATTGTTTATCAGGTTTGTCTTAAATTCAATAGCATAAGAAGATTCATAATATACAATTGGTACATTAATATCGTAATTTTCGATGATTATTTTTCCTTTTGCTGTAATGTTCCAGTATCCACAGTTTCATCTGCTTTTTTGACGCCCATAGATATATAATTCATCATTCATCCTAGACGACCATGTAAATGTTATCGTAAAATCTCCTTCCCATGTATTTTCTTTAAAATCTTTGAAAACCCCTCTAATAATCTCAAAAAATATACAACTTCGTCATCTTTTACTTGAAGTTTTGGATTAGAACTAATACCAGCAATATCTAATGAAATTAATTTACTTGTCGAAAAAGTACGTTTTTATAAGTTGACGTAATACCAGGATAATCTAATCTAAATATATTTTGTCCTCTTTTTTAACATGAATATATGAAAAGAAATATGGTACAAAATTATCTATAAGTTTATCATTTGATATACCTTCGTATGCAGAATAATCAGATGCATTTTTATGGATAATTTGATAATTGATGTACAATTCTGCTCTTTCGAAATGCATCCAACCATCACCTACATTCATATAAATATCTGTCGTTTTATGCGGTCCTCCAGTATTATTCTTACTACGATCAGTAGGAGAAAACGATTGCCATTGATAACTTTCAATTTTATTTATTTATGAGAGAATAAAAATCAGTTATTTTTTTTAAATTCTAAAATAACAGTAATTATAGCATCATTAAAATTTATTTTATTATTATGCTCATCTGTAATTCCAACATGAAGTCGTTGTATTTTATTACAAATGGTACAAATAATGGATAAGATGGTTCATAAATAATAGGCATTGGATAATTAAGTTGAGGTTTAAACGATGTTAGCATATTTGTTTCACTATAAAGTCCCTTATTTTCATTTAGAATCATATCTTCAACACATTTAAAATGTACATCAATTGCTTCTAATGAACCTAATTTAGGAATATTATTACCAGTAATAGGTTTGATTTTTAACAATTTCATTTGAAATCCCAATAATGATCCAATACAATCTGCAGCATCAAAATTTAATTTAAATCACCTTTTAATTCCAATTCTACTGAGAATACGATTAGGCTTAATAGTAATACTTGTAGAATTAACTGGTGCTTGTATATATTTTTCTAAATTTTCAATATTATGTTGTTCTGATGAATCGTGAGAATGTGTGTTTCTTTTTTATATTCACAGTATAATTTATTATTATTTGAAGTACATTAGGTGTTAGAAATGTAGATTAGAATCCAACACATGCAACTGTAGAATAATCATATATTGTGCAATACGTTTTTTATGTAATAATGAAGAAGATCCACTTAGTTTCAAAATTTTACTCATCTAAATGATCAAAAAGTAGATTGGAATCCAAAAATAGATTACAAAAAAAAGAATAACATTGAAACATGGAGAATTATTGCCATCTTCTATACGATGTGCTATTATAGGAACTAGTGGATATGGTGAAACATCTTTGTTGATTGATGATTCCTGGATGGTTTTATTGGGATAAAATTAATCATGTATACATATATTCAAAATCCTATGAACAAGGTAAATATCATGCATTTATGAATAAGTGTCATAAGCTTGAAAATGATATTAAACATTTATCTCATGACGATGATATAATACCACTTGATGATTGGGAAGAAAATTCATTAGTATTATTGATGATTACATATTAGAAGAACAAGATTTTGTAAGATAATATATTACACCGAGTAGACATAAAGATATTGATTTATTTAGCCCAAACATATACAAAAATTCTTAAGCAAGTAATTAGAGATAATTTAAATTTTTGAAGATATTTAGAAAATTTGTAGGATGTGATATGAAAAGAGATGAATTTAAAATGTATGTGAATTATGTTGGAATGAATCATTTGGATTTATAACAATTGATACGACACGAAAATCAAAATATGGAAAATATAGAAATAAAATACAATCGTTTTTAAAAACAGATGCAATATAAAATCCTGTACATTTAAAAACAGACGAAATATAATATCCTGTCTGTTTACACTGTGTTTATAATCAAACAGCAGAATTCTTTCTAATCATGCACCCAGGAGTTGTTCTTGATAGCCCCAAAAGACGTTTGTAGAAGTTCGTCTGTATCATATCCAGTTGATTAGTGTATCTGACAACTACTACAGTTGGAATCGTGGACTCAAAAAGTTTCCTATCAGTCTGCCAGCGATCATTTTTGTCTGATATTAAGACCTCCCAGACTGAACCCAGTGCCTTGCTTTCTCTGGTCAGGCCATTGGCATCTGCGTAATTGAAGAACCCTGATGTTGCCAATTGGATATCTAAATGCGTGTACTGCTTGACCATTTCTATAATTTCTCCTCTATTTTATCGACCTCTCTGATCTGATTCTGCCCGACGCTTCTCACAATACTTGGATAGCGTGTCAATCTTGTGTTGAAGTCCTATCCCATCGGTTGCCGGGATAATCAAATCATCAACAAAAGAAGAATGTTAGGACTCTATGTCCAGGAGTCCGCTCTGAACTCCAGAATAAAATATCTGCAATAGGTGGTGGGGCGGTGCCTGCAGCCGAGTACAGTTTCGGACTAGTGGGCTGGACTGAGCATTAAATTCGAATCATGGAGTGAAAAACCAGAAAAGTTCTTACAATGCATCATGTCTCCCATTCTCGAGCTAATGTACATAGACTTAATGAGTCACGTAAGGAAGGATGACGAGGTCTCAGACAAATTGGAGCCTTCTGGCACAATGCAACTGTAAGAATGTAAATTACTGTTCTTTTTTAGTTGATAAGAAATGTAGTTTATATTGTTTTAAATAGACGAAACAAAGTTTTTATTTTTAGGATGAACAATACCTGCTATAGTAGAAGTATATTCCTAGACCTAGAAGTATAACAGTAAGGTTTGTCGTGATATGGATTTGGGAATAAGACTGTTTCCCCTGGAGGAGTTCGTCAGTGTTGTGTTAGAATTTGATTTAAATTGGACTCGGAAGTTGATCTCTTCGCTTTGACTATTTTAGGGTTTCTCTCTCTGGTAGGTTTATTAGAATACCTGAAGAAACACGTGAAACTCATTTCTCAGTATTTGCGCAGGAGGCATTTCCGATGAAGCTCTGCAGATCTTTTCAATTTCAACTTTACCTCCTCCGCTTCGCCTTGCGCGTGATTTGGAGGGTGCGTAAGAGGAGAGGTTTTGCCCCTTTACATGTCCATCTCCCTAGATTGCTACTGTTCTAGTTTCACATTCTTTAGATTACGTCAGTCAATATTGTCAAGAGGTATTGCCATTACAAACCTTTTATCTATAGTTAATGAAACATTAAAAAAATTCTCCTCCTCTAGACAAAGTACAACTACTGGATCATTTGCATGTGTACTATTTTGTGCCTAAACAAGAAGCTAGGAACACTTAAAAACCATATTAAAAACCTAGAAACGGATTTAGAATAAAGTCCCATTTCTAATAAATATCAACAAACGTAGATATGCGGAAATGAAATTTTAATAAGGAAGAACGATGAGAGAACTGCACTAAGAGAAAAAGTATGGGGAAAAATAGGAAAGTTAACCCTTGGAAATAAAGGATAAGAAAAATTGTACTCGAAAAAAATGAAAGATAGATATTTCGAAGAATTTGCAAGAAAAAGTGCATGAGAACTTTCTTGAGAAGAAATGAGAGTTTGTGAAGAAACGTTTAGGGGAACGTATTCCTAAATCATAGAATGTGCCGGAAAGATGCTGAATAAGGTTGTTCAAGGAACAAGAGGAGAAACATGCAGAGAAAGTTTATTGAGCACGAGTGTCCTTCCGTTAAGCAGTATTTTACGAAATAAGACCCTTTGTAAAAATGCTTTAAAATTTTTGGATATGTAACTGTTTTGGGTATCCCGTCTCCATAGCATTTGGTGAACAGAATCGAGAAGAACCTCGGCCGGTCAATATATATATATATATATATATATATATATATATATATATATATATATATATATATATACTCCTATAATGAGCACTTGAAACAGGTTTATTAGTTACAGATCACTGTTCACTTTAAAGTTCTGAATGTTTTGAAACTTTGTAACCTGAGTGTGTGCTGAGCGTCTGAATACCAGGTTTAGTTCTTGTGTAGTCTTTTTTCACATCCAGGAGATTTGAAGAATTGACAAAAAACAATTTTATGGACATTTTGTTTTGTCCTCTGAACTTCTATAAATCAATAGGAAATAGTTAATTTTTCACTCTCTTTTATCAATTCCAACTTTTTATATAAGTTTTGAAATGAGCTCGCGGAGCATTGGGAGTCGAAGAGTTTCCATGCACCTTCCGAACATCTGCTCGCACGATGTTACCAAAATGTTAGTGGAAACTGTCACATGTATAAATACTCGTAACGTCGTTTTACGTAATTTCACGCTATATATTCATTGGCAAACGTCATCATTTCCAATTATTTATGTCCTAGAAGTGTGTAATATCTACTCTGTGACCTGCGATATTGTGTGAAAGCTGTCTCAGACTAAAGTGGTATGGTTTGTATGCAGATCTTGCAGGTAATAGGTGCTTTTTTCGACAGCGCATCGCCAAACTCTCCTTTCCCCGCTCGATCTGCGCTCTGCGCGTGGGATCTGTTTTGAACCACCATGCATAGTAATCAGTGCAGTCTTTTATATCTTTTGCCGCTGGGATTCGTCATTCAGCTGACGTCGATCGATTAATCGAACCCTCATTGGCGCGTGGAACCCGACTGTCCGTGCGCAGTGCGCACGCGCCTTTGTGTGTGTGTGTGTGTGTGTGTGTGTGTGTGTGATTTGTGGCGGTGCGCGGGCTGGGGCTTCTTAGGCGCAGAGCAGCCCAGAAGTTCCGCCAGTGGAGGCGAGCGCCATGCCACGCCCACCGGCGTTTAACAGACGCCGCTGGCGTCGCTAGCGCCATTTGCCGCAATGGGGCGGTTGCGTTTAGGCTTCTGATTGTCTGGTGACTGTGATTTCTGAAGCGCCAACTACTATGGTCATTATTCCCCTAAGTATAGTTAATGCTATGTCTCCGAAAGGGAGGCTGTTTCGCCCCAGCTTTCGCCCATTAGCTACACAGGTAGATGGATTTCAGCCGACTTTTGATGGAGAATTTTGGAGACCTGCTGCTCTGATTGGCAGTTTTCATGAGTTTTTTCGTTCAGTACCAGGCGAATACCGGAGCAGAACCCTAGCAAACGGTCCATGGAACGCGCGCGGTATTTCCTTCCTCTTCTTTGTCTCATCCTGTCTCGTTATACACACACGCGCGCGCACTGCAGAAAGGGGCCGTTCGGGCGCTTGGAGCGGTGCCTCCGCAAGAGGGCGCTCAGGTCGGGGGCGCATTTCGCCATCAGCGGGGAACGAACGCAGCCCCCGGGCTAAAACATCCACTACACTAACGCGCCGTACCACCTGGCGTGCCCTGAAAACCAGTAAATCTATCAATATGCGTAAAAACGAGTGATTCGGTGCTGACCTGTTCGTCGGTTGGCGGAGACAAAGTCCATTTGATTTCCTAAGTAACAACTCGACACTGTCAGCTGTACTCTTAAGAGTATTGTTCTTTCTTTAAATACCGGATGAAGGATGAAGTAACATGACAGTTAATATTCATAAAACTAACCATGCAACAACCAAGCGCACTTTCTGACATTATTTGTAGCTTTTGCTTTTCAAAAATGCTAAAAATGAGACATCTTTGTAACGTCTATTGCTATATCAGAGGAAAACCATTAACCTCAAAATTTGGAGCCTTTCTTATATAATAATGGTTTAAAATTGGCAATATATCACACAAAATTACAAAAAAATACATATATTTCAAAAAATTAAATTTCGTAATCTCTCTTTGAAGAAAAATTTTAATCCAGGACTAATGTCTATCTTCAATATTGTTGTTCTTCGAAAGTGCGGAGAAAGTTTGAGTTTGCAATTTTCGAAATTTCAAATAATGTATGAATTAAGAAATAATCATACCACAAAAATAAAACTTTTAATCTTTATTAAAAAATTAGTTCCCAGAGTCAACTTTCGGAAACACTTTTCCCATCTTCAATGGGATTGTAACATTGCAAACTGAAATCTAATAAATAACATAAAAGAACTGAAGGACAAAAATAAATACATTAATTCATTTTTAAAAGTTACATACGGAAGTACAAAGTTCATTTTCTGTAAACATGAAGCAAATTTTACGCGCAGGTTTTTTTTAATTGTCGTTTTGGATTGAATAATACAAAGATCAGTGTTAAAACACTCCACCTTTTAATGGTTGATTAAATCTCTAAATTTGTTCTTGATGCGGGTTCTGTGGATTGAGTTTTAGCAGAGTCTTAGAGGGGTTAGAGTGGGTATATTTGGAATTTTGTGGAAAAAGTGGGTGGATAAAAAAATAATATGTTTGGTTATCGATTCTAACTGGAATTCTTTAAGAAGTTGTGAGTTGGAGATGAACCATGGTGCATTCGTGATTGTGCCGATGAACGGACGTTTGACTTTGGAGATTTTTGGTATTCGGTTTTGGCTGCGCTGTTCCATACTGGGCATGCGTATAAAATTAGTGGTCGAATATATGCTGCGATAGTCCATATGTTATTTTTCATTTCGAAGTTAATGGCAACAGTTTCTACATTACCAGTTCATGGTAGTATTGTTGGGTAATGTTATTAATGTATTTTCATTTATTGCTATTAGCACTTCTTCTCCTTTGCTTAGTTTTCCGTCGGCTCTGTAAATTGAATAGTTTGGGATACAAATTTATTTTTTTTCCTTTATGGGGGTTTCTGTGATGCAAATTATATCGACAATGTGTAAATTTAAAAAGTGTTAAAAAGTTCCGTTTTTTATTTGTTAGGAAGCATTCCAATTGACGAGTGTAAAATCATTAGGGTGTTTTATTGCCATTATTTCCATTCATGTAGGCAGAGAATGAATTTTGAATTGGATTGATTTTGGTGGATATAAGTGTGTTTATGGCATTGATTACATTAATTATTGTGTTTATATTGGAATAGTTGTGGTGAGGTTCTTGGGAAAGGTTGGTTGAATATGAATTATTGATAGGGTTTGGATGGGCCTACGTTGTGGTTCTACTAATATGAGAGAAGTTGTTGATAATTGGAGTTTGGGGAAGAAGAGGGAAATGGGAATTTGTGTTGGAGTGGGAGGTTTGGAAAAGCTTTGGTTTCTGGTTTGGGGGTTGTTTGGGTTGAAAGTTTTTATTTTTTCAGCGCATTGTTGTAGGCAAGTGCAACTGAAGCCTGGTGGCTGCCTTAGGAGTTACGACATTTTGATTCTGAATAACGACTAGGGCAAGTTCCCGAGTAGCGTTTACCCGAGCAAAACGTATGTGCAGGCATGCAACAGAAATCATTCTGATATATACAAGGAGATTTTGTAAAACTGACAACAACCTGTGCGTACGAAGTTGTCTAGTGATAAGGTGAACATGTCATGGTTGTGACTTCGTTATACGATTTTTTTCGATTACATTCATTAGCAAAAAATTTTTCCATTTCTCTATATGACCTAGAAATTTTTTACATTTATTTTTGAGACATTTGCAGATGATGGTACTGAACGCGGTATTTTTTTAAAAAAATACTTCATTTCCGAGCTAAAAACTCTGAACCTGTTTTGTATTAAATTTGAATGTGCTTCTATTCACCACTGATGGTAAATGTATCTCAAAGAAAAGGAATTGCGATAGATTACAACTACTCGTCAAATATTTTACTTAATTACAATTACAAATTTACAATATTTTCAACATTTAACTATTAAATAACACTTTCAGAGACAACTACTGGTAGAGATGAGTCGTTCATGAACAAACTAGTTTAAACGAACTAATCTTCGTTCGGCGGGCTTGGATGGAGCCACGAAACTTCTTCTACACCGTGGATAGGGACCTCTCTTCATCATGTTTGTGAACTAAATGAACTTACCCACTCATTCAGTTAACGGCGAACAAGATAGTTTGCAAGCGTATAGAACAAAAAAGGCATATTGAAAATAAATATTATTGATTACACGCTAAGTAACGATTACTGCAAAGTAATGATTACAATTTTATACCAAGGAGTATATTACTAGTAAAAAGTAAATTATCCATAAAGTAACGATTACATGCTAAAATTTCCAACAAACTGTTACAAGAAATTGCATTACTTTTACTAATTTATTACACGACACTGCTGATCAAACATTACTACATTAATCCAAAGTAAACTCGTGGGTTGTCATAAGCTCTGAGAAATTGAGAAATGTCGTCACATTTTCTTTATCTTTTGTTTTTACCCTGATTTAGGTTGTTAAATTACCACGCCAACTAGAACGTAGGTGAAGAGCGTGTTTGTGTGTTGGGAAGGGAGGGGACAGCAAGTAGGGCTGAACGCGCGTCGCAAGATTTTGATTCCGTTTTCGGCGAACCAATCACACCCACCTCGCCTTTGATTCCAGGTAAAAGAAAGAAACGCAATTCAGAGTTGCGTATTTTTACATTTATCCAAAGCTGCGGAAATATTCTTTTAATTGATTTTAAATATTTCTCACGCAGATGCGCTCATTCTAAAGCACCAAGAGAAATAAAGTAAACTATACTTTATCGCAGTCTATTCCTTTCGGTTAAGTACACCACACGCCGCAACACAAACCAATCAGAAACCCTTTTGTAGCACTCGCCCGAAACCTCAACCCGGAGGTGTTTCCGCTCATCGTGTTCTGAGAAAGGATTTGAGGATCGATTGGATTTCTATCGCGAGCAGATAAATTCGTCGCGGCTAGCGGGGTTCGCTGAGCCAGCTCCACCCATAGTGGGGGGTGGGGGGAGTGACCAGGCGGCGTTTGCGGAGGAAGATTGAAAGGATTTCGACTCCGCCTCGGATCACCCGAGACGACGCAGCGAATCCCTAAGCCCGCGCGGCCACTAGCCCTTCCAACTTCCCTCGGCCTACGCCTTTTGCCCTTCCTTCCCGACCTCGCTCCTTCCTCCGCCTTCTGCTGACGGTCTAAGCCCTTCCGCCCTCGGCCTATTGTTCTTCCTCCGCATTGTAAGCCAACACTGCGAACACGGAAAGTCTTTCTTCTTCTTCCTATTCTCTTCGCCCTCTCTTTATTTCTCTTTCCCATACACCTTTTCGCCTCTTCGTCCGCGGTTACTGTCCTCTCTTCATTTACTCCAACGTCAGCCTAGACTTTTGCCCCACAACCATCGTGTTTCCCTACCGACGTTTGCCCTTCCTCCCTCAGCATAGCCATTTGCCCAATCCACGGCAATCCAGATCCTCTCAGCCTACGACCACGCCCTGTTTCCCTCAGCCTAACTTCTAGGCGTCTCCGCCGAGGGGCTAAGCCGTCACACAACCGGGGCTGTGTTATCATAGTCTCCTTCTTCAGTTCTTTCGTGCACCGAAGACGGTCCGTCCTAGTTACTCTTGTACGTCAAAGTACTTTAGTTACATAAAGAACATATTTTTTGTATTGTTTAATTCCCCATGATTTATTCTCAACCTAATAGAGAACAGTTCATTCGTGATATTGTAGATCCCGTAAATGGAATTATGTCATCTAAGAATATTTGCAAGCATTTTCTTATTCAGAAACATCTACCGTATTTGTTACCTCACGTCAAAATAAATAAAATGTATTAATATGTTATACATTTACTATTATTAAACGTGAATTGATGTAAGTTTTAAGCAAATGGATTTGAACGGATAAGTCTAGGGAACGAATTTTGCCAAAGGAATTCCAGCAAATTGTAATAACTCGACCAGTTGGTGCAGCTCCTCTTTTGAATCTTGGTAGAAAGCGCCCGCAGAGTGGAGTGTCCATGCGGTGGCCTCGCAGGTGGATGAATTCCTCTCGATATGAGCGCTGCGCTCCGCCTCGCATGACTTTCCTCGCTCGGAGGGGGCGCCGGCCGCCGCTGTCTTCATGAAATACCTGGCGCATTCTACAGCTGCTCCGCGCGCCGTGGGCGGGGCGGGGCGGGGCGGGGGCACAGTGCGGCCACTGAGTCACGCAGTTTTTATCTAAACAAAAATCATTTAGACTGCTTGTTGCTTCTGGGTCCCTCAATTGCTATACCCGGAGAGGTGGCTCAGTGCATCAACTAATGGCACTGCAGTCCCTCTGACCGGGAGGTCCTAAACAGCCACTCCTGACGGTGGCAGAATTTTCTGCACTGGCTTGTGAGCTAGGTCGAATTTAGTCGCTGTCTGGAGGAGAATTCTAGCGGCCGGCTGCTCTGATTAGTAGTTTTCTCTCATTTCTCCGATCAACGCCAGACGAATGCGGAAGCAGTACCCAAACGAAGGGGCTACGATCTTTCCTTGTCTTATCCTTACACACACACACACACACACACACACACCAATATGCACTACACTACCACACATGCTGGAAAACCGGTCGGGAGCTGAGAGCTTGACCGGCTAGGGCGGTGCCCTCCTGGAGGGAGATATCTGGTTGGGGAAAACCCCACTAGCCCACGGTAGGTCAGCGCTGGATCTCGCTCTGCAGCGGGAGAAAACCACTCCCACCTCCTGCAGCAAAAAAAATGCACTACACTTACGAAACTAACGACCTTAGTAGTTGACGTACCCGGAATCACTAACAATCAATCAATCAATGATGAATCTCCGGGAGAGGCGGTGTTCCTCCGCGCTGGATGGCGAGATCCGGCGCCATCCTGCGGGGGTTTCCCCCTCCAGAGTTCTCCCCCGGGGTTCGCACCATCCAATTCGAAGCAAGCTGCAGCTGCCCGACCGCTCTCCCGACGTGTCTAGTACGTGAGAGTAAGAGGAGAGGACAGAACAAGGCCCATTGATATAGGATAGCCCTTTTATTACAATATTGCTCAGATATTCGTCTGGCATTGTTCTGAGAAACCACAGAAAACTACCGACCATATTTCAAAATAGATATTAGGTGATTGAAAAATTCAGAAAATTAAAAAAAAGAAACTTAGTGGCTAAGTGTCCAATAAGTGCAGTTGAGGAAATAATAAAACCATAGCAAAAATCTACACTGAAGACATTATAAAAATAGTGTGAGACAGTATGTGCGACGTCGAAGCACCTCTACTTTACGTTTGCAGACAGCGTCGGACTCGGCGATGCGCATTGGTAACAGGAACTGAACTGGAATGCTGTCTCATGAGTGAATACGGTTTATTCCTTCCCACGATACTTCGAAAAGCGGGCTACAGCCGATTACAGTTACACAGAATTTAGATTTTTTTCAGTAAACTCTGCTTAATTAGTTGAGTTGAAAATGAAACTCGTTATGACCAATAATATGTTTTTTTTTAAATTTACTACTGGTGATTTGTATCATTACACACATTAAAATATTTCGTAGAAAATAAAATATTTTGATGCTTTTGGCCATTGAAACGAAGTAGTCAGAGATGAGACATATTGAAACCAATAGTGTACATAAAATAAATATGTGCAGAATCCTTATGTGAATATTTATGTGATAAAATAAAAATTGTGTTCGAAAGTGCAGCCATCACCTTTGTTTAAGAGCTAATAATTAATGCAGGTGAGAGTTGGACTGATCGATCAAGAATATTATATAGAAATGAAATTTATAATGTTTCCATTTTAGCGTTGTTAATCCTTGGTCCATTCTATGATCGCATAGACGAATGAATTAGTTTTACATCATATAGTAGGCACTATTTTGAGTGCTTTAGTGTCTTTTCAAAGAACTGGAAAGCCTTCAATTTGGATTTTTTTAAATCTATAATTCCCTGAAGAGCTCCTTTTTCCACCACCGTGATCGCCCATCCATCCTTTGTGTGCTTTCGCCTGCTCCGCCAGCGTGTGTGAGGAGGGCGAGGGGCATAGACAATAAGGACGGCGTTCCGTGGCAGCAGCGGCGAAAACAGGCGAATGTCTGTCCACGCGCCTGAGTGGGGGAGCGGTCTCTAAAGCGCAGGTGCGCTCTTTCGCAAGACACCCCTTGAAAACATGAAGCTTTCTTCCTTCCCAGCCAAGAACGGGCTTCTGTCGTCTTCAGAAGGTACAAAAACCCTGAACGGTTGATGCATTTGCAATGTTTTCATATAGACTGCTTTACAATATACCATATGAGCTCTCCACAGTTTATAATGTGATGATAATGTAATAGAGGGCAGCTAGCAATAGGATGGGAAAGGCCGAAAAGCTAGCGCTGAGGAAAGACATTAGAAAACTGACTACAAGACAGACTGTGCCATTCTCTGGTGACATTATTTAATATTACCATTTGCTCGACTTTGTGCAAACCAATCTGTATAGGCTACCTGGAGGGGTCGGAGCGCGCTGGAACGGAACGCGCTGGTGGTGGGAAGGCAGAAGAGAGCGCTGGTGTGGGGAAGGGAAGGGTCGGGAAGGAAGAGGTGGTGACGGGAGGAGATGTGGTGGATGGGAGAGACAGGACGGGAGGGGGAGGGGTCAAGAAGGAGGGCGATGGAATGAAACGAAAGGGCACGAGACAGGAGGAGCCTGGAGGGGAGCGGGGAGGAGGGGATGAGACGGAAGGAAGACGTGGAGATGGGAAGGGATGAGGTAGTCAGGCCGGGAGGTGTCGCGTTGTGGGCAGCGACGCCATATTAAAACCCCCGAGCTCGCCCCTCCGCCCCGCGCGCTGAATATTCATGGGCGGGCGGGGCGCGGGCGGCGGGGCGGGCGGCGGGGCGCGGGCGGCGCCGGCCCAGACAATGAGGCTGTGGCCAGCGCCAACGGCCACCGCGGCGCCCGCGCCCACGCCCTCGCTGACGCCCTGCTTATGGAATCCATACGAATGCATTATTCAAGTGTTGCGAAATAAGGCATCAATTATGGAGCTTAACACTTCGGCCCCTCGGCGAGGCGCTCTCTCCATTCAGTTGGAGCGACGTTGGGGTAAATCAGGCCACCAAATGCGTTTACATAATCAGCAGTTAGCCACACAGCAATTGCATATTGTTTGCATTTTTTACTGTAAAATATTTATTAAACCAGAGAGTTATAACAACAAAGCGCATGTTTGCAGTTGAATAAATGCTGCATTAGTACGATCATGGATTTAAAGAGTCCGTAGCGCTTCCAAAATCTTTCTGACAATGAGATTGAAATCTAATAATTATATTGAAAATTATAGTTTTAATATTTCAGCCATTTCGTGCAAATATATGTTCAGTGCATTGATGCACAACATCTATATTTCACATTCATCACTCCTAACAAAATAAATCTTATTTCTTACTCGTAATGCGTTTATAACGTAGACACAGAACCCGAAAGATGTGCTCTCCTCTCTTTTCTCTAGCACATCTTTCCGCCTCTCCTTCCTTTTTTCCTACCCTCCGTTTTCCCCCCACCCTCCTCTTTCCCCACCCTCCTCTTGTCCCACCCTCCTCTTTTCCCACCCTCCTCTTTTCCCACCCTCCTCTTTTCCCACCCTCCTCTTTTCCCACCCTCCTCTTTTCCCACCCTCCTCTTTTCCCACCCTCCTCTTTTCCCACCCTCCTCTTTTCCCACACTCCTCTTTTCCCACACTCCTCTTTTCCCACACTCCTCTTTTCCCACACTCCTCTTTTCCCACACTCCTCTTTTCCCACACTCCTCTTTTCCCACACTCCTCTTTTCCCACACTCCTCTTTTCCCACACTCCTCTTTTCCCACACTCCTCTTTTCCCACACTCCTCTTTTCCCACACTCCTCTTTTCCCACACTCCTCTTTTCCCACACTCCTCTTTTCCCACACTCCTCTTTTCCCACACTCCTCTTTTCCCACACTCCTCTTTTCCCACACTCCTCTTTTCCCACACTCCTCTTTTCCCACACTCCTCTTTTCCCACACTCCTCTTTTCCCACACTCCTCTTTTCCCACACTCCTCTTTTCCCACACTCCTCTTTTCCCACACTCCTCTTTTCCCACACTCCTCTTTTCCCACACTCCTCTTTTCCCACACTCCTCTTTTCCCACACTCCTCTTTTCCCACACTCCTCTTTTCCCACACTCCTCTTTTCCCACACTCCTCTTTTCCCACACTCCTCTTTTCCCACACTCCTCTTTTCCCACACTCCTCTTTTCCCACACTCCTCTTTTCCCACACTCCTCTTTTCCCACACTCCTCTTTTCCCACACTCCTCTTTTCCCACACTCCTCTTTTCCCACACTCCTCTTTTCCCACACTCCTCTTTTCCCACACTCCTCTTTTCCCACACTCCTCTTTTCCCACACTCCTCTTTTCCCACACTCCTCTTTTCCCACACTCCTCTTTTCCCACACTCCTCTTTTCCCACACTCCTCTTTTCCCACACTCCTCTTTTCCCACACTCCTCTTTTCCCACACTCCTCTTTTCCCACACTCCTCTTTTCCCACACTCCTCTTTTCCCACACTCCTCTTTTCCCACACTCCTCTTTTCCCACACTCCTCTTTTCCCACACTCCTCTTTTCCCACACTCCTCTTTTCCCACACTCCTCTTTTCCCACACTCCTCTTTTCCCACACTCCTCTTTTCCCACACTCCTCTTTTCCCACACTCCTCTTTTCCCACACTCCTCTTTTCCCACACTCCTCTTTTCCCACACTCCTCTTTTCCCACACTCCTCTTTTCCCACACTCCTCTTTTCCCACACTCCTTTTTTCCTACATTCATTTTTTTCTACAGTCCTTTTTCCCTACCGTCCTTTATTTCCTACCCTCGAAATGTATCGAAGACATTTTTTGTTCAAGAAAAACTGTTCTGGCATTCTTCATGGAAGTTCATATAGAATCTGGGGTATCGAGAGCTTCTGTGTGTCCGTAATGATACAATAATACATATATTAATTGCATAAAAATACACTCTTTTGTTTCTGTAATAAATTCATGTTTAATTTTAATTTTTTTGTGAATTTGTAACAAAGAAGTAGTTTACTAATTTTTTCGTTTAGTTAACTAAATATGCTCATTGATTTCATGAAAAATCGTTGATTATCACTATGTTTATGGCATGCATGCAATTAAAACTTAATCGTGCAATTAAAAGTCTACCACGGCCAATCAGAACTCAGAGAACCCATCGAAATCGTTTACTTATGTAGCTTTAATATAGACGTTTCCAGACGGCCATGAAACATGAACAAAAATGTACATCACATATTACGTGCACCAAAGGCATAATCTGTAAACAAATTAAACAAAATTATAAACGAATAATTATTACTGTTTCTTAGACAATCATGTTTATATTTGTCGTACAGTAAGTTTAATGAGAAACTATTACCTTACTAATACTTGGCATCAATCACCTAACCCAGAAGCCGCTTTATATTGCACAGATATATTAACTAATCTATTTGAACCTGACGATCCAGAGAGAACAGTTATTTTGGCAAAAACCTTATTTGTTTCGGAAAATCAAGTAATTTTGTTATATAATTTAAAATATTGAAATTCCCCTTTTAACACCACTTCTTCAATAAATGCAAATATGGCCATTAGCATGTTTGACACTAGCTGACTAACTGAATAACATAGAATATTTAACATGAATAAATGTTTTACGTGTAAAACATTTGGTCTCAGAATATTACAAATATAAGAAATGTAATCGTCAGTTTATTTACCTGCTCTAGATAGTACACCAACAAAATCTCAAGAGTCAGAACTGAATCGTCTTTCTCTTTTCCCTCATTAACACGTGTTGTTCTCTCATACATGCAATTTCTTTTCGTATAAGTAATTTTGTCTTGGCTTCGTCAGCTTCTTCTAATATTTCACCCGGAATACGTTAAATATTTTTCATTTTCAAACGTAATTATCAATTACAATTATTCTCTTAGGCACTAAGGTGATCGTAAATATACACTACACAAGGTCTACCAAAATAGGTCTTGTTCCGAACCAATATGACGTCATCAAACACATGCCATGGTAATGATATGATTGAATATCTCAAAATTAAAATTATTCTTTAATGGAAACGAAAAAATATTGAACGTAACACGTGTATAAATGCGTATAATTGCACTCGTGGTAAATAAGGAAACTCGCTCCTATCGTCGCTCGTTTCTTTAATCATACCACATCGTGCAATTATACGCCTATTTATACACTGTTTCGTTAACTACTATATGTGAATATAGTTTTTAAACTACCGTTGCAATTATAATATAAATATGTTATCATAATTCAACTATATAACGTAAAAATAGTTAATGTTAGTTTCACAGAATTCTATTGAAATGAGCTACACTATTTCAAGGGCATGTATTTTTTATAAATAAAAATATAGTTTATAATCGAATATGATTTCATAAATTAAGATATGGAAACAGCAAAAAGGGTTTATAGTGGTCCTGAAATCGCAAAAATTAGACAAAATAACATCGATGCTCTGAAAAGGCAGAGACAATAGCCGATGAAAGAAAAAAAGTATTATTGCAAAAATTTAACAAAGAGAAGGCTGTATGTCATGGTAGGGTTCGGAGTGTAGCGAGCAGATCACTGTAAAATTGTAATAGGCTTCGGGCATATGGTAGATATGGTATGAAGTGCCATTATGAACAGTTGCCTATAGCTAAGTTTTTGTTCATGAATTAGTTTTGTAAAACAGTTATTAAGGGAAACGAAGGAAATGCGAATGTAAATTCGTTTATTGTTAGTGGAAATTAAGTTCGGGCCTAAAGTCATTTAGTATTAGATTTCTATTTCCTTTAGACTCAACCAGCTATACGAAATTGCCAGCTGTCACATATTCTTGCCAGCTGCCATCTATCACAAAAATCACCAAATATTTTTGAAATTTTCTTAAGGTTTTTGGTTTTCTATTAATAGAATGAAAATATTCTTTTATGAATATTAAAGAAAAGTAAAACTTCGTCCTAATATACAATTTTCTTTGAAAAATTTGCAGCCGTTTTTAAGAAAATGGCACTTACGCGCTAATGGAAATTTAAAATTTGAAGCTCTTTTTCTGAGAAAATTTTGGATCCCTGGAAAAGCTTCATTTGAACAATTTTTAAGTAGTTTTACTCACAAATACAATAGTGTTTACAAATTGCTAGAAATGTGCATATTAACGGTGTAAGAAATCGTTAAAAAGTATAATAATAATACGTAATTTTTGAAAAAATAAAACAGTAAAGAACGAAAAGAACTTTATTTCATATTAAAGAGTTCAACTAGCACTATTGGTTCAAAGAGTTTGAAGAAAACTTTTGAGGTGTTTTAGAGAAAATGACGTTTGAGAGATTCTAAAAATCCGGAATTTTGAGCTAGTTGTCACAGAAAAGGAAGAGTTTCAAGGAAATTTATATGACATTATTTAAAGCAAATGTACTCATAAATATAATAACGTGGACAAATTGCCGCTAATGCAAATATTGACATGAGAAGCAACTTAAAAAATTACAATTTTAATTACAATTTTATAATTTTTGAATAAACAAAGGAGTAGAGCAACATGGCGTGTATGTCATCTTATAGAGTTCATTATACACTATCCCTAAAAAAACGTGTACAGAAAAATTTGGAGCCGTTTTCGGATATATCTTGTTTTAGTTATTTTTAAAATTGCAATTATTGCTCATAAAATTGCGCGAAAACGTCTGACGTTTCAAAAATAGGTACATGACCTTAATGAAAGAACTCAATATGGAGAACAAATTGTATTTGAAGGAAAATATGTATCTCAAATTTTGTAGTTGTAGGAAGGAGCTGAAAAAATGCATACTTTCGGAATATTCGAAAATCCAGATTAACCATGCAAATTGGACCTACGCTACGTTTATAAGAGTATAAGTATACAAAGAAAGTTTTACAAAATCTGAAAGTTTCGACTCGAACCAAATGGACAGATATTTCTTCAATTTGAAAAATATGTGGTTTAGACCGCTAGTGGTGTTCACACACACCAGACGCACAGATGGACAGGTGAATCGGACTGAATCGTCCTCCGCCATGACTGCGTGGCAGCAAGCACTAAGGAGACGAGGCGCGGAGGCCCCAAAGCCCACGCCGCGTCGTACTTCCTTCGCTGCCATTGGTTAGTTGGTTGGTTGTTAGGGATCCGGGCGCGTCCATTACTGCGGTCATTATTCCCGTAAGTTTTGTGCATGTTCTTCCATGTGAGGTGGCGGTGATGTTTTCCCGCTAGATGGCGGATCCGGCGCCGACCTATCGTCGATTAACGGGGTTTCCCTAACTAGGTATCTCCCATCAACAGGGCACCGCCCCAGCACGGTCAAGCTCTAGCTCTCGAAGCTTTGAGATTTGAAAACCGTTGTTTAAAAATTGGAGGTAATTTACATTAAGTTTTCGGACATTTTTAAAATTTTCTCAAAAAGGCTGGAAACGTTTAGTTTAATTTTTTTGTCAGAATAGACTACAATACACTTATAAACTGGCATTGGTAATATTATCAGGTTTAACTCTAAATTTTTGAAAATTTCGAAATTTTAAAACATTTTGCGGTCGTCTTCCTACAACTACAAAATTCATCGGTATGTGTGGTAGTGTAATTACCTCAGAGCAATCGGCCCCTATGATTCTCCTCGAGACAACGACTGAATTGGACTTAGCTTACAAGAAGTGTAGAAAATCCAACCACTGTCGGGACTCAAACCTAGGACCTGCCAGTCAGAGGCACTGCATTCGCATCGGTTGGTGCACTGAGCCACATCTCCAAGTTGGTTGCATTCATTAAGCTTTTCTTGAAGCATACTGAGAAGTCTGGAAGATAATAAACATATCAAAGCTTAGTGGGTTTTCAAACAGTGCTGGAGTGACTGAAGCACCCCTCGCTCCCCATCATATTACCTCGTTGAAGCTTCAACACAATGATGTATATATTAAATCACCGTTTTCTTTTAACGAACTATTTTCTTTTTTCTCTCACCTCTCTTTACCTCTCTTTCCGGTGCTCGAAAATAATATATATTTGTGATATAACGCCTGAAATATATTTGTAACTCAATTTTGTGAAAAAGGCCTTTGGAATAAAATAATCGTAAATAAGAACAGATTGCTTAAATGTTTGAAGATCATCTCACTTGTCCTATTCTTTTATTCATATAGCACCGGATAAGATTAATATGGGTGTTCTAATAAACACACAATATTCTTCGTGTATTTCTTGCCATCTGCCTCTCTGGGCCTGGTTGCGTGGAAGAATCTTGCGCCTCCTCTTTGCGCCCGTTTTCGCAGCGCCTTCGCCCTTGGCGTGCCGCAGGGTTTGCCTTTGCGTCGCTGGCGGCCGTTCATAGCGGCGGCGGCGCGGTGCTCGAAAAATGTGGTCGCAAAAAAAATAATTACTTTATCCGCAGCCGCGCCTCGCTCGCTTGTCAGTCAGCGCCTGAAGCCAACGCCAGGGCCCCGCCCCCTCCCCGCCCCCACGCACCTCGGCTCCTGGCGGCGAGAGAGCGAACACGGCAGGTCGCCTTAAAGCCGAGCGCCGGAAGTGCTCTCGCCGCCCGCGAGGAGCGGCCGCCTCGCGTCTGCTAGGCGTTTCAGTCGCGCCCGGAGACGATTCAACTGGCGTGGCTAAAACAACACCTTCTTTCTCCCCCGTATTTTCACGCATACTTAAGCGAACAGTTCTCAAATTTTCGAAAATTTGTACATGACCTTATTTCAAAACCATTTTTTAAGAAACAGACCTGATTAAGGAAAAAATCTGTATCTTTAGTATTTTAATTGTAAGAAGACACCGAAACAATTTTTAACTTTTGCAAGTTTCACAAAATCATGGGTTTCAACGAACATATCGACTGCGGCATTCTCTTAAATGTATTTTGCTCTATTCATCAACACAATTTAAACAAAAACGTTGGAGCGATTTTTTTGTTGAAAATTTGGAAAATATCCCAGGGGCTTCATGTAAAATACCCCCAAAATTTAAATATCACTTCCAGATTCAAGGGGCCGCGGCATCTTTAGACCGATTGGGAAATATCAGTTTTGTAGAAAATGGGCTGAAAGGTTGAACAGCTAGTGTTGTTCACAAACCGACACACAAAAACAGAGAGACGGACGGACGGACGCACGGACGGGACGAACAGACTGAAGTTTTCCCGTCGTTTGATTTTTGGGTATCAAGGACCCACAAAACATGGATAACACTACGTGTTAGTAGAATTCACCCCTAAATGTAGCATCTGGATTTATCTACTTTTTCGATTCCAGGGCCCTGTAATAAGAGATTTTTCTGCCGAAAATTCGCCGTTCTTTTTGTTTGCACAGCAGTATACAACGTTCTCTCTCTTTTCCGTAGCGAGAAAGAAAAATAAAACTTACACATTTTACCTTAAATTTAATTATCTCGCATGTGTTGTATACATTCTGTCCAAAAAATGTTTTTTTTTCAAATATCAAAGCTTGAAAGGGATATAATGTATGTTCCGTAATAAGAATAAAGTTGCAAAGTTTATGCCAAAAGTCTTTGGAATAAAATATTCGTAAATATGAACAGATTGCGTGAATGTTTTATGTCCTTGATTCTTGATTTGCTCGATCGTTTATAGCATGATTTGCTTTCTACAGGGCAGTAGAGACAAAGAATTTCGTCATCAAGTGGAATCAATGTTACCACCAACAAAGTATAATGACTTTGACTGTTATCTTTTTGTTTTATTATTACAATTTTGGCGCCCTATTATACTTTTAGTACCGAATAAAGTTTTCCCTTTTGATGGAAAATGTTGCTAATCTACACCACTACTAGACAGGATTGTGGGGTAAAATCACCTTACATTTCAGCAAGCATTTGAAGAGTGACCGATACGTTCCATATGTGTTCGGTTATCTCACGTTGATGAATACCAGTAGCGTAACATTTCAACACTGGCAAGGCAGCCGCTCAGCGGCCGACTGCACTGATCGGCAGTTTTCTTACTTCTCTGTTCCAAATCAGGAGATCGGCTCTTAAGATCCGGCGCCACCCAATAGCGACCTTCGAAACTTACGAGCCGGCTTCGAGCCGACCACCGCACCGAGAATTTCCTGGAGCTACGAAAGGAGACCAATATCCAGGCTGCAGTAAACAGTTGTTATGCTTCATTGTGCTCGGTCAATCACGAATTTCTCAACAGGAAAAGGCAGCGTTTGAAAATATTTTAATTCTAACTAGTTGCCATCTATTTGACTGTCAATCGTCAAGGTGTTCAGGTTGATATGCAACTGCTTCTCTCAAGTAGGTTTCTACGTGCATGGAAATTTGCGTCAAGGAAAATCTGATCTAAGGGTTCTCCCGAGAAGGCACTGTCTGAAGCTAGCGAATGACGTCACTTCGTTGCGAGGAACTGCACGGAAGAACGAATATGACGTCTATGCAGAACTGAATGAAAAATGGAAGGGGTAGTGTCGGTCAAGGTCAATTTCCACGCAAAATAGGGCGAATTTTTCACTCTTCGTTAGCTAAAGCAAGACTCACAGAAATACATGTATAGTTTATTGAAATAATAATGTTAATTAAATATTGCAAAGTATCTGCATATTCGTTACTTATTCTATTGAGTTTTAGGAATCGGGTACAGATGAATATTATTTTGGTATGAACTTAAAATGAACCAGTTACTGACACTGAAACCCAGTTAGTTGTACATAATCTAATTATTTTTTCTATATACTTTCTCCGCTTTTTAGTTCATAGGACAAACTTATTAAAACATAAGGACGAACTAGGTACTAGTAAAGTATATTTTTTTTATTATTTTGCTTTTTTTCTGTGCATGTTGATATTTTAGAATCTCTAAATGAAAGAGTATATATTTCGAATAGTTCAATATTTATTTATTGTGTTTTAGTACCTTTTTGCCATGACGCCATTAAAGCTATTTTCCTGTATTCTTGTGTAATTTTTTATTAAAAAAATTTTATTAAAAAATTACGTAAATGTATTTTTTAAAATATCTTTCACATTATAATTTGTACCCATTATGACATTTGTGAGTGGAAGAGTTTCTAATGTCTTCTTGTGAAGTTTTTCGAAAATTTAGCGTGTTTTTTTTAAGAGTTTCAGATTTTGCATTTACAATTCCAGTAAGTCTTAAACGATATATTCCTAGAAATGGCTCCAAATTTTTCAACGAAAATTGCCGGGCGAGCTTTTACTCTTCTGTAATATTTCAAAAGAAATATTTCGGTTCTACTATTAGGAAACCGAAAAGTTGAGAAAATTTCAAAAAATGCCCTTTGGGCGAAGATTGATGGCAACTGCGAAGGGGATGGGATCCTACTTTTGTTCTCAATTCAAATTGAAAACATATGTACTCTTATTATAACTCAAAGTTATACATAATAACAATGACGATGACGATTATAATGAAATTAATAATAATAATAATAATAATAATAATAATAATAATAATAATAATAATAATAATAATAATAATAATGGTAATAGTAATAAAAACGAGTATGGATGTGATCTGCATGATCGCCACCACACAGCAATGCGTTCGTTCTTTGAGACACACCACTGCTATTGCATTCTGTTCTCTCCACGTCGACCTCGTCGCGGGGCGTGGTAGGAGTGGCGGGGGAGGGGAGAGTAATTCCCCGGTCGTGGGCCACGTGAAGCGCCGCTCGGGCTGCGTCGAATAATATTGAACCAGGGACAGCGGGCGTGCTTTCTTACTGCGCTCCCGCCGCCCGCGAGGACCGGGCAGCTGCTGGTCCGTGCGCGCGCGGTGAGGGCGACGAAGGAACGAGAACTGCGTGCGGACGAGGCGACGTCCGGGGTCTGGAACGAGCGGGGCGGTGGGAGCGGAGTGGGAGGGGGCGAGGGGGCGGGTAAATCGAGGCGGCGCGCGGGCGACCGCGGAGGGCCCGGGCGATGGGCGTATCGTACGCCGACTAACGGCCCGGGAAATGAACGGCAGACGCTATCGCCCCCGCGCGACGGCGGGTGGAGGGGGCGGGGGGGGGGGGTCGCGGGAGTGAGAGGAAATGAGCAGCGCGCGACCAAGGGAGAGAGAGGCGCGCGCGCGCGCGTGTGTGTGTGTGTGTGTGCTTAATAACGGTTGGCGGGGCCAACGGGCGAGCCAGTCGCCCGCGCGCCGCGCGTCAGCTCTGATAACTCCGCCGCCTCCCTCGCCTTAATTACTCACCCACTTATTACATTAGCTCCCGCGCCGCTCGCCTCCGTGCCCCTCCCCCCACTCCACCTGAGGTCCCCGGGGCCTCGTCGGGCACCTGACGTCGCCCCTAACGCCCTTTGCGACAACGGCCCCCTGTAATGCTTTGCTTTGCTTACGTTGCTTGCTTGCTAGGCCTCGCTTGCACCCACAATGATATAGGCAGGCAAGGGCGTCGCAGTTAAAGCAGCAAACGCGTATTACATTACAAATTATTTAGATTTTATGGGTCCTTGGGAGCTAAGTCCCTTCAGAAGACTGCAGGATGGTGGATCAGCACAAGTGAAAATGAAAGACAGAATATGTTTTAGCAAATGTCGAAACAAAAGTCCTTTACTTACATAAAATGAAGTTATACAAAAAATGAAGTTACATCTAAGTTACGTGGAGACCTCCGCCCAACTGAACGATAGCTCGGAGAATCTCTCCGGGCAGGGCCCTTCCGCTTGTTTTATAGTAATCAGAGCTTTTTTTGTAATCATACGCTTTCACGTGGGCTGCATGTGGCTTCCCCCTCCCAAACCTGATGCGGCCAGAAGGCGCTGAATAGGCCCTCTGTGTTTGTGCCCGCGCTGGCCATATCGTCAGCCGTCCGTCACTTTAGACGCTGATGGGGGTCAGCTGGGGTCACATGTCGCAAAGGCCATCGTGCTTAAACATTCATATTTATTGGTACTTCCCAGTTGACGGGTATTTCCCAATTGAATGCGTTATGATAAAAAGCTCCCATGAAGTATGATTATACTCATTACAGTTATATTACAATTACAATTACAATTACACTTATTATAATTACAATCATTATACCTTCAATCACAATTATTACAATTACACTTATTACACCTTCAATCCGTACAGTTATAATCGTTACACCTTCAATCCGTACAGCTACAATCATTACACCTTCCCCCTTTTCAAAAGTGAACCACCATGTGGTTTACTTTTACTCAACGAACATATCGAGTGGACCGTCTGAGCCTCTTGGGCGTGTGATCTGGATCTATACTGGATGGCGTATGCTGTCCATCTGCTGTTGCCTCTACGTCGGCAAAGGTTGGCTCACAGGTTATTGGGAGGGAACGTGTTGATAGGACAGGAGATACTTTGTCGAGATCCCTTTGGTAGGAGACCACAGGTTGATAGGTATTTATTACCAAGCATCTCTCTCGTGCCTGTGCCCAACAGTCCCTGGGACTCCATTTGTCCCACAACCAAAAACCACATTCTCTGCAACATTTGCAACAGCAACAACTACAGCAAGTAATTATTATGAACAATACAAATACAATTAGTGATCCTAACCATGTTGCGCCTTGATACCAGACAGAAGGAAGAATACTTTCTTCTTGGTCTTTAATCAGCCCTTCTATTTCTGATACCTTGTAGCTCGCTATTTTTAAATCATCTGCAGAAGTTAGAATATTCTGCAGAGGAGTATCCAGATCTAAATTAGTTAATTTCTCCTTTGTCTCCTCATCAAAACAACAATCAAAATTTGGAGACATTACAGGTAATACGTCCAGCTCAGTTCGATTGACTTCTATTTGACTACTAGCATATAAGGTCGCGGAAGCAGAATAACCTTTGCAACCTTTTGGTAGGTGTAGTTTACCTTGGTTTTCTAAGACAATATTTCGTGTTCCTTGAAGAGGACACAAAATTGCAAATCTTTCGGGGCTCGGTGCAACGTATAACCACTCATTACTCAGATATAGCGAGATCCAGTGTGTTCTTGTTAATTTAACAATTCTTTTGTCACACACATCTGGAACTCTGTTATTAGATACATGTAGAAGCGTAGCTTCACAATCTACATCTGGAACATATGTATATACTGGTACTTTCTCTTTACAAACAAAATTAATTTCATTAGGATTAAAACAATTACTTAATTCATTGGAAGACATCTTTCCATATTTGTTATGCATAGTGTCCTTAAATATATATTCTCTATTAAAATTAAGATACATAAATGTATCGTCTTTCACTCTTGTTGGAAAGGGTAAGACTTTATACAATTGATATTGAGTGCTTGCAACAAGAGGTATTTGGATTACATATACAAAATAGTTCTGAAAAGAATAGATGATAGGAATTATTAATTTACTTAGTTCACTAATAGGAAAAGGAGGATAGTCCAGGTCCTCCTTTGGTTTACCTTGATCCATATAACTTTTTATTTTATTTGGTGTGACCAGTTGAGGTTGTAACACACCATCTTGAGCATGAACAAATGCATCTACTAAAATATCAAACGTATACCGACTTTCCTCAATTCCTCTCTCTACTTGTTTCAATTGTTCATTCATCATGGATACTACAGTGGTTGATTCCTCTAATTTGTTAATTGCCATGGATGCTTTCTCTGCAAAGTTCTTAAATTTATCAGCTAACATTTTCTCATTCTTATCTATTTTATACATTGTAGAATTAAATGTGAGAATGGCTGATTTGATTACTGTCATCTGTTCTCCCGAAATTTTTAAAAATTCTCTTTGCTCTTTCTGAATTGTATCAATATGCTTTTGATAACTTTTAATTTCAGATTCTGTTGCTGTGCCAAACAAAATTTTGCTAACCTCTCCAATAAAATTTAAAACACCTCGCTTCTGCCGACGATAATTATTTTCATTTAAATAACCCGCAATTATATCTTTTAAAGAATCTACATAACGAATCTTTGATCGAGAATAAGTTGCGAATGCTGTAGAATCCGTTAAATGATACCATGATTCATTTGAATATTTTTTACATACAGCCTGATGACTTTTAGTTTGTTTCCATAATTCTTTAATAGGGTTTAAATCTATGTAATTTACAAACTTCCATTGAGTTGGTGACAACAAAAGTGTACCTATTTCGTCGAAATATACTCCTGCTGACGACGATATTGGAGAATTTTGACTTTCCACCGTAGTCTGGTGTTGTAGTGCAATTAACAACAGCTTAAGTATCCAAATCGCGATCATCTTGCGAATTTTCCTCTGAAACAAAGTATGGTTTCAACCTATTTACATGAACTCTAAGTCGTTTACGTTTTCCTACTTCTTGTAGAACAACATCAGATCCCGCATTTAAAACTTCTTGTATTTCATATGGACCTTTCCATAGCGGTTCTAATTTATTTCTTTGCTCTACTTTTACTAAGACCTGGTCTCTGATTTTAAATTCCCTCTTTCTACTCCTTTTTTCATCATAATATTCTTTCTGCTTTTCTTTCTGTATTCTCAAATTTTCTCTAACCCTTTCATGACAAACTTGGAATTTAAATCTTATTTCCTGAACAATATCATCGTATGTATACAACGGAGTTGTATTCGCTTGCAATTTACCCGGTAAATTTGCTTTCCTTCCAAACAATACTTCATATGGGGTATGCTTTGTACTCGTGTGGACTGTTGTATTATACGTAAAACTCGCAAATGGTAACCAATCATCCCAGTCGTTATGTGGCTGTTTACAAAAACATCTTAAATATTCCACTAACGTTCTGTGCGTTCTTTCGAGCGCACCATTACTTTCTGGATGATATGCACTAGTATTAATTTTCTTTATTTTAAGTAATTTACTTAAATTTTGGAATAAGCCACTCATAAAATTAGAACCTTGATCGGTTACTATCTCATTTGGTATACCGAAAATACAAACGATAAAATTATTAAATGCTTTTGCTGTTTCCTGTGCGGTTGAATCAGAAAGCGGGACCGCGATTAAGTATTTACTCAAATTGTCCTGACATGTTAAAATATATTTATTCCCTTTAATTGTCAACGGTAAAGGACATTGTAGGTCCTAAGTAAATCTTTTCCCAAGGTGCCTCTTTAATATCAGTCACAATAAGTGGTTGTTTCACTGGTAACTGAGTTACTTTATTTAATTGGCATGTCTTACAAGCTTTAATAAATTTCTCTACGTCATTTGACATGTTCGGCCATGAAGTATATAATTTAATTCTCTCTAGAGTTCTTTTGATTCCTTGATGACCTCCAATGGGACATTCATGCATTTCTTTAATAATTCTTTGCCTATTCTCCACGCTAACCTGACAAGAGACTACTGGATATCGACTTAACGCATCTGCATTGACATTCATTTTTCCTGCTTTATGTATCACTTCATAATCGTATTCCTCTAACAATAATCTCCATCTCATCAATCGAGATCCTGGATCTGTTACATTCAAAATCCACGTTAAAGCCTTATGATCTGTCACGATTGTGAATTTTGTTCCTAATAAGTATGGACGGAAATGTTTACAAGCCCATACGATAGCTGCGAGTTCTTTTTCTGTAATAGAATAATTTAACTCTGCTTTGTTAAAAGTTCGAGATGCATAAGCAAGCGGCTTATCTTTTCCTATCTTTCCTTGACTAAGTATTGCTCCTATAGCATAATTACTCGCGTCCGTTGTTAGAATAAATGGTTGTTGAAAATCAGGATACTGAAGTACTGGCGCTTGTGTTAATTCTTTCTTTAAAGAGTCAAAACTACTCTGTTCCTCTTGTTCCCATTTCCATTTACTATCTTTCTTTAATAACTTTGTCAAAGGTATAGCAATTGTACTAAACTTGTCAATGAATCTACGATAATAACCTGCCAAACCGAGAAATGATTTTATGTCTTTGATATCTTTTGGTATTGGAAAATCTCTAACGGCTCGAATCTTTTCTGGATCTGGTTTTACACCATCTGGCGTTACCAGGTGTCCTAAATACTGTAATTCTGTTTTAATAAATTCACATTTATCTGGTTCTATTTTCAAATTACATTCCCTTAAATTTTGAAAAACTTCAATCAGCTTCTGATTGTGTTCTTCCAAAGATTCTCCGAATATTATTATATCATCTAAATAAACCAAACAACGACTACCTAACGTTCCTGATAATACGTTATTCATAAGCCTCTGGAAGGTACTGGGAGCGGATTTCAAACCAAACGGCATACGCTTAAATTCATAATGTCCGGTATTAGTGCTAAACGCAGTTTTACCTTGATCTTCTTCCGCTATTGGCACTTGCCAATATCCACTCGCGCAATCGAGAGCTGAAAAATATCTAGCCCTACCTAATTTGTCCAATATTTCTTGAATATTTGGAATTGGAAAACTGTCTCCTATAGAGGCGTCATTTAACTTTCTAAAATCTACACAGATTCTCCATTTTCTTTGGCCTGATGCGTCTATTTTCTTCGGAACGATTACTAAAGGAAAATTCCAAGGACTCTGACTTGGTGTAATTATATCTTGTTCGAGCATAGACTGAATTTGTTTTTCTACTTCAACTTTATGTTTTTCCGGTAATCTGTAATTCTTTAGAGTAATCGCTTTGCCTCTCGGAATTCCTGGTGTAGGAATCGTGTGTTCGACTCCTCTCGCACTCGTTAATTTGTCTCCTTCTAATTTAAAGATATCCTGGAATTGATGACAAATTGCCCGAATTTCTCTAGTACCCTCTTTAATGTGCGAAAATCTTAATTTCTCATCTAGTTTACGAATTCTCTCAGGATCTTTCGAGTGATTAATCCATTCTCTTTTCGACGGTACTTTTCTTAATACAGGTTTCACATTAATTACCTGCTCTTCATTTGTAACATTTACGCATAAGCACTGAAACCTATTGTCTTTACATTTCACTAGTCCACACGCTATATAAACACCTTCTTTTAATTTTTGATTTTCAATTAATCTATCACCTACTTCTGTGGTTGGTAACGATACTATCGTTTCACTTTCAGCGGGTACTCTTATATCAAAAGGGATGTTTAATGATATTCCATACGTACTGAGACCATCTTGTCCTAATATCATATCGAGTTCGTGTGGCAAACTGTTTACCACATAAAATTCGTGTTTACGAGGTTCTGATGCGTTCTCCAAGACAAGTAGTATTTTACCAATTACTTTTAAATTATTCCCTGTAATTCCTTTTATTATTATTTGTTCATCTGCATGCTCTATTTCTCTTTTTTTCTTATCGCTTCTAACTTTACCAACGATACCTGGGACCCAGTGTCTATCAATGCTACACCCATTTCACCCTTCAATTGCTTACACAATACGTATATTTCGTATTCATTTAGCTCGTAATGTCGATCTAAATTTCTGCAACCTCTTTGTAACTCATTTACGTTTAAACCTCGAGAACTACAGACCCTTGCCATATTCTCGTCCGGAGATTCACCTGTCTCCGCGTCACTTCGAGTCGCGATCTCTTTAGTGACTTTTCGGCTACAACCTAATTGTTTGCCGTTCCCTATTTTAAGGAAAGAGGGAATTGTTCGCGTCGCAATCCCTTTGCGCACCGCCATTTACTCGTACTTGTGGGCAGCACCCTGCTTGTGCTTCGCAACCCTTTTCTGAATCGCAACCTGCTTTTGCTTCGCAACCCTTTTGCGAACCGCAACCTGCTTGTACTTCACAACCTTTTTGTGAATCGCAACCTGCTTGTACTTCACAACCTTTTTGTGAATCGCAACCTGCTTGCCTAGGACTTATCTTCGGTTGCTCAGACAGCCCTGCTGTCCGTTTCCCTGCGTTCTGCAATTTCTAGCCTCGTGCCCTTTCTTATTGCACTTCGCACAGGTCGGTACTGGTATACCCGTACATTCTCGCGCCTTATGTCCTATTTTCTGACATCGGAAACATGTTATACTTGCCGAATTAACTTCTTTTCTTACAATCGAATGTTTCTTTGAATTGTTACGCTGATCATAACGTGGTAATTGCTTAAAATTCCCCTGATTTGGATTACTGAATTTGTGTCGTTGCGACAAAATAGAACTTTCCTCCTCTAATGCAATTTCAATTAACTGAGATATAGACTGATCTTCTCCTTTTGTTTTTACCATTGTTTTTATACGATCATCAACTATTCCTTGAACAAAACATATCTTAACTATTTCTTGCATGATAGCAATTCCTCACGTAGAAGGAGGATCATCAATGCGCGAACCCCACTGAATTATAGTTTCATTAAAATTTTGCCTACTATTAAATAGTTTACTTGCATGAAAGTCTAATGTCCTTCTTGTCGCGTAATGTTCCTCTAAAATGTCACGTACGTCTTCCCACGATGATCTTCTTTTAATCATTAATTTTGCTTTCGCATCTCCGCATATTTTTGCTTCAATAAATTTTAAAAATAACCCGTGTTTACTAGGATGAACGACTTCGTACGCGGCTTCTACACTTTCTATAAATTCTCGCAGTTCCCTCGGATTACCCTCAAAGCTTTTTGGTACCAATTTGATTGCTTCCGGCACGGATATGTAATCTTGCTCGGAAGGAGCACCTTGACTATCAGCCATCATCCTCAATTAGCTAACACAACTAGATAAACACAATACTCAAACTTCGACGTTTCCTACGCTCACGCGCGCTCTACAAAATACCTAACACACTTTGGATCAAGATAACCCAGAGGTTGGACTAACCTTTACAAGATGAAGAGTTCTTCTGAAGGCAACCAAATGGAGATCGCTGCTACGGTTACGTTGCCGGCTGCACGTACGGCTGAACACAGGATGGCACCTCGGTACACCAGGCTGCTGCTGTTGTAGTGCTCAGAAGAACCAAGGACTCCGCCAACTCCTCTCGGAAGGTTTCGCTGGCCAGGCTCCACCACGATCACGCTGGTGAATACGTGACTCCTTGAAGAATTGAAAGAAATGACTTTTGCTAAAACTGTGCTGAGCAGTGCTTCTGATTTTGAAGGATCCCACCGCTGCCACCATGTAATGCTTTGCTTTGCTTACGTTGCTTGCTTGCTAGGCCTCGCTTGCACCCACAATGATATAGGCAGGCAAGGGCGTCGCAGTTAAAGCAGCAAACGCGTATTACATTACAAATTATTTAGATTTTATGGGTCCTTGGGAGCTAAGTCCCTTCAGAAGACTGCAGGATGGTGGATCAGCACAAGTGAAAATGAAAGACAGAATATGTTTTAGCAAATGTCGAAACAAAAGTCCTTTACTTACATAAAATGAAGTTATACAAAAAATGAAGTTACATCTAAGTTACGTGGAGACCTCCGCCCAACTGAACGATAGCTCGGAGAATCTCTCCGGGCAGGGCCCTTCCGCTTGTTTTATAGTAATCAGAGCTTTTTTTGTAATCATACGCTTTCACGTGGGCTGCATGTGGCTTCCCCCTCCCAAACCTGATGCGGCCAGAAGGCGCTGAATAGGCCCTCTGTGTTTGTGCCCGCGCTGGCCATATCGTCAGCCGTCCGTCACTTTAGACGCTGATGGGGGTCAGCTGGGGTCACATGTCGCAAAGGCCATCGTGCTTAAACATTCATATTTATTGGTACTTCCCAGTTGACGGGTATTTCCCAATTGAATGCGTTATGATAAAAAGCTCCCATGAAGTATGATTATACTCATTACAGTTATATTACAATTACAATTACAATTACACTTATTATAATTACAATCATTATACCTTCAATCACAATTATTACAATTACACTTATTACACCTTCAATCCGTACAGTTATAATCGTTACACCTTCAATCCGTACAGCTACAATCATTACACCCCGCACATCCGTTAAGCGCGCGTCAGCCTGCGAATTTTAGATGCGCCTGCAGCACTCTGCGACGTAAAAGGGCTTCGCCTCAGTTCTTATAGCTCGTAATACGTACAAACAGCGACATGTAGATCCTTTCAAATTCTTTATTCAAATCTACTTCAATTTTAATTCACTTTCAAGATCTATTTTACTATTCTGTACTTAGTATTTCACAGTATTCTTTCTAATAAACAGTTTTCTTACAACAAATTATCTGTCTCAATTCTCTGTCATTATCAACAACAACGTAGCTATCGTAATAAAACATGTGAGGAACAATATTCATTATTTGTATACGAAACGTTACTGGAGTATTTTAAAGTCTTTCATGTATTTGGTCTTTTGCTTCTATTAACTACCACAGACTAAGATCGGATGTTGTCACTTCAGCGTCTGTGGGAGGAATGGCCCAAAGTTTGAATGCTCAAGAAGGCGGATTGTCCATGGCAGCTAAATATCTAGGTCGAATTCAGTAGCCCTCAAGAGAAATCTTCCTACAGACAACCGCTCTGATCTGTACTTTTCCGTGTCGAATTAATCACCTGACGGGAGGACACTTCTTGCGGCAAATTGCTCTGATCGGTGGGTTTACAATACCAGAAAATGAGGGATCAGTGCCCCAAACAATGGTTTACCCGCTACCATTCCGTCTCTATTGCTATCCCCCTTTCACACTCTTGCATGCACAGCAGGACGAGCCTTGCCGGGTTTCTAACCCGGAGCTTCGGTGTGGGGGGAGCACTCTGGCGGAGGCGGAGGGAAGCGACACCGCGAGCGAACGCGTCGGGCGGTCCGACCCGCACGTTCCAGCGGAGGAACACTACACTCACGGAACCAAAATCAACAACACTTTACGCACTTGAAAACACAACAATCAATGCATCTATTCTATATTTTTTCCTTTACCTTCACTGTGACAGGCCGCTCATATTTTTATGACGGAGTTTACATCAACATGAATCAGCACGGACAGCAAAACTCAATAATAGCTTTTGAATACTTTACTGTATTCTCTATAGCCACTTCTACAGGAAATATAAATCGTGTTTACATCACAATTTATAAATAGTTCTTCGCCCAATCCACAACAACAAGTTACGCATCTCACTGCTCTAAAAAAATATACACACATGTACAAAGAAACGCCCAAAATAATTCAAAACTAAAATTAACAAGATGTTGAATTGAATATTTCCTCTTAAAATGTACACCTCACACTTAACGTTTTCTCGTGTCCAAATACAAACAAGCAGTTTCCAGAAAAATTTTGAAATTTTCCAAAATTCATAGTTAACAGTAAAAATCAGACCTATGCCATATTTTTGTGAATTTTAGTCTATTCTTACAAGAAAAAAATAGGAGCCGTCTTTGAGAAAATGTTGAAAATGCCCGGAGGGCTTCAAGAAAAAGTACCCTCAAATTTTAAAGCATTTTATAGAAAATCTGAAAGATTCAACTCGAGCCAGGTGACAAGGGTTTCTTCAATTTGGAAAAAAACCTACGTGTGGTTTAAACCCTATCAGTGTTCACTGACAGACAGACAGAAAGACGGAGGTTTTGAAAAAAAAAACAACACTTTTTTGGTATCAGAGGAGCCCAAAACATGTATTTCCCTGAAAACTCGGAAATCGATTTTCCGCAGCATTACATAACTTTCGCCATACTACGTATATTACACCGTATATTACTCCGTATATACGTACGTATAGGGGAAAGTAAAAATATTTAAAATGTATAAGGACAAGATATTTAAATTTCCGTTAACACGAAACAGCCTTAAATGGGTTTGTACGGTTCACCCATGTGAAGATGATTTTAAAATATCGCGCGTGAAACAAGCGTCATGGATAAAACGTAGACCTAAGGGGAAAGAGGGGAGAAGGTAGGGGGCGGGAATGTCCAGCGAGCGGCCGGAGTGAGTCGGCTCCTTCATCTAATCCTGGCAGCGGCACTACACGGTGGTATGCAGCGAAAAGAGCGCGTATGGACATCGAGGAGAGTGACCACTGAAGTAGTCAGCGGTCGAGGCAAACGTCGCGCTAAATAGCAATATATTTAAAAAAGTGTTGAATGAGGCAGAAGTTGCGATAACAATTAATTTGTTCACACGAACGTTTTGTAAGTTTAAGAGAGGAAACGGATGTATTAATGAGATAGCATTGAGCGAGTAGCAAAGAACATGGTTAGAACAGCCGCTTTGTTGACAGTGGTCAGCTTAGAGGTTGAGCGCATGAAATTAAAAATTTAATTCTCGAAATCTCAAACGCACTCGGACGAGGGCGTAGGCTGCAAGAGGGCCTGGGAGGAAGACGGCTGAGCGAGGACGAAGGCCGGAAGAGGGCCTGGGAGGAAGATGGCTGGGCGAGGACGAAGACCGGTAGAGGGCCTGGGAGGAAGACGACTGGGCGAGGACGAAGACCGGTAGAGGGCCTGGGAGGAAGACGACTGGGCGAGGACGAAGGACGCAAGAGGGCCTGGGAGGAAGATGGCTGGGCGAGGACGAATGCCGGAAGAGGGACTGGGAGGAAGACGGCTGGGCGAGGACGAAGGACGCAAGAGGGCCTGGGAGGAAGATGGCTGGGCGAGGACGAGCCGCAGGCGGCGTCGTCGCCATTCCTCACCTCACACATTGCAGCCAATGCCAAGTAATGCTAAGTAATGCAAAGTTTCTTTAGAAAGAAACGACCGTGTGACGGGATAGTAGATCGCCTAAATAGAATCAGCAGTGTGTAATAAATAGTTATGCATTTGCTCGTTCTTTCTAATTTCTTAAAACTGAGAACCAAAAGGGAGTGAATGAGAATAAAATGTAAAGTGTTGAATTCACGCAGTGGTTTTTGTAATTAGAATGTCACTTTAGATGTGGAACTATTGCAGGTAATGAATGGTTATATTCATGAGTAAATGTACTTTAACATATTAAAAGAATGAGAGTTAGAAGTGTTATTTTGAGTAATCTGAAATAAAGCTATTCCGTGTGTTAACTTGAAAAGGGATCCGATGTAACAGTTATGGTAAGAGTGTTTGCGTAGGAATTGCATTGAAAAAAGGGGTATTTGAGTAGGTAAATAGGAAGATTCAAATAGATGTTGTATTAAAGATGGAATAAATGAGCCATTTTATTAGATTTCTTTACTGTGTCATTCGCATCCGTTCAACATACCAAAGTTTCTTCCTACCAAGATCTCTGTACCTCTTAGGTTCGACAAATTTTATTTTTTTATTTTGATTTTCGAAGAACCGTTACGTCATTTATATTAAAAAGAAATGTAACCGTAATAATGACCTTACCAACAATGTCCATTTGCAAAAATTACTCTCACATCAATGAGTTTTTAAGTGTTTTGTGATCGCCAAATAATAGAACCGCCTGTACACATCAGTAGCAACATTTACAATGAAGCCGTATCACATGACATGTCAGCAATTTTTTTGATTTACTGTTACTAATTTTATATATTCCTCAGGGAGCATATGTATTCCTTTGACACCACACACAGTGATGGATTCAATAGGGAAAAGAATCTACGTAACCATCTCTGCTTGAAGGATTGATATGTTCACTTCACTCCAAACTATCTCCTCTTACCCCAAAGCCTCAATTTCCAATTATTGTGCACCTTCCTTTCTTATTGTTAGCAATAGTACGCTCAATATCAAAATAACTTCTTTAACAAAATGTTCTACAAATTGATCTAAACTCTCAACGATCTTACCTGGATTTCCGAATGTGTCGGGGATCGCTCTGATTCGGTATCACAGCGTCATTCTTTCACCTGCAGGAATCGGGGCTGTCCCATCGGCGGTGAAGGATTACGCGCTCCATCAACACCTTCCGAGAAGTACATCGGCACTACACCGCGCAAACATCGCCCCATCCACTCGTGCAACACCGTGCTTGCGCCTTCACGGTCAGGAAATGAATGAGAAGGAGTTGGGGAGTTCACCTCGGCGAGCTCACGGCTCTCGCAATTGCAGCGCCCTCTCCCTCCGGCTGCCGGAAGCTCTTTCCGCCCGACTCGACGTCCGTGTGCTCCCGCGCGGCACTCAAACGCTGAATTCGGTGCACGAGGCCACTGACTCACAAATCGGGGCGAGAGGTTGGCAACAGCCAACAGTGGCACAAAAGCTGGCCCTGAGGCAATTAGACATTTTGCACTTTTATTGGCAAGCAACTGCTCATTAGCAAACCTAGGGACGTGACCTGAACAATCGGTGAGAAATACAAATGTCAATAAATAAACTCTAACTTTCGAATCACCCTGAAGAATGTAAAATGTTTTCAAACTTATACACTTTGCACTTGATGTTACTATGGTCATGACAAGTCGGTCCACTAGGTTCACTAGTTTCAAGTGTTTCCCATTATATCTCTGACTGTTATGAATTATCTCTATAGTATTTGTCTTGGTCATAATATAATTCCTTGATAGTGGCATTGACATTTCTGAATGTAAAACTTCAAGAACTTTGCAAGAACTCTAATAGAAAGAGGAGAGTCATATGTTCCATATTTGTTCACACATCCTCCCTTTCCAAGTTGTATTCAGTATTACAATTGATTCACATAATTTAATTCCTCTCTATTTCCTTCTCAGATTAAAGCAATTGATAATTATACAGGATTAGATAAGAAAAGATATACTACTTCATTCTTTTAACAGTAACATGTAAATTAAAAGAACTCACAATAACAATTAGTGTGGAAATACATTCAAAGAAGAAAAATAGAACCCCAAAAACGTAATTAATTTCGTCCTTTAAGAAGAAAATACTTTGTCACAGGAAGTAAAAATTTGAGACAGTGTTTCAATTGAATTGGATGAATTCACAAGGGGCAATAAGAAAAGACTAACACCATATCTTCCCGAATTGATGTTACCCAAGCAGGAAAATAGCAGTAGTAATGGTGAAATTTCAAAATACTTTCCTCGTTTTCTGAATTTTTATTCTGCAGTACTAATTTAATTACATGTAACAATTAGCAATTGTCATACCTTTTTGTCAATAGAATATACTCAGCTTTGAATATTACTCGTACAATGCTGAAATGTTTATTCGGCATTGTTTATTACAATGCACATTGTATATTTAGCATTGTATCTCTTCGAATTTGTAATTTTCATACTGAGAGAAAACTCATTCTGGCACTGTTAATAGCAATTTACAAAAATGCAATTATTTCATAAACAAATCTAAAGAACCAAATACCCCGTGGGTGTCAATAGTGAAGTCAACTGGTGCATTTTCCCTAAAAAAGGAACCATTTGTAATAATAAAGGGCTACGAATCTTCCGGGTAGCGAGCTGTTATATGCATAATGGAAAATATCCAAAATATTTATCCAACATTTTCAAGGATCCACTAACTGCACAACTGTAGTAAAATCTTGAGATGCTAACATAAGGAATAAACGTGTTTATGAGCATGGCAAGCTGTATGAAAACGTGGGAATTTGAGAGCGTAGGCTTCCGCGGCCGGAGTCAGTACTTACTAGGCTGTCCGGGTGACGCCGCGTCCATGGCGAAGGTGCCGACGTTTCGGTCGCCATTCTGCGACCTTCCTCAGGCAATACGGCAATACGCCCTCGGCAATCGCAGAATGGCGACCGAAACGTCGGCACCTTCGCCATGGACGCGGCGTCACCCGGACAGCCTAGTAAGTACGTGGGAATTTCCTTAAAGCGATGAGGCATGAGGTCAGTTTTCTCTAAACATCCGATTGAGGTCGCAAAGGGGAACTGAGCCGCAGGCGGCGGGTGTCGGCCCTCCGACGTGTCGATTTGCCGGCGGCGATGGGGTAACGGTCAGCAAATCGGGCTGTTATACCCAAATTGGCGGGTTCAAGTCCGATCTTTCGTGGATTTTTAAGGGCGAAAAAATCCTTCGTACGCCTTCCTTCGGAGGGGAAGTAAAGTCCCATGTTAGTAGATTTACTTTCATGTAAAAGATCCTCAAGCTTAAATGACGCCTCTGAGCGAAATTCCAATCGCCTGTTTCGTCGCCCAAGAAATACCTCCTTTCTCCGCTAGTGGCTGAAAGGAGCGTAGCGAAATTTGCGTGGTCAGACGGAAGAGCGAGCCTGATGGCCCCTGTCTCGCCACGTAAAAGAAGGCATAAATGCAATTCAATTGAATTTAATGTGTCGGATTCGCCCCAACGCGCGCGTGCGGATGGTCGCAGAGAACTCCAACCGCCTCTTCCGGCGGCAGCGGCAGTCGCGCAAGCATTTGCTTAATTTGCTTCTTACGTTCCATTCGCTCCAAAGCAGGTGGAGAGTCAGGGCAATCTGCAATATAAAATTATGTAGGACATAATTATAACCCGCTTCTGGCAAATGTATCAATGGGTCGTGGAAGAACGGGAGTATTCGAGCTATCTCGGAACAACATTTAAAAGCTTTTTGGATAACATTGTTAGTGATTCTGTGCGTGCCAACTACTAGGGTCATTAGCACCGTAAATGTAGAGGACGTTTCGCTCGGGGAGGAGGCGGTTGTCTTCCACTGCTGTCAGGCGAAATCCGGCGCCAACCAACCGTTCAGCAGCGGGGTTTTCCCCAAAAGGGTATCCCCCTCCAGCGGGGCCCCTCCCCAGGCGGGACGAGTCTAAGCTCCAGACCGGTCTCACGGCATGTGCGGTAGTGCAGTGCGTGTAAGGGGAGAGAATAGGACCAGAAAGAGGTAGGAAACATCGCGCGCGGTCCGTTGTTATTGAACTGCTCAGGCATTTGCCTGGTATTCATCGGAGAAGCCCCGGAAAACTACCGATCAGAGCAGCGGGTCTGAAGAACTGTCGTCCAGACAGCCACTGAATGCGACGCAGCTGACTAGCTAGTGTCGGAAATCCTAGGACCGCCCGGTCAGTGGCACCACAGCGACATTAGTTGCTGTCATGAGCCATCTCCCCCGGTCTGTAGTGTAAAGGTTGATAACGCCTCGCCTAAAGAAGGATAAAGGATATATTGGCTTTGGAGTACGTCGTTGGTATGCGGACGTTAAGTTGTGATAAGGGAAGACAATTGGCAAGACGCGAGCGCCGAAAGTAGACTTGGGATTGCGCTGTTAGAGCGCCGGGAGGGGGCGGGGCGGGGGCGGGGCGGGGGCGGGGCGGGGGGGCGGGGCAGGGGCGGGGCGGGGGCGGGGCGGGAGCGGGGGCGGGGGCGGGGGCGAGGGCGGTTATTTACGGCTTCCGGCTCGGATTCGCGGGTGGCGCCGCGGGCGCGGCCGTTTCGCGGGGGCGATCGATCTCGTCAGCGCTGAGTTATGGGCGCAGCCGCCGTCGGCGCGGGGCGGGGCGGGGCGGGGCGCGGGCGGCCAAGGAGCAAGTGCTCCGCTCTGCCAACGCTGCTCTCGTATTAACGGATCCTGTGTACACCGCCACCCCGCTTCCTGCCGCATCCGTGCTGTAATGAACCCATAGTTAAATGCAGAGTTCGCGACGTAGGAAGTGAATATTGTGCTTAGGCTGCGGTGTTCCAGCCTCTCGGCCATGGGATAAGGGGTTCGTGTGGTTAGCACGAAGACATCCCTCCACCGTATACACGGGACTTCATAACTTTAGGGTGGGCTTTCTCTTCGTCACACTGAAATACATAGTGGGGCGTTTGTAAGTAAAGGGCACATTAATAATTTTGCCCCAACCGGGTATCGAATCCGGGGTTACGCCGTGGAAAGCGAGCAAGCTAACCCACGATCCACAGAGGACTTGGAAAAGAATAGTACACAAGCAAACCGCAGATAATTTAATGTAGTTTAATATAGAAAGCCATGTTATGAAGTCATGACAACGGAGGTAAAAGGTTCGTAGAAGAAACCAACCACAAGTGGTCAGAACGTCGTTGTGAGCGGACGGAATAATTAGGGCATATTCGAGAGCAATGTTGATTATGTTGGAAAGGTCTCAGGATTGTGTATGCTTATGAAGGAGATCGACTTAAGGAGAAGGTATGATGGGCAAAATTTAATATAATTAAGGGAAGTTGAAATATTTGGAAATTATAAAAGAGAAGAGATAACGTGAAGAGATAAACGAAGTCGGCGGAGCGCAGTATATTGAGAAGCTATGCGGGGGTATTTTTGATAAAAGAAGGAAGAGAAACTTCTATGAATTATTTGCATTTTTTTTTGGAAAAAGTAGAGTATTAGAACAGGCTGAACAGGCAGTTTGGTTAAATGAACTTTGGATTTGTTTTCATTAATCAATATAATCAGTGAGATCAGTATATTTTATGTACTATACAGTGTACTATAATTATCAAGTCAAATTCAATAGATGACATATGATGGTACTTATGTTTATAGTGCGTGTACGATGGGTTTGTTCTAATATTACTTGCATTAGATAAATGATTATTTTGGGTATTAATGAAGTATGAATCGTAATAATTATTATTACGATCCATGCTTCAGTTTCGTAAACTTTACGCATTTAAGCATACAATCAAAGTGAATGGTTTCAATTTACGCATTGAAATAAAGTTTCTCTTACTATACCTACTATTCTGACAGTGTGTTATGTATAAAACCAGTGCTGCTTCAACACTTTCACGCCTTATTTCTAAGGGCTATGCAATATACAATACTAAGGAATTTGCATCCGTTGTATTGAAAGTATAGAAATAGTATTCTTTCTACAATGCTTATCCGATGTGGCCACAGAAATTCATAACTTTTTCAATTTATCTGCATTTTTGTTGCTATTTAAGGTTGTATCAGTATCTAGGTCTTTAGAGACCACTATTGCATTTAACGGAATGGTAACTGTGAAAATTACATGATATGGTGGTGATGGGGAGGGGTGAAAGGACGAACATAATACAACCATGCTGGAGGCGGGACTCGCAGCCGCGATCCTACGGTTTGAGATCGCTATAACCCTTAACGATCTCGGGCATCTAGACCGGCTCTGCACTGTTGTTTGACGTAGTTTTCGGATTTTATTTGTAATCATCTTGTTGATATTCTAAGAAAGGATCTACTTTAAAAATACGATAAATTTTACATATTAAATTTCATTTTTGTGTCTTTTCTTATTTCCATCCTTTCTTATATGAAAATAAAATACAATAACCGGTTTTAGAATCATGCATAATTTTCGGAATCTTTTGTAACAATTTAAGTCGTTGGGGGGTCCGTGAGGCCCCACTGTGCAGTTTATGTAACAAAAAAAGTGTGCAGTTGCAGGGTGAACTTAAAAGCACTTGACGGCACTACGGCTACATAATGTTTGCGTAGCCACACGACGGCTTTACTTCTGATTTTGTTATTCAACTCACTTGCACAAATTATTTGCCCACTTGCAGTCGCTAGTAGGGCCGGCAGGAGAGAAATACAATATGTCGATATCATCACGCTAGCTTGAACTGTAAATTTGCGACTTCATACGAGTGGCTAGTTGGAGTCGACATCATTACGCAGTTTGAACATTTATCCGATCTATTGACTGCACTCCGGACACGTCTGCCTACACGAGCGCGAGAAATGGCAATCGACGCACCCAGTGCATGGTGTAATTTATCATTGAGTGCTGAACTGGATATTGGGAGCAGAGAGGGCGCTGTGAGGAAAGCGTCGCAGTGGTACCACCAGCTGAGAACAAACGGCCGCTGTGAACGACGTGGATGTCTTCGCGTTCTCAATGGGCGCAGAGCCAGGGTACAACAGGGGCCAGACGGTCCCCCTCTATCAGAAAATAGTGAGGAAACCGAGCTTGCATCTATTCTCACCCGGAACGAGTTATTTGATTAGTGAAATCCGAACTGGTTAAAAAATACGTTATTGCCACGTGTTGTAGTTTGATGAGCACAAATTCGTCAAAACCATAATGTCAAGTAAATTTTGCGCTTTGCGATTTTCGGTCCCTTAAATTGTATTCTAATTATTACCAAGAAAATTATATTTACAGGTTTACGAACTTGGCGGCGGCGATGGTATAACGGTTAGCGTATCAAACTGTTATACCGAGGTTTTCGTGTTCAAACGCGGCCGAAGACGTGGATTGATAAATGCGAAATAATCCTTCGGAGGAACCTTACTTCGGAGGGGAAGTGAAGCAGGCATGTAAATGATTCTCATAAATGACGCCTCTGAGCTAAATTCGAATCGCCTGTTTCGTCGATCCAGAAGTACCTCCTTTCTCCGCTAATTGGTGAAAGGAGCAGAGCGAAATCGTCATTTGCGTGGTCAGACGGACGAGCAGAGTTCATGGACTGAGTCTCGCCACGTAAAATAAGGCCCCAATTCAACTAAGCAATATTTTTCATGTATCGTTTATTTCTAGTCATAGTGTAACGGTAGCGCGTGTGTGGATAACGATGCAAATTCTGCCCCGCGAAAGACGATCCCGCAGCCGGGCGAGCCAGTGTGTGCGGCGGGGGGCGTTCCTCTCTACGTCATTGGAGGAGTAAGCAGTTGCAGAGCAGTGGACTGTACAGTTTAGGGGACTTTGCCTACTTCATCACTTACCTTGGTAACTCAGCATCGATTCGAACGACCGCTATTCTATTTGTAAACGGAATAGGCGCCTTGATGTATCTGAAATAATCTTTATGTATCGCTCTAGTAGGAGGAAGCTTTCGTGGAGAAAGATTCACAAGATATGGTATAGATTTGACTCAATACAATTAAATTTGAATGAAGAACTACCAAAATTATAACAGTTGATTAAACGCTGACTAATTAGAATCTTAATGGCAAATGAATGTTGACTGAAAACAATGAATACTTCAATCACCTGATTGGCAAAACAGCTGTTGGCATGACGTAATTGAAGTAAACTCCTTGTTGTACAGTAAAACAGAAGATTACTGAAAACATTTTGTACTTGAATCAGCTGATTGGCAAAGCATCTGTAGGCGCGAAATAACTGAGGCAAACACCCTATGCACATTAAAACATACGAATGCATGATCATATTGAGAATAAACATGGCATGAACAGTATGCTGAAAGGCAAAAGAAAACAGTAACAATTGCATTGACATTTGGACTCATATTAGAAAGAGGAGCAGACACCCTAGGCGATGTGGTCCGACTGATGACTGGGCTGGCGATGACCTTACACAGCCGGGGAGGAGTTGGCTGCGAGATCACGATGTCACCGTCACCGACACAGAATACGGAGCTCAGGACCCGTAAATTAGTTTCTACCCAAAAGGAATATAACTTGATATCAGGACTATTGCGGTAGCCACTGTGGCTGACAATGCTCACGATTGCGTAGCTAGTTGATTATTCCGAGATAAATTGGCAGAATTCATATTAAAGTGAAGATCGCGTGAAGGTGTGTGACACCCGCGCACTGAGTTAAGGTAGTTTCTAAACAAGAAGTTACATTGTCCACAGAATAAACACTGCACTGTTCATCAGACCAAGCAGTGTTAATTAAGAGCGATTACACAACTCATGTAATATCAGCTTACAACTCATGTTTAAATTCAGTTTATCACCTTTATTAAATACACATACAATACTCCGTTGGAAGCGAATGTTCCGCACACGCACATTTTAGAATAATTGTCTATAAACACATTTTAGAGATTGTAGTATGAAGTTGGCACAAACATTACAAGCCAGTGTGAATAAAGACGTTGCGTTGTAAAGACGTACGAGGCTGGCAGAAAGCTTCACAATTTCGAGCTGCATGAGCCAATGTGAACTTGGCATCCCTTTATTATAAATTAGAAGTGTTAAACTAGAGACGTTTTTAATTAAAAAGAAGGTACGTGAGCATATAACAATACAAAATTGGAGTGCTGGGTGTCAATACCATTAAACCCGCAGGTTCCATCACCCTTCCAAGAATGTTAGAGGGGGGCCGCAGCTGCAGGTTGAGTCGGTTGGGACTACGCAACACAGTTGCGCGTAGGTTGAGTTCGTGGAATTTCCGATCAGGCCAAGCAGAACGTATATTGCGCAACATTATTATCCAGTTGTGTGTCTGCATTTAACACTAGAGGATTAAATAAAAGATACAAATGAGAGTTATAAATATGTACAAAGGTAGGTTGCTAGTACATGACAAGAGCCTGCGTATAAGATATACAATTAGAAATTAAGTAACTTTTAGCAGCTTGCTATGTTTTATAAGAAACATTCAACTTAAAATTGCTCTTCAGATCAAGAATTGGTAAATGTAAGTACGTGATATAGGAAACTTGAAGTCCACATACAACTATTAACGGCATGCAAATGATTGAAATTACTTCTATTGTTATTTTAAAAAAATCTTGTTTCTTGTAAATAAAGCCTTTTATTCATCAAAAAACAACACACTTTATTTCTAATATCAACAAGTTAGAAATCAAACTTTTACCAATAAATATATTCCATGAACGCTCACAATTGAACAAACTGGGGAAAACTTTAAATAATATTGAACATACTACATACGTAAAACTACTTCTTCCAAACAAATCCCTTGAAAATATTTTACGACACAAGCAATAAGATTTCGACAAAGTTTTCACAACTTCTACAAAAAAATATAAACACAGACATCTAATAATTCAGTGAGAAAATCGACTCTCAAAACCACCAGATTGTCACTAGTTCCAAATTTTATAATTGCTCGACAATAGAAATTCCCCAAAATGTGATTGATTATACTATCACTGGGCTAAAACTTGCTTTTTCCCAGACTTAATGCAGAAACTAGTGCTAATGCTGCTAAAGCACATACTTTCTTGCATTGTTTCTGAATGCTCCGCAAATGTATACTGCTATATAAACTGGCAAAAATGTTTTCAAGCAGCAAATTATTTCCCTGCTCGGGGCCTAGAACGCCGATCCTCGCAGTCAACGCTTTCATACTACTAGGCCAGAAGCGCAGGGTGGGTGGACCTCGGGCAAAGGCATAAGAAGGTAAATGCCCGACTCATGTAAAAAGCCCTTTAACAATCAAAAGATCCTTTAGAAACTTCCAAAGCCTCCTCTCCGTTCAGATCAATAAGGGAAAATCAATTTTGAAGAAAATCAGCTGAACAGTTTAGGCTCTGGCGTTGAGCAGTGACGGACAGACAGACGGGCGATTTGAGATCAACCGATTTTTCACTGTCAAGAAGCAACAAGATATGGATTCTGGTTACACCACGCGTTTCCTGGCGCCCGAATACATAACTTTCTCTTCTTGCGAAGAATTCGTAAGGCGAGAAAGTAATACTTTTAGAAGCATTAGCGGTATCTAAGTTGGTCCCATGGATTCTGGTTACATTCTATTTAAATTTAATGTTGATATATTAATTATTTTACTTACATCGATTCACACATATGCATACTTCATACATATACATAATTCATTTTCTAAATTTAGGAACAGCATATATCTACTTCTTCATTACCAGAACCCGGTAATACATTTTTTCTGGCGATATTACGTCTTTATCTTTCGTACGATTACATAACTGTTCTTAATGAAAAACTCTAAAGGCGAGAAAGTAAAAAGAATATAACAACACAATTTATCAAGAAATTATGACGTAATTTATTAAAATAATCTTGAAAATACTTTGAAAACTATACGACAAAAAATAGCTAACATTTTGTCCACCTTTGTAAATAATCTTTGAAAACTCAAAAACCAACAAAAAAGAGTATATCATGAATGAATTCAGACTAAAAAGTTTTGAAAAGGAAATAAAACGATTGAAGTGTTGCATGTAATGAAGGTGATTTGGTTGCAGCCACGAACCTTACAGATTATAATAATAAAAAGTTTGCAAGCTTTTGTTGACAATCAAAAAAATTCAACTATCTGCGAGAAAATAATTACAAATAATTTACTTTAAAAATTATCGCTGGAATACTAGGTGGGGGTCAAAAAGAAAAAATTGAGTGATATTCATGAAAATGTAACACCCGAAGATGTAATATACTTCAAGTATTGTCAGATCACATTTTGCTTTCTTCATTTTGCTTTGATAATTCTTTCACTACGCATACATACATACATATTCCCTTGCAGACAAACAGACGTAGTTTCATCGTCGACAACCAACAGGTGATATTTGTAGCTCTTTCAAACTCTGAATACAGGTAGCATTTTATGAATTTTGTCGTTTATTTTTAAATGATTATTGTTTTGTTTTGATTTTCCTTTGTTTCATTTTCACGCTGCCAAAAATAGTTTTCTCTGCACTTAAAGTTTTGTAATTGTTTCTGAACACATACAATTGTTAATTGTTAGAACATATTTCATTAGTCCTGTGGCATATTTTACAAATATTAGAGCAAGTTTGCATGCATATTTTTCCTTTTGATAGAGCATTCACATCCGTGCCTTACTAATGACCTTGTGTACGGAATTTAACTTCAATTCGATGCAACATTTCTCATACTCAATTTGCGGTTTGGGCTTTCCCTCGATAGATCGTTGTAAACTTCCTTGTTGCAGTCGTCAAGACCCCGTTGATCCAACCAATTACAAGCGATCTACTTCTGCGAGCCACGTGTCCCCACGCACGCGCCTGCAGGTGCTGGAACAGGAAGGCCACTGCAGCCAGGCACAAGCCTGCTCCCCACAGGAGAAACGGCCCCGACAGGTGGTCCAGCCTCAGCTTCTCGGGCTCTCGGTGGTCACTCGCGTCGTGGTTCGCGTACTGGCCATCCACGTCCAAAGTGTGCACCAGAACGCGGTCCCACTGATCGAACAGCCCTGCTTGCCACAACCGAAGGATAAGCGTGTTGAGGACGTGAACAATGAAGTTATTGCGGCGGACCGGATACGCCCCGAAATTAGCAGAACGGAGTGGCTCCTTCACCTTGTGTAGCACTCTTTCACCCTTGTGCGTGTACTTTCTGTAGCGAGACAGGATGTTAAAAGTATTTTCAGCCATACAGGTGGCAGCTCTGCCGCTCTCCACTATGTCTCGCAGGCATTCGTCCCTTTCGTGAATCCAACGCACTCTCGTCATTTTGTCTTTTAGTGTATTCAGTGCCTGGAGGTGCCCTTCCTGAATGTCGTCGTAGTAATTGGAGGAGACGCACAGCCTGTCCGTCACCCGCAGGACGTCCCTGACGGTGTCGAGGTCGTGGTAGTGGCGCGGCACGGTCAGGAAGCCGAGGAGGAGGCCCGTGTAGGAGTTGCCCGCCAACACGTGCAGCAGGATGACGCAGAGGGCGACCAGGCGCTGCGGGGAGCTGGCGAGCGGCCGGGAGGTGCTGCCGGTCAGCACCATCTCCAGGATCTCGATGGCGGCGAACAGCGCGCTGGCGACGCGCAGGCGGCGCCGCCGCATCAGCGCGCGCACCGCCACCGACAGCGCCAACATGGCGGCGAGCGCGCTCCACGTGGCCCAGCGGAAGGGCAGCGTCAGCACCAGCCCGAACGGGATGCGCGGCGCGCGCCGCACCACCAGGTGCTCGTCGATCTGCAAGGCCCCTTCCCCGCTCGCCCGGAGTGCATATGGAAGGGGTGAGGAAGGAAAGATCGCGCGCGGTCCGTGCCCCGTTACGTAGGATACTCATCCGACATCCGCCTAGTGTTGATCAAAAATAATATGCAAAAGTACTGAACAAAGCAGATGGCCGCTAGAATTCTCCTCCAGGTAGCGGTCGAGTTCGACGTAGCTGTCAAGATAGAATCACAAATCCTGCCAACGTAGTGCACCGTTGGGGTTCGAACCCAAGAACATCCCGGTCAAAGGTACTGCAATGACAACATTTTATGTCCCGATCCATCTAAGTCGTTTTCATCTCCTCAAACCCCTGAGCAAGTGGTAAGAAAAACGGTAGTAATATTGATCTACCTACAGAAGCCAAAAAGCTCCTTAACAACACTACACAATATTGTTTTCCAAATAATGGCATGCACACTCCTCTAGAACAACAAATAAAATACTCTCGTGTAAGACTGCAATAAATTAAATATTTTACCCAAATAAGTATTTCTGAGCACGTAGTATTCTGCTAAAACTGAAAAATAATTTTCATGCGCCATTAATTCTATTTCAACAGTGGTACTAAATGTTTATCATCCCATTTCTTTCATTCCTCCCTCCGAAGTTACCCAATGTATAATTAATATAGTACCCAAATTATCATTTAGTGCTCATATTATTTCTCTATTTATACTTTTAAAAAACTAATTTTCAATTATAATCCGATATACAACATTATTTAATGCATGTCTTAGTATTTTTCAAATCATGGAAACATGCTGATGTCATTCCAAATTATAAACCTGGAAAACCTCCAGAAATATTTTCCAATTACAGACCCGTTAATTAACTTCATTTTTTAAGGAAAATATTTGAATGTCGAATTTTGCATAGACTAAATATCTATTGAAATTCTACAAATGCTATTCCGCTTCACCAACTCGCTCTCTATCTGCAACCAATCACCAAATTTTGAGACCAATTGAAGACATTTCATTGCATTTCATAAATTTCAATACGTCAGCGCTGTTTTCCTTGAAGTAGAACAAGCTTTTGACATTGTTTGGCACTCAGGACGAATTTATAAAATGTATGTTTTCGGAGTTCCATAATATCTGCACAAATTTATTCGAAGTTTATGTTAAATAATCATACATTTTCCGTTCGTTTAAAACACTACATTTCAGTACCTCAATCATTTCTTGCTGACGATCCTTAAGGGGCTGTACACTAATCTCTCCAACTTATCCATTTGTGATTTTCCATCAACAACTGACTCTTCAGTTACTTTATTAGCATATGATTCTGTATTATGCAGCATTGATAGTAATCTAGCAACAACAATTTCTACGCTTCAAAATCATCTCTATCTGATAAACAAAAGGGCAAAAAAGTGGCGAATTAAGTTAAATGCATCAAAATGTAATATAAACCTTTTCTTAAATATCAAATGAAGCAATAAAAGCGGTTGGCTTTTGTCAACCGAAGCAGTTAAATACTTAGAAGCGTTAATTGACAAAAGTCTTCATTGGCGAAATAACACTAACAGAATTTCCTTAGCAAATAAATGATAGCATCAACTTCCTCTTGTTAAATACTCTTCTTCACTTTACACTCACACTATTTTATATTTATATAAGACAATAATTAGGTCTATTGTTTCTTGCGCCAGTCCTATTCGGGGATGCAACTAAAACAAATATAAATTGAATCAAAATATCTGTCTTCGGAATATTCTTAAAGCCCACAAATTTCCAACAACAATTCATTATGAGTTAGGTTATTCAAATTGTCTTTTCAATTTTTTTCTGCAAATTTCGGCAAAATTCGATCGCAAAAATTATATTCCATCTGCAATGCATTTTCTATTGGGAAATAACAATCCACATCGAAATCGACTTAAATGCAAATCACCAAAACATTTTTTTCACCCTCCGTAAAATTCTTTCTTCATACCCTTTCGAACCACTGTCTCTAGCACAGTAAACCATCGTTTTCCACCATGTCTGATATTTTGTTAAGAACTTGGCGGATAATTTTGAAAATGTTGTGACGTTACACAGTGCAACAAATTTTAACTTTGTGTATTCTCGAGAGATGAAGGTATGTGTTACTTTAAAATCGCATAGGCTGATTGCGCAAATGAAATCATAAATGCTCCATCACGTACTAATTTTTGTGGAAAAGCTACTCCACATATACCACTTGTGTCCACTCCAATGATGGTTTGGGAACTGGCAGAGAAACAATGCGGAACTGTGCGCAATGCAGATTCCAAATTTGGATAAGAAACTGTTTTGATTTACTTGAGGTTCCTCTTACTTTCATTAAACAAACGTAGCAATCTGATGAATCTAGGTTCCCTCCACAATTGTGGTATGGCAAATGTGTGGTATGACCTTTTTGACGATCGAAGAAATGGAAGAATGTTTTTGTAACTTAGTCGCAAATTCGGCGCAAACATAACATAGAAAGATTTTGTGAATTAACACGATTCCTAGGCATGGCTGAGTATCAGAAACACGTGAATCCGTACAAACGATATTCTTCACGTAAGCGGATGTAGACACTTGAAGAATAGATATTGTGTGGTCTCATTATCGTTTGACAAATGCAACTGCAACTTCTCTATACCTACCCCAAGTGACTATAACCCTCCCCCCACCACTCCCACCAGTACGCAATAATATTTCTAAAATACCAAAGTGATAAGTGGGCCGCAACATAAATAGCATACCGCCGAGCGCAGATAAAATTGCGTCTCCATTAGAAAGTTTAGGTGGTGGGGAACAACGGTTTACACCACTGTCATCAGGGCACTGAATGACACAACAATCACATATTTTTGTTCTGCGGCGAATTTCATTGTCGCACAGTGTAATTTGTATTAACCAGCTCAAAACATCCACTTAAGACGTGCAGAATATATTTTTATTAGTAATTTATTGTAACTAAAGTCCAATGCGCTCGTAAATTGGAAGAAAAATATGTAGCCACCAGCTGAGGTGTCTAGGGGTTTGTTAGGAAACCAGGAACTGGGAAAAATCCAAAAGAAATGAAAATCAGTTTGGATTTAAACTGAACGCAAATATTAGATTGTGTTGTTCATTCTTTTCTTAATCTGCAGTTAGCAACCTAATTCTCATAGTTATTATCCGTTCACGCTAAGAAAAAAACTGATGTAAACAAACTGAAGAAATCATTGCGCCGCACTACGCTTCTGATTGGACAACTCCTAGCGCACTACTTTCGATGACGCGAGCAACATACCACCAATTCAAGTGAAATATGAGCTGTCATGTAGATGTCATGTTCATCGAAGTGGTTGTGAATAATAGGATGTTATCAATTATTTGTATAAATTGGTTGGCCTAAAATTCGGAAGTTCCTGATCACAATTCACAAGCATTTCTCAAGCAAGAATTTCGCAAGCGTTGATGTTTCGTTTCTGCACTGTTGCCCTTTTGATGCAAGGAATGCACTTTCGACCGAACTGTACTGAATACAAAGTCATCGTAGGCTTCAATCACAGTTTCTACCCCTTACTTTCTTCTCTGGCGTTTGTAGTTGGCCCTTGTCAGTGAGCTCTATCCGGAGTTTCAATACGCTAATCACGGGTATTCCAGTGAACTCTGCAATTTGCTCCACCGGTAACGACGGATTCCTATGCAATAACGAGTTGGAAACGAATTGAAAACGATGCGCTTTTCGCTACTCCAAAGAAACTTTCCACACTCGTGTGGAAAGATATTGAAAAGCCAGCCTCGCTCTCATTGTAAAACGAACTGAATCTGAAATGAATAGCAGGGTCTTGCAGCCGATCGGCGGCGCGGCGACGCTGTCTATCCCATGCGATCGACCAGCCCGCCCGTGGGCTGAACTATCGGAGGCTCGAAACCTCATCACCCAGCAACACATTCAGCTCACTGCTGTCTCTTTTCTCGAAGCCGTTGCAATAGTTTTGACGAAATGGTAATTTAAAGAACGATACAGAGTTCTCCTGTACAGAGAAGTATTTGCTTTAGCGACAGGATCCCTAGAACAGCAGAGCTCACACTGCAAACCAATGAGAATCATCCTAACACGTGCATTTGTTTACATAAAGATTTTTCTTAAGGCATTGCTCATGACACAGCTGACGTTATGCTATATCAAGAGTCCAAGGAAGGGGCCGCTCGTATTTGCTATTCATCCGCAATGTTTACGTACAGGACCTTTGTGTTATTCTTTGTACGCAAATAACTGTTTTATTGTGAATACGTATTGAGGTAATTCATAAATCAAAAATATTAGAAATCTCATTAAAAAGCAAACATGGACAGTTTAATAAACAAATCCTACCACATAAGTAAATTTGTTGTGTTTTTATGTGTAAGCCGGTGTTTGTTTACGAGAGAACACATTTATTTTTTTGAAATTAATGTTTTGCTTGTAATTTTTTTATTTACATAATTGTTTATTCAATATCAAATCAATTAGTTTAAACTTACAAATGGTGATCAATGAGTCCCAAAAAGTGATTAAAGAAGCTGTCGACAACGGACGAAATGTCAGAAAGGAAGACGAGAATGCGGGTCGTGGTGTCAGGCCCGTCGTATGATTATCGAAAAGGTAAAATGCCGTCCCAGTTTTGTGGTAGATCTTCTAAAGGGAAGTTCATTGCAGACTCTCTGAAAGAATATCGAGTTTTCTGATTTATAAAAAAATTACCGTTATTTTTTACCCTTCATGATTTTGTTACTACTAATTCCTGATTTTAAAACATCTCTCTGGAAAATAGTCATGTAATTGCTAGTTGCTCTAGAGTAAAATTTTTGAACTACTTCGTAGAGATCAGTAATGTGTGGTCACTGGCGTATGAAAATGTTAGCTAGGCAGAATTGTTACTGAATTGGCATGGAGAGGGTTATAGAAAAAGGCCAAGCAGTGTGAAGCATGAGCCCCGTCCCGCAGAGCCCTGGCAGCCCCAGCCCGGTGCAGCCCCAACGCAGCGGACTAGCTCCTGGTCTGCGGGAGAGCGCTGCGGGTGGAGCGCGCGGAGGGACGCGTCCTGCCGTTACGTGCGCCGCGTCGAGCCCGAGGGAGCTCCAGCTCAGGGCTGCAAATCGGAAGAGGTGGCTCAGGGCATCAAGTGATGTCACTGCAGCCCCTTTGACCGGGAGATGCTAGTTGGGGTCCAGAAAGTGGCAATAGTTTCGACACAAGCTAGATAACAGCTCGAATGCAGTCGCTGTGTGGAGAATTCTAGCCACCGGCTACTCTGATCGGTGTTTTGCCGTCATTTCCCCGATCAACACCAGGCGAATGCCGGAGCAGTATCAAAGCACGGACAAGCGGGCTACGAAACACACGTGATATTCCCTTCCTCTCTTTTGCTGTGTCCTCACCCCTTTCACACAATTATATCTACATGCATGCACTGCCACACATGCCGGGAGACCGGTGGGCAGATTAGAGCTTGTCCCGGCTGGGGCGGTGTCTCGCTTGTGGGAGATACCTGCATGGGGAAACGCTGCCAACCGACATGTAGGTTCACGCCGGATCTCCCCGCCCAGCACAGGAAGTCAGTCGCCATCCCCTGCACTGCACCCTGTGCGACCCTCACGGGATAAGTGCTTTACTGTTGACGCGATGGGAAACGCTTATCAGTAAGGCGGGTCCAACCAAAGGAGTGGATTTTTCATGTTCCTATAATGTTTTAAAAAATATTACCCAATACAAAGTATGGTTAGAAACCACGTTTTGTAGATCTTTGATATAAAAAAAGTCGTATTCGGCAAAAGTACTGTGTCCGTATGACTGATGGCGTGTAAACCTCGCGCAGATTAATTTTTTATATTCTCCTTTAGATGGGGCAGATGTTGTGGCTCTTGTCATGGTTGAAATAGTATTCGAATTTTTGTGAGTACATTACAGGAAGCCTAAAAATATTTTTGAATTTTTCAATATGTTTATTCTTTTTCCCATTTTTGTTGGAATATACCAAAGTATGATCGTAGAAATGACACAGGAGCAATTTTCGTTTTTTTGTGTACTGTAAAATCAAACACTTTACAGAGAGGAGTTACTGTAAAAAGGGACTGCTTTGACAGGTCTGGAAACAAATGAATGTTATTTAGAGCGATGGCATTGCAAGAAATAGCGACGAAAACCATTTACTAATGAGTTAACTAAGCGAACGTTTTGACGAATGGAGAGAATGGACATAACCCGCAGTTATGTTGTCAGCAGTGGATGTCGAATAGTGGTGTCATCGACAATAATGTCGATGTGGCGCTCCTTTAGGAACCTGTCCGTATCAGCGGCCTGAGTGCCCGTGAAGAAGGTGTTCTGATTCGGCCGGTAGGACACCGCTTATGGACCGAGATCCAGCCCCGCGAAATGCTTTGTGAGTTGGAAACACATTTTCGAGTCAACTAGTAGCTTAATACCACCTAACATTTGTAAATAATAGTAAGAGACAATATTATATTTTGTAACACCACTAAATTAAAAATGTGAAATCTAAACGCCAGGTATTGGATGGAAATTGTCTTATATATCAACAATTTGTTAGTTTGATCACAAATAAAGCAAACAAGAAATCTTAAGTATTTAAAATAAAATAATACCAAAGAAATGTGCACGAAGAGGAAATATACTTGAAAAAAAACCTCCCTCATGTAAAAGGTTTAAATAGAATAGTCTGCATATCCATGATGGACGTTTGTCGTACATCTATGTATTTACATGAGAAAGAGCATTACTATCTGCTGTTTCATTTCATCGCTTATTGTTTACTTACTTTGTGCCTGCTAAACATCTTTCTTATTGTGTCATTACCTGTTCAGTAACGGCAGAAAATTCCGCAATATCTAAGTTGTCTTCTGACCAGCAGACTGCAAGATTATTTACGTTCAAACCAATGTCAATTTTCGTTTCTGCAAGACTCTGTCCAATAGATGAACCATTGGGCAGGGCTACCCATATCATTCCATGATGAAATAACAACATGGCAAACATAACCTCACGTCCGCCTATACGTGGAGCACCTCTCTTATTCACCCACATGTTTTGTTCAGGCACCAGGAATCCGTATCGGCTGCCCTTCAGCTGCTGGAGTTTGGTGGTCAACAGAAGTTTCTTGGTGCGCTCGTCGCGTTGCCCGCTACAAAATTCGGGCAGGAACAGCCCCTGCACGTCCCACTTCTTGCGCGCCCAGTCGTACGAGTCTGCGATCGCCACCGACGCGTCCTTCAGCGGGAAGAACTGGATGACGCGGATGGTGCGGAGCCGGCTGAAGAACGCCGAATGCACCGCTTGCACTATGGATTCGTTCAGGCCTGTCACGTCCACGTACATGATGACGAAAAGGCCCAGAGGGTTGGTTGCTTTCGACATCCGCAGCGCGAGCGTGAGCAACCAAGGATTTATTTTCTTAGCTTCCGTCGGAACGATGTGAACGTATCCAAGCGATCTGTGGTTCTCGTCCATCATCACAGGGATACCAATAGCGTTCGCCAGGGCTGCCACACTCCACGGGCGAGGCAGATCGAAAGGGGGCACGAGCGTCGCCTGGGCATAGAGAAACACTCAAAGGGTCATTGCGTGCATATGTGTGCGTGTGTGTGTGTGTTTACTAGAGCTACATGTTCAAGGACTGTACTCCTCAGCATCTGAATCATATAAACATGGCGGAGTAAAAAAATCTTTATTATCTCCCAATCTCCCAGAAAAACTGGTGATAGGAGAGAATGACTATGGGAAGCTAGAATGGATGGGAGATACTTTGGACATGAGAAGATGGGTTAATTTAGTGCGTCTAATATATAGGCAGTTAATTGTATTTAGGGAAGGCATTGTGGGCGAGGTTTTTTTATTAAGGTATAGGATGCGATCCCAGGTTATTTTTATACGGTTGTACTTTAGGGCTGGGGACATGTTCGATGGGTTATTTCGTTAAAAGGGTTTAGAAAGGGTATTTGATTTCAGGGTACTGCATCGCGAGTGGTTATTTTATTAAGGTGTTAGTAGTGTTATATACGGTGTGTGTTGAAATAAGGAACAATGTCTGGATTTGAGGATACCTGAGTTGTTCAGCAGAATGGTCAGTCATTAAAGAAGCAAAATAAAGTCATGTATGTAAGTGATGGTTGTCCCGATGCCTGGTCCTATTCTCTGCGTACTTGTATTGTGGGAGAAGGTAGGTGCAGGGTGACAAGTGGGTGGCGCTCCCTGTTATGTGGGATGGTAAGGTTGGTAATATGGCGATGACGTTCGACAGGGGTATTGCAAAATTAATAATAATTGTAAATAAACCTGCAAGTGCACACTTTTTTTGAAACAAACTGCACACTGAGATCGCACAGACTCAAAGAATTTTATTATTACAAAACATTCAGAAAATTATGTATGATTCAAAAGTGTGCAATAGTATTTTATTTTCATCTGAGTATGCATGAAAACAAGAAAAACATAAAAATAAAACATTAAAAAGTAAATATTTCATATTTTCTTACTTCCAATGTTTCTTCTGATTTTAACAGTATACGTAATTATAAATACACTCTGAAATTATCACTCAGCAATCAGATGAAACCAAAATGTTCTGAATTCGAATTGTTACTTCGGAAAAACAATAAAAGAAATATAGTACTTATTTTATTATTTGTTTTCGAAACAACCAGAAACTACACACTCGGGTCCAAATAACTCTAGTCGCACCACCGAGGGAATTAGCTGTCGTCAAAAATTTCCACTCTGTGTGAATTTGAAATGTTGATGGGGTCCAAAAGACCCCAGTGTACAGTTCTAGGGTTAAATATAAATAAAACTGTATGCAATAAAAACTTAAGAGTTTAAACCTTTTTGACGGAAAATAGGAATCATTAGCCTCGTCAAGAAAAGTTTACTTTAAATTGCAAATAGCTCTTGGGTATTCACAGTATATCAGACACTCTTGTCAGAAGAGTTCTAGATCAGTGCAGTGAGACATATGGGAACAGGTGATGACTTATCTATTAAATACCAAAGGTAGGCGTTCGCAGAACAACAAACTGAAAATGGTTTATGTTAAAATGAATGCACAAGTATGTTATTATTTTTTAAATTCTCAACAACCTGAAAACCAACAAAATAAAATTTAGGCGGAGGATTTTATTTGTTTTCGAAACAACCAGAAACTACACACTCGGGTCAAATAACTCTAGTCGCACCACCGAGGGAATTAGCTGTCGTCAAAAATTTCCACTCGGTGTGAATTTGAAATGTTGATGGGGTCCAAAAGACCCCAGTGTACAGTTCTAGGGTTAAATATAAATAAGACTGTATGCAATAAAAACTTGAGAGTTTAAACCTTTTTGACGAAAAATCAGAATCATTAGCCTCGTCAAGAAAAGTTTACTATAAATTGCAAATAGCTCTTGGGTATTCACAGTATATCAAACACTCTTGTCAGAAGAGTTCTAGATCAGTGCAGTGAGACATATGGGAACAGGTGATGACTTATCTATTAAATACCAAAGGTAGGCGTTCGCAGAACAACAAACTGAAAATGGTTTATGTTTAAATGAATGCACAAGTATGTTATTATTTTTTTAATTCTCAACAACCTGAAATCCAACAAAATAAAATTTAGGCGGTGGGCGTCGAAGGCCTCCCTGATGGCGCAGAAGAGCTTAACAAATTGCCATCGCTTGATTAGCTCGGGGGCTTCCGTTTTCTAACCTTAGGTGTATCCTCACCATTCCCTTTTTCCTGTTCAGAAGCAGAAGAGCTTCATATAGGGGTAGATTGACCTCCGGAGTCTTGAAAGACACACAATCAAAGGGAGGAAAACCCTAAAAGAAAATTACCCGGTCCTCCTGGAAGGGGGTTGAGGCATGGGGCCAGCACCCCCATACTCGGAAAATAAGAAAAGCCGCTCAAACCCTCAATGGGAATGAGCCTTGGATTAACTCACGACGTCCACAAAGGCAAAGAAAATGGTCTATGAATTTTGGATGCTGGAATGTTCAAGGTTTAAGCACTAAAGTAAATGAAGTTTTTAACGCAATAGGGGAGTTTAACATGGATATAATAGTGTTGAGTGAAGCAAAAAAAGAAGGGAAATGGAAATGAAAGGAAAGGAAATTATGTTCACTTTTTTAGTGGAGTGGGAAAAGAAAAAAGTGGGAAAAAAGGCGTAGGGATGCAGCGACCCCATCGCCCTGCACGCCCTTACCGGTGGGTGGGGAATGCAGCAATTAGCCTGGTTTCTCCTACCTACAAAGGAGTGGCTGACCGCTGTCCATAACTGTAAGATATCCTTCTTACCTAAAATCCTTTCCCGAACCCCGGGAGCCAATGGGTGGATTGAGTAGCTCGGAGGCTTCCGTTTTCTAACCTTAGGTGTATCCTTACCATTCCCTTTTTCCTGTTCAGAAGCAGAAGTGCTTCAAATAGGGGTAGATTGAGCTCCGGAGTCTTGGAAGACACTCAATCTAAGGGAAGAAAACCCTAAAAGAAAATTACCCGGTCCTCCTGGAAGGGGGTTGAGGCATGGGGCCAGCACCCCCATACTCGGAAAATAAAAAAAGCCGCTCAAACTCTCAATGGAAATGAGCCTCGGATTAACTCACTACGTCGACAAAGGCAAAGAAAATGGTCTATGAATTTTGGATGCTGGAATGTTGAAGGTTGAAGCACTAAAGTAAATGAAGTTTTTAACGCAATAGAGGAGTTTAACATAGATATAATAGTGTTGAGTGAAACAAAAAAGAAGGGAAATGGAAATGAAAGGAAAGGAAATTATGTTCACTTTTTTAGCGGAGTGGGAAAAGAAAAGCGAGCAAGAGCAGGAGTGTCCATAGCTGTACATAAAAGATTGGAGAAAAATATTCAAAGCTGGGTAGCAATTGATGAGAGAATAGCATGTCTCGAACTTGTACTAAGAGGACGCAATGTTTTTATTATAGGAATTTATGCTCCAACAGACGATGCAAGTGTTGCAGAAAAAGATATTTTTAGAGAAACTGACTAAGCTGCTGGATTCTATTGGAAATCGCAAAGAAGTGGTGCTTCTAGGTGATTTTAATGGGAGAGTTGGAAAACGAATGGCGCATAATGTTGTGGGTCGATATGGTGAAAATGTATTAAATGACAACGGAGAAAGACTTATAGAGACATGTGAACTGTATGACCTTAAAATATTAAATGGCTATTTTCCACATAAAGAAATACATAAATTCACGTGGACCCAACCCACTAGAAAATTGCAATCAATAATTGACTACATAATTACTAAACAACAGTCATCAATAAAGTGGAGCGATGTTCGGGTTCAAAGAGGTGCTTCCTGTGGATCAGATCACTACCTACTAAAAGGAAAAGCTTACCTTATGTATAAACCGTACTTCAAAAGTTACGGAAACACAAAACCAAGTACAAAAGGTGGAAAAATAGAGAGTCAGATGTGGCCGAAATACAATATTGAGAGCCTTCAAGATGATTCTATTGCATTTTTGTACAAATTGCGCATGGCAGAAAAATTAAAGTACATCCCAATAGGAAATACTGAAGAAAAATACCTATTTTTAGAAAAATGCATTCATGAAGCCGCTAAAGAAGCTTTGGGAGAGAAGGGAAAATGTGAATATAAACAAAAAGACTTGTGGTGGACAGAAGACGTAAAGAACCTGTTCGAAGAAAAGAAAAAGTTATATTTGAGATGACTTTTCACAAAGGATTTAGAAGACAGAAGTGAATACAGCAGAGTGACATATTTGGTCAAGAAAGAAGTGAAGAAGGCAAAAAATTTATTCTGGGAACAAAAATGTGACAGATTAGACAAGTGCATCGGTAACACCAAATCCAGAGAGGCATGGAAAATGTTACATTCCATGAAATTGAATACAACCTAAGAATGGCATTTAGTAGGTATTGAAAAATGGCAAAAATACTATGAAAATCTTTTGACAGAAAATAGAGCTAAATTTCAGAGAATAAATTATGAATCACTGCTCGTAAATTGGATCACACCAGATGTGACTTTGGAAGAGTTGAAAAAAGTGTAACATGAAAAATAATAAAGCACCTGGGCCTGGAGGTATGTCCATAGAGCTGGTTGTATCCTATTGTAGGTTTGGAATTAATTACTGAAATATTCATTGGCATTTTAAAAGGAGGTAAAATTCCTGAAATATGGAAAATAGCCTATATAAATTTACAAAAAAGGTTGTAAAAAAGATTGTAATAATTATAGAGGGATAAGTCTGACGTCATCTTTGGTTAGACTGTATGGACGTGTGCTAAAGAATAGAATTTAAATGCAAACATCAGATTCAGAAGAGCTAAGTGGTTTTAGACCAGGAAGATCGAGTATTGACAATATTTTCTCTCTCAAATAACTGATGGAAAAAACAATTGAGCGAGGAAGAGAACTTCATATAATTTTTATTGATCTCAAAAAGGTTTATGATGTACCAGTAAAAGAAGTATGGGGGCAATGGAAGAAAAAGGAATATCAACAGCATACATAAATGCAGTCAAACAACTTAATAAAGATAACAAAAGTCAAGTAAAAGTGGGAAAATGTCTATCAGACAACTTCCCAGTAAACAAAGGATTACGGCAAGGCTGCTGTATATCTCCAACAGTGTTTAAGATATACATTGATAAAGCCCTAAAAGAATGGAAAAGAAAGTGCAGAAGCATGGGTGTGAAAATAGGTGATGAAACATTGTGTGGTCTACTATATGCAGACGACCAGGTGATAATGGCTGAAGATGATGTAACTTATATGATCAGAAAATTAGTAGAGTATGGAAAATGGGGTATGGAAATAAATTTACAAAAAACTGAATACATGGTGTTGGGAGGCATGCCCCATGATTTAGAGACTAGTATAGGAATAATTAAAGGTAAAACACAATATAAGTATTTGGGAATCACACTAACAGCAGATGGTAGAGACGAACAGGATGTGAAAAATAAAAATGTAACAGGAAAAATAGCCACAAGACAGTTGAATCCAGTGCTATGGAACTGAATTATTTCAATGAAGACAAAGAAACGCATATATAGCTCCTTCATAGAGAGTACCACACTCTGTGGGGGAGAAGTCTGGGCACTATCAAAAAATTTGAAAGACAAATTTCAATCAACAGAAATGATGTTCTGGCGAAGATGTTGTAAACGTTCTCTGTTAGATAAAATAAGAAATGCTGAAATAAGAAATAAAATCAAAGTGCAAACAACCTTGAACGAGACGATCGAAATGAAACAACTAAAAAGGAATGGACATATGAGAAGGTTGAAATCGGATAGACTTCCTCAAAAAGTTTGGGAGTGGATACCAAATCAAAGAAGATACAGGGGAAGACCGAGAAGAACATGGAACATGGAACATCGAACTAAAGCCATGGAAAAAATAGAAATGGAGGAAAACGATCTATGGGATAAAGAGGCACTGAAATTGGGATGCGGAAAACGGCCAAGGCTGTAAAAAAACCGCTAAATAGATAGATAGATGGATAGATAGATATATACTACAATACTATTAACTATAAGAATTTCTGTGCGTCACCTGAAAAGGTCTAGGGTCGTCCAAGCACGACAGGAGAGTTGTCAGGGATTCGTAACTCCTTTTTATATCGTAGTCCCATTTCAACCTCCGAATGAGGTTATGGCGTCCTTTCCTCAATGATGACGGCAGAGTGCTCACCCCTATCGCCAACACGGTGAGCAGCAGCAATCTGAAGCGCAGCCTACAAAAATTATTATTTTAAATTAAAGCGATTCGGTTAATTCCTTGCTTATTAGCGAAAAGAACCTTTTCAGATTTTCCATGCGATTATATCACTATTTTCTTTTTGGGTAAACGTTCGTATATATTAAGTAATATACGAAATATAGGGAAAGTCATTTAGTGCTGTGGAAGGTGTTATTTTAACGTAGATTCAAGAATTCAGTACCATGCTACTAAAAAACTGTTTATACTTTCTCATATATGTACGTATGTACTCAGTAATATACATAATAATGAGAAAATTATGTAATCGTTTTAATTTTTCCTTGAAAGTACTCGTTTTTAGGTCCCCTGAAAGCGAAAAAGCTTTTATTTTAAACGACCATATGTCCTTCAGTCTGTCTACCAATCTGTCTCTTTGTTTTTTCGTGAATCCACAACAATAGCCCCTAAAATATTAGTAGGGAATATTTTGAAAATGAATATTGTCCATTCGATATACCTGAAAAGGCAATCACCGTGCAGATGTAAGAAATGATAACTGTTTATAATATGGGGAAATTGTTCAAAAGAAAACAACCTCTTCCAATAACACAAGAAATCCATACCAAAGAACACCACCATCATCCCTTAGGAACCAACAAGAACAATTTCCATCACTACCCCCTACCCAGCCAATACGTAAGTTCACTAGGAACAACCACCTTGTAAACCAATCAGGATTCGATAACAATATGAGATCACATACTAAACCATACTAAACAAAACCTACAAAAAAATAATAATCCCCTTTTAAATACAATACTTAATTCTATATCGTCCTGTATTATTAACTTCATAAACTTTCTCATACCATCAATAATCAATACAATTCAGAATACAGTAACATCATTTTTTAATAACAATAATGTCAATACCAGCTCATAGAAATATATCATTAACAAATTGGAATGCAAACGGTATCACATCCAAAAAATAGAACTTACTCAATATTTACACATGTATAACAGACATTGCGCGCATAACAGAAATGCACCTAAACAATATAAAAAAATTACATTCCAGAACACAATATTTAAAGAAATGACGGAATAGAAAATAAAGGAGGTGGTGTACTAATAGCAGTCAGGAATAATATAAACCATCACGAAATTAATATACCAAACATCACAGGAATTGAAACAGTAGCAATAACCCTAACAATGAACAATGGAACATGGAATATAATAACAGACTATAAACCTCCATCAATGAAAAGATAACCTCAAAATATACTTAATCTATTCACCCCAAACAAAAAAAACATTAATACTTGGCAATCTAAACGCCAAGCACACAAACTGGCGATGTCGCTCTGGCAACCAAGCAGGAAAAACACTACGAATGACAAATTTTAAACACTACCACTATCTATATACAATACCCTCCTGAACCAACATACTAACCAAGAGACGTAACCAAACAACCAGACATCCTTGACATCCGACTGACTGACGACATTATCAATTTTTACTCAACTCCGTATCACGAACTCGACTCTGACCATCTTCCGATAAATATACTTACTTGACAAATCCCATCCCCGCGATCCCCAATCCCGAAAATAAACACACTTAAACTGGATTAAATTCCAAAATATAACAAGCAATTTAATACCAAAAATTAAAATTTTAAATTATTCTATAGAAATAGACAACGCCGTAATATTACTAAACATCATAATACATACAACAATAACAGAAACGCTGCCCACAAATAAACAAACGCATAACAAATTAATCATTCAGATCTACCTGCAGAAATCAAAAACGTAATATGCGTCAAAAACAGGACCAGAAGGCTATGGAACCTAACCCAAAACCCACCAATAAAAGCAGAACTAAACATATTAACTAATATAGTTAAGAAATAGATTAAAAAACATAAATCTCAAATTCCAGAACAAGATAAATCTTGTAATGTGCACAAAACAACTCTATATGAAAATTCACCAAACAAATATTAAAAAAGAAAACAATAATCCCAACCATCAACTTACCGAAAGGCAAATTATTCACCCCAATCGACAAGGCAGAGGAAATAGCCAATTACTTTGAGTTGACTTTCACACTCAACCAATCTAAACCGCACCCAATCACAACACAATAATACAGTCAATGAACCTCCCAAACAACGTCTCATATCACAAAATTCATTTCACAAACCCTCAAGAAATAAAACAAATAATTAACTCAAACGATAATAAAAGCACCTTGTCATAATACCAATAATTCAATACTAAAACACTTACCAGCCCCCGCAATTGCATACTTAACAAATATTTACAATTCATGATTCAAAACAAATCATTTTCTATCTACTTGGAAGCATGACATTATTCTTCCGGTTGCGAAACCAAATAAAAATTCAGTCAACAGCTATCGCCCGATAAGCCTTCTACCATCTCTATCTAAAATCTTCAAAAAAAATAATACTCCAACGACTTAAAAAGCACCTACAAAACAAAAGCAATTCCAAGAGAGCAATTTGGATTCACTCAACATATATCCACACAATACCAAATCGTCAGAATAACAGAACTTCTCAACACAGCATTTCAGAAAAAAACATCACTTAATACTCATATCACTCGTCATTACACAGGCATTTGATAGAGTCTGGCACCAGGCACTAAAACATAAATTAAAAAAATAGGCACTCCACACTACATCACCTCAGTAATCCATCCTACACCACCTCTGTAATCTTCACCTACATCACCACAGAACCTTTGCCACAATCAAGAACTATCGCTCAAATTGAAGGTTAATCAAAGCAGGATTACTACAAGAATCCCCTATCACCCACACTGTTCAATCTCTTTGTAGCAGACATTCCCGTAGATGAAATAGCAAAAACAGCACAGTTTGCAGATGACACACTTATCGTCTCTTCCAACCACTCTCTCATTAATATTAAAAACAACATACAATTGTATCTAAACCAGAAAGATTGTTAGTCATCCAAATTAAAAATAAAATTAAACCTAAACAAAACTGTAATAAACATATTATCTTTAAGACCATATACTCCACCAACCCCATTAACATTAAATAATGAGCCCATCTCATGGTACCCCTCAAATAGCCGCATTAAATATCTTGGACTGCACATGGACACCAAAATGAACAGGAAACAGCACATAGACATCAAAGTAATACAAACTAAAAACAAATTTTAATTAATAGGAATAAATACCACCGATACAATACAGCAATAATATTATTCAAAACAATAATCAGACCTACTCTTCTCTACGCCTGCCCAGTATGGATCAATGCTGCAAAAATGCAACAGCAACAATATTCAAATAGTACAGAACCAATTCGCCCGTAGAATCACTAATACATCCTGGTTCATATCTAATCATCAATTATACAATGAATTCATCATGCACTACATAACCTACCTATCCCAAAACGTCTCTAATATCCACCATATCCAACTTTATCTTCATTTAAACTTTCCAAAAAACCCCATCCATCCTATTCGCATCAAAAATAAATATCCATACCACAATAATAAATATATATAAATGTATAAATATCCATGCTGACGTTGGTGCTAAGGAAGTAAGAAAGAAGAAGACATTGGACGTTGAACCAGGAAAAGCTATCACTTCTGCCAAAAACAGAGAAATATCTGAAACGGATGGAGATGTTTTGTATAATGGAGAATTGTCATTAGTTGACGAGCTGTCGCATAGCAGTGAGAAAGACACAAATGAAGTATCGTTGTCGACGCCAACGTCTTAACGACGTCAGCCGGGCGTGGACGTCTTGGGGAAGATGGCGTCAGGAAAGTGGAAATGCACTACCCACATATACGTCGGTGAGATCCTCGAAATAGTGAGTGGGAATATAGAATAATTAGTTTGAAGAGTGTGGATACTACTTATCATATATTCAATATTGTGTAAAATGATATCTTTGACATTGACTTTGAGGTCATTTTAGCTATTTTCCCACAGAGGAGAAAGAAAATGACAGAAAAATGACTTATAAATTGAAAGATTCCGTAGACTTGTAAAGGAATTCTAGTTAAGAGATTACTTACATTAAAGATGTATCTTTTCCATACATGTTCATTAAAATTATCAGAATATTAAAGTAATTTCTAGCTGACGGTTATTTCAAACGTAAAGTTCAGCCATCCATATCCAAAGTCACTCACTATAATTAAGACTAAAAATACCCTGAAATTGACACTATTATCATTAAAACTCGCCTTTTATTTTCCCGTAAATTTAGGATATCAAAATCACACCACGACAAGGGTGTCTTTGATAGGGCGTTTTTAAATATATTGTAAAGAAGTTAATGTTATATATTTCATTTTGTAACGTTAAGTATCCTTCAGGTTGCACACATCTGCTACAATTCTCAAAGGTACAATTTTCAAAACCGAAGATGTAGTTCTTTCAAAACCAAATGTAAACGTTATCAACTTTTCAGTTCGCACCGAGCAGCCGTGCCGTGAACATTGTACGCCACAGCTCTCTCACTGCGTAGTGTGTTTAGATTGAGTGTCAAACTAGTTTCGCTTGCACAGCAATCTACGTGTCTATTTTAAATATTATACATTGTTACACCAAAAACAGTTTAATTTTGCAAATAGTATTATAAATATTTACCACAAGTGAGTGGAAACCAACCCGTGACCGCGAGTGGCGAAATGAATGTACAAGGTAGCCCCGAGTCGGGGCTACACAGCACATCAGAATTGTTTGTGAACGCTATGGATACCTTATATGCAAGCAACAGCGATGAGTGCATTCTCCCAACACCACAATTTCAACTTTTACAACAACAGCAGCAACATCTGCAACTCCTTCATCAGCAACAACAGCAGCAACTACTGCTGCTTCAACAGAATCAACCCACAGCGCAGTAAGGGCAACCGTTAATGCAGGAGCAACCGCCCCAAACTACCCTGCCTCAAGAACATCAAAGCGAGGTGATGCACGCAGCAACAGCAAACGAAACGCATTCAAACGTAAGTAAACGAAAGAGAAGTGATGATGAAAACTCTATGCCATTATACAATGTTCAAACTTCATCGCGTTTCGAAGTGCTTCAAAATCTTAAAGACAGTGATCTAAGTACTCCAGAACAAACATTAAAAATTCCGCCCATAATTATGCACAACGTACTTGACTACAACCAAATGATTTCCGACATTAAATCAGTCGTCAAATGTGATTTCACAACCAAGACAGCCGGTGATCAACTAAAAATCATGCTCACTACAATAGAAGATTACCGTAATTTTAGACATCACTGTGTTGAGAAGAACAAACAATTCTATTCTTTCCGCGACCCTTCTATTAAAACCTTTAATGCTGTGTTGAAGGGCATCCCCACATGTTACTCGGAAGCTGACATTTTAAAAGAACTTGAACTCAAATACCCTGTTACCAAAGTGACTAGATTATATGACAAAAAGAAAAATCCAATTGAAATTTGTGCTCTAGAAATAAAAGACAATAGAGACGGGAAGTCAATATTAACTTTAAACCGCCTGATGCATTGCGTCATACAAGTTCAACCTAGAACAAATCGAAACTACCCAATACAATGTAAACGTTGTCAAAGGTATGGACACTCGCAAGCAAACTGCCGACTCACTCCGAGGTGCGTTAGATGTAAAGAGTCACACCACTATTCTCAATGCACAAAACCAAAAAGTGACAAACCGAATTGCGTAAACTGTGGCGAGGAGCACGCGGTCAATTACAAAGGCTGTCGCATTTTCAAAGAAACTCAGCAAGCACGTTCAAACCTTCTAAATGAACGCAGGTCAGGATCAGAGCAATAACCGCCGCCGCGCAACAATTCCTCTCGTAGTCGTCCAACATTTAGCCCTCGCGGATTTCCTCCCCTTCCCAAAAGCAATACCCGGTGGTCACCAGTTCAATCTTTGTAAACCCAAATGCCAACTGATGTATCCCAACTAATAACCACATAAGTATCACAAGTAATCTCAGCTATAATCCCGCAAATTCAAAATATTATACAGTCAGTGCTAATAAATTTCCATAATGGCAAGTAAAATCACTTTAATGAAATGGAATGCAAACGGAATTAAAAGACAACAATCACAAATAGAAATTTTCCTTTACGAACACAAAATCGATATTGCAAGCATAATCGAAACCCACTTGGTTCTAAATGAAAAATTCAAAATTTCTTGTTATAAAATTAATAGAAGTGACAGAATATCAAATGTTGCAGAGGGGGGTGTTTTGATTGCTCTTTCAAACCGAGTCAAACATCAACGGTCACTTAGCCCCAACACTTCTAACCTGGAAACTGTGTCAGTCACCGTAAACACAGATAATAAAAGATTACACAATAATAACAGCTTATAAACCTCCGAATAAATAATTTCCAGTAAAAGAATACAAGGAAATATTTAATAACAACACCAACGTTATTCTACTAGGAGACCTAAACAGTAAAAACCAAGCCTGGGGATGCAATTGCACATCCCAGCAAGGCACTAAATTGCAATCTTTTGCAGTAAACAATAACTTAGATGTAATAGCACCTTGGCAGCCAACACACTACCCGTACAATAGTAATATTATCCCAGATATTTTAGACATAATGGTGTCTAAAAACTTCCACTTACCTACATCTCAAACCGTACTTCCTGAATTAGATTCAGATCATTGCCCAGTCATCATTGAACTAAAATCTTCAAACCTCTTGCAGTCTAATAATCCCTTTACAGTTTTAGGCACGAAAGGGTACGTCAACTGGAATAAATTTAGAGACCTATTACAAGTAAACCTTCACTACGCGGAACAGATACAAACAACAAATGAAATAGACAACCCGGTAACTAATATCACACATAAAATCTACGTTGCATTGCTACTATCAACAACTCCTTTCGCAAGACCTTTCACTAACAATAGAAATCCGATTCCAAGGAATATTCTAAACCTAATTAAAAGTAAACGTAACCTTCGACGGCTCTGGCAAATCAACCGCAAACATGACCTTAAAGCAAAAATCAACAAATTAGGGAGAACAATCAAAAACAAATTAAATCAAATTCGAATAAGCAGCTTTCAAAGATCCATAGCTCAAATACACCCTAATAGTAGACCACTCTGGTCAACCATAAAAAGACTATGTAAAGAAATTACTGATATTCCTATCCTGAAACACAACTCAAATGTAGCTTATACGGATCATATGAAAGCCAATATGTTAGGTAAATATCTGCAAAATAGTTTTACTCCAAACCCAAATACAAATTCTTCCTTTACTAATTATATTACAAAAAACGTCCTGTTACCAAACTATAATGTCCCAGATAAAATAAAATGTATATCCCCATCCGATATATCTAAAATTATTAAGCAATTGAAAACCCGAAAAACAGCAGGTCACTACTATATTAACAACAGAGCTCTTAAAGAATTACCCAAAAGAGCTATAACTATTTTAACCGCCTTATTTAATTTCTGTCTAAGACTGGGCCACTTTCCAAAATATTGGAAATTCTCTATAATCTCTGTAAACCAGGCAAAGATCCTCGCTTTCCTACAAGCTACAGACCAATAAGCCTCCTACCCTCATTCGCAAAGGTATTTGAAAAATTAATTCACAGCAGATTATCTACTTACCTAACAAAAATTAGCGCTATCCCAGACTTTCAGTTCGGATTCAGATCTCAAAATAGCACCACCCACCAATTGCTCCGTTTAACTGAATATATTGCAAATTCATTTCACAGCAAAACATACACAATTGCAGTTTTCCTAGACATTGAGAAAGCCTTTCATAAACTCTGGCATGAAGGTCTTTTATACAAACTGCGCCAACTAGGAACTCCCAAGTATCTATTCCATCTAATCAGAGGTTTTCTAAAAGATAGATATTTTTCCGTCCGTATTAACTCACGTCTCTCAAACAGATTTGAAATTAATGCAGGGGTCCCTCAAGGTTCTTGCCTCTCTCCACTTCTCTTTACTGTTTACATGTCGGATTTACCACAGTCAGACTATACAGAAATTGCCCTTTACGCAGATAACACAGCACTTTTTACCTCTCATTCAGACATTAGCTGCGCCTTCGACAACATACATATTGACCTAAATAACTACATTAAATTGGCTTCAAACTGGAAAATAAAGATTAACGCATCTAAAACTCAAGCAAAAATATTCACACTCCGCAAACCTCCTCAACCACCCCTCCTCAGCTTCCAAAACACAAATATAGAATGGATGAGAGCAAATACACCAGCAAAATACTTACGAGTACTACTTGACACCAAACTAAACTGGAAACAACATATCAAATCTATAGCAGATAAAACTTATGCAAAAATATACAAACTATATCCAATAATAAATAGAAATTCCGGACTTTGCACTGACTGCGGCTTAATCATCTATAAAACAAAAATAAGACCAACCCTCACATATGCCTGCCCGATCTGGAATAACGCCGCAAAAACAAACCTAAATAAAATAGACATAATACAAAATAAATTTCTCAGAAAGATTATTAAAGCTCCTTGGTTCATAAGCAACATACAAATCCAAAATGAACTAAATATATCATCCATTAACGAATATATAAATCTTATGACTCATAAATTCTTCTCATCCCTTCCCCAATCGCGCAGTACAACAATATTGAAGCAAGGTAAAACGTATGGTTCATCAAAAAATAAGATCACCATTCCTTAAAGACTCCCTTCGTCCACCATAAATCACCTACCCTTTTTCCACTTTCCAAAAATTCCACCCACTGACACCCTCTCCTCAAAATTATCACATATAACTCTAAAAACTGTTATCCACAGTTTCTTCTCAAAGAACAACGTTTTATCAGACCCCTGAGAGAGGAGGTAACGCATGCGGATGTCCATCCCTAAAAGTTAATGTGTAGAATATTGTATAATGAACACCCCTGAAAGGCAGAAATGCCGAGCAGGTAGAAATAAATTTAAAAAACGTTATCAAAATCACCCCATTCTACGGCATCTAATATTAGTTTTGAAAAAGATGTTCATTAATGAATGCGAGGTTAAACATTTAGGTACAAAATACTTCCTAAATTGTTCATAAAATCTTGCTAAGGTACCGAATGCTGTTTAATGTCCTAGATTTAGCATTACAATCGCTTTGGTGTTCATGTGAGCTTGATAAAGCTCAGATACACCTTTAAAGGGGACTTCAGGAAATACTATATAAATACTACAAGATTTTAGAAAATACTACTTAATCGACAAAATATCCTGTGTTTAAACAAATTTAATGGAAATGCGTTTTCCTATTATAGCAAAATATTGGAATAATATAATTTACTATGTAATAATTTACTTTTTTTATAAGTATAGTATAAAATATACAAAATAATACAAGAAAGTTTGTTCCACGCTTTGGTACCACTAGTTAACCATGCTTTTCAAATTATGTATGTCACATTACGTGAGGTCAGACGATACAAATTGGTCAACTGAGCAATGTTACGTTCGGTGATCTTACCTCATTTTTTCGGAGACATCTAATAGAATGCGTAAAAGGAAAGCACGTGCATCATCGTCACGGGGATAACTCTAACCCTTCCAAAGCTACTCCTTTTTTGTACGTCGGGTCATACGTGTTGCTTCAGATTTTCTGAAGAGCTTTCGTAATTGTTGAAAAGGGTTATTTCCTTGTTCACGCCAGCGAGAGCCGGGACTCATCTAATGGAAAAGTTTGAGTGCAAGTTTGCGGGCGCACTCTTATCTCTTACAAAAAACGCTATTACTAGTTGAACTAGTAGTGCTAAAACAGCACATTCTTTCTAGCGATATTGATATTGTCTACGTAAAATTATAATATGACAATTTCTTCGCTTACACTTCAACTAACATTTGAACATTTCTTAAAGAAACGAAGCGTGAAAAATAAACACATTTTTAAAAATTCAAATGCTTAAAAGAAAACTGCTTTCTACCATTGAATTCAATCTATAATATATATATATATATATATATATATATATATATATATATATATATATATATATATATTCGTTTTCACATGTAACTCAATTATAAGACACAATTTAAAATAGCTTTTAAATAATTTCTAAAAAAATTAATTTTAAAACGTATAACAGAAGCTCGAATGTAAGAAACGAACAAATAACTATGAAATAATATACAAATTCGAACTTACGTAGCTTCCAACTGCTTGGCATTACCATTCATTTTACGTTCACGAAGCACGGTAAATTCGGTGCAAGCGGCTATGTTTTCACCAAATCAATGCTATTTTCAAAAAATGTAACATGACCTTGTCTAAATATCTGTTTCTGATGAACACATTTCATTAAGAAAGATAATGATGCTGAGACAGAGCTACGTTCTCGTCTTTAGTAATGGTTCTGCACAGCGCCGTCGTCACCCTGCTTTGAGACGTGCATTGATCCGGGGCGGCAAAACATTGGAATAGTTATTTAAAACTTTCAAATAACCTAATCAAAATTTGTAATACATATCAAAGAGCAATACACTTTTAGTCATATCAGTTAGTAAAATAGTGCAAATATAACCATAATTGTAACCAGAAGTACAAAATGTTTCACACCGGCTACATGAAAGTATAAATAAAACAGTTCAAACGGCGGCTTTGTTCTGCCCGTCCTTCCGTCTGTCTGTGGGCAACGCTAGCGCCTGAATTGTTCAGATGGATTTCTTGAAAAATGATGTGCCCCGTCGGTCTGGAGGAACTCAAGACCCCACGAGTTTGAAACGGATATGTCCATTTTTTACAGTACTTTATATGAAGACACCATATTTCCAACATTTTCTAATAAATTGATGAAAGTTTTAACGAAACATTGCCTTTGGATAGCGAAATCTTAAAAGAATGGAGCTGATTACATTTTACTCGAGGTTCCTGATTTTTCGAGAATTGCCAAAGTTCGACTACTTTCTACCACTACAACATTAAAGAGAGGAATTTTTCTGAAAAAACTCTTGATGAAAGACAGATTTTGATGTATGCTGAGGTACAATTTTCGAAAAATGTAAATTTCACGTAAGTTTGCGTCAACAACAAGTAATTCCTAAACAATTATTTTCTCAAAATTAACTCCCTTTTTTCCTCGTACGTAGCAAAGGGCGCTAAACAATTGTGTTGGTCCGATTTTCGCAATCGGTACACATTGCAAAATCAATGAAAAATGGAACGGAATACGATGGAAGGGAACTTTAACAATTTATCGCAGCCCAAACAACGAAGAATTTGAACACAAAAGAGATTACGCGGTATGTCAGTTGTTTTAAAATATAATTCCTTAAAAAAAAACAGACTACAGCCTAAGAAAGAAGCAAGAAGAAGAAAACAGTAGTTTTGAATACATTGTTATATACATATAAATATAGACATTAACACTTCCAGCTCTACGTATTCACACATTCGAAAAATGTAAATACATTGTTACAACATTCACAATTTCACTCTCACCGGTAGGTCTGTCCTGCAGAGAGCATCAGCAGCAGTGGTAATACCATTATAGTGGATCTCCGCGGCGGGAACTCGAAATGTATGAACATTGTTTATGAAACCCCTTTAAAGAGCAGCGAAACTGAGCTGTTCGAAGTGCCAAATTTGAATTAATATGACGGACCATATACCAACATAATTCTCACCCCCGAAAGGAATTAAAACGGTCTAAGAGGCGTAAGGGGAAGACGCCCTAGGAATTAAAACAGTGACAGTCTGTCACTGTCTGTAGGCAGTGAAATGTGCTACCTCGTTTCGACTCATCGGCGCAAGGTATTAATACAGTTGTCGGCCCTGATTCAAAAGAATAATTGCGAGAGCGACCCAGAGCGGAACTGGAACGTCAAAGAAATTACTAGAGAGAGATTTGAATGCGTTGAGTTTAAACGGAATGCTTATTTATTTGCATTCGAAAGATGATATTTGATAGGAACCCTGATATAGAGAGAATTCCCATGCCCCATGCTTTCCCATGCCCCATAGGTAAAATATAGAATTAATGAATTGAGTACCGGCCGTAGCCATGGAAATTCGAAGGGAAAAATGAACAGAACAAACTAACTAAATAACACAACCGTGCGAACAGATGACACGCATCCCGTTTCCGAGCTCGCCGTCTCGCCAGTACGAAGGTGAGAATTCGAAAATTAAAGGAGGTAATACAAGAACAACAACGAGTTAAGGTGGTTAGAGCGAGATATTCCCTAGTAGACAGAGCGTTCATATTATGTTCAAAAATAATCATTTGCGAGATAAGTGGGTATTGTGGGACCTACATAAACCAAATAGGGACTTTTCTGCTGAGTTTCATTTAATTATTCAAATAAATTTAGTTTAATAGATGTAAAATAAAAATATTTTAATACCACATAAAGAGCTACCGTTGACTAGTTTCTTCACTAGTACCAACATATCGCGTGGCCACGGACTGAAAAATTGAAGCATAAGTTTGAACATAAAAAAGAACTATTACACAATAAGTGCGTGTAAAATCATAAAAAGTAACATTATAGAGACATATCAATATATTTTGGTACAGTGATCGCTAATAATGGCAAACTTTTCCATGTGTGAGTGGGGCAAAAATACTAATAAATTCGGCAACACCGTAATGTCCTTGAGATTGGCATGACTGCTCAGAGCTCATGCTTCTACAAAGTTTCGTTGTTTTGAATCACTATGAATACTGTTCGTTGCCTGGTCGACACGCGGTAAATATCACAATCTAAGCGAATTGGCGGAAAATTCATTTCCAAGGCGGAATTAGAGATAAAACGAAATAATTCCCCCATTATTACGAGAAAAATTACGTAATAAAATGTTTTCAAATATTTTTTCAATGTTTGTTTCTCTCTAATTTTTATTTCTTGAATTACCTGAACCAATTGTAGGTCAAACCTTAGATTATTCGATTGCTTGACAACAAGATCAACAGTGTGGATCTCTCCAACATTGTATAAAGCTTTATATTTAACTTGACAGACATCGTAATCATTGACTTCTGCTGGTCCTTATTATCCCTCTTATCGCAATATATTTTGTTTCCCCCCCCCCCCTATTTCTGTTATTCCCCTATTTTATTTTTGCTTAATTAATTAAAGTTCATTATCAATTTTTAATGTTTTAATAGTTGAAATTTTAGAACTATTTTAGCAATTGCAATAAGTCGTATTATTTACAGCAGTGCGGTTATATAATTCATAGAAACTATTTGCTGGTTTTCAGCATAATTTTATATCATGCTATGATATTGATTTAGATGCAGATTATTGTGTAACGTACACACCATGTTAAAGCTGATAATATGAAAATACTGCATCAGATAATTCTGAGATCTGTATTATTGATACCTTCAATAATAAAATTATACCATTGTTGGAGAAAAACATTCAAAAGAAATTTCTAAGTGGCATAGTCTTTTAAAATTGTTTGTCTTGATGTTGCACTCAAAATGAAAAAAAGGTTTAAATGTTTTGAAAATAAGATGAGAACCATTCAAAATGCATTATTATTGTCCAGGAAATGCAAACAATTACATAAAATATAGTGCTGTAGAGAAAAGGAGTTTCTATTAAAATACTAAAACTACCAAAGGCTGGATATATCATTCCTCTTACAATTTCAATAAAATGTATCTATTAAATTTGCCCAATCGGATTTAAATATTATAGGCCTTCAAGCACAAACTCATACTGGGCACTTATTCAGAAAAATCTTCAAAACTAATTATGAATAGATCTACAAAAACACTAATTATGATAGAATAACTCATTGATCCAAAACAGATTAACAAATTGCTTTCAAAGTAGAAATTGCTTTTAAATTTATCATTTACAAATACATGCATCCATTCAATTTTTTTTTTAAATCAAACATTGTTGTTCAGTAAACTATTTGATTAATGCTCCTTCAAATAAAAACATTTTATGAAGTTTTTAATATTGGTTTTTAAGAAACGGACACGAGGATGGGAGTCCCAAGCCTAATTTTGCTAGGAGGAAATCCAGCTCTGCATTCACCTATACATTGAATGGTTACCATAACATTTCATAAAATGTTTTTATTTAACCCCAGCAAAACCCTAGAATTGTATTAACACCAGCAAAACAGTATTTTATCATTGCAACACATTTGAAGCCACAATGACAATCCACTGTGTAACTCCACCATAAAAAACAGAATATGAATAATTTTAGAATAATTGAATAAATAATTATTGTTCAGGAGCAAGAAACTGACGTACGGCACAAAACAAAATAATAATACGAACTCGTACTGTACTGAATGTTTAAAAAATTCTATAAACTCTCAAGATCACCCATTTTCTCAGAGAGTAGTATCAAAGTGAGTCATTGGGAATATTAATTGAATTAAAATTTCATTCAGATCGCACTAATCGTTATATCCATAAAATTCCAGTTTTCTGAATATCTGGTTACCATCAAACGCAATGTTCTCCAGGAGTGATGATATTATAATTGATCACAGAAGATCCAGAGGAATGTACGAACTCTTGCAAGGTCTTGTCACTCGATTTGAATGAAGCGCGTTGAGCGCGCGGTATTGCCGAGATGCGCGTCAATGTCCCGACCCTCTAGAAAGCGGGCGAACCTCTCCCTTTGGACTGATTTACGCTTATAATTTTGCAAAATTCTCCCATTTGAAACGGTAGATTTCTTTCAAATTGCGCATGTTGATTCTTCGAGATGCTAGGTACCAAAAGAAAAGTTTTTAAAAGCATGTTCAACAGTTAATTTTCTCACAATTTTAAAATTTCAGGTCAGATCTCTCAGGTCCACATAAGAGCCCATGTTAAACCAGCAAACTTTACGGTCTTGTTACGCAAAAACTGGACGGTGAAATCGATTCAAACTCTATCAGAACATAGAAGAACCTCTCATCTTTCGATTAATACAATAAAAAAAGCATGTTAAACGTAACACTAATCTCGCTCTAACCACCTTAAGATATAATTACCAGTTTGTATCACTAAGTGAATTCATGACTCGAAAATTTAAAAAAGAAAGTGTTTGGTGCTGTGAAACTACAATGCGCAGGAGAAATATCAAAATTCAAAAGAAATAAAATAAATTTATTGGTCACCACCTCAATGCACCGTCAACAAAAACAGGTGGAATTTCTCAGCGAGTTGCTGGCCAATACGAATGAAGAATCACAAAAGAACGAACCTGTACCTATGATACTGCCAATCAATGCAATTTGGTACATCAGATTTTTTGTAAATGTCAACTGTATAAACAAACTTGTTTGCGACACCACCTACTTTTTGAAGCCGGGAAGGATGGTGCAAACATTTAAAATAGCCGCTTTTTTTGCCAAAATAGCAATTACGAACACAAGCCGAGTAATAGGGCTGTCAAAATAAAATAAATAAATTCTGAAGCGAACCATTCTTTTGTCTGTGCACGGTTTATGGCATTTCGTAATGTATCCACATTTTGAGGATGGGCTTTGCTGTCATATCAGATAGCACAATACGACGAAACTTTTTTGCCTATTGATCTTGTGTATTTGTATGTGTGTGCGTGTGTAGATATGCGAGTTTTTTATTACAATTAGATTTTCTGTCATCATCGCTCTTACTCCACAGGACAGGGTGTCTAGAGCATGTTATTTTGTAAGGTTGCCCAATTCTGACGTTTTCCTGGCTGGATATGTAAGAATCCTACTAGCAGAGAACAACAATCCTCATTTTTATTAAAATAATAATCTTATTTTAACTTCTAAAGAGAAGAGTCATATGGAGTGAATGGCGAAAGTCAAATTCGCATTAAAAGAAATGTTTTGGCTAGTTCTGTTTTGATTTTATGAAACAAAAACAAAGGAAATGGCAAACAGAAGATCGTGGGTGGCTCTGACAGCCTCAGGTCCGCGGGAACGCTTAGCCCAGGGGCAATATCTGAGAATCATATGCCCCTTCAGGTATCAATAGTACCAACATTAAAGTTTCGTTGAGAAAATACATAATATTTGTACCGGCCTTGTGGTCGCTCCCGACACTTCTGACCTGTACCGTTACATTGCCTGCAGTCAGTGAAAGTCTGAATGATGACTCCAACTTTCCACAAAGATTTCCACAAAAATAAACGTATTCTTTACAAATTACAAACTTGGTGCTGCTGCACGCTGTCGTTTGAGGTCATGGTGACTGCAGAAATGTGCTCGGAATTGCTTGGCAGCGCACCGAATCAAATTTTCCATACACCCAATACGCGGTTCACTTAGCTTCTCTGCACGGCCACTACACTCCGGACTCTTCTGATTTTCAAACAATGCGAGCTCGTCGCGTCATATGTGGAAAAAATTGAATTCCGGGAAATCTGACAATGTGAAAATCTTTCGTCGCGGCCGCCCAGGAGGTGGTGCGATCTATAGATGACTTTTCGAACTAGTTGAAAGCAGGTGACAATCGATATCAAAGAACCTTGTACAAAAATGAGTATTTGGTCAATTGGGAAGGAATTCACGCGGTTTTTTGAGCAAGATTACCGTTATAGTGGATCTCCGCGGCGGGAAGTTTGAAATGTATGATGTTTTCTTCTAAAACGTCTTCAAAGAGTGAAACTGAGCTGATCAAAACGTGGCGCCAAATTTGAATTAATTTGGCGGTCCATGCACCAACACTCCGAATCCAAGTGGTCTGTTTGAGGTCATTCTTATCACGGAAACGTGAGTTCTTACAAATGTTCTTATAACGTAGATGCCGATGTCATTTTAATGAAACACAGAAAATATCTGAACATTGGAAAGAATCAGTCGCCATTTCAACAACGACGCCTCTACCACATTATAAACATAATGTCTACTATTTTGTTAACTTATTGTGTTCTTCCGAATGTGTCCCGTGCCTCTAAGTAGCAAACATTAGCATATTCGTTAAAACTAAAAATATCGATTTAGGATGAAGTTCACATCTCCTTATAATTGTTTGTAGAAAATCATATCAGGATAGCATTATTGGCAATGAAATTGTAAAGTTTTATGGAATGTGAAATAACTGCTTAGATATTTTGGGTTTTAATTAAGAAAATATAGGTAGCTGAATTTGACGCTATGAGAAGTTTTTCGTTCTCCTTATTCATTCGCTCAGAACACTGCAATCATTTTTATTAATCATCGATCATGTTACTATTTTTGTTCGAATGTTTATATTTAACATGCAATAACATTACAAATGCATTCTGACGGATAGGAGAGATCTGTGGTGCGTGGAAGTGTATTTATTTATATGTTTATTTATTTTTACCCTCTCCTACACGTACGGAGGAACCGACGTAGTATTCAGAGAGATATGGGTTCGTAGGCTTCCTCGGCCGGAGTCAATGTATTCTTGGCTATCCGGGATGAGCCGCATCTCAGTTAATTGAACTAACGTTTCGGCCATCTTGCTGTGGCCTTCTTCAGAGCTATACTGCTGCCAAGAGGTTGGCGTGTGGTTGAGACTTAACTGAGACAATTAACTGAGACGCAGCTAATCTCGGATAGCCAAGAATACATTCAGAGAGATATGTGTGTAATGGCGTAGTAAGTGGATTTTGAGACTTGAACGGAAATGTGTTTTAGGGTTTTTAGTTACCAAGAGGGTGTTGTGTTTGTTTCTGAATGTCCGTCCATCCATCCGTCCGTCCGTCCGTCCATCCATCAGCTGCTCCGTCCGTGTGAACAACACTAGTACCTATACTATTCGTAGAAATTTTGTCAAAATAAATTTTCCATTCACGATCTTGCCCGAATCGAGGGCAGCTATTTTGAAAAGAATTCTTTAAAATTTTAGGGTAATTTAGTTGAAGCCAATGTGAGCACTTTCAAACTTGTTCAATAATTAAACATGATGCATTTTATATTTCTTGAAATAACATAATTATATAGAAATTATATATGCGACAAAAACGTACTAATGAAACTCATTTTGTTGTTAATTAGAATATTTGGAAGTGAAAAATGTTTTTTTGTTAATTACCCATAATTTCGGCTGGAATGCGATATTTTTCTTCTCTGAGGTTCAGAACTCCTTCAAATGAAATATCAGCTTTATAATTAGTGGAAACATCACCTTTAGCTGAAATAATTATGGGGGAATTAAATATGGATTAAACAGATATGAATGCCAAGGAGTATGTGGTCATACAGAAGCCACTGTTAGGCAACGCCCATAAGCGTAAAATGTGGCTAAGAATACATTTAACAAATGAAAGTCGAACGATTAAATCACAGCCGGCTACAAGCGTCCTGAGTTTAGATTTAGATTTATTTAGACAAAAACAAGTAAAAACTCTGTGACGTACGGGTTAGAAGATACTCTGCGTACGTTTTCTTGAGTTCCAGACTTCTATCCCATCATTTCGAATATAAATAGTTAAAAAATGAATAAAAGTTATAAATAAATTAAAAATAATAATAATAATAATAATAATAATAATAATAATAATAATAATAATAATAATAATAATAATAATAATAATAATAATAATAATAATAATAATAATAATAATAATAATAATAATAATAATATTTTAAAAAGCGCGAGATCAGCGCCATTTGAAAAACTAGACATTTTTGTTCTAGAGATATAGAAAACTTAGTTACTTAGTTACTTAGTTACTTAGTAGTTACTTAGTCTACCCTTAACTGCCTGTTCTACCTTAGGAAGCCACCGAACCTTGTAACACGAGTCTGCCGAGTGGAGGAAGCCAATTTCTCAGATCAGCGAGACAACTGCCCCAGCTGCCAACGGCCGCCCTGCGTGGCTCTCAGGTGCCAAAACAAGTGATGGCGCCACAACGCTTCGGGCTGCCAGTCTCTACGCCGCCGCCGCCGCCGCACGTTGGGGCAACATCTCAAAGCGCTGGCCGAAATATGGAAACAGTGTCTAAATTTAATGACTCTTTGAATACAATAGTTTGTTTGGGCATGCCTCACGATTCGAATGTCAAATTGTAAAAATATACCGGATGTAATATGACGGATTACAAATTTAAAAACGTTTAAAATATTTTAATTACTGTAAAAAGAATATAAACAGTGTTTAAAGGGGTTCAATGATTCCAATTTCAATGTTAACATTGCAAAAAACAAAATGGCGGATAAAAAATGAGAAAACGTCTAAAAATTTTTCTGCATGAAATGCTGAATAGCAGCTCATACCTGTAGCAGTCGTTTTTTCGATATTTCATGAACTAAACAGTTGGGAATAATTGTTTTACAAAAGTTTGTTGTGGGACTCAATGGAACTTATAATTGTTTTCTACTAAAAATAACAAATTAATTGTATAATTATTAAAACATTCTTTATTAATTAAGAATTTTAACATTTTTTAACTATTGTAACACAAGTAAACATTGTTCTCACCATCACGGGTTTCCTCCTTTTTGCGTGATGAAATTTCTCAAAACGGAATACAGCTGCTCGCTCAACAGCCACGTTTCCAATGCAGCAGAACGTCACTGTGACGCCTCGGGCCTTTTCTAACCGAGGAGTTTGACAGCAGTCTACCCAACCGCTTACTTAAAATTCCCTAAATAGAGCCTCTTTCTTCGACTTTCGGCCATCGTTTTGAGGTGACGCCCCAGCGCGCGCCGCCTGGGAGGCAGGTGCTCGGCGACGCGGTCGGCAGCCAATCTCTCTCGCGGGGCTGGTTGTTCTCTGCCGCCCCCGCCCGCGCCTCCGCCGCCGCCGCAGTCACTCGGAGGAAGGCCGTGCGGATACCGACACTGCGTCGAGCTCATCCAGGGCGAAGGGAGGAGAATTCAGGCGGCCCGCTGCTCCCATCGCTACTTTTCTGTGGATTCTCCGCTCAACATCAGGCGAATGCTGGGGCAGTTCCCGGACACCGGGCTACCGTACCTTCCCTTCCGTTGTCGTATCCTCACCCCTTACTTACACGTACACTTGCATGATCTACACATGCTGGGAGACGAGGTTAGATGTCGTTCCGACTGTGACTGTCGAAGCCGCCTTTTAGGCCGGCGCCGAGGCACCGCCCCTCGACGGGGTTCACGAGCGCAGCGCGCGCGAGGGCATCGCTGTCTCCAACCCCCGCCCCCGCCCACGTGGGCGACAACGCTGGCTCTCGAGCTGGGCGCAGCTGCCAACGACCTCTGAGTAATAGTCGGCACTTTTTAGAGAATTCTTGGGCGGTAAGGGAACTAAGAAACATCCACAACTGTACGATAAACGTAGCAAGGAATTTACGCAGGGATAATAATACTACTCAACAAATGAGGGATTTAAGGGTAATAAGACTAATAAACACGCACTCTATAGCAAAAATGATGTGTCTCACTCACATTTGGTCTGCGCGAAGTATGTGTTCTCTCTTTTATTAGATGCTGTTATCTACTCATCTTATATCTTTCATTCGTTGTTCACCTATGTAGACTAGAGCAAAGTAAGGAGGGTCGTGGGACGCGTTTAGAGCAGGCGGGACCCCGCTCACCAGCGTCTTCAGGCAGAATGCGGCGATGTCAACATCTACTGTATGTAATCTGGAGTACGCAGATGCAGCAGCTGCTTAGCCCAAAGCCAACACCACCGTTCTGGTCGGCCATCGTTTTCGTATTTGTAGATCAATACCAGACGAATTCCGAAGCAGTTTCCCAACAAACGGACCACAGACCGCTCTGGATCACTCCTTCATCTTCTTCATTACCACATCCTTGCTCCTTACAAGCAATTATACTTATCGCACTATGCAGCTACCACACGTGACTGAAGTCAAGTTGGTTCCTTAGAACTTGACCTGATGGAGGAGATACCCGCAAGCTATATTAAGACATGTCGCCTTTTGAAGAAAATTTTGGGAGGAAGCCAGTTTATTTGGTACTGTACCATCTCAGACCTGAAGTAAAATTAAGAAACCAATTGGCGGAAGTGTTATAAGCCACGCACTGTAAATTGAGAGGTGATTAATTTCCGTCACTCCTTCCATAACTCTGAAGGATCTCCATGAATTAAGGCCCATGGAACCTGTTTCTAGCTGTAAAGCTAATCGATTGGGAAATAGTCACCATTACACTGAATTAAACACAAGAAATGTGAATTAAGATGTATAGTTAAACTGAATTGTTGTAAATTAAAGATGAGTTCAATATCCTGCATAGAAGCATATTTTATTAAATTTAATAATGAAAGTACCAGTTAAAGATTGTCAATTAGTGCCATGCTTGATAAGCATGTGAATAATAGTAAATACAATTACGCCAATGCTCTGTATTGAATTCACATAAAATAACCATGTAGTACTAAAAGAGAAAATACACAGTTTATGTGATTTGTCCAATAGATCTAGAAGCTGATGATGTTCCAGGCTCGACGCACAGAGCGGCCCAGCTCAGGGAGCGTTGTTGGGAGCGAAGTAGAGAGGCAGGTTGACTGCCCTGCCGTGGCCGATGGCTGAGAGCGTAAACTTTATGATTGAGTGTTCCTATTGAAGCTTGATTACAGTTACTACCATACTGAGAAAATGAAGAATAGTATGCCTCTACAGAGAGCACTGATACAGTTGTTGCAGCAATAGAATTGTTAATTCACGCGTTGAATAATGTTATTGAAATAATTGTTGTTGCAATATTAATACATTGCACCACGCAGGTAGTAACACAGTTCAGATTGATAAAAATAACACAGGTCAAATATTGACAGTGAAGCAGTTCAAATACAGTTCAAATGATTGCGGTCGCAATATTCGATATGCACATAAATACGCAACACGGGTATAAATACGACGTGCAATCAGCCTGAATGAATGTAAATGGCTATATACAAAGTATGCAATGCCTTGTGCTATAACATAACACAATTAACAGTTGGTGTTCTAATCAGTTGTAGCACAGAAGTTACGCGCGTGCACATAGCGATAGTAAGTTATGAGCCACCCTGGAGACACACGAGGTTGATTCCGTGAACAGACTGGCTCGTGAGCGCTGCCGCCGGCTCAGGCAGTAACCAATGAGATCAGCCGTTTCAAATTGTTGTGATTGAAAGATTAGGGCAATGGCTATTTTAGAATTAAAGTGAATTACAGCATTAACTGACATTTCAAATGAGAAAATTTATGGTGTTAGTTCTTTGCTTAATAAAACGGCGCAATGAGAGTGCATCATCTTGCGCAGCTGCTGCAACCGCCACGTGCCAGTGCAGAGGCGTTTTCTGCGATGGGAAGTGGGGGTGAGGAGTCCCTGGAATTCGCCGCGCCTGTTGGAGCTTGCAGGCTTACGAGATAGTACAAAGGGGAAATATACTGAATCTTCGCTTAGAAGTGCGTATTAAATATATAAAAGTAAATATAGACAGCTTGCATGAACATTAATGATTACATAACGATGGAACTTTCGAACGGAAAGAAAGAAGACTTCCGATACAGGCGATTTTACAGATTTGGCGATTTCTCGCCAAACTGGCGACTATTCTCAATTATTGGCGACAAAAATTTACATTTGGCGACTTGGCGATTTTTTGGCTACTTCATTTTTTTAATTAAACAATTCATATTTATATGCCTGCGATAATAAAAAGCAAAGCTTTTGAATGTAACCAATGATGTAGTAATTCTATTCTAGTTATGTTGGTACTACTGTTCTTGAATACTGTTATGTTGGACACTGCCACTATTGGTATTAAACACTGAATGGGTTTAATAACACTCATAGTGTATTATTGAGCTATTTCATCAGTAGAGGATGGTAATCGTGCTATGAGTTTGAGTTTGATTTGATTAACTTAACTTGGCTGATTCCCATTCAAAGATGCCGAAAGTTAGTGGTAGCAGGGGATATCGGCTCGATTGGGAACGTGAACCCTGGGCTATAGGTAACACCGTATAATTGTGATTTCGATGCTAATCATATAAGAAAGTTTGTTTTGTTTTAGAGTTTTATAGATTAATGTTTAAAATATAATACATTTCATCCATTTTTTCAATAAAATATACCATTTTTAATGAGATGTGTTTTTTATTAACAGCTTATACCGTTTTGAACTTTGGCGGTTTAATGGCGACATCTGTCGAATGCTTGGCGACTTTTGGCGACATGTGGCATTGTAAATGGCGACAAGGAGTGATAGTATTCTGGCAACCCTGTTCCGATAAAAGAGAGTCGAAGAAATTCGGTGTTGGGGGAAGAGTGTTATTAAGGGTTCCAAAGATCTCAGAACCAAAAGGAAAGAAATACACAAAATTCTATCATTTAGTTGAAGGGGCTTTTACCATACTGCGTGTACCCACTCCAGTGTTTCCTGTTTTAATTGATGAAAACAAGAAAATCATCAACAAATATTTTTTTCGACTTTCAATAGTTTTAATTGGAGACTTGACAGTTATGTAATGAATTTATAAGAATTTAACACAAATCAAGAACGCGTATAAAATGTTCAAAACGATGAAGAGGAATATTGTGATCGCTCAATGACCTAGGATTTTGAACGCATAAGCTGGCAAACGACGGGATATTTGCATGCCCGTCCGAGAAGGCAGCAGGTGCGACCCATCGAGGCAGCCCTTTTCAATTAGCCAACCAGAGCGAGGTTCGAGTAGTAACTGAATCAGGGGGGCTCAGGCCAAAAATTGTTGATTCCTAGAGAAGTCGCTGCAGAGAAGGGAGCGTGAAGAGAGCAGTGGCAACTGTCCACTAACGGCTGGAATTTTAGTGACGAAGATAATCTATTTAAAATCTCCCATAAGAAAGGTATCAAGAGATTTATATTGTTTAGCCAGAAAATAACATCAACGACTTTGAAGTGAGACCATTAGTTCAGGTATTTTGTACATAAACAATGTAAATTATGCGTTTGCTGAGCCACACTCTGCTCGATATAAATCTCCTTGGGCGAAGAATGGACATTAGAAGATGTATAAGTAGAAGAAATTCGGGAATCTTCTACATATTCAAAATGTATGTTTTAACTTTACATAATACATTGTTAAGTCTTGAGTACCGTCAGAAAAGTTGCAATGCGGCTGTTTGCTGGTGGTGTCTGCTTCAGTCTAATTGTCCGCTATCGAAGAAATACTCGTATCAATGGTAACCCTTTTGCTGTCAGGGACGGATATAAACTTCGCCTCTGAATTAAAATCATATGCGCAACCTCCTCGAGGCGTGAGTCCTCCTCGAGGCGAGAAGTGGGGAATTTTTCCTCCACTAGCGAGAGCGGGCCGAAGCTTTAGCAGCCCCACAGTATACCCCATCGCACGGAAGCCATTACCAATCTCAACTCCGAGAGAGCTTTCCTCAGAGGGCTTTCCTGCGTCCTCTGCCATGCACACTGCGACGTGGCCACAACTGCATTGTGGAAGACATTTCTATGGACGGCCGCTATTCGAACCCGGATCCCACGCACGGAAAGCAAACACGCAGAACAGCGATGCGTATGTCCGATGAGAGCGATACGCTAGATGGAGCGATGCGGCAGTTCGACAGTAGGGTGAGACTTCTAACATTTGATCCTGCCCGTTCGCTCTACAGTCATCCGCGCCCTTCATTGTACGAAAGTTTATCTTTTTAAATAACAAAGTTGTAAACGTATTGTGCTAATCTTATATAGTTAAATATCCTTAATATTTATCATTTAGGTCAATCTTTTAACTCTAGCAATACTGTGGTATAATCCAGGGGTGTCAAACTTGCAGGGCCTCAAGGGCTACGATTGAAACCTTTCATATGGTTTCAGGCCATATTTTTATTACAGGCGATTCACACCTGACTTCTCCGCATTGCTTACCTCAGCACTTCGCCGGGCTGCTCTGAAACGGCAGAGGAGAATGTAACCATACGTGTATAACTCTAAGAAACTCGTCGGAATGATGCCGAACTTCTGAATTTACGACAAAAAATTCCTTAAATCTAAACTCAACCTATTTCTTCATTAAGGAGGTGTTGACCCTGGCAGAGCGCGTGCGCTAGGGGCACAATGTACCCGCCCTACGTGGAGGCAAGGGAGTTTCATCTTTGAACAATTACCCTTCGCGGGCCTCCGTACATTGTAGCGGTACAGAATTATTAAGATAAATTAAATTGAGTAAAGTAGATCTAAGAAATTTTTTACTGAAGAAAAACATACGGCGTCACGCGCGCAGCCCCCTTCTAGCAACAGCCACGATCCCCTGACCCATTTCGGATGTTTATGACACCCCACCCAACGGCCGAAGAAAGGGTAAATTGTAAGGCGTCCAGCTGCAGCCCCATCTGGAATACTTTTGAAACGCCTGTCATCGTGATCGGGGAAACCCAAAGCAATAATTCTGTAGCCGGGAGGCCCCTTCACAGACGTGGCCTATTTTCGAGACGGTACAGAAGGACACTATGTGGAGAACAACAAATCACATAAACAGAGAGTGGAAAATTCCTATACTCCGCCGGAGCTTATTGGCCAAATTTAGTGTACAACGCCATCACCTTTAGCCAGTAGCAACGCGATCGTTGTAGGGAGCAAGAACATATGAGGAGAAAGGGTGGGGATAAAAGTTAACTTCGTGCATTTATGAGAAACAAAATTTCAGTGGGTTGAGAGACTTCTCTGGGGGTGGGAGCCATTCGCGGGGAGAGGCGAGTGCGCCTCTGAAGGCACTTGATTGAAATCAGTGGGTTGAGAAACTTCTCTGGGGCGGGAGTCAGTCGCGGGGAGAGGCGAGTGCTCCTCTGAAGGCACTTGGTTGAAATCACTGGGTTGAGAGACTTCTCTGGGGTGGGAGCTATTCGCGGGGAGAGGCGAGTGCGCCTCTGAAGGCAGTGGGCTGAAAGGACTTGGTTGAGAAACTTCTCTGGGGTGGGAGCTATTCGCGGGGAGAGGCAAGTGCGCCTCTGAAAGCACTTAGTTGAAATCACTGGGGTGATAGACTGTAATTCTCAGTGATAATTTTAGAGGAAGTGCAAAAGCACTTCAAAAGTAAATTGGCGAATCCTTTATAATTGCGTATTCGCTACAGGATTTCGCAACTTCTGAATTTGTATTTGAAAGGATTCGCATAGTTCAGAGGGAGACATTGTTGTGTGCTCAGCACCTGCGATCGGGGGCGATATACCCCGGTTATCTACAAGCTCCGCCGAAGCAGCCTCCAGACGTCCTTTCGCTGACTTCACTGACCACCGCCAGCCGCCGCCAGACGCCGTCCCGGCCGCCCACAAGCTTCGCCGCGCCCGCCCGGGTCTATGGAGTACTTCTGCCACGGAAGCTCTCAGGCAATGTAACTGGGGGCAATAAACATTTTTGAAGTATTGTCAAAGCGGTGCCGCGCCAAGGCACAGAATGGTCCTCAAGGACGACTGTAATTCTAACTATAAAATAATTTTGTACTCTTCTCTAGTTGTAAGCTTTCTTTTTAATTTTAATCTTTATTTTTTCTTTTTATTCAATCTTTTCTTTCTTTTATTTTATTAATGTAACTTCCCTGGTACAGCTTTGTCCAGGAATAAACGTTGTCTTTTACCAGTAATCAAATTGTTTATTTTGAATGCCCATGAATTTAATTAACAATTCCTTTCATCACCTAAATTTTAAATGAGCAAAGGAAATTGTTACAATTGGCTAGTTTTTAAACGAGTAAAGGGAGTAGGACCGACTGAGCTATAACCGGGCCGCTAACCGCGCATTTCTCTTCGCCGGGAGATGAGTGGAGGTGTTACAACATGGTATCACGGACCACCACTTGGACAACCCTGGAATGTCCTGTGATGAAAGGGGTCCTAACATTATCAGGGGGAGACTTCGGAACCCTTTTAACCCCGCTTAAATTTTGAATTTATTGACGTTTCATAGATGTTAGTAATGTTAGACATTAGGGTGTTGTATAAAAATAAGTGTTTTCTCAACAGGTGTTAGCTAAACTTCAAATTGCGAGACTATCCTCTACTATCATCACGTGATTTCATGATGTGTCGAGAAAGCCATCGCATTGGAAACAAATGAAGTAAATTACGTAACGAGCTGCCTGCTGGAGAGCACTGTAAACACATAAATTAGCTGAAACACGCACTAGTTAGGTGGACGGCCAATATTTAATCGCGGGCGGAGTGTTCTCATTAAATTGCGGCAAATAATTCATAATCCATCGCGCGGCCGCTCGCCGCCGGCGCCATAACTCAGAGGGGCTGCGGCCACCCTGCCCCCCCCCCCACGGCCACGGCCGCGAGCCACAAGACACTCGAACATCGCCCACCAACGGCGCACCGCCCCTGCCGGGACAAGCTGTAACCGCCAGACCGGTCTCCCGGTAGTGTAGTGCACCCTAGTGTAGTGTAAGGGGAGAGGATAGGACAAGGAAAGTTCGCGCACGGTCTGTAGCTCGTTTGTTAGGGTTCCGTTCCGGAATTCGCCTGGTGTTGATCGGAGAAACCACCGAAAACTGACGACCTCCAGACCGCTACCTGATAAGCTAATGTCAAAAATGTTGCTACTGTCGGGATTCGAAACAAAGATCTCCAGTCAGAAGCACTGCAGTGACATCAGTTGACAGCCTACTGGCTAATGGCGAAAAACAATGTTGTTCATACCTGCGGAAGGTTTAACGTTGGAAAAACGCGACACCTGATGACTTTTTACGCTCTGCTTCTCAACGCGCTGGCTGATGGGCACCAACTCACGGCGCTCATGAATGAGGCCGATGGAACTAGTTTCATGCCATTCCCGGTAGAGTGCGACACTTGCAGGCACAGAAACTGCCCCCTTTTAGATATTAGCCTGCATTTGCACCTTCTCCCCTATATTTACGAGGATTTCTATCGATGTCATATTAGTATAATAGAACCGTTCTCTTTCGATAGTATATTATTTCATATAGACATTACATGAATATTACAAATTTATATTACAAATCTTAGGTCTTGCAGAGTTGTCGAAATAATGATTTCGACAATGAACTCACAGTGTAAAATTGCTAATAATGGAGTTATTAGGATTTGTACATGTGATATTGTTCAGCAACGTTATATGCGCAGATGATGGACAGTGCTTGAAATATTTTTGAGTGTGACAGACCGAACATATTATATACATAAGGAAGGGGTTACCTAAAACCCGGAGAAAATGGCCAAGTATTATTCCGTTTTACAAAATTTCTTATTACATGTCCATGTCAATTTTGTACCTTTCTACAGGATTTAGAAGTATGTACCATATATTTTGAGGCGTAATGTTTAGAAGGGTGGCGAACTGTCAACGTCCAGTAGAATTCTTGTCGGCAGGCGGTCTTTCATCCTTTCAATGTGCTGAGTCCAGTATTTTTGGTAGTAATTAATTTTCTCTTGAAGATTTCATACCCCAAGTTCCTTACGAATTTTAATTTCCTCTTCTTGACCAGCAGATTATAACCTGCTACTGATCTCAGAAATCTCATTTTAGCACTTTGTAGTCTTGTGCTATAGTTTTTGGTTATTGTCCAATTTTCCCTTCCACATAAACATGTTGGGATACTTAATACCCTATAGAGTTTAATCATAGTGTCCTTTCTGGCTTTCTTTTTCAGGGTTCTCAGGATTGTTCCGTTCATACGATTTAGTCCAATTTTCCTTGTGTATCTATTATCCCTCTGAATGAAGAGGGATTGAAACTTCAAAGTTGCTCCAGAGGTGAAATTATAAAACTAATTTGAATCTAATCGGTTTCTTCCCTTCAAATGCCATGCTTTTTGATTTTGTCGAGGATATACAGAGATTGTATATTTCAGTTACCTTTTGTAATGTATACAGTGCTTTCTGGAGTTTCTTTGCCTGGATTCAATGTCTGAACTTTACGCTTTTATCAAATTCCTGCCAAGTGCCTCTCCCTTTAAATATTGTGGTGGAAAAAGCGGACCCATGACAGGCGTATTTTTTCGAATTTCTCCGGTTTTGCGGCCTCTCATACTACCATTAATAGTCGTTTGTATTTTATGAACCTCATCATTCATGATGAACCATATCACTCAATGCCAGCGCATTACCATGGCTTCCCTATTTATTTGTTGTCAATTGAGCAGGCTATCGGCGCTTTCGCATTGGAAATAAAACTAAGATGTATTTATTTAAATTATCTTCAAAATTAAATCTAATTAATTGATATTTTCTTACCTCTGTATACATGATTAATATTATGTTTATTTGTTTTTGTCAATACGAAAGTTTGAATATTAATACGTTTAACAAAATACAAGGGAAAATTAACGCGAATAATGAAAATGTACCCTGCTTGTTAACATGTAGTTTAGAATCTAAGATTCTTGTTAATATTGAACTAATATGTGTTTTTCTATCGTAGATCTGTATATAGTTTTTAATTTTCAATGATAGGAATTATGAGTGATGATAATATACTTCAAAATAAATGTGTAACCTAATGTCAAAGAATCAATACTGGTTTATTTCGTCACATTCATTGCAATATATTACGATGGAGCAGTGAGTCACCTTGGGATGTCTGGACCTGTCACGGATGACAGTTGGCAGTTCAGCTAGTCCTACTGTTCACCGCTCGTCGGTCAAAGGGTCGACAGCAACACGAAGCCTCCTTAAATATGAACCACGAATAAATTCAAGATGTGGTGTCTTTACTCTGCAAAACAAGCAGTGTGGATTCAGGAATAAACGATTTCAGAAAAAGGAGAGTACAGAGCTACTTGTAGGACAGAAGACTTACCCAAGATTCAATGAAGCTGACTTCCGACTAGCCAAAGGCGACACACACTCAGCAATAGAAAATGTACAGTAGAACAGCTAGCTCAGGTTTAAAGAGATGCAGGATATGTTATTTAATCGGTTTATGGACATACGAACCATTCGATCACTCTCAAAACAGTTATGGCTATAATATTTCGAATGAAACTTTCGTCAATAGTGAAATTTAGGTTCGCAATGTATTACACTTGTAGCCATGATCAGAAGTAGAACAAGTCGGTCTTTATTAATTCCAATGAAGTCCATCGCTGGGGAGAATATGAAAATGCCGAAGTTAAAAAGTAATAGACTGTCAAAGGCGTGCTTAAAAAGATGGTCGAGACCCAACATAGAGATCTTACAATTTCAGCCATAAAACACATTTTACCCCGAGCTCTGGCACCTCAGGATGTTACGAATACAACCATCAACATCGCCGCTCGTCAAGCGAACTGAGCAAACATTAATTAACACAATGCAAATAGCGCACACGGTTTCAGTCTAAGCAGAAAGGTCTTCTAAATCAATGCAAAACTCTCGAGTTTCACAATGAAATACAATACGAACGTGAGATAATCAAATAACGAATGACACAAGGAGAATGAGAAGCTAAAAGAGAACATTCGAGCATTGGCTCAACTCTTCAGACATATCTGGTAGAGAATAATTTCTTGTACACAATCGGTTGTTTGAGACCAACAACGTGAGAGTATATCAAAATTTGACTCAAAAACAATGTTATGTATTCTGAAAATGAAAGAACAATAACATATCATTAATGAAAATAACAATTGTTGAACTGAAAATGAGATTGTACGATCTGTAAAGACTGTAAATTAAAAACAAACAAATATAGAAATAGAAAGAGACTAACAGTGAAAATAATGTTATCGGATACAAACAGCGAAATCTAATTCGAGAAGATGCATAATTGGAAGTGCATCGTGGTGAAGTTGTGAAGTGGTTGCGTGGGTGTTCGAACAACGCCATGGAAGGACGCTTAGGGCGACGTGGGCGGTGGTGGATGGCTGGCCGCGCGCGCTCCCAGCGTGAGAGAGGCAGCAGAGAGGCGTGCGAGGCCGGGTAGGGCGGGGGCGTTGAGGCGAGGGTGCACAGGAGCGGGGCGGAGCGGGGAGGCGAGTGGCGTGGAGCGTGGCTGGGGCGAGGAGAGACGTGGCTGGTCGTGGGGAGGTTAAAGCGACGGGGCGGGGTGGGGCGGGGCAGGGCGTGGGCCGAACAGGGGCCGCGGCTGAAAGGGTCGGAGCGAGGCGGGGTGTGGTCCAAGAGGAGCGGGGCGGGGCTAGAATGTCGGAGCGGGACTTGGAGTGGCAGGTCTTGGCGGAGCGGGCAGGGACGGGTCGTAGCGTGACAGCGTGGGGGAGAACTGTGATGCGGGCAGGGCGTGTGGGGGCGTGGAGGAGCGCGACGGATCGGGGCGGTAGCGAAACGTGGAAGAAGGGGAAGCGAGGAGTGTCCGGGCGGACGGACAGTGGCTGGGTAGGAAAGGCGGGGCGGGGCGTGGGGAGGGACGTGGCGGGGCGGTGTCGCGCGTGTGCCGAGAGAGGCGGCCGTGGCCTATCGATCGAGGCGCAAGAGGGGGGTGGGGTGGGGGTGGGGGCTCTGGCGGTGAATAATTGCCGAGCGACGGCGCGACGCGATGGACAGGCTGCGCGAGCGAGCGCCTCTCGCGTGGGCTCGAGCACACCGGCTCCTTCCAGGCGCCGCCTGCCCAAAGCAGCCGCCCCGCGAGCTCCCCCCGGCCCCGCGTTTTAGGGTCCTGCTCCGGCAGTCGCCTGGCGCTGCGGCCAGAGCGAAGGAGCAGGTGCAGGGTGGGGTGGGAGCTGGGGCGGCAGGTGGGGAGCAGGGGAAACGCGCCGCTGATTAGCCCGTCGCGCGGCGGGGGCGGGGGCGGGGCGGGAGTGCTTGGGCATCAGCCTGCCCTGGCGCTGACAGATGAGCTGCCCTCACCCTCGCACCGCCCCTTCATAATTGGTTAACCGAGGGGACACGTAAAATGGTTAAAGTTGCATTACTCATATTTGTGGCACGTCGTTGATTTGTTGATGGACACGCCTTTGTTAATGAATCATTACTAATCTTATAATATGTCGCTTCTCGACCATCTTTATTACACGAATCCCCTTATTTTACCCACCAACCAATTTTGTATACTGTAAACATGCATTTGTAATTTTTTATTCACTGACGTATCAATAATATACTATTAACGCCATTTACAATAAATTTCTTTGATTAATAAGCAATATGAATAGTCTGTAAGGTATAGCTCTATATTTATATAGTCGATAGTTTTTTTAGATTTTAATGATCTTCTATGTGTATTTATAAGATTAATCACGTAATGTAAATAAGTTTATTTTATTTAAACCACTCTTGAAACAATAAATTATATTTCCAAAATACTCGATCTTTTACATTTCCATTCCTGATTTATCTACCGTCTACAAGGAATTATAGTTCTGCAGCATGTATTGTTGATTAGTTTGTTGCATTTTCTAATACGACACTACAGCCTTTTTATTATTTCATATGCATAGTATTATAATATTGGGACGAGAAACCTACTAATTATTTAAGAATCGGAGCAAAACCTCTGCGAAGAAGGAAGCGCGAAAAATTAGAATGTTTGAAATATTCAATTTTCGATCCTAAAAAAATTTCAATATTTCAAAAGTTTTCATGAATATCGGACTAACTCCTTATATAGATACACGCTTTATGTGTTTCGAAAAAATTTAAGTAAATTTTTAAGAAAAAAATGCTCGATGTGTCTCAAAACGCCACTTGCGGTATCAGCCAACGACTCTACATGAGAGATTTTGATTCTTATGAAGAGAATAAAAGTAATGTAGTGAAAGCTCTCCTCCTTACAAAGAGCACCCCTTTTCGAGACCAGTTTTCTATGCCACGGAATAATTATTCCACGAGACCAATGTATTCTACCTTCGTCAGGACGACCACCCCGCCTCCCGACCAAAGACCAACATTGCCTGCTTCAACTATGAGGACGTTGGGTTGAAGTGGTTGCTACATTTGATCCAACATGTGATTAACAGAAGGCTATAGAGTCGGTTCCACTTAACGTGACACTGCAGAATATTGCAAGCCACCAGTCTCTTTCTTGTGAACTTTTGGTAATTAGAAACCGATTGGCTTGTTTTCTGGAGTGGAAAAAGAGTATGAAAAAGGTTTGATCAGTAACCATATGAAAAATATAATATAGATGTCAATAACACATTACCAGAAGAAGGACAATTCTTAAAGTACACAGTACTATTATATTTTGTAAACATATATATCTAAATAAATAAAACAATGGCTGGACCAAATTTAATTTTCTCTGATATGTTGGATTCATCTCCACCCCGAATAGCAGAATAATTATTAGAGCATCGGAAAAATTACGTAAAAAGAACACAACAAAACTAAATTTTCATGTAAAATGCATCCCAATACACTTGGAAGGATTTCAGACTTAATCATTAGATGACTCCCAAATGAAGCGTTCTAGGGCATTAATACCTAAAATGTGAGGATAACGGCCTCGCCTCAAAGGAACGTTTCTCACACCGTAATCTATAGGATGAGATCTAGAATATTCTATAGCATTTTTGCTGGTTCGGCGCTTCTCGATATTACCCACGTGCTCAGAGACGTGCAGAATACAATAATTATGAGAGGGACAGAGAGAGACAGACAGAGAGAGAGAGAGAGAGACGAGAGAGATGGAGAGAGAAACGTAGAAGGAAGGACAAAGAGAGATGAAGAGCAGAACAAAGTCTGCCGGGTTCCCCTAGTTTTTAAATACACTTGATCAAAGTAATTTAATTAAGCTAATCTTTCATTTGAAACCTAACAGTGTTTTAATGCATATTCTAGGAGTCGTATCACCAGAGATGAGTACAATGTAATAAGGCGATGCTCCTTTAAGAAGCCCACCCCTCTAACAGACCAATTTTAAGATATTAATCACGTGGTTGGCTTAAAAAAGTTTCACTGAATTTGTCGGGAAACGTGTTTTTGAAAAAACTTGTTACAGATAATTCCACATAGAGAATATAGCCGAATAAGGTAGATAATGCCCCCAAACCAAAACAATATCGCAATACTCGTATGAAAGAGAATCAAATACGTCCTAAATTCATCCTCCACGGCAATCAGCCCCATCCTTTAACACGAGAACAGCCCAGATCCGTCATTTCGACTACTGGCGCTTTTTATTTCCTTGCAACTTCTTTGTTTTTAAAGTAGAATTTTGTCACTTTTCATTTTAATGCTTTAGCAGTAAGTTAAAAATGAATTATATAAATAATATTTTTCATGAAAAATGAACGTTTTTACCCAGGACGCTCGCGAGAAGTCAATTTGACTGCTTGGATAATGACCCAATTGCGGCTTCTGTTTCATATCTTTCCATGTTTAAAAGTTTTCAATGTGTCTCCTAGTATTTCTGATGCATTGTAAAGAAATATGCGAGCATTCCTGCCGGTTAGCATTGTTTTCTGATCGAGTTGTTCAACATATACAAATTAATGAAGCATGAATTGTCTCGTCACGGTACAGCAAATATATCAGTAAGTTTCAGAAAGCAAATTATTATCAAATCAAATAAAAGAAAAGCATTGTTATTTTTTTAATAATTCAGATAAAGGTAAATGTTCGAGTTGGGAAGAGTTTTCGTGTTCAGGAGGGCATTTCAGACTCCAGATAATGATGTAGACAGATATACTCGTTTTCCAATCATTCTTTTTAATGATTTTAGAATTAATAAGAGAGGTTTGAAGAAAAATAAGGGCTAATTTTTCTGATCTGATGTAAAAAAAATCTTCTTTAGTTTGAAGCGTTTCATTTACAAGCTAGCAGTTTAATATGTAAGGGGAACAAAAAGAAAGCGTCGGTAATTCCCTTCCAAATTTGTCTATTTACACAATTCACAGAAGGAAAAAGCGAATGAAAGAAGCCAACAATTGCGACTCGCGAGCGATGATCATTAAAAGAGGCTTCTTCCACATTGGAAATATTGGTGAAGGATCATGAAAAACGAGAGGAAAGGCCCGAACAGGTAGCCGTGAACGATCAGAATACGAAGAAATGTTGATCAAATGTGTGGATAACATTTTACAAAATGTGTTTGAAAACTGTATTCTGTGCAAATCATTAAGAGTTTGAATCTTCCAACTGCAGGTATTTTATGCTGCATACACTCTAAAGTCAGTAACGTATGAAGTAAATGAAATCCCGAATAAAAACTAAGTGCCATTTTGAGCATGGGAGTAAATTTCTTTTTAAACTCCGTCGTGCAATACACATCAAGTTCCTATTGGTGACAAAAATTAGTAAAATGTACAATTTTTTATAATAAATATGATCAAATTAAATTAAAAATATAAATAACTTTGACATATTGCTATACAGTATGGGAAGTTCCTTCTGCAGAGCTTACCAGGTAGTGTCAACTGGATGCAGAATAGATCCCACCAAGCGTCCACGTGCCCATCTGATCACTGGGAAGGCATCTGTTGTGTGTAATGTTTCTATGTATAGTAATAATTTATTTCTGTCTCTCAGATTTGAGGCCGACCGGTCGAGACCTGCTGTCAATAACGTCATGGAAAAAGTACTAAAGCACAAAGAACAATGCAGTCAGTGTCTCAATTTTGTGAAGGGCATAAACTTGTAGTGATATATAAAAAAAATTGTTTAAACTGGTCAATATGAACGTTCCCTCTCAACATGTCATAATACATCATGTATACAAATTATGTTATTGTGAACATTTCGCTAATAACCTTTGTAATTGATGCGACATAAAATAAAAATAAATAAATAAACAAACAGTATGGGAAGTGCATACCAAAGGAAATATATTTTTGTGTCACATATGAAATTAATATTACTTACAATTAAAAGTTTATAGCATTTTTAGTATTATTTTTAGAAAAATATTTTTCGTAGGTAAAAGATAACTTTTTAACTTGTAACTTGTTCTGTGTACTTGTGCATTCCGGTCAAGAAATTTGGTGAACTTCCATTCCGGGAAACAATAATGACAAGAAATATTTAAAATATAATTTCAATGTCATTTAATACTCCTTTTATATAGTAAAATATTATATTTAATAATGTTACAGTAACGTAGATACCTAATTTTGCAATATTTCCTTTCAATAAGAATCATTGAAGGCTCGGAGTCGAAATAACTTTGCTGGGGGTATTGGTGAACCGCGCGCTCTAGTGTTAAAAATGTATATATAAGTTATCGAAAACTCTCACTTACTAGCATTATTTACATCTTTTTGCAGATAAATGTTTCTTATGTGAAAAGTATTATATTATCTAAAAAATCATTAATCGCCATTATCTAATATAAATCAAGTTACTCGGTTTTAGGTTCATTAACCATTAATGTTAATCATATAAATCAAATAACTCAGTTGTAGGTTATTAACCAATTAATGCACAGAACTTTTTTGTTTCAAAATATATTTTTTCGAGAGCATTGTACTACAGTTAGTGAAAAATCAACACTTGATTGAGAATTGTTTATTGTATATTTCTAGATAATGAATGGTCAATTTTTTTGCCACCAAGCAATTACATGTATTTTGCCATCAAGCACTAAGTTGTTAATCATTGACAATTACATAATCACGGACTACTAATTATTGTCACGGACTTCAATAACTACGATCACGAGTTCGTTTATAAGCAGTCTATTCAAAATGTCTTAGGGATTAACTATTTTCGGAAAGAAAAAAGAGCGTGTGCCAAATAATAAATTCAAACTAATCAATTCCAACAATTTTCCCCCGACTCGGCAATTTTTTTCAGCCTGATACATGCCAAAATAAAATATGAAATACACCTTTCTCATTATAACAGATTGCCCCATGAGACTTATTATTTAGGAATTTACGGTCTTCTTACTTTCCGTATACTTACGTACATACGAAGTAATGCTCGTACACGCAGTGTAGGGAAAGTTACGTGATGCTGGGTAAAACGGCATAATTTTGGCACACAAAAACTCATTTCCAGGCCCAGTTAACGAAAACGTGGATAAATCCAGTAAATTAAGAAAAGTTCCTCTAACACCTGGTGTACCCAGAATCCTTGTTTTTTGGGTCTTTGATACCGACAAGTCAACTGTCTGCAAAAATTCAGTCTGTGAACACTACTAGAGCCTAAGCCTGACGCATGACTTTTTCCAAACAGAAGAAACCCATGTCCATCTGGCTAGAGTCAAAGCGATTTTGAAAAAAAAATCTTTAAAATTTCGAACTTAACAAGAACTGCTCCTAACATTTTCAAAATTTTCTCAAAAAGAGCTACAATATTTACTGTCCCGTATACGTATATCCGTGTACGTATATCCCGTATACGGAGTAATATACGTAGTTTAGGGGCAGTTATGTAAAGCTGCGGAAAATCGATTTCGAGATTTCAATGGAAATACACGTTCTAGGGTCCCCAGATACCGAAAATGTGTTTTTTTTTCAAACGTCCCTCTGACCGTCCGTCCGACTGGGTCTGTGAGCACTACTATCGCCTAGACAGGCGTAGAATTGTTTTCTTTGAGATTTTCAAAAACATTCCTTAAAATTTGAGAGTAGTTTACATGAAGCCCCCCAAGTCATTTTCAATTTTTTTCAATGACGGCACCAATTTTTTTCATTAAATTTCTTGTAAGAAGAGAGTATAATACGCTTATGAAGGTGGCTGAGATCCGGTTTTCAGGTTCACCAGTGAATTTCCGAAAATTTCAAAAGTATGATTTTTTTCTGTATCTTCCAACAGCTACAAAATTAAAGATAGAGATTTTTCTTTCAATTAAAATTTGTTCTCCATAGTGAGTTCTTTCATTAAGATAATGTATTTTTTTAAATTTCGTGCAATATTGCGAGCAATTTGTCTATTTTTTAATAAATACAAAAACATTTTTTCTCAAAAAAGGCTACTAACTTCTTCTTTAAACATTTAACAGGGATAGTGCTAATACACTCTAAAAGATGACATAAACGCGATATGGTTCTAAACTTTTGCTTCTTTTTTAATTACAAAACTGTAATTTTAATATGTAAATGCAAAATGACTTGTGTCATAGGTCGTTAATATTTATACAAGCGTTAATTTCTTCCCATTATATATATATATATATATATATATATATATATATATATATATATATATATATAGTGGCGTTATGGGATTGTGCAACCCCATAACACCACCATCTCGTATGTATGAACACCCAGAGGCAGCGAGGATAGCAGGCGTAAATCAGAGGTGCCTAAACGCGCAGCCTGGTATCCGTTGCCCGTACTAATCAAAGGCGAACTAGCGAGCAACGTTTTCCTTCTGAAGGGTTGAGAGAGGGGAAGTAGCCCCACCACTGAGAATTTCCCCAGGCGTCGGACAATAAATACGCAAACCCGCAAGCGGAAGCCCTCTTTTGATTGTCGCCGTCGCCGAGTGAGCAGCATTTGATCACCGCTCGTTAACGTCAGCTTAGATATTGTTTGCCGCCGCAACGACTGCTAGGTAGGAGTTTTCGGCATCGAACAGACGTTCTAGTTAGTCGTCCGCGAGATAGTGAAGATTTAGTAAAGTGTTTCTTCAATTAACAACACGGGAAGTAAAAGTTACCCGTTGTGAGAAAAGCATTGATAGTTCTGGTTTAACAAAGTAGAAGTAGCAACGAGCGAGGAACTTGCACGAGTATTCAGGGAAGTGCAAGGGACATTTTCACAACGTGGGCGTAGTCAGAGGCGCCGGTAGCAGTCGAGGAAGAAGAAGAGGCCGACTAGAAAGAACGGAAGAGGACGCAAGAAGACAGGAGAAGAAGAGGCCGACTAGGAAGAACGGAAGAGGACGCAAGAAGACAGGAGAAGAAGAGGCCTGGCTAGGAAGAACGGAAGAGGACGCAAGAAGACAGCGTAGATGGCAGAGGCGAATCCCGTCTCGTACGACGCAGAAGCCGGGACCGAGCGACGTCGGTGCAGAGGCCAGCGCATGACTATCAAGGCCAAAAAGCGGGAGTTCTCGAGGTAACGCTTAGAGCGCGGAAAGTAGGTAAAGTTCGCGTCGGCAGGGAAAAATACTAGTATAGGAAAGTGTTAGGAAATTGAGGACACGGGTGGCAACAAATTGCAGTATTGTAGGAGGAGATTTTTGATGCGCTATTGCCTGCCTAAAAAATTCTATTTGGAACATTTATTATTCTGCTATTAGCAGTCACAGTTAAATTGTAAATGAGAGTAGTGCACTTGCACACATTTTGTTCTTCGCATGTAATATTTTTTGAAGCAGGAGATTGTAAATTGAAATTTGGTTTTATGTGCAATGTAATTAGAATAGCATAAATTTAGAAATAATTAATTTTCAAGGGAATTCCCAGTGCAGATTGGGGTAATTATTTCAGAGTAAATTATGTGTTCATTCATTTAATGTGCTGTAAAGGTTTCTATTTGTGTTTTTGATCATTTTTTGTAAAAGTGTGATTCTATTCTTGTTTTTTTGTCATTAACTTTTGCCACGAAGTTTATGGGTAAATTATACGCTCGTTTATGTGCAATTTGTGTGATTTTATTGTGTCAAGGGTTCAAACCTTTCTCGCACCCTGAAGATCCTGCTCCCTAGATTTTAAGCTCGCTTCACGAGCAAAATCTTGTTAACCCGCTTACGGTTCATGCGTGCAACTGTGAAGGTGGCAGTTGTGGGCAAAGGTGGGTTGGTTAGAATATATATATATGAGTACATGTTCTTTAAATATTGTCAAATAAAGTTTCTCAAAAACTCAACAGTTTTCTTTCATAACTGCTAGTGCTAATTACACTCTGTAATATGACAAGTTCATTTCGTTTTTTTTTTGTTTTTTGTTTTTTTGTTGTTTTTTTCAAAAGCTACACAAATGTCCCGCGGTTATTATGCACATTTGCATCACTTTGTAAACACTATTGTATTTGCGAGTTAATGTATTTCAAATGTCTTCGAATGAAGTTTTCTCAAAACTCAAAACTTTTTTGTGAAAAAGAAGTTAAATTTCGAATTTTCAGTAGCGCTTAAACGCCAGTGTTTTTAAAAAGGCTGCAAATTTTTTAAACAAAATTGCCATTTAGGACGAAGTTTTACAGTTCTTTAATATTCTTAAAACAATATTTCCATTCTACTATTAGGAAATCGAAAAATTGAGAAAACTTTAAAAAAAACGTACTTTGAGCGGCGAAAGATGGCAGCAGGCAAGAGTACGTGGCAAGTCCGAATAGCTTGCCGTGACCAAAGGAAATGGAAAACTAATACGAGCAAGTCTGTGCCATTTGTAGCAACTCTAGTGCTATTCTCCTTCATATGAGTGTCACGATAATGGATCTGGTTTGGGAGCACTTTTTCACCTTCTTATTTGGCTGTATTCTTTATTAAACCAAGAAGCATGGAGTATTAACAGAAACAATATTCGTAGAAATTACGCCTTTTGAAAATTAAGACTTGAAAATATTTTAGTATAGTGTTTCAGACTTATTGCTATTATCTTCTAGGAAATGCGTAGAGTTGACCATGATAACATTTTAGCAATGACTATGTCATGAGAATTTACATAAAACAATTTTGTATGTGACATTTGAGGCTGATTGGAAGTTTGGCAAAAACTCGTTCAGTCGTACAGAACGAGTTACGAATACGTATGAAACCGCTGCGCCCAATATGTTGCATACCAATCAGAGGAAACTCGTGTGTAACATCTGATATAAATATTATACAAATCTGCTCATTGGCAAACAGATATTAACCTTTTATGGAAGTTGTAACAGTTACTGGGGGACACTCTGTATTCACCAGTAAAGTAGAATTATGAAAATTGTCAACTATTTGATATTTCTTTCTTTCTGTAAACCTGGTCTCAGTGTCATAAAACCCATTTCGAGCGTTTGTTATCCGCGAATCGACCCTGAAAAGAAGCTCACTTGCTAGCATTCAGCTATTGAGAAAAAATTCAGCGAAGACAATGTCCACGAACGACAGTGCTGTTTTTACAGTAGAAAAAAGGGCACAAGTTTGTGCACAAAAAGTCGAGAGAAGAGAGTCCATAAACTGAAATATGAAATTCGACTCTGGGCTGAAAGGTGCGGCAAACGAGGGCCATGAATGCGTGACGAGGGCGACGCCGCCGCCGCAATCAAAAGGGGCGCGGGGCCGCGCGGGGCGCGGGGCGGGCGGGCAGGGCTGATTGGCGCGTGCGGCCGGGAGGCCGTGTGCGGGGAGGCGGGCGCCTGGCCTGGCAGCTACACGGCCTTCGCGCCCGGCCGGCCCGGTGGCGCTTTTTGGGCGCTTTGCGTCGATTGAAACACTCAATTAGCGGTGGCGCCCGACCGCCGACAAGTGGCCGCCCCCGCCCACCGCGGGCGGGCAGGGTGCCTGCAGCGCGGGGGCGAGTGAACCGGCCGGGGGCGGAGCCACGTCACTCAACAGGGGGAAGGGGTGAGAAGAAACGGTACACGCCGAGTGAACGACTGAAGTGCGATTTTGACTTCTCATTACTCGATATTTCTTTCGAGAGAAAGGCACATAAAATATTTAGTAGGGAGAGGCAGAGAGAGAAAGGGAATTTGACAATTAGTATTGGTGTCCTTTGTAGAAACAGAACGACAAAAGTGCTCTCCAAATATTTACAAACCGCACCAATTGATGTTGCTTCACACGCGGTCGATCTCTCAGATGACAGAGTTGTTGGTAGAGCGTCGCAGAAGTACTGCAGATACCCCCTTTCTGAGAACCTCTGTTCGCATAACAATATTTCATAATTACTTTATGAAATATAATTCTTGTCTAAGTTAATGTTGTAACTTGTAACTTGTCCACGTTAATGTAATAAATCAAACTTTTTTCAAAGAAAATAGCAATTCAAGCGAATACAATACAATACAATGCAATACGAATACAATACAATACGAATACAATACAAGCGACCTCAATGACTCTATTGAAAAAAAATCTTGAACCACCATTCGTGCTTGTTTTACGCTAACTTGATCATGCTATTATCTCTGGCTCTGTTTGCAACCTAATGCACATTGTGTGGTAGTGTAGTTCAAGTATGTATAAGTGTGTGTAAGTACGGGGTGAGGATAGGTCAAGGAAGGGCACGGAGAAGTCGCTCGCGGACTGTGGCCATGTTAGGGTACTGCTGTGACATTAGCCTGGTGTTGATCGGGGAAACCACTAATGGGACGTGTGCAAAACTACTCAATGTGGCGTCATTGTGATGTCAGTGAAACACGTCCCGGATTTTTTTGTAGATATTTCTTTACATTGACTATACAATACTTACCCTCCTCTGGCAGCCTTCACCGCTGCTCTCCGCAGCGCTGCGAATGCCTGAGGCTAGCCAGACACAAGCTCCCCAGCGCGCCAAGTGCTGGCGCCGAACCTGGCCTTTCGTCCCGAGGCGAAGGCCACTCCTCGCAAGTCGCGGCTTGCGAGCACAAGGGCGTCCGCGCAAATGCCTCTGGCAGCCTTCACCGCTCCACTCCGCAGCGCTGCGAATGCCTGAGGCTGGCCAGACACAAGCTCCCCAGCGCGCCCAGTGCTGGCGCCGGCCCTGGCCTTTCGTCCCGAGGCGAAGGCCACTCCTCGCAAGTCGCGGCTTGCGAGCATCAGGGCCTCCGCGCAAATGCCTCCGGCAGTTTTCTCTAGCAGATCCTCTCGCGACAGACTTGCCACGCTGACGAGTTTTGGGCCCGGTTGCAAAATGGGCCCGCCGCCAGCTGTCATCACACACCATCCCCCTGCGCTAGCTCACACCGCTTCCAAGAGCACGCCCCCGGCGGCGATACCCTCCCCCTCGCCCGCCTCGCTCGAATTCTCTTCCAGACAGCAGCCATAGTAGACCTGCCTATCCATCTAGTGAGGGACATCCTGCCACTGTGGGCACTCGAGCCCTAGTTTCAACACATCGGACCCCTGACGAAACTGCCTCTGCTCTTAAGCGCGTGGACGTCCGCCTGGAGTGGTCCGGGGTGTTTGCCTTCGCTGCCAACTGCCAGCACAACAGCGCGCGTGCGGATTTGCGATTGCATTGGGCCAGGGGTGACCAACATGCGAGGCCCACATCTGAAATCTTTAATATGACTGCAGGCCATATGTTTTATTACACGGGCGATTCACGCATGACTACTGCACAGTGCTGACTCACCTGATTAGTCAAAACGGCTTTCCCTTTTGATTCATAACCTTTCGCGGGGCGCAGTAAATGGCGCCGTGGAACGCATGTGACCCGTGGACCATCGTTGGACAGCCCTGCATTAGTCGCTAGAACGTCCTCCCCTTCGAGCGTCGAAGGCCAACGATCCGGCGAGGAGCCAACCGCCTCCACGCGAACGAGCTGGAAGGAATTGCGTTCTGCACTGGGTAGAGATGGATTGCTGGATGATTTCAACTGCCAAGGGCATTAGAACCGTAATGGCTCCGCATGAAGTTTTCGTTGCCGCTCGGTGGCGGTTAATTTCCCCGTTGGATGGCGAGGTCCGGCGCTGACCTACCGTCGACTAGAGGGATTTTCCCCAACCAGGTACGTCCCGCTAGTGGGAACCGCCACAGCGGGTCCAGCTCTGAGCTCCCGATCGGTCTTTCGGCATGTGTGGTGTGTAATGCATCTTAGTGGGGATGTGAGGGGTGAGGATAGGACAAGGAAGAGGAAGGAAATATTGCGTGTCGTTCGTGGTCCGTTTGTTAGGGTACTGCTCCGGCATTCACCAGATGTTGATCGGAGAAATACCGGGAAACTACCCATCAGAGCACTCGGCCACTAGAATACCCTTCCAGACAGTCGATGCTGGGGAGAGCTGAATGGTTGTACACGAATAGTCAGTCTGCTATTATTTCTGCTCTGAGATGTTTGTTGCACGTTAAATTCTCGCTGTTTAAACCAGAGTCAAAGGCAAAAGGCTTCGCGCGATTGGAGGCTGCGTAAACACGCGCCAACTCGCAGTTCACGTGGCGCAGGAATTTGTATGTAGTTTATTTTCTACCCCTTCTCTGCCTCATTTGCCTTTAAATCATACGCAGGTCTGATGGTACATACGGCATGAATTAGTACTGCTTTTAATGTTAATTGTATCGAACTACTGTGAAACCCTTTGTAATTTACAATGTGTGTCAAAAATCCGTTTGAATGTGAACAAATACACAAGTAGGTATCATAAAATACCAGTACTGGAAGAATAATAAATTATGCTTTTAATTTTGTGGACTGAAAGCGAAGGTAAATACAAATATACGAGAGCTGTATTTTCGAAAGTTCCCATTTAACGATGATAATGATATTATTTTCAGAAAATAAATTAATGTTATTTATTTATTAAAATGACTATAATGTACCTCCAGTGATTGTGAGAATATTTATTGCTGTATTGCTGTATCAATTGGGGGAATGTTATAGAATTTTACTGAAAGGGTCTCATATGCAACACAGCCTTATTTTCTGCAACAATGGCTTCATCTGTGTTGCTGAAAAGCTATTAATTACTACATACAATACATCACATACTATTCGTCACATGAAATGTGATCAACAAAATCTGTTTTTAGAAGTATCATATCAGAAAAAATACACTATTAACAATTTTTTTTCTTTAAATGTCATTCATAGCAGCTTCCTATAAGATCGAGATTACATTCACTGTAATTCTAAGCTATCTTCATAGCGTTACATCTGGCACAAGATATTCACTTATGATGTGGATTATTATCCCCTTCTTTTATTCCGGTATTATTTATATTCCATTGTTTATAAACCCACACGATAATAAATTTAAATAACCTACAATTTAATCATATTTAAAAATCAATGCCAGTTACTTCTCTCTATATAACTAAGGGTCTGAAATTCGCTCTTCTTCACATTATGTATTGGTAAGGCACAATTTCAGTCAATTGAAAATATGTTCTTTGGAATACAAGACAAAATTCAGATTGCAAAACCTTTTTAGATACAGAACATAAAAAGTAGAGGAGAAAACAATTTAAAATGTTTCATTTTGTCTGGAATGATATGAATTAGGGACTTGAAAGTATTTATCTTATAAATGCATTGCCAAGCTTAATATCATCTTCACATATCTTCTGGAGCATCTAAGAAAGTATTTTCTTTCGTTTCTGACACAGCCCAGTGCCTTGTTCCTGCTTCTCTCAGATACATCTGCAAATGATGTCATTAATTTATTTATGTTCCATCATCGACAAACCCACACATGACAGTAAATTTAAATGTCTGTCATTTAATCAAATTTTAGAATAAATACCTCGTATCCTATAACTGGTAGTTTCAAGGAATAACTTGATAAGTTCCTTTATGACTTACCTAGTTTTTCCCTGTTACCATCACTCTCCTTCATCGTAAGGGAAGATATCGGAAAGACAAAATATCAATTAAATGAAAATCAGTTCTTGCAAGCAATAGAGAAGATTCAACAAGTACAAAACCTACTTATTATAAACCAGAACAAACACTGTAAAAGTGAAGAGCAAATGTTAGTTTTTGCTTGTGTCTACGATTTGAATTTAGATTTAAGATGTATTAAAACAGATGGTTGTACATAAAACAAGAATAATGAATAATTCACATACTTTTGATGCACATAAGAAATATCCTGAATAGTCAGCTCCTTTCGGGACAATTGCGAAGTGACATTTTTATCCCCAACCCCCCAGAACAACATTAAGTTTATCGTTGAAAAAGAAATCCTTTTTATTATTTTCAACCCGAAATGAACTAATTTCTTGAAACTGTTAAATTTCTGTGTAAGGGAGGTATTCTTGCCCGCAGTGTACGAGAAACCATTCATTTTTTATATAAAAAATAGATGGACTAAATTTGATTCTTAGATGGGACATCCGCGCATATATTTAAGGTTCGTTAGGTTGGTATTCTACTCTTGAACGGTTTAATGTGAGGCTTACGGAAACTAGCGCGTTATTAACAAGAGAGACATAGAGATGTGCCCCTCTCATTATGTACCCCAATTTTGTTGGTTTCAATTCTTTCTATGTTTTAAGTTGTTTCGGAGAGATCGTGTGTACTTACAACGAAAATGATGCAATATTCGGATTGCATCGGGGTATTGCCGCTGTACGGTCTTAATATGGCCTCCCCAACTAATCGATCAATACACACCTCGAGTCGATTGAATTAATGTCCGCACCCCGATGGGACGTGATATCCGCCGCTGGTCTACACGTTGTCTTGCTGAATCTTCCCTCTTCTGGTGTCTCCCCTAACGGGGCATCGCTCAAAGGAGGGCAAGGCTTCCACCTGGACTCTCGGTACGCGTGGTAGTGTAGTGCATAAACGTAAACGTAAGAATGTGTGTGAAAGAGGTGAGAGAAGGACACAAGGATGAGAAGAGAAGATCGCGCGCCCTTCGTGTCCCGTTTGTCAGGGTACTGCTCCGGCATTCGCCTGGTGGTGATCGAAGAAACCATGGAATGCTATCGATCAGAGCTGCCAGTCGCTATAACTTCTCCAGACAGAGGGCAAATTCTATCTAGGAGAAAATCAAAAATTCCCCTCAAACTCTAAGACCACCCAGACCAAAACGCTGCATTGGCAAGTGTTGAGGATGCGAAATATAGTTTTGATGAATCGGGAGAGCATTAGCAGAAGCTAAAACAAGATGTTTTGTGCATCGCTTTCTGTGTTTTCAACAGTCGAAAGAGTTCTGACAAAAATACATAATTGACAAAGATTATTACTTTACCGAAAGAATCAATGAATATTGACGAGATTGTCATGGTTACCTCTGTCTGGACTAAAATAAATGTTTTCCTTACGAATCTCACGCTGGACGCTTATGCACGTCTCTTTCCTGCCGCGTTTTGGAGTTTGAGGTCACGGGACTGCCGAAATGTACTGGGAATTACTTGCCAACGTACCGAATAAAACATTCCAATGCGCCCAATACACGTTTCACTTAGCTTCTCTGCACGATCGCTGCAAAACTGCTCGCGGCTCCTCTGACTTTCAAAAGATGCGAACTTGTCGCGTCAGATGTGAAAAATATTGGATTCCAGGAAATCTGACAATGAGTAAATCTTTCGTCGCAGTCGCCCAGGAAGTGGTGAGATCTATTGGTGACTTTTCGAACCGGATGAAGCAGTTGACAATCGATTTCAAAGAACTTTGTACAAAAAATGAATATTTGGTCAATTGGGAAGAAAATTTCCGCGACGGGAAGTTTGAAACGTATGATCTTTTCTTCTAAAGCAAGGGCAAGAAAAGCAGGGAAATTGAACTGCACGAAGCGTGGCACCAAATTTTGATTAATTTGGTTCCCCATGTACCAAGAGCAAGAGTTGTTGCCTTCAGCTATCTCAACCAGATATATCCTCAAGCACTCACCTCGTTCACACTACGCGCTCCGCTCACTTCCACCAATTCCTACTCCCACGCAGTGCGACTTCGCCACGCACTATTCGAGAGAGCCTTAAAGATTCATTAGAGCCTCATTCCCGCATTTGCGCGTCATCTGTAGTGCGCCAAGAAGCGGCCGCAGCGTTTAGTAGCCTTGTAATATGCAGCGCGCGCGGGCGGCGCGAAAGTAATGAAAGAGACCGCCCCGCGCTGCCTTCTCATTCGGAACAGCGCGGCAGGGCCGAGCGTCCCACCTGCAAATGAAAATGGAGCGCTGCGCACAGCGCTGCCCTGCGGCGGCGCGGCGGAAGTAAGCTCTCGCCCGAGCAATTTTCTCTCCGGGCATCTCTTCCGCGTGGGCGATGCGACGGGGCGAACCGAGCCATGTTAAGCAGCAGGGCTGGCGCTAGACACGTGCAGACCGGGCGATCGCCCTCGGCCCTGCAACTCAAGGGCTCCTATGATGGGGCTGACGGGAAAAATTAATAAAAGCTTGAAAAAGAAATTAAAGCTCGAGAATATCGGTATCATACTTTTATAAGCCGTTATATAGTAGTCCGATATTTTATAATACTTTCAATTAATTTTCACTTTCCCGTATACGGAGTAATATACGTAGAATAGGGAAAGTTATGTAATGCTGCGGTAAATCGATTTCGAGATTTCAACGGAAATACACGTTTTCCCCTGATACCGATAAAGTGTTTTTTAACGTTCGTCTGTCCGTCCGTGACTTCTAGGCTGTCCGGGTGACGCCGCTTCGTTGGCTCAGAGGTCGACGTTTTGCTGTCATATCGCAGCCTTCATCAGGGTAGTGACACAGTAATGCCGCGCCTCCGATGGTATATACTGTCCAGCCTCCTAGTTTTCCAAGACACCAAGAAATTTACAAATTTACGGGACAAAAGAGCACGCTTTCTGTGCCAACTGGCCTTCTTACTGAGGTGCAGGGATGAAGATGCTAACCCGGAATTCGTCACTTTAAAGCACGACATACAATCCCCGGCCGCCACTCGCATTTTGCGGAGGGCTGGTTCGACCTTTGTACGTCAACGCATTAACCAAACCAGAGCGGACCTTGCAAAAACGGAACGAACGTTGTACCATCTGCATCTGCGTCTCGCCTACTTACTCAAAGGCGAAGACTGGAACACTCGGGATGACGTGTCCTCGAAACGGGCTGCTCAGCAGCAGGAGGAAAGCAAGATTAGGCAATCTAGAAAGTTCGTCGAAACAACGCATCGGCACCTTGTGAAAAGCCATTGTCAACCCGAGTGTGACATGGGAGCGGCGATGGTGTAACGGTCAGCGTATCGGACTGATATACCCAAGTTGCCGGGTTCAAATCCGGTTGATGCCGTGGATTATTAAGGTTGAAAAAATCCTTCGTACGCCTTCCTTCGCAGGGGAAGTAAAGCCGGCTGTCCCATGTTAGTAGATTTACTTGCATGTAAACGGTATCAAGCCTAAATGACGCCTCTGAGCTAAATTCAAATCGCGTGTTTCCTCGCCCAAGAAATACCTCATTTCTTCGCTAGTTGCTGAAAGGAGCGTGGCAAAATTTGCGTGGTCAGAGCGGGCCTCATGGCCCCGAGTGTCGCCACGGAATCAATTCAATTCAATTACATATCTAGATAACGTAGCATTAATGTGTCACTACCCTGAGGAAGCCTGCAATATGATGGCGAAAAGTCGGCCTCTCAGCCGACGACGCGGCGTCACCCGGACAGCCAAGAAGCCAAGCCAACGAGTCTTACGTGAACATAAAACTGTCTGTCCGTCTGCTGTCTGAGATCATCACTAGCGCCTAAATCATGCGTAAGATTTTTTTCCAAATTGAAGAAACACTTATTTATTTGGCTCGAATCAAAACTGAGATTTGGAAAACCATTCTTCAAAATTTTGGGGTACTTAGCATGAACCCCTCCGGACATTTTCAAAATTTTCTCAAAAAAGGCTCAAAATTTTGTCTTTGTACGAATAGAGTGACATACATTGTACGAATAGAGTGACATACATTTATAAAGTGTATCATAGGTCCGATTTTCACGTTTAACTTTGAATATTCGAAAATTTCAAAAGTATGAATTTTTCCGGTGTACTACTAATTGCAGATAGAGATTTTTTCTGAAAATAAAATTTTCTCACCATAGTAAGACCATGTTCACTGTTTGAAAAGGTGAGTAGATTTTGCGCAAAATTCCATGGAATTTGTGCAATTTTAAAAAATTATAAAAAGATTTTCTCAAAACATTTTTTCTTTAAACATTTGGTAGGGTTAGTACTAAATGCACTCTATTAGAAAATTCCTCAATTTTATTTATTTTTTTCAAAAATTATAACAATGTAATTTTTTGACATTTCTTTCATGTTAATATTTATATTAGCGGCAATTTGTTCACATTATTGTATTTATAAATACATGTGCTTTAAATACTGTCAAATCAAGTTATATACAACTCAATCATTTTCTGTCAAAACTAACTCAAAATTCCACATTTTCAGAAACTCCCAAACGCCATTTTCTCAAAAACAGCTTCAATTTTTTACTTTCTCGACTTATGAATTCTTTGTAGGAAGAGAAAGTTATGCGGTGGAAAACTACGAATTTCCGCCAGATAAAGTACTATTGTCGGGCTCTGCTAACGAAAGAGTGAATGAATCCTGTTGCTAAAATGAAGGAAACAAAATCCTCTAACACGGGTTGTATTCAAAATCTTTTTTTTTTTTGTTCTTGATACCAAAAATTCGAATGACAGACAGACGTCCGTCTGTCCGTCCGTGGTGAACGCTAGCGCCTCAACTGTTCAGACGATTTTGTCCAAAATCGATATTCCTCAATCGATCAGGCTGATGTCGCGGCTCCTGGATTTTGAAACCGATATTTGAATTTTGGGGGGCACTTTACATAAAATACCTCAGACCTTTTAAACTTTTCAAAAACAGCGCTCGAAATTTTGTGTTTAAATTTTGTTGCTCAATAGTGCGAAAGACGTTTACGGAATATCCGCGATTTTTCGAACATTAAAAAAACATTATTTAAATCTACAAAATTTATGATAGAGGATTTTGTCTCCGACGAAGTTGTATAAAATTAGGTCTTTAAAAGGGCCAGGTTCATTTTTTGTAAAAGTTAGTAGTTTTGGCGTAATTTTGTCTTGAAATTTACAAAAAAAATTTTGTCAAAACCGCTCTAATTTTTTTTTTTAAAAAAAGGTCTTGACATATGTAAAAGGGAACGGTAAGAAATATGATGCTAGTCCCCTTTTCGGGTAATGCTCTTTTTTTTGAAAATTCCAACTAGTGGTGATCTAGAATACTTTCTCGTTCTAGTTAGTTTTCTAATCTCTCTACTCTTGACTATCTTTTGTAAAAAGCCTCATTATCTTCATGGGGAAAAACAATGTTTTTCACTTTTTCTCAATTACTCAGCTCCGTAATTCTAGAACAAAAAACACCACGCACTTATTACTATTATAAAACAATACGTTACATGTCGTGACGTGAGGGGGCTATGTTGGTTGGTATGGGCCCAACTCTTCGTAGAGAAGGCTGGCTGGTTCGAGCCTTGTCTGGGAATTATTATTTGAGAGAATTCTGTGTTACCGCAGGAAATAATGGAGGATTCCACAAACTTTATTGAAAACCATTTGAAGCATTTCTAATCGCAAATAGTGTTAATCAAGAAAAATAAACTGGAAGTATCTGTATGTGATTTTTGAATATTTTACTTTTAAACAATTTTTTACATCTCTTATTAAATTTGTAAAACGTATGCACCATCAAATCCGTTGTTGTCTTTCCGCGCTTATGACTATTATAGAAGTGCCAATTCTCTGTATTACCGGGTGGTCGCAGTGATTAAATGTCGAGTTTGGTTCAGTTTCGTGGAGAAGGGCTTCTGTCTGGAGGCTAACTCAGAGATAATTATTTGTTACAACACTCTGTGTCTTTTAACCAGTAAAAATTATTTACCGCGCCGAGTTATCCCTGCCGAGTTCTAATCTTTTTCTGCCCAAAGGACATTTATTTTACATTTTGTTAATATTTCCGCTGCCTAATACTGCAACTGAAACACGAAGCTCTTATTATTATTATTGTAGGTGTGCCTAATTCGTGTTCGACCCAGTGGCCGAGGTTGGTTAAATTATGTGAATTGCCTCAGTGCTTCGGAGGCAAGGTCGACATGTTCGAGTCTCACTCCGGGATACTTATCTGTCACAATTCTGTGTTGCCGAACAAAACTACTGAAAATTGCAGAAACTTAACTGAAACTTATTTGAAGCACTTCTACTAACAAATACAATCAATTAAGATAAATAAATTTGATGTGTGTATGTGATTTTTGAATATGCAATTTTTTATCCCCTTGTCTTTTCACATTTTCTGAGCTCCGTAATGCTAGAACTGAAATTGTTTGTTTCTGAGTAATATGGAAGTGTCCTCCTGGGTTGTCCTCCTGGGTTGCCGAGATCGGCGGTTCGAGACCCCACGGGGATTTTAATTTGATGAAAGTGTTGTTGTAGAAAACAAGGATTTGAAAAACTTTATTGCAAAGAATTTGAAGCATTTCGACCCACAAAGGCAAACAATACATAAACAAATAGTCCAGACATCTCTAGGCGTGCTTTTTCATTTTGTAACTATTAAACATTTTCTTCGACTTTCTTTTACGATTTGTAAAACATCAGTCACGTCAAATCAATTGTTGGCTTTCAGTGCATCTGTATGAACCAATTGAAGAAATCTAATGAATCTATCGAAATGAAATTTGAATATAGACACTTGCCATGTGACCGACTTAGATACCCCTAACGGTTTTCAAATTATTATTACTTTCTCGCCTTACGAATTCTTCGAAAAAAGAGAAAGTTATGTAATCGTGTGCCAGAAAACCTGTAACTCGTGGTGTAGCCATAATCCAGGTTTTGGTGGTTCTTGATAGCGAAAAATTTTCGATTGTCTGTTCGTCTGTGGTTATCACTAGCACCTAAACCGTTCAGCTGACTTTCTTCAAAATTGATATATCCCGATTGATCTTATTGGACTGCAGGCTTTGGGGGTTCCTAACGGATATTTTTACTGTTACATTGTTTTTTTACATAAATCGTGCATTTACCTTTCTATACCTTTATCAGAAATCGAACACACGCGGCGCTTCTGTGGCGTAGGGGTATGAGTTCGAGTCTCGGAGCGGAAACACAATTAGCTGCTCAACAACACTTTTGCTGGTTATGCAGTAGTGTAATGTTGCGGGGCTTTTAGAAAAATGCGAGAAAGTATGTGCTTAGCAACACCACTAGTTTCTTAAAACATTTCGAAGGGATAGTGCTAATTGACCTCTTAATATGACGTAAAGTTCATTTCGGTGTATTTTTGCTTTCTCAAAAATTACGCAAATGTAATTTTTTGAAAGATCTCTCAGGCCGTTGATAAGCACATTTCCAGCAATTTGTAAACATTAGTGTATTTTTGAGTTAAGTACTTAAAATGACTTTAATTGTAGTTTTTTGAAACCTCAAAAAGGTTCTGGGAAAAATAGCTTCTAATTTAGAATATATAGTAGCGTTTAAACGCCATTTTCTTAAAAACTGCTCCAAATTTTTCAAAGAAAATTGCAATTTACGGTGAGGTTTTAATGGTATTTAATATTCTTAAAACTAGTAAACTGGGGAATCGCTGACCCTGTAAACTGTTTTACAAATATCTGGCAGATACAATTTTACGCTTTTTTGCTAACAAAAATGCACATAACACATTTGCATTAGCACAAATGAAAAAAATCCAGATCATTCCCAATTGGTTCCGAAAATGCTGCCGTAACATCTTATACAAGTACATTTGATTCTTTTCCGAATTTATTAACTTTTCCATATTTTTCTCATTTTTCGAAGAGTTTAAAACTTCACAAATTCAGTTTAATTTGTATTCACTTCTATTTCTGCAATTGCTCTATTAATTTTTTTGAGTGCGAATCTAGTGTGTCATGCGAATCTAACATTAAAAGGTGACTGTTTTAAATGTCTATGTGAATAAGGTGTTTGTTAAGTTTAATAAGAATATGTTGTAGGTCACATTCAACACAAAATTGGTATTTGCATACTTGCGTAAGAGCGGAATAGGGCGAAGTCGAACATAAGAACGTTCATTCATTCTCTATCATTACTTACAGTTTTTTCTCCATATTCACATGTAATTCATCAAGTTTAATACGTTCCGAGGCAATACTGTTCGTAGGTTTTCACAAATTTATTTTTATATATACGATAAATGGAATTTAATTGATACCAAACAGCAGCGCGATAGCTGCTTAGCTGGTTCAAATTAAGCCGCGAATTCACGCGGTCGGCGCCTGTGATCGGTGGTTTTCCCTTGTTTCTCCGATCATTACCAGGCCCGTGTCGGTGCAGTACCTCAAACGAAGCAAAAACCGCTTGATATCTTTCTTCCTTGTTCATGCCCCTACTTTCTCCCCGCCAACACACACACACACACACACACACACAAACACGTAGCTTACATGTGCTACACTACAACGTGTTGGGAGTCCAGTCGGAAGGCGAGACCTTGTCCTGGCTGGATTTGAAGATTCCGGGCGCGTCAACTGCCAAGATCATTAGTTCCGTAAGTGTTATCAATAGTGCCGCATGCTTCCATGTGGTTAGTTTGGCCCGTTTGTCAGGGAACTGCTCCGGCAGTGATGGTGTTGATCGGAGGAGCTACGAGGGACTACCGATCGGGGCAGCCGGCCGCAAGAATTCTCCTCAAGACAGCGCGCGTCGGTCCACTTAGCTCTTTAGTCAGTGTCGAAAATCCTGTCACCACCGGGACTCGATCCCTGGAACCTCCCGCCACTCCAGAGGCATCGATTGATGCCCTGAGCTACCTTTGCCGGTTTGTCCCGGCTGGAACGGTGCCTCGTTGGCAGAGATACCCGTAGCGGGACACTGGACCTCGCACTCTAGCGGGGGAGGAACACGCCCCGCCCCGGGATAAAACATGCACCACACTAACGGGACTTGCGCCCTCGGTAGTGACGCGCCCCGAGACAAAGTAATGACTGAAGCAATGTGGCGCAGCGAGAGGCGACGAAGCGAGGGGAAGAAGGAAGGGGGAAGGCTGTCGTAATTTGCGCCGCTGCCAACCGCTCACACACAGGGATGGCAGCACTTTGAATTTTAAAATATCGCACTTTGAAAACAAGGATACAGCATTTTATACCACAATAAAAATTAAACATTTCCATTTTGTAGCGTTTTTCGAGAGAATTATGAAGGGATGAGACTCGAGAAAAAATATTTTTATGCTTTTTATATTTTCCCATTAAAATCAGGTAGAATACTAATTTAATATTTCGCCATTTGTGAGCTGCAACAAATATAAAAGCGTAAGAAGCAACGCGTGCGCGCAGGGCCTTCCGCCCTTCTTCCCTGCCCTGCGCCCTGACGAAGCTGAGCCCTCAGGCTGTAAGGAACAGTTTGTTATTTGTTCTTACCATTCTTTTACTTTGTTTAGTCACTCACATCTTAATTATAAATTAATACACATGGCTACTCGCAAATTATATGTTTTCAACATTGATGTGTAGTCGATGTCGCAACCGCAAGTAGAGAGAGAGAGAGGGAGAGAGAGAGAGAGAGAGAGAGAGAAAGAGAGAGGGAGAGAGTGTACGAAGGAAACCATAAAATGCAATGTAGTTATTGTATCGCAGATTTACGACCATTTGGCACTTTGTACATGATTTCGCATTTTGGTTTCTAATCTCTAATCACACACCTTCGTTTGTAACTCATTTAATACAATTTCACGTACGATACATCGATCAGTTACTCACTTTATAGATTTTTTCAGGCTTATGCTAGTTAAAAATCTTCTCTGATCATTAAAGAAAACACTACTGGTACTGCCTTGTGGTTGTGCATCTTATTTGGCTAAAGTTTTTCGATTGGGATCAAATGGAAATCTACTTTTTATTCCGGTTTGTGTTGCTTTCTTTAGTTTGTTTGAAACTGAAGCTGTTGGTGTAAGTGAGGTTTTGATAGAAGGGTGATGTAAGGGATACGTATTAACTTCGGAGAATGGCGTTTGTTGCTTACGAACCAGGAGGCATTTGTGATTAATCTGAGATATTTTGTCGGAATGATCTGGGTTTTGTTGGTGTTAGAGGGGGTTTGTATTTGCCCATTTTGGACGTGCATAGGTCATTAATGTATTATTATGTTTATAATAATTATCTTAATATATCGTATATTAATGTTTATCTACTTTGCGTACTAGATAGATTTGTGTTTGGTGATAGAGTTAAGTTTCGTTGGCTTTATCTTGTTTAATTTTGACGCCTAGTATGTGAGTTTACCAGGTCCAGTTATATCCTTGTAAAGGCTTAGAAATTTTATGCGTTATGAGAGTGGGGTTCAGTTGATAGGAGATTTATTTAATACTACCGGAAGGGGGAAGTAAATTTTCTGTGTGGGAAGATTTTTGATGTAAATTTATCAAGGGTAGGCTGAATTTCCTTAAATGTTAACGCAGGTTTCTCTTTTATTTATGTGTTTTTGTGTTTGTGATTGGAGGGTGTTTTGTGAATAGCCTGAAGCAAACAGATGTATCATCTGCGAATTGAGTTATGATGGATTCGTAGATGATGGAAAGTGACGTATGTGTTGCATACTTTTGGAGATAATGTGAAGCCTTGCGGGACGCCTGAATTGATAACGTGTGGGGGGATGGTAGTTGTTAATTATTAGTGAGATCGTGCGATCATTTAGAAACCTATTGAATGAAATAGTTTGGAGAACCAAATCAAATTTTATAAATTTATTTATAAGTAGATTAGTCCATGATGTCAGGTTCTGTAAAATGCGTATGTGATGACTAGGAATGTTAATAGCGTATAATGAGGATGTTTCTGAAATGTAGAGTGGATGTGTTCTGTTATTTTCAGTAGTTGGCAAACAGTTTAATGGGGGCAATGGATCTAAATAGGTGGTTGGGAATTATTTAATGTTAACATGATGGAATACACTGACGAAAGAAACCGAGTGAGTGGGGTTAATCGAGTGAATGGGATGAATCGAGTGAATGGAATGATTGAAGTGAAAACGCAGCACCAACGAGTAAGAGTTTTAACGAGTAGATCCGCTGAAATGCCGTAAGGGCGTAAGATTAGAAAACAGCTCGAGAAAGAAGGAAGAACGATGGAAGATGGCGGGGAGCCGTTGGCAGGGAGGCAGCGGTGAAGGTAAAAACAATGGAGGTTTGATTGTAGCGGTTGCCGAAGGACCTCTGCTGATTCAAGTACGCGCAAGAAACAAGTAAGGGAATGCTTTGCCTGCACCACCTGCGATTAGCTAAAAACGTCCCTGACTTTTCGAAAAATTCCCGGCCCAACCCGCCGAGCAGCGACATATCGTGGAGCACAGAAGGATATCAACGCACGACCTCTCCCCTACTCCGTAACCTGGCGATGCCCCCACGAAGGCAGAACATCAGTGACGTCAGAGCGGGCAGAGGAGCGGTTCCGAGGCTGCTAACGCGTGATGTTGCATGCCGGCGACCTCATCACGTGCAGCTCAGCCCGGCCACCCCTTCTCCCTCCCCCCCTGTTCCTCAACTCCCGCGCGTCAAACGCGAAGGAGCATCAACGTTCTCCTCGCTCCTGCTCCGGAACAGCCAGAGACCCGACGACGTCACACGCCGCGATCGTGCGTGCGGCTGCGAGCCTGTTCTCAGGCGACCGCGCTCCGCTGACGTCGCAGCTCGCGCTCCGCCACGCTCTTGTGACGTCACAGCCACTGGGCTGGCGGCGGCGCGGTCGCCCGCCCGTGACCTGGCGAGCGGAACGGCACGGCGCGGCGCGCGCCGGGGATGTTCGCACCGGAATAGCGCCGCGTGCGCCACGGATCACCGGCTGGCGCCGCCCACGAGCGCACAGCGACGCAGACGCCCGGCAACGTCATTCACGCACGGCTGCTGCGACGTCGAGACGTCCAATTGCTGGCGTAAATCCTTTCTCGGTAGGCGCGAAGTGGCGCACCGATCACTGGGGGAGAAGTTAGTGCGCTTCGCAGCTCGAGGAAAATACGTTATTCTTTCAAACAACAGCGAAAGGCGATGGAGAAAAGACTTTATATGAACGTGTACATTCACAAGACAAGTAACGCATCACCATAATTGTCATTTTTTAAATATGAGATGAGACAATTATAAGTTGTCAAAGTGTTTTTCACTCTATGTAGATGTCTTTTGAAATATCTTTATGAAGTAGTTGCTAATAAAATTAGTAAGTATGATATAATGGAAATATTAGTAAAAACGATAATTCTAGTAGATTTGCTAAACATTAATTTACTTAGCTCACAATGGAATATTTTCGTCCGTTTACTTGTGCACCACAGCTTAAGTTGCTATCGTAGAAATAAAACGTGTACAGACGATGAATTGAATGGCTTATTACTCTCATAAATAAAAGTAGCTGAACCTGAGCAAGTACATCGCACAGCCGTAAGACTGGAGAGTTGCAACAGAAGAGCCGGAGCGCCACGAGGGCCCTTCCGTAGTGGCGTCTCTCTGGCAGCAGAAAGGCTTGAAAGCGTAAGTTGTGTATTCGCCGCAATCGCAATTGATGATGTAGGTCTTGTCCCCTTCACTTGTTTCCCAGTGCGGAGAGACTTTCCTGGCGCACAGCACAACAATGGGAATAGAAAACACCAACGACGTTGTTTCAAGTTGTTGGCTGGGCTATCCGGGACGAGCCGCGTCACAGTCATGGTGGCTGCCACCATGACTGTGACGCGGCTCGTCCCGGATAGCCCAGCCAACATAAACTCCGGCCGCGGAAGCCTACGCAACCGTTGTTTCAAGTTGTTCTTTCTCCAAGACTAATGATGTAGGGAGGTTTGCGAATTATGAAAGAAAGCAATCACTATTCACTGCTACTGTTGCTTTGAAAAACGCTTATGACTGAAGAGTTTCACCTCACTTCAGCACTGTAAACTGTATTTTCAGTTGTCTGAAAAAAGAAGGCACTTTTTTATCATCAAAAATCTTTTATATGAAAGCAATTGAAATATTGGAGTTTTAATGAATGTTTACTCCAATGTTGACTGTCCTTCGTGAGATCAGTGGGGACAAATTTTCTAATATTATTCTCATAGACGACGTTAAAAGAAAGAAACAAATGTGCTGTTTCTTATCACAAAGTTTCAGCTTACGTAATTCTCTTATTGAAAGACAGGGATTGAACTTTTTTCAAATTACGTCAAGCTGGAACACTATTTTCCGGTGAATTTTACTACGTGTCGCAAAAATTGAGAATGATTAGAAACGCGAACTATGAACCCCCGCTGAATCGATCTCAGAGTGCGCGGAAGGGGAAGCTGTCTGCTGCCCGCCGGGAGCCGCGTGGCGCAAGGGTGCGGGGCGCAGGGGGCCAACGCCAGCACAGCCGCCAGCCACCCTACTCTGCCCGGCAACAAACAGACTAACATGGCATTGTTACGAGTCAGACCAAAAATTATGAACACACTGTTCACATAAACAACAACAACCACATGTGATAGTAATGGTAAGTCTCAGCCGCGCAATTGTGAGTTTAAAAAATCTAAATGTTTCAATGTAACTAGTTTCTTTGTTAAGAATGAATGTAAACTAATTATAATAATTTTGTTTTTTATGAGAAAAGATCTCATTTTAATTCTTTTCTTATTTTTTCGTGATTATTCAGACATTAAACTAGAATAATTATGTTCTCTGAATAACTTCTTTCATTTCGCTATATCGTCCATCCTCCTTTAGTCACATGCAGGTAAACAACAGGAGTCGAAGAACTAGCGCCGAAGAGTTCGACGTTGAATCAGAGATGTGAGCGTGACAATATACAGGGGAAATGGAAGGACTAAATCGTATGAACGGAACAATCCTGAGAACCCTGAAAACGAAAGCCAGAAAGGACACTATGATTAAATTCTATAAGGTAAATATTCCAACATGTTGATATGAAAGTGAAAATTGGACATTTACCAAAAAAGGCACTCAAGGCAAAATTGCTGAAACGACATTTATGAGATCAGTAGTTGGTTATAATCTGATGGACAACAAGAGGAATTTAAAAATTGGGATGTGAAATCTTCAAGAGAAAATTAATTACTACCGAAATTCTTGGACCCAGCACATTGAAAGGATGCAAGACCGCCTTCCGAAAAGAATTCTACACTACCGCCCACAAGGACGAAGAAATCATGGCCGCCCGAAAAAGAGATGGGAAGGGAGGCGTAACAGGAAGCAACGATTGCCGCCAGGACCACCACCGTCGTCGCAGGGTCGCATTGTTAACCGTAATTCTTTAAGTTTAAATTTTGCATTTATTTGTCAAATTTGTTTTGATTCAATAACATTAAACGAATTAGTTTTTACTCTCTCCCTTTGGAGTAGAGAGGAAGTTATATACTGCTGCGCGAAAAACGGCGAATTTTCAGCAACAAACACTCTTATTACAGGGCTCTGGTAAAGAAATAGTGGATAAGCCCAGTTGCTAATTTAGGGGGAGGATCCTCTATCATCTACTATAGCCAGAATCCATGTTTAGTGGTTCCTTGACACCCACCTGAATCCGCCTAAACAATTCAGCCAATTTTCTCCAAAATTGATATTCATCAATCAATCTAACAGATGTCGCGGGCCCTTGAATTTCAAACCGAGGTCTTTTTCCAAAATAAAAAAAATTATTCATAGCTTTTTATTAAACTTTGTTATTGGATAGTGTCAAGGACGTTTATGAGAATGGTGCAGATCTCATGATCGTTCAAAATCCTGATTATTCGAAAACCTTTTCGGAGTCTTCCTAGAACTAAAATATTAAAGATAGAGATTTTTATCTTAATGAAATATGGTCGTCAAATATAGATTTTGAAATAAGTTTTTGTATATTTTTCGAACAATTTAGTACTTTTCGCGTAATTTTGCGTGAAAATACGGAGCGCATGTTCGCGCTGTTTTGTAGCACTACCAGCTGCAAACAATTTCCTCTTATTTGTAATCAGCTTTACAAGTGAGGACTACAATGTGTTAATATGGTTGGAAATTGCGGTATTTTAATATTATGCAACTATTAATAAGTGCGAGATAGTGTGTGGGGTTGAAGCAAACCGAGTTTATTTAGTATCTTCGTCTGCGCAAATGCAGGGGCAGAATGGTCTGACGACGCGTGCGGTCATTCGGGCAATTTGGAAATGCGCTGAAGGAATATTATTATTGTTATTGCATTTTAAAGCCGTGTCTCACGAAGAGACGCGGGGCGGCGAGGGCGAGGGCGCGGGTGAGGCGAACAAAACGCTCTCGCCGCCCGCATTAGTCGCAGGCGCGTCCGCGTTCTCATTCCGCGCAGGGGCGGCGCAGGACGCGCCCTTCCCGCTGCGCCGGGGGAATCCCCGCCCGGCAGGGGCCCACGTGACAAAGGCCGCGTCCGCCCGCGGGGAACCCCCGACGCCTTCATTCCATTAGGAGCGCCCGCCCCATCCCCGAGGGACGCGCTTTTTGAGCGGCCGCCGCTTCGTTTCCGCGCCCGTCTCCGCCCACGCGCCGCCGCCGCCGCCGCCGGGGGCGCCATCTGCCGCGGCAAAATGAAGCGGCGCACATTGGGGCCAGATCTCGCAACGCTGGCCAAAGTCGAAAATAAGGATTTAGGGAATTTTAAGTTTGCAGTTTATGTACATGGAATAGTTCACCATGTGAGTTTTACAAGAGTCTCCCTTTCTTGCAAGAGGCCTTTGTCCATTATGAGACACACTAAGCGCATGCATTCATTCATTCATTCATTCATGCAGTACTTTGTTGACAACAAGTAATTTGTTGTCCTTCCAATGCAAAATTTGTACGACTCGCGTGTATACGCTTCCATCACCTCCGGCTTTCAGAAGCGTCTTTTCCTTCTGCTACACATCAAACTCACCTTCAACTATACTGCCTTTATGAGCTGCTCATCCCTCATCGTGTTCCATTTTCGTTATCCTGGGACGGTCTATTCACTTGTTATCCACCCTTCCCTCTCATTTGCCCTTGTGTATGTCGCCCCAAAATACAGGTGGCGCACAAAGAACGCATGGATTTGACTTGCGTAGTAGCAGTGATGAAGCGGAATGGTTGGGTGGATTATCTGTTGTTTTGAGCTTAGAGCGTCCAGTTTCAGTGGCAATTGTACAGTGGAGCGCGGATCATCGCGTGTTTGCTGTTGAACATTTCTTCAAGAGTAATGACTATGTGAATACAGTTCACGGTGCGAACGCCACAGCGCCTGATCTTCCAAGACCTCGCCACGCGACTAGGCGGCGTTTTTCAACACTGGGCTTTTTGTGGTGCGGCATCGCCGCCTTGCACCCCTGGCCGCTTCCACTCCGCCCGGGCCTCGCTGGCGTGGTGTCCAGATGCCCAGGCTGCCTGCACCCCTGTGGGTGCGCGAACCAAGGCAACGCCACCCGCACTGCCTTAGCGATGGACTGACCCGGCGGTATGATTTATAAAGACCACGTCCCGCCGCCGCGATTGTCGCTTGCTTCCCGCTCTTGTTGAGCGCGTAGTGATCGCCGGCGCCCCACTCTACGGCTGCCGTTGGGTGGACCGAGGCGGGATGCGACGCGAGGCCGAACCGAGCGACCCACCGTCAGCTTATCTGCTCTCGCTCCTGCCTGCCACACCTCCCCCAACCTCATGGCAACGACCCTCCCCTACCCGACCGGACATGGCAACTGCCATCCCCTCCCCTTCCCCCGAACTGGACAGTCCGGGCTATTCGCGAGTCGCGTGGAAAGGTGGAGTAAGTGCAGGGTGGGTCGAGACGAGCGCCGGCCAGGTATAAATTCGCCGCTGCCGGTGACCGCGAGTCAGTCAGTGAGTAAGTAGTCAGTCTTTGTGAGTATGTAGTCAGTGAGAAGGCAGTCTTAGTAAGTCTAAAGTGGCAGCTGAGCTGCTAAGTGTGCATTGCGGGGAACAATGGTGCAGTAGGTGAACAGCAGCCTGAAGCCGGAAGCAGAGCTGTGAAGTGTGCATCGCGGTGAACAGCAGTGCAGTGGACCCTTATCAGCGCCGTGAATTATGGTCTGCGCAATGAATTGTGGTCAGCGCAGTGGACCGTGGACAGTGCATCGGACTGTGCGATAGTGTAGACGTGAATGGTGTAAATAAATAATCAGAAGTGAACAGTGTAAATAAATAATCAGAAGAAGTAAACAGTGTAAATAAATAGTAAAGAGAAGATAGTCGTGTGTAAGGAAATAACCAAGTGAAGAACACAAGGACTGTGCAACCCATCTGTAAATAAATTCAGTATTTTTAAAGTATCATTAAAACACAAAATAATCGTCTTTGTTAAAATATTACTTGTGTTTAATTCACCAACAAGAAACGTTACAAAATTGTAAATATTGATTTCCTTAACGAAATCAATAATTCGCGTTCGATATAATCTTTCGTGTTAAGAATGTTATCATGTCAGCCTTCTAATTGTTTTTGCCTGCTGCTTTGGCATAGTTGGCAGAAAATTAATGTGTGTTTCACATTTAGAAGAACTTTACAATGGTCACATTTAGGAGGGTTTTTGTCGTTATTATGTGAGAATGCGTTAATTTCGGATGTTCCATTTTTAATCTTGAAATGACTTCCTGATTTTTCCGTGTGAATTCTTTGGATAGTTTTCAAGATAGTTTTGGAGACATTTTTATGTTTCACTTCCCTTCATCGATTTCCATCTTTCGAACCAGATATTTTGCATTCGGTTAAATAAATGGTTCCAACAGTCCTTGAATGCGTTCGAAATTTCTGGAGCCCTTGCAGCAATTACAGAGGTGATCATTTCTTCATAGCGAGAAGTTACGCAGTCTATGACGCCAAAGAGGAGCTTGATCCACTATAAAATGATGTTTTTTCCCGACTGCGTTAGATCATAATACATTTTACGGATTGAAACTACCACTTCATTTTTAGGATGGTTGCTGTTTATAGTACATATTGCTATGAGAGAACTGGAGAAGACAATGACGTTTTTGGACTTAAGCGATTTGATTGGCTTGAAAGCTGCAAGAGAGCGTAATTCTGCTGCGGAGGTTTTAGCATAAGAATTTAGTTGTTAACTTATTTCTGTTTCTTGAGTAGTTACAATAGTAAAAGTTCCATTATTGTCTTTGATGCCCTTAGTATATATTTTATAATAGTCGGTTTGAGATTAATTGATGAATTCTTGTACTTTTGATTTCTAATATTCTTTAAATGATATATTTTCTGGTAAGTCATTTAGAAAAAGGTCAGTAGTCTGTGGGAGTTTCCACAGAGGTATCAAGTAATTTCTTTTTTCCTCGCAGTTAACTTCCTTAAAATCAAGGTCTGAGAGGACTTGTTTGGTTTTGGCTTGTCTAGGAATGTTCTGAATTCCATTTTGTTTTTGGCGATATTACGGATAAATATCATGAAATATAACGTCGTTGGACGTTGCTTCTTTGATGGCATATTTTAAAGTTAATAAGAGTCTTCGATGAGACAAGGTTGGTTGATTAGGCTGAATTAAGATTACTTTAATGAGGCTTGTGTGGAAACATCCTATACAGATTCGAAGTGAATTATTATAAATTACCTGAACCTTCTTGCCTTCTTTTGCAATCATATTTTCAATGTTGAATGAGTTTTCAATGACAGTCTGGTGTCTGGTATATATATATATATATATATATATATATATATATATATATATATATATATATATATATATATATATATATATATATATATATTATATATATATATATATTGTAACAGCACTGAGATTGTAATAATTTAATTTTTATTCTAAAAAAGAAGGCCGTTGAGCAGCGAGGAAAATGAAATTATTTTCAAATTCACGACTCGCGATGGAAACGCCGTGAAACGTCGCTGCGAGGAATTCTGCAATGACAAGGAAACTTTTGCATTGCCAACCTGCTAATCCAGGTGGCTCTTTTGTGGAGCCCTGGTACTCAAGGGAAGGGCCCTGAAGACAGAGAATCGGTACGCGGATGGGCGACCACAGCAGGATCCCGTGTCACGGGCCATTTCAGGAAGGCGCCATCAGGTGGCGCCAGCAGCTGGGAAGGGGCAAGGTCACGGGACCCTCCATCGCGCACGTGATTGGCTATAGGGCCACCGCGACATCGGCGTGGGAGAGGGCGCGCGAAACATATAAATGTCGGAAAGTCATTGTACTCCTTCCCAAAACTATTTATTCAAGCTTCTCGTATATTTGGTCGCCGAGCTTCTTTAAATTGTATTCTCCTTGCTTCTTTAAAAGTCCTTCGTGAGCGTGCTCGCTCTCAAGCGAGCCGTGCCGCGTCGCCCTGTATGCAACCGCGTCGGAGTTGACGATCTGGGGCAACGCGGTCGGCCCGCGAAGAAACCTGTGTGTGACCGTCTGCTGACCGCGCTCGGTGGGCGAGTCGTCGCGATTAAGGCGATACCGCGCACGACTCCTGGCGTCTCTCCGGGCACACAGCTTCAGTCGCGCCACACCGTCGGGCGAAGACAGCCGTGCTCACGCGACTTCAGGCGGAGCCCAGACCAACAGAACGTGCTCCGTGCGAAGGATTAAGCGATCCCTCCCCCTTCAACAGGACTTCGTTGCCGACCAGCGACACTTCGCCAGCGTGGGAAGGAGCTTGGTGAGATCGACAAAAAGGGCGCCAACATTAGTTAACTTGCGTGTGAAGAGATGATGCGTGAGAAGATTATATATATATTCTAACCAACCCACCTTCCACACGACTGGTACCTTCACAACAGCAGCATGAACCGTGGAGGGGGTTGACAAGATATTTGCTCGTGAAGCGAGCTTAAAATCTAGGGAGCAGGATCTTCAGGGTGCGAGAAAGGTTTGAACCCTTGACACAATAAAATCACACAAAGTGCACATAAACGAGCGTATAATTTACGTGCATAAAAACGAGCGTATTACTCATAAACTTTGTGGCATAAGTTAATGACAAAAAACCAAGAATAGAATCACACGTTTACAAAGAAAAATCAAAAACACAAATAGAATCCTTTACAGCACATTAAATGAATGAACACATAATTTACTCCAAAACTGATTCTTTGAAATAATTACCCTAATCTACACTGGGAATTCCCTTGGAAAATTAATTATATCTAAATTTATGCTATGCTAATTACATTTGCACATGAAACCAAATTTCTATTTACAATCTCTTGCTTCAAAAAAAATATTACATGCAAAGAACAAAATGTGGGCAAGTGCACTGCTCTCATTTATAATTTAACTGTGACTGCTAATAGCAGAATAATAAATGTTCCAAATAGAATGTTTAAGGCAGGCAATAGCGCATCAAAAATCTCCCACTACAATGCTGCAAATTATTGCCACCCGTGTCCTCAATTTCCTAACACTTTCCTATACTAGTCTTTTCCCTGCCGACGTGAACTTGACCTACTTTCCGCAGTTCTAGCGTTACCTCGAAAACCGCCCGCTTCCTGGCCTTGGTGGTCGTGCGTTGGCTTCTGCACCGACGTCGCTCGGTTCCAGCTTCTGCGTTGTACGAGACGGGATTCTCCTCTGCCGTCTACGCTGTCTTCTTGCGTCCTCTTCCGTTCTTCCTAGTCGGCCTCTTCTTCTCCTGTCTACTCGCGTCCTCTTCCGTCCTTCCTAGTCGGCCTCTTCTTCTCCCTCGACTGCTACCGGCGCCTCTGACTACGCCCACGTTGTGAAAAAATGTCCCTTGCACTTCTCTGAATACTAGTGCAAGTTCCTCGCTCGTTGCTACTTTTACTCCGTTAAACAAGAACTTTCAATGCTCTTCTTACAACGGGTAACTTTTTACTTCCCGTGATGTTAATCGAAGAAACACTTTACTAATTCTTCACTATGTCGCGGACGACTAACTAGCACGTCTGTTCGACGCCGAAAGCTCCTACCTAGCAGTCGTTACGGCGGCAAACAATATCTAAGCTGACGTTGACGAGCGGTGATCAAAATGCTGCTTACCCGACGAACGGCGACAATCAAGACAGAGCTTCCGCTTGGAGGTTTGGGTATTTATGGTGTGACGCCTGGGGAAATTCTCAGTGGCGGGGGTTCTTCTCCCCTCTTCACAAGGAAAAACATTGCTTGCTAGTTCGTTTGATTAGTACGGCAACGGATACCAGGCTGCGCGTTTACGAACCTTTGCTTTGCGCCTGCTCTCCTCGCTGCCTGTGGGTGTTCATACATACGAAACGGTGGTGTTATGGGGTCGCACAATCCCATAACGCCACAATATATAGGATGATAGTTGGAGGTGGGATAGTGGGAGGAGGGAGGTGTTTGTGGGATTTTGGAAACACCCCACCATTCGCCTTATGACCAAAGGAAACCACGAAAAACCGTCCCGGGGAGCGCGAATACAGCGAAACGCCTCGCCTGAGGTCCCCGCCCGCGGCGCTGGCGTGCTCGGGGAGCCTGTGGTGGCCGGAAGCCCCGTTGGCCGCCGTCGCCGCGCGGGGCTGGCCCGAAGGGGCCGTTGCTTCCGGAAGCTCTCGTGGCCCGCGCCCCCTCCCGGCCACCCCGGGGCAAGTGGCGCTCCTGGCGGCGGCGGCGAATACCGACCGCGCGGCGCGCAGCGGAGCCACGCACGTTGGAGGCCGTCAATAACGGTTTCGCGAATATCCGGTGTTTGCGATTATATACTTCGATTTGTTCAAGCGGCCGATGACATTAGTTCATTGTTAATGAATTTCATGTTATAAAGTGAATATTTTTAATTAATTCGCGAATGTCATTTTCTCGTGGCGTCGAGAAATGAGCTTGCCAGTGTTCAAGAGAAGCATTTTGTTAGTCAGCAGATAAACAATGATCTTATATCATCGGCCTCTTTTTATAAACTCTTAGTATAAAGCCGTCCCATCTGAGATACTAAACCTGACTGAGGTGGAGCCGAGCCAACCAGTATTTCCAAGGGTTCGAATCCCGATAGGAGTGGATAATTTAGACTAGTTCCATAAGATCTAATTCAGCAGCTGTCTAAAAAGGAATTCCAGCTGCTGTAGTTGGTAGTTTTCTGTCGCATACTAAGCAAATGCTCCAGCAGTAGCTTAACGAACGGGACTCACACAGCTCGCGATCTTTCTTTCCTCATCCTTGTTTCCTCCTCTCCCTTTACACACACACACATGCACTACACTAACTCACATTTCAGAAAACCAGTTGTGAGTCTGGGTGATTTAAATGAGATACCCTTTTAAGAGAGATACCCGGAAAAGGAAAATTCTCCCAGCTGACAAGTAAGTGGTAAGTGGAAGATACTCACCTTCCAGTTTATATCATACCTAACTCGCTACGGAGCAGAGAGAAAGTTATATAAAAACAGCGAATAGTAATCAGAAAACTCTTATTACCGGGCCCTGGTAATGAAAAGTGGATGAAGCCAGTTGCTAAATTTAGGAGGAAACCTCTATCACGTGGTGTAATCAGAATCCAGGCTTTGTGAGTCTTTGATAGCGGAAAAAAATGACGGCAAAATGTCGGCCAGTCCGACTGTGAACAATGCTAGCGGATAAACTGTTCTGCCAATTTTCTCCAAAATTGATATTCCCCAATCGATCCGACTGATGTCACTTCCCCTTGAATTTGAAACTGATATTTTAATTTTGAGAAGTACATGAAACCTCTGGGATATTTCAGAATTTTCAAAAAAATGGCTCCATTAATTTTGAGTACATATTATTATTTGATAATACAAAGGAATCTGAGAGAATGGCGCAGGTCTCACGTTGGTTGAAAATCCTGACTTTTCGAAAGTTGCAAAATTTCAAACTTTTTTTGCAGCCTTCATACAATTAAAATATTAAAGATGGATACTTTTTTCCCTTGATGAACTCTGTTCCTTAAAGAGTGATTTTGATATAAGGTCTGGTTCAATTTTTTTTAAAAATTGAATACGTTTCGCGTTATTTTTCATCATAAAGCAAGCGAGAAAGTACGCGCTATTTTAGCACCACTAGTTTAACTTGGAATAAATCATTACAATGAAATAATCGTACGCGTAGGCACATGACTAACAATCTCATCTACGCACTACGTCCACAATCCTTGTAGACGCAACTTTTAAAGACACGACACTTTAGATGCTGATGATGTTTGGGATACGTCATCTTCATTTTACTGTTACGTCCTGTGGACGTGTGTCACACGCACTTCTACATTCATCCTCTTTGTCATGCAATAAAGGTTTCTTAAGCACCCAGAATACTCATTTTATGTCGTAGGATAATCACCATTGTGTACTTCTATTTGTTGCAAGTATTTGCGATTTTTCCTGGAAGCGATTAGATATTTGTACTTACGAGCATTGTTGATTACGAGCATTGTTGATTACGTTCGAAATGTTCTTTGAAAGTAGTTTTCGTGCTCGTAGCGACTATACGTACGTTTAGAATAGGAGAAGTATCAGACATATACAGACGTCAAGTTCACAGCGACTCGCAACATTAGAAATTCAAGACCTCATTATCAGAACTGGAATCATCTGATGAGTACGACGATTTCCTTCCTAGATTATTGACTAGAGTAATAAAAATTATATCAAGGAGAGTGATATTGGTGTGAAAGATTCTATTGGCGAGTCTTACCTAATTCAATAGATTTCATTTCCTAGTTTCGAGCCGTGTTCGAATCGATGAGCAATCTGAATTGCCATTGACAAAAACAGTAAAATTATATATTCTATAAATGAAGAAGTTGCGACAAGCAGGAACAGCCATGTTGGCGCACCGGAATGAAACATTTGAAATGATTTATTGCTAATTAATTGCCACAATTTGGAATTGTCACGTATCTTCGGGATAAATGTCAATTAATTAGAAATTGTGGCAATTAATTAGCAATAATTTATCTTAGATTTTCCGTCAAGCAAAGACCCGAATTTTTACTTATGTGTATCCTGGCGTCGCGTCAAGGCAGCTCACATCGGTTTACGCCTCGAAATTCATGACAATTCCGAATTGTGGAAATTAATTAGCAATAAATCATTTCACAAGTTTCATTCCGGAGCGCCTACATGGCTGTTTCAGTTTGACGCGCCTAAAAGAACTGAACTAAACTACTTATCACATTTTTTTACCAAAGTATATTTCTAAAACTAAAGACAAGTAAATAGATATGCAAACGGAATTATTTCGGAACCAAATATGGTAATTATAATGCATCTGTTGTGGGATGACATTTACTGAGTTTTCCCCCCGTATTTTGCAACATTATTACTTTCTGCAAAAATACAAAATTGAAAACAAGTTGTTTCTTAATTCCATTCTCAATATTATCTTAAAATCAAGTGACAATAAAATACTTATAGACGTAAAGAGGAAGGACCATACTAAAAGATGTCAATGCTTTCAAACAGATGTGTTCACCTTTTTAATAATGAATATATTGAACAGGACATATGAGTTAACCACTTTGTGTAAACCTCAGGATCGAATGCCAACTAATTGAATGTCCTAAGATTGCCTTGCGACCATTTTAGTGACATTAAGAAGTGTATTCTAGGTGCTTACGAACGTCCGAGAAACTTTTATTGACTGTTAAAGAAGATCAATGTAGAAGAACGTATGACGTACGTCCATAAGAAATGGCAGTAAAAAAAAGATGTATCAGATAGGTCCTCAGGACGTAGTAAAGTACTTATGAAGTCAAAGTACCAATTAGAATGGTATAGAAATGACTATATGGTAAATCTATAACTACAGTTTTGAACCAAATTTATGTTATAGAATTTATCCTTATCTGTATTTTGTATGAATACTGAACATAATCAAATAATTCATTTAATCTAACGAAAGTCTCTCAACCAAAGATGCACACTAATTTGAGTTTCTTTTCCGGTTCGCGGTCGGAAATTACCCTGCACAAAGGTTAAGGTCATTGCAGTGTGCCTTAACTCGAAGGGGTTTCAGCCGGGTCCAGCCGCTTAATCTGACATTTCCAGTTTTATTTCGGTTTGAGAATTTTTTTATGCGAAGAAATGCTGCTATACGCATTCTTATTTAATTTCGGTTCATAAAACGAGATTGTCAAACTATTCTACTATTTGTCAGTCGTATCTATTGCCAGGTTCACGAAAGACTGACGGCATGAACAGTTGCTTGCATGGCAGGTTCACAAACATGAGCTCGAATACACGCAGGAATTATTCAAATAGTACTATTATTATGTACATATGGAATCTTAAAAATAATAAATAGGTATAATAAATAATAACAATGACAATAACAATGACAATAACAATGACAATAACAATGACAATAACAATGACAATAACGATGACAATAACAATGACAATAACGATGACAATAACAATGACAATAACAATGACAATAACAATGACAATATCAATGACAATAACAATGACTAACAATGACAATAACAATGACAATAACAATCACAATAACAATAACAAAAGGCAAGAATAAGGTGAAATTTCCAATTTCGAATTTTGCATTTGAGATTTCTAGTCACTTATATGTCCAAAATATTTATTTATACCTCCGGCGTTGTGTGTCTTGAGAAAAATCATTTTATTACAGGGCAAACTTGAACAAAATTAGGAAAAATGTGCTGTGTATGTCATTTGATTTTTCTCTATGATGGAGATAACTACATCACGCACCGTATTTTTCTTTATTCTGTGTCAAGTGAATTACTTTTTCAAATAGGCACTGGAATCAGAAACTACGTTTTGTGGAATGCATATTCCAAGAAAATGGTTTTTATGTGGAAAATTATGGTCCCTGACTGAGAGTGGTTTTTGTCTTTCTGACCGTCTGTCATGAAGAGAACTGGCATTAAAACTGTCCTACATTTGGTATTTATCAAGTTTGACTTCCCAACTACATTTTATGAAACTTCCCGACTTCTTCATTGGAAAAATGTAATACTTATCTACCTTTATGTTAGAACCTTTTAACATGTATTTTGAAACAATTGTATATATCCATACAAACATATTTTGGCCTCCATTTTGCAGTAAATCCGATTATGAGACGAGTCCATTGAACCAGAATGCATAGGTTGGATAAAACGTAATGCGAATATTGCTGTAACTTAAAGCTAGACAGTGAGTTTGCTGACGTGTGTCGCGACGAAAGGAAGGACTATTAGACGAGTGTGTGCAGCGAGCGGGAACAGAACTCTGCCAGTCTCGTACTGATGGGTGCAAATTGTTGAACTTCATTGCAATAGTGCAAGCGCCCTAACTTTATGATCACAAAGGTAGACTAACGTTCCTGGATCAAAATTGAAGTGACACGAGGTCGGGTAAGCAAGAATTACCGGACTTTTCATGGACTGCGTGATGCTGAGTTGTCATACTTCACAGTTGCGCGATTGGTTAAAGCGTTCAGATTAGGTAGACATGATGTGAAGGATCGTCCCAGTACGGAACAACCCCACGTGGAGAAGAATACAGTTCACCTTCTAACTTCATTGCTGGATGTTAATCGCTGATGGTCTTCGTGTGAGTTAGCAGCAAAAGTCGGAGTATGCCACATAACTGTGCTCCACATTCCGCAAGACATTTTGACTCGCCGCAAAATTGCAGGGCGTTGGATACCCCGTTGAATGAATGAGGTGCAACAATGGCACCGCTTTGCAGTTGCACAAGATGTGTTGGGAAGGTACGAAAGGGAAAGTATCAACTTCGAACAGAAACGAAGACATCATTCATGCTATAGGGCGGCCAATGCCGGACATCATCAGAAATAGACGAGCAAGATGATGTCCAACGCCTTCAGAACATTTAGCAAAATGACATTAATGAGGGATGTTGTAATGAAATATAATCTTTTTTCTTTTCAGTATAGAACAATGCCGTTTAGTATAGACATTCATTTTGAGTTATGACAAAACGAAATGACCCATTTTTATATGCCTTTCTTTTTGCATTTTTCATCTATTTCTACTAATAAGTCATTTTTTACCTCTTTACGTCATTTTTAAAGCATGTTTTGCTGATTTCATCAATTTGAACATGATTTTAATGGGACTTACTTCAAACAATATTTACGAGGTGCAACAAAAGTTCACCGCAGAATATCTGAATAGGCTATTCGATTTCTTCGCTCGTATATTGTAATGTAGTAAGTACTACGAAATCTAAGGTTCCGGTGACGCCTATCTGCGCCATTGTTGGCTCGTCCGATTTCGCTATAAATAAAGGCAGAGATTTTATTTTAAAGAACAGCCCAAACCAAAAGTTTGCATACAGAGTTCACTTGAACATAACCAAGAGACGCAAATAACTTACCCAACAGCTTGAGTTGTTCATCTGAAGTGGTTTTGATCAAAGGTTTTTACGTCATTTTTCTTTGTTTTTAGCAATTTTTTAAAGAATTTTAAGAGCATTTAATTGATCATTCTTGGCAATGTTTTATGTCATCAAATTCCGCCCCTAGTCATAATAACGGAAGCGATTATATTGAAGGTGTGTAAATGGAAGTACCTCTGGCAATAAAGTTATTTGAGAGAAAACATTTCTCATCACTTTTTATCCCACCCGTGTATGTTAGCTTTTGTGTGACGGGAGAGGGAAAGCGCAGAGGATGTGACTGAGCGCTGGTTCACCTGAGCGTCAACCGCCGCGCACCTGGCGCCTAACGGCTCAGCGCTTCGCGGCAGCGGCGCCTCTAATTGCGTTTATTCAGTCGCCGCGAGGGTTTGCTTGGAAGGGGCGGAGACGGCGACCCTCTCCCCCTCACCCCCATCCCTCCCCTCCCCTCCCCCCTCTCCACTGCTCTCCCCATCCTCTGTTCCTCCCCCTTTTCTCTCTCTTCGTCTCCTTTCCCCTCTCTCCGCATCACTGTTCTCCGCCCTGTGCGCTTGTGAGCGGCGTCATGGACGGATTAGGCGGTGACCAGCGCCGCACCCACGTGCAACCGCAGAGCGAATGAAAACCGGACGTGCCCGCCCCGAAGCCAGAGCCCCTCTTTCTTTTTATTCTTTTTGGTACTTCATTCTCTTTTGTCTTGTTCTTTCTCAAATATAAAACATACAGAGAGTTATGCAATGCTGCAGATAATGAATCACGAGATTATGAAGTACAATGCATATTTTGAAGGCGAAAATGCTTTTTCTTTTCGAAATTCACTCTCCATCTCCACATTCGTCAGTCACCAGTTCGTCACATATCTATCACAATTTTCGTCAGTTTCCCTTCAACCATTGAGCAAATGCTGCGAAGACCCTACCCTTCGTTTTGATTCTGGGCATGTATATAACTACACCCACGTTTTGTTGAATTTTCCTATTGCTAGTTAGTTGTGAAAGAAGTACCGCTCAAATTGTGAATTTCAATTTCGAAAGCAATACTATAAAATAAATTCGTTGGTTCATTCATCACCCAGGCTCCAGGTGGAAAACTGATAATTTATTTTCGGATTCAGCCAGAAGATTATAAGAAAATCCTGAAACGTGTTTTGGCGTGTTTCAGCGCCACGATTATAGTAGATGGACAGAAAATCACATCAACGAACCGTTGATTAAACGCCATTACCCAGAGGCAATTTTCGTTTCACTACGCCATAATTTTCTTCCACATGTATGGCAACACTGGTTGTTGCCATCTCTAAGAGCAACAAGTGAATCGAGCGGCAGGCCAGAACTGTCAATTTATGATGCTGCTTTGAAGTTATTCATATAAGTGAATGTTTCAACACAATTAGTAATAATAAATTTGCAAAAACCAACATACAGTATTACCTTGGAAATGATTAAATTTAAAGAACTTCAAGTGAGTAAGGAGAAAGCCTGAACTATGAGTAATGTCAGAGAATGAAACTACATCCTTATTCGCCGTTTCGCACTTGCGTTCTGAAGTTCATGCCGATTTTCGAAGTGAATATGATTAACAATTTATTTTTATTAATATCAACTAGCGTCTTATTCACATAACTGAACTATACTGAACAATCGTCTTTTAATGTGTATATAGATCCGCTTAGAAAACGATAAATTGCAGAGGCAGGACGTGGACACAAACCGCACTGACTTTGTGGCGTTTTAAACTCTTCAAAAATTATGGTACAAAAAATATGGAAATGTTAAGCAAATCCGGGGAAGAATCAAATGTACGTTGTAGAAGATTTTGCGATATTATTATGAGAAGTAATTGAGAATGATGTTATATTAAGATTAGATAAAAAAACAGAAAAACAGCTTACACTTGATATTTTATGACCATTTTTGTGTTATTAGCAAAAAGTCTTAAAAATTTGCTATTTGTATTATCCATACCAGCAAATATTTTTACTGCGATTATAATTTTGGAATTGCAATATTACCAGTTCGTATCCCGCGCAGATGTAATATGCAAGCCCATTGGGTGTCAGGACGTTTTCAACGGGAGAATAACAGTAAGAGCTATTACAATTCATTGAACAAATGCAACACCAGATAATGTAAGGACTTGTTTGAACAAAGTTGTACATGATATTGTAACGCCACCAGTTGGCGGCAAGGCGCCCTAACGTGCTAGCGGGCGTTCGGAGGCTGGCGGCCGCATGGGAACGAACGAAGGCCATCTGAGGAGGAGTTGAGCCCCCCCCCCCCCCCCCATGGCGCAGGGCGACAGGCACAGGAGAGCGGTCTCCCTGGGAGAGGGCATGTGTTGGCCGAGCGGCCACCTTCAGCGAGGCTGGCGGCGATCACGTGACCGCCAAAACACGTGAGCAGAGGACTTCGCTTCGAGAGGCCTCGAGTGCGGCTGCGGCTGCCATCCCGGAAGGCGGACGTGTGTTCCCCGAGACGCTGCGAGTGCGTAGCTCTAGGTGTCTCAACACCGGCGCGGTAGAGCGGCCGGGTGGAGGAGCCACTAGCCAGGGTGCGTGGGAGGAACAGAGGTAGACTGTGAACATAACCCCAGAACTGTACATAGTTGTACTACAAATCTTGTGAATAGATTGTAAATAGAGCTCGTGTCCGTCTTCATTTAGCTATGAAAGTGCTTTTAAACGGAACTGCTTCCCGGCAGCAGCCGTTGGGCGGCGCTCTTGTCGGGAAGGCTCGTCCTCCGTGTACGGTCGTCGCAACTCCGTGTCGAGTGCTTCCGACTAGATGAGCCCCCATTGAGCAAAGTTCAAGACTATCTGCCTGACTGATGCGACCGAAAGGTACAAACGCTCTTCCGAAAAGGGTGTTCTTTTACTTCCCTTCACTTCTTAGTTGCCAATCCAGGTACGAACTCACAACTGAGAATGATCAAAAGATGCAGACTCAACGCTTGTTAAGATTCATTGCACTTTTTTTGTATCCATTTTGATTCCAGTTCACAGATACACTTCTTGGCCAAACACATGGGTTATTTCCTGTCATCTGTCACTGCCACCCACAGGACATCCTCCGGGCCCAGCAAGGGTTCCATCGCTAGTCTGTTTTACTACACCCTACGGGATTTTCACTGAAGGCAGACTCCTTCGCGGGCTAAGGTAAGGATCGGGCCGCCATTCTAATCAGTGGCCTGGTGTGCCAACTCAGTTTCTCTCCTGTACTCCATGGGCCGATAACAGGAAGTCCAGAGGTCCATGACCCTTCCCTCTCTACTTACTTCCCACGCTCCTCTGAAGTACTTCTTCGTGTGACCCCTACCTTCCACCTATTCAGTACCAGAAGCTAGGCTACCACTGACAGAGCTCTCAGGCTCATGGGGGTACTCAAGGAGTATCCTTATCAATCCTTGAGGATAGAAGGGTCGCTTTAAGGCCACCTTCATGTCTTCTGCAGACTGCCTCTTCAGTAGGTCTTCTGCTGTTGTTGAGGTCCTCTTTTGATGTCTCCATCTGACCGGCAAGGAAGGCCCTACCAGCAGCTATGCTACCGCCGGCGTAGCTCTCAGGGTCATTGGGGTACTGAAACCCCACCATCAACGTCAAGGCCATGTACTTTCGAGGTGGAGTTGCTATTATTATTCCTTTTCACTTCTCCCTCGCGGGGGGCGGGCGTTCTCGTGCCGTTGTCACTTCAGCTACGATCGCTCGTACGGCTCCGGCGAGCAAGTACCCTGCACTGTTGGTGGATTCTATTAGTTTAATAAAGCTCTTCTCCTAGGAATTTTCTTACTATCTGATATGTATCCAGAATTACCGATTTTTGAATTGATATCAGCATTTTTCCCACGCCTATTTCCTCGAATTGATACTTTGTTGGTTTTAACACTACCCTTCTATTTGAGATTACTGTAGGTTGAGTGGTGACCTATTTTACCTTTCAGAGCCTCTTTATTGCATTTGCATGTTTATGCATGTTTTTCCAACTCCTAAAAAAGCATTTTTCCAACTCCTATTTTCTCGAATTGATACTTTGTTGGTTTTAACACTACCCTTCTATTTGAGATTACTGTAGGTTGAGTGGTGACCTATTTTACCTTTCAGAGCCTCTTTATTGCATTTGCAAAATGTTTATATTTAATCATCTTTGTATTGCAGGAAGTACTGATGTTATGAGTGAGAGGGATGGCAATGTCAATATTATGGACATGTCTACTTTTGTCCAAGAACAAGATGTCAGGGCGTTTGGGCGGTACACTAACATTTGCTCTTATTTCACTCTCCCATTGTCCCACTCTCCCATGTCTAATATCCTGGTTGTTAATAACATTCAAAGATCTGTATTTAAAATAAGGGATTTGCATTATGTTTCATATTCAGTGTTGATGAACAATTTTTGTCACATTTTTAGGTCTTTTAGTGTATTCTGTACTTGCTAGAGATGGACACGATCCAATTATACGTTCTATGGTTTCTGATGAACTTTTACGTTTCCTACATTTTCCATCTATGTTTGATACTTTTTGGACATACATTCGATAGTTTCTTGTTGGTGTAACCCTGTCTTCATTAACCATCATGGGCCCCGTTGTTCCGCAAAATAAGTTTCCTTTCCTAATTCACAAGGGTGTTTACTCCTGGTCTACATCCTCGTTCTCCAGCTGGTTGGCATACGTTCCATGCAATGCTTTTGATTTCCAGTCTGTCTTCTGATTCTCAAATGATTTACACTGCAAGGTGAACTTCTTATTTGCGAGATGCCAATGCGTTCACATCGGCTTTGGAGATGACTCAAAACGTATCGAGAAATGCCCGTTTCCTGTGAAAGTTTTGTCTCAGGTTATTAGATTGTTGGACGTGGAGACGTGAAATGTCAATTCTGCGCCATTCTCCCGTCGGTGCGGGGAGGGCAACTCATTTTATTGCAGATTGTGGGTGAGTCGTTCGGTGCTCAGTGAGCTGGGTTTGGATCAGCCATTAATGACTTCCAGATCTGTTATTGACCATTTAAAAATTCCAAATGAATAAGTGAGAACTAGGATTGCACATGGGTCAACGGCTGTTATTGTATTTCTGCTGTAAAGTTGGGTTTTATCTTTGCTTCTGATTGTTTGCTTTGTTATTATTATTATTATTATTATTATTATTATTATTATTATTATTATTATCGTTATTATTATAATTATTATTTAATCTTGCACAGTTCACTGGTAATGACAGGTCACACAGATACCATCTATCAAAGATTGACTTCCAAATTATTTAATGAAAAAATTTATTAGTTCATGTAGAGACGACAAACAATATGATGATGATGATGATGATGATAATAATAATAATAATAATAATAATAATAATAATAATAATAATAACAACAACAACAGTAAGACGAGCAAACCATGATGCGAGTGTTCCCGGTGACTTACTCGAGAGCGCAGAATTCAGCTGGATTTCCGCTCTTCTGCATTCGCAATTTCGCTGGAAGAAACTTGCCTCGCCTCCTCTGCGGCCGACGTCCTGCTAGCCACGCCCTGGCCGCCACGCCCCGACTCGACACCTCTCGCCTTGCCCCACTCCGCCCCCCTGCCCCGCGACCTCCCGCCCGCGCCGCCCCGCCCGCCTTGATGCTTTGCGCGCTTGGACTGCCCACGCGCGCAGCGAAGCGGGCAGGGCGCAGGACGCAGGGCGCAGGGCAGCTGCTGAGAGCCGTCGCCTTTAACGACGCCGTGCTGCTCCGTCGCCGCTATTAGCTTCGTCGATCAGCGGAGAGGTCGGGTGTCTACTTACTCGGGCGCCGGATCAGCTGAGGAAGAGCAGACCCAAAGTGGAGAACCATATCTTAACGGGAAGGAATAGACTCCTTACTCCTTCTAAACACTCTTAGCTGCCATATTCGTTGCAACTCTGGTTTCAAAAATTAAAGATCGAGAGAAAAGAAAAATAATTTAGGATTTTGCATGTTAGTTTGTAATTTCAAATTTTTACTTAGCATTAGAACGACCGGGCCGAGAATGCTCGCGGGCCGACATTTAAACGTAGGTGAATTAATACACGCAAGTAAATGTACATACTTCAGTAATTATTTTTATTGATTGATTACAGGAATAATACTAGCGTATCCGTGCGAGATCTCTCCCATGTTAATCCCCATCCTATAATTTCCTAAGGGTATCGTGAAACTGAAACATGTGTACAAGAGGACCGTTTCCATCATAGTTCTCTCCACAATTAGGTACACAACACTTGTAGACCACAGCAAAACGTTAAATGAATGTTTTTACTAGTTTACTCATAAGATACAATCTTCATCGGCATCAAGCAACTGTTGCTTTTTTGCAGCGAATTTTGAATGAATAATTACGCAAATAAACCTCGCCAGACTGCGCAAACCACGGTGTACGCAGAAAGTGAAAAATGTGTAAGATACAAGTCTCCTGACGTCACGAAGCGTGACGTCAGAAATATGGCCACCGGCATCAAGGGGTGAAACATAGGTCATGGAGGAATATATTCTCTATTTCTGTATGAATAGGTGGTATTGGTAGAATCGATGAGCAACGAACCTGCCAAAGTTTAATAGAATGACCAATACTATCTCATCCTGTAGAGTACGGTGTGTTGAACGTTTCCTTGAAGCCTCAGACCTCAAACGTTTAGCTTTTAAGGCCCTAAAACTCTTAGTTTAAGAGTTATTTACCGATATAGCTGACCGTGTGTTTCGGTATGCATTTGATACGAATATTTAGAGGAGTTTTTTAAACAAATCCTTCATATTTTTAAAGCCATAGTGCTATTCGTTTCGTCTCCGTGAAATTATATTCCTTTAAAGACCTCATTGGTTGTGTATGAGAGATTGGTTGTGTGTGAGAGCCGCAAAAGGTATATATTCTACTGAAATAATATAGGAGACGATATTCAATTGACATCAAAATAATTACGAAAATTCTAGATCACAATTTACACAAGTATAACTAACAGATTCACAGCAAGGTTCGCACACTGTACTTTGGGCACTTCATGCACTTGTTTCTGGTCCTATTTTAGCCTATGCATTCTCTGATCTGACTTGCTTTTCTTTTTTTATCACTCAATATCGTACTTAGGTTACTTAATTCCCGAGTTGTGTTTCTTTGTTCTGAATATGGAACTGCCAGTTCCTCTGCGAATTTGAAAATAATTTTCTCAGTGATGACACCCCGATGCATTTATTGCTGCTAAATCGACAACATTCAAAGACACTTGTGTCGGGCATCTTCTGTAACCATATTTTACTGGATATAATACTGCCATCTGGTCAAGGATATACACTACGAATTTTAATTGAAATAAGCAAATGTTTCAGAAAGCTTTTTTGTGAGACTTATCAATTATTACATTCGTATGCATGCTGCTGAGCATCAGAACATTTATTCTAGTTACGTCTTGATAAGATGTGAGAGTGATTCCGCTAGATTTATATACAACTGTGCTGTGCAAAAGCGGATGACTTTCTGGGCTTTCTGACTTTCTGGCACACCTTTTCTTTCACAAAGTATCAACCAAAGTAGTATTTTTAGAAACGAATCTGTCAAGTGTTTGGACGCAAAAACAATACCAGGGTTGACATTTATTCCAAGAGAACGAAACCTTTTGTTACACGGCTCGCATCTAACTCGGTAGCACTCATTGGTCTGAAACGAGACGGCAGCGGCGGCGACGGCGCCGAGACAGAGATGGCAGCTGCGGCGTCGACAGTTATGCCGGCAGCCAGAGAGGTGTTTAGCAGAGGGTCTGATTACAGGAGCTGTAAAGGGCGAGTCGCTAGTGCTTCGCTTGTAGAAGTTTGTACAATAAGCAATGAATTTGAAGAACTACCTTAATATGTACCATTCGACATAATTATTGGGACGGAATCGTGGCTTTCAAACGATATTCACAACGGTGAAATCATTCGATCCGACATCACAACGTTCAGAAAAGATTGCAGAAGCCGAAGTGGGGGCATATTTATCAGCGTCAGAAATAATTTGTCTTGTGAAGTATCATGGATAGGCCGTGGAAGTGAGAGGAAGAGGACCAAAGTATTGTTGTGAAATTCAAGACACGTGCCGAGCAACGAAGATAATCGCGCGAAAAAGGCTAGCAGGCCAGAGCTGTTTCTTGAACATTACTACCAAGTGAAGCGTAACTGGTGGCGATCTCTGCTGGCCTTGGAAGAAGTGCACTGGCGACACGAAGGGATTAGCGCGCCTCACGTTTTCGTGAACTAGTTTAGGACTGCGGTTATATGCGAGGAGCCAACGAGGGAGCCTGCGATTCTGGACATTGTTCTTGTTTGTCGTGAAGAGCACTATTTATTGCAAAATGTTTCAGACATAAGCGACCAGAGTAGCGTTTTGTGGAAAGTGGAAGTAAATTCACTAATGTCGCGGAAAAGTCGATTTTTCGTAAATATCGTGTACAAAGGTTACTATGCTTTTTGCATGATAAGTACCCTCAGTGGGTGGAAACTGGCTCTAGCGCTGAGGAAATATGGAAAAACTTTAAGTCCATTGTGCTAAAGTATTGTGATAGTTTATTCCACACAGAATATTAAAAGAAAATCCGGATCCAGAATATTTTAACGGCTTGTGAAAAAAGTGAGAAAAGCATACAATAAGAGAGAGACAGCAACAAATTATCACGAATACATTCGCGCTTTGGCAAAAGAGCTATTAGAGGTGGAGAAGATTGCACAACAACAAAAATTTCCAAATTCGTTTTTATATAATAAGAACAACAGCTGAGATACATTTTACAAGTACGTGAAAAGACATCGGGAAAACAATGATATTACAACTGCATTCTAAACAGAAGACGGGAGAACCGTTCGCAGAGAGAGCCAACGCACTTAATTTGTTCTACACGTCCGTTTGTATGCCTCCGAAAGGTGACAATGTAGTTAACATTTGCTCACGTAATAAAGATACCAAAACCTGTTTACATCAAATATTTTGTTATTACGGAAGCGAATCACGGTACTGGTTGAAAGAAAACCGTTCGATCTCATGGAATTCCTGCTGAAATTCTACGAGAGGGAGGGAAAGTCATCATTCCGTATCTTCCGTACTCCGATAATTCTCGAAATTACTAAACATTGGCATAATCCCTAATGACTGGGAAAATGCTCCAGTAGTTCCTATTTTCAAAGGCGTAGACCATTACTCGATGTTCAACTATGGATCAATTAATGAAATACCAGTAGTAAACTGAAAGAACATGAAATTGCCGACTGCCCTGCTCTTGGCTCGACAGCTCACTACGGGCCATGGCCAACTAGCGGTGGCTCAGTCCCTCGGCCACGGGATGAGGGGCTCGTCTGCTGAGCACGAAGACATTCCTTCGCCGTTGATAGTGACCTTCTTTGCCTTAGGGTGGGCTTTCCCATCGTCCCAGCAATAGACACCGGGGCATTTGCAAGAAGAGCGCTCAGTTGTAATTTTGGCCCAGTCAGGAATCGAGCCCAAGGTTGCGCCGTGGAAATGGACCAACGAGCACCAAGCTCTTGAGAAACTAAGCAAGCTACTCTTTGTCAAGACATTCCCGAATTACTCGACCACGAAGAAAGCATTGATGTTATCGTTTCAGACTATTCTAAAATTTTCAGTTTAGTTTCTCACGACAGACTTCTAAATAAAATATTGAATCGGAAGTAGATCTGCGGATAGTCACCTTAGGGAATTTAGGGATTAGGGAATTTCTCTGCGATCGGACGCAGCAAGTTCGACTTGATGACTTTCTCTCCGACGAGGTTTCTGAGATATCGTATATAAATTTAAAAAAACAATACATTTCGTCAATAAACGCTTCAATATTTTTTCAATGTTTTCACGGATAGATCAATGAACGCTTAAAAGAATGGTGTGTGCGTTCTTTCGTTGAACCCTCAGAGTTTTCGAAAATTGCACTTTTTGAAATAACACGTGAAAGTATTTCTTGTTTTAGCATCACTAGTTTAAAAGAGATTTCATTTGATTCATCATGCATAATACTCAGTAAAATGATTTCGTGAGTCTAGCCTGACGGTTGCTTAATACTGGCTGTCCGGGAAGGAAACGTCGAAACTTAACACAAAAATCTTCACCCAATTTACACAGCTCGACTGCTTTTTTATTTCTGTGTTAATTTTTCTTTGTGAACAAAAATATTAATTTCGTTTGTAAACAATAAACATTTTACATGTATCTGTAGTGTTTCTATGCTTCTGCAATGTACATTTTTGTATAGAAAGTATTTTTTCAAACTAACTTTGAGTGCTTACTGCAGCTCAGCCATTCGGAATATCCAAGTAGTTTATCAGAGAAAATATGCTTAAATTGTCAAAAGAGCTTATTTTCGGGGTTCCGACGCTCCCTTCCCGGACACCTTGTGTGATTATTCGCCTGCAAATGAACCGTCGGGCGGCAGCCGACCTCCCGACGCGACGCGACGTGGAGGCCTCGGGGGAGAGCGAAGGACGCGTGATTCGTCATCGCAACGCCATCAGAGGCGGCGCTGTCTGGTAAATGAGAAATTCATATCGTTAAAATTCATTTGGTTAATTACGTCTCTCCGAGGAAGTTCCGAGCGGAGCAAGCAGCGGCGCGGCGGGCGGCAGACTCGCTGCGAAGGGAACTCACGGCCTAACGACATGCAAGTTTTCCTCGCCTAGATCGCTGTGTTGCACTACTTCATTGCACTTTTTGAATTCAGTGAAATTGAGATAGTCCTCATTGAAAGTAGGAAAACTTAGCTCATTACTGCAAACATTCTACTTGAAATTTCAGCGGCGTTGGGAAAAGCGCTTGAAGATGGAGCCCTGCCGAGGATCTAGTAGGGCGCTTCAGTACACTTTAAATCTTCAGGTTTAAACCTCACTGCTTCAATTCATGTCAAATGACGCTCCAGCTAATACGCACGAAAATGACTTACGTACCCTAAAGTCCCCGGATACATCGCAAGCTGCATCTTTCGAAGTTGGCTTGCACAGTGCGCCTGAGGGGCCTGTCCTGTCGACGCTTCAGGAGAATTTTTAACTCTAATTTACTCTACAATCAGCTTGAATTTATTTATCCCGACCGTCTTCTTGTGGGTCTACCCGGATCAGGACTTCCTTCGGGCGCGTTGTGGAGGAGCTTATTTGGGAGTCTCCTCCTAGTCATTCCTTGAATATGATGGAAACATTTTTTCTTTTCGCATTTCTTATGTGATCGCTTCTACAAGCGTATGTGATCTACAAGCGTATATCCTACTTCGACATAAAAGCTGAAATATTTTGCGGAGTAGTGGCAAGTCTTTACCCTGTCGCCGCAAATTGCTCGATGTGAGAAAGAGGCTGGAGGCATTTGCGAGGCACCGCCTCAGCTCGTGGAAGCGATGAAAGTCAGGCTGCGCGCGAGCAACTCCACACGTGCGCGCGTTTATTGAGGAAACAAAGACGCAGCGGCGCCTCCAACTTCCACGCCCCCGCGCACGGAGCAGAGAGCAATTACGTTACAGGTAATATGCATCAGTGTAGAACTCTACCAGATACAGCACGTGGTTCAGACTTTACGAATAATGGCAATCATACTTTACGAATAATACATCAATAACATGTCTGTTATTTCGGGAACAAGTACGAAAGTCCTGTCCTTTGGCTCGACAGCCCGCTACGGGCTTTTTCCCACCAGCGGTGGCCCAGCTTCTGGGGTGGTTAGCGGAACACATCACTCTAGCGTACACACTGGCCTTCTTAACCTTATGGTGGGCTTCAATAGATTCTGGGACATGGGAAAGGAAAGCGCGCAGTTATAATTGTCATCGGCCGGGAATTGAACCCGGGATGACGCCGTGGAAAGCAACCACGCTCAACAACGAACCACCCGAGGGGGCACAGGTATTAATAGAACTACAAAAATAATATTTATGGTACTTACGAAACTAATATTGAAACCGCCTCCCCACTTTCTATTATTGATAGTGTTCATTACTTAGATCTGTTCTCAATCATCAGTTAAAAAAATAATTTTGGAAAGTATGTTTTTCTTAAAGAATCGTGGGTCTTTCTTTGTCCTATTATAAAGGGAAATGTTTATCCACAAAATTTCTAAACTTAAATACATTTATTGTAACAAAAAACAAAACTTGCACTTTGTACAATAACAAAAATCACTTCACACACGTCTCTTCCCTCTTCTAGAAAAAAAAACAATTTAATAAATTCATTTACAATTAGACTGTCTTTGTAACACTTTGACCATGATAGAGTGTTAATCAAGCACAGTTTGCAAATATCTTGCCAATATTACAAACATTAATTTGAATAACATCAAGAGAAGATAAAATAAATTTACCCTCCCTAATTGAACATTAGCATTTCATGTAAAATTACACAATATTCTCCTTCAAAATAGTCAAATATATTACACAAGAAAAAAAACACTTAAATTAGAACAATCTCTTTCTTGAAAAACAACGTGAAACGTTAACAGCACAAACAAATCTTAAATTTATGCTCTCTGGCATGTTTTATTTTTCCGAACTGAATATTGTTTCACACCCATTTAGAGTTTCATTAGTAACCCATTTGCATCAGAAAAAATATTAAATTCTATTTCCTCCACCCACAAGCACATAATGAAGTTCCATTTCCTCCAAATATCTATTCACACCTCGAATGTCCATAGAAACTTTCCAGAAATGCCGTATTTTCAGCATTTCATTTACGCCTTATTCAATGCACTCGGGCAATGTTATTACTAAATAATCGTTCGAGGGAGTACTTATCGTGATCTTGTGAATCGGAGTCGTCCTTCTCCGTGATGTCGGGACGAATCATGGCCTCCCCAGGCCCACGTGTTGGCGGCTTCCAGTCCGGCGCGTCGCAAAAGTGGCCGTTTCAAAGCCAGAGCCCTGATACCCTGCTTGTGGCTGCAGATTCGCGATTCAATCACCATAAAGTTCTTTAGCTCCTGAGTGCACTTCCACGCCTACCTCTCGCTAATCTTCCCCACGTACTGTCACCTCTGGAGTCCGTCATTCAACTCATTGATACTCATTCCCACCACCTCTCTCTCGCTTCGGTCGGCACGGATACCCCAATTCAAAACGTCTCAGAACGTCTATATATAAGGTTTACTACTTCTTACCCGCGCTATTCAAATGTAGCGTTGCCATCTTAATCACAAATAAGCAACGGTTACAATAGAGCTTCCAATTAAACACGTATTATTTTCTATGTGAGTAAAAAAATCAAATAATATATTTGCTGTGCTTTGAAGAAAAGTTTGAAAATGTTCTACGAGTATTATATAAGATACTTCAAACATAAAAATCTCTCTCACAAACTCGGTGCCTATTGTTTGGCGATATAAGTGTTGAACTATAAATTTGAATAAAATCCGATGTATAGTTTAGCTGCCAAAGAACGCAAATACGCACTTTTTGAAAAAAAAAATTATTTTGTAGCAGGTCAGTCTTTCCGCCTGCCCCGCTCTCCGCCTGTCCCTCTGCCCGCCTGTCCCTCTGCCTGTTGTCTACGCTAGCACCTAAGCCTTTCTGCCGATTTTCTCTAAAATTGATATTGCCCAATTGTTTGAACTCGACGCTTTCGGATTTTTAAACACATATTTTGAATGCCGATGGTACTTCACACAAAAACCTAAAAACATTTTTCTTTTTTTTCCTTCAAAAAAGGCCCCAAATTTGTTTAATATAGTTTGTCTTCAGATAGCGTAAAGAATAGGCAGATTTCATTTTTGTTGGAAACCCAGATTCGAAAATGACAAAAGTACCATTTTTTTGGACGTCTTACTTCTAGGTATTATAGGTAAATAATCTTTTCCTTAATGAGTTGCCTTAATGAATTTCCCTAATGTTAATACGAGTAATTTTCCCGTAAATTTCAGCAAAATATAGGCAATTTTAAATTAATTTAAACATTTTTTTCTCTCAAACGGCACCAATTTTCTTCTCGTACGTAACAAGTAGTAGTAAATCCAGTGTTCTCAGCTGTCACCGTTTCTCGCTGCCTGATCTCCATTTCTTTTGATCTCCGCAGGCTTCATGTTCTAAATCTCGCGCTGCAATCATTGATCTTACGTCTTCCTCCCCCTCTTCTTTCTCCAGGGTGGTATTCCCACAGCTTTTTGGCAGTCGCTCACTTTCCAACCTTCTTATATTCCCATACCATAATACAGCGTTTTATTTCTATCAGTTCTGAGGTTGATTTTCCAGGTTTCATTATTTCTATTATTCTTTGATTTTTAATTTTTTTCACTTCTTGTAACTTAACAGCACCGTTCCCAATATTTCATTTCTGTTTCTTGGATCTTACTGCTATCCCTGGCATTAATAGTTCATAACACAGTTCTATATGTAAATAGACTTTCAATAATTGTTTTATATAGTGTAATTTTTGTGTTTCTCTTTATGCTTGAATTTCATATATGGGAGTAAAGATCTTATAACTTGCCTACCTGTATTTGTTTTGTTGAGAACATCTTTGCTATCACGAACAACAATTGTTAAAGTTACACTCAGATAGTTAAATTCCTTTTCACATTTAATTATACCCCTATGTGTTAACAGGTCCTGACCATAACATCTCACTACCATACATTTTGTTTTTGATATGTTAATGTCAAGTCCCCATTTTTCATATTCATCAATTAATTTTCGAGTAATGTAGTGGATATAATCCTCGTCACTAGCTAAGACCACTTGAAGGTACATCAAGGTATACAAAAAATCTGAACCAATTGGTATTCCCATGCCCTAACTCTTTCTGTTCCAGGTGTGAAGAACTCTTTTAATATACATTTTAAAGAGAGAAGGGGATATACAACAACCTTGCCTTAGGCCTTTGTTTATTTTAAAAGCTGAAGAACTACTTTATTTAACTTTTACGTAGCTTTGACAGTTTACATATAGCCGCTTTATAGCATTTATATACACCGTATTTATATTCTCATCTTACATTAGTATCCCTTGCTTTGCATTTCTCAGATCTACAAGTACCATATGAATTTCTCTGCCTACACTGATTCTTTTTACCATAATTTGTTTTAGACAGAATATATTGTCAATGCAAGATATCCCTGCGCAAAGGCCACTCTGTTTCCCAATTTCCTCCATCTCGGCTTCCAATCTTTCCCTTAATATCCGACCATATAGTCTCTCAATTGTACTGGTAACACTAATGCCCCTATAATTTTCACATTCGTACTGTTGCCTTTCTTATAAATAGATGAAATGGGTTCCATTTTCCATTCTTCGGGAGCTAAACCTCCTTCCAAACATTTATTGAATATCTGTGCAGTGATATCGACAGCACTTGAAGGGGCATTATTAATTAATTCAATTGGGATACCTCCAAGGTCCCGGGGCTCTGCCACTTTTCATTGCCATAAGGGCCTTACTGACGTCCCTTGTTATTTGTGGAACATTTTCTTCAGTTCCTTGAGTTTTATACGAAATGTTCTTTTACTCTGTTCTATTCTCAGTTAGTAGAACTTTGTAATAATTTCTACATTTTCCGGGCCTGTAGGGTCCACTTTCCAATGCTCTTTTTTTATTCTTCCGAACTGTACTGAGAAATTTCCATGCTTCTGTTGATCTTGTACTCCCCATTAATTTACTTCCTTCTTTACACATATTTCTCCTGTCTTCATTTTCATTCTCGACCCATTTCTTTTAACATCTACTCTGAATCTTACATGCATTTGTCCATCTTGACAATATCCTGTAGGCAACCACCAATCGTAAGCTTTTCTCTTTTCTTTAACAATTTTCTCGAGATATGCACTCCACCATTCATATCTTTCCTGTGCCTTTCCCTTGATGTCGATAGTTTACGTCGTAGAGTTGGTATTTCGATCTTGTTGTAGTCGATAATCGTAGATTTGGTATTTCAATCTTGTTGAAGCATTTTGAAGTTTACATACATTAAACATATTATGTTTGTGAATACTATTTTCTTGTCTACGATCTTCATCTACAAACTTTCCATATTTAAAAAAGACAGAGGATCTTAATAGGAAGTGATCTGAGCCAGAATCTGTTCCCCTTGTATCTATAATTTTAGTTTACGTTTGCTGTTTTATTCCTACGTAATCTATAATTGATGATAAATTTCTCCTTGGTGGAAGCCATGTTCTTTGCGCTCTCCGCTCACAAGTAGACTGAAAAGACGGATTTGCAATGTCCGGCTTCGGTTGTTCGCTTCATACGCTTAATGCCGAGGGCAGAGGTGATATCGGTAAATATTTTCTTATGCAGTTGAAAATAATTGACTCGGCAAATCTTGGAGAATTAAGAAAAATCAACGTTTCATCGGAATAAGTTAATACCCTCACACACAAGAAGCGCAGCAAAAAAGCAAGTCAAACCACATACTCTGTAGCGTTGCCTGATTCATCGATGAATCCCAACGTGTTCTGTTACTAATATTTAGTGATATGTTACAACCACATTACTACACCGCGTCGATACTGTACAAAATATAACTTCGTTATTAAGAGTTAGTAATGTTATAAATAATGTTTTCAAAATATGGGTAATTTCACATACGTTTGAGTGCAATCGTTATTTAAAAAATAAGAAAACAAAATTCGTCGAATTCACCAGTAAACAAATTCTTTAAGTTTCATAGTTGGCAAACTTTTATGTCCAAAAACGTTTTTATTCAAACCTATGATATTTCAAAGTTGCGAAAAATGAACTTTCTTTTTGTCGCAATGCTTCATTTGTGTGATGTCTCTCTACGTCTGTCTGTCTGTCTGTCTGTCTGTCTGTCTCTCTCTCTCTCTCTCTCTCTCTCTCTCGCTCTGTCTTTTTCTGTCTCACTGTCCCTCTCACGCACATTTAGTTGCAGATTCTGCATGTCTTTTAGCAGGAGCCTCAAAATGTTACATTTTATTTCCTTAAATCGCTTTGTTTGGGAATTGTTTAACGATATAGAGTGAAAAAACTTTGCCATGTGATGCAGGAAATAGTGATACTATTGTAAAACACAAACTATTTTTTAAATTAATTAATTGTAACTAATAAGTTGTTCATGTGTAGTGTCTGTAATGTGTTTAATGTCATGCTTATAGAATAAGTATTTTTTAAGTTAAATCGGTTCTAACAGACGGATTTACAGACAGATGAAATTTGTTTTACAATACATTTTACATTATAACAGCCCGATCGTTCGTCGCTCACGTTAGCACACTTCGATTCTCTTCAACTATTTTCAAGCAGATGATTTTCCAGAAGCCGCAGCCTCCCCTCAGCCCAACCATCGAGCTGTGCGATGGCGGCGCTCCGCCGACGTTCCATCAGCGCCAATACGACCTGGCGAATCTCACGCAGCAATCGCCCCTGCCCCCTCGCTGTCGCCTCTCAGCTCAGCATTAGTTCACATTACCCCGTTCCCCAGCTTTCCTGTCCTGCTCGGCGCCACTTAGGGTCACACAGCAACAATGAAGATCGTGTGGATCGCACTTTGAATGGAAAATGAATTAAAATTTATATAAATTAAAACGAAAACAAGCAGACATGTAAAGATTTCATCCTGTAGAATATGGTGTCCGAAACGTTTCTTTCAGGCCTTTGCCTTCAAATTTTTAGTTTTTTATGCCCCAGAACGCTTCGTTTATGAATTATTTAACGATATACAGTAAAATATCTTGCATGTGCTGCAGGTTGCATTTAGAATGAATATGTAGTGTTTTTTTTCTTTTGTCGTGAATTTTCCCCTTTTTAAATTGTTATTCTGCTATTTCTGGCTGAGATGAACCGAACAAATTATAGATAATTAAAATTTGTGTAGCCGTTCTTGAGGTATAAATGGTATAACTAACACAACTTTGTTATATATTTTAGATTTATAACTAATTCTGAAGTTAAGTTCGAGAACTTGGTGGCAGAATACACAAACTTAACATTACATAACTTAACAACTTCACAAATTAACGTGACCATTTCACCGTGCAATCTTTCATAGCACGCCACCTCACCACACTTCACTTCACCGCACTGCGAATCACCGAGCTGTAATGTCTTTCTTACTCACTCGTTTCCCTCAGTGTCACCATGCCATTGCATTTCACGCAATTAATAATAATAATAATAATAATAATAATAATAATAATGCTTAATTACATAGAAGACACAGTTACTTACACTGAATAATATTAAATATATTTATAACATATATCAACATTCAAAAAACTAATTTATTTTTAACTTTGCTCAGGCTTTGAGGAAAGGAATCGAAGATTGTCACAGGCAAATCGTTCCAGTCTCTAATACTTCGATTCGCAAATGTATAGTTCGCAACATCTGTTCTCTGGATTCTTGTCTGAATTTTGTGCATGTGATTCGCTTTGCCGATATATCTGGGTTTCCTCAATCGACTATGAATTTCTTTCCACGATCGCAGGCCTATGTACGCTTTATACCTAGCATACAGACGCGATTTTAATCTCCTCCTTTCGAGTGACTCCCATACTCCTTTATTCTTGGTACCCGTGGAAGTAAATTTTGATTCTCTACGCTGGACCTTTTCTTGCTTCATTTGCTGCAAAATTCTGTATGGGTTCCAACATAACGCGTCATATTCTAATATGGGTCTCACTAATGACATATATGCTAGTTAGTTGGCTCTCACTGTACTCTTTTTCAGTATCCGCATAACAAAATGTAAAGATTTCCAGGCTTTCCCTACAACGAAATTGACTTGATTTTCCCAGCTCAATTTACTGTCTAGCTGTGTTCCTAAGTATTTGCAAGACGTGACTCGAGGTATAATATTATTGTTCAGTTTGTACGCAGGTTCATTGTAACTTCGACCCGTACCAAACGTGATGGACTTGCTCTTTGAACTGTTTATTTCCATGCCGTTTGTTTCCGCCCAGATATGTAATTTGTCTAAGTCTCGCTGCAAAATATCATCGTCTTTCTTTAAGTCGATAATATTATAAATTATGCAGTGATCTGCAAAGAATTGTATATTTTAAGCTAAATGTGTCGGCAACTGATTCACGAAGGAAAGAAGCTGTGGCAAAATCAATTACTATCACGTCGACACTTTTCCCTTCATCAACTACGTCGTCTACGTCCTGTAGAAGTGAGACTAGCTGACTTTCGTATGAGAAACCATTCCTGAAACCGTGCTGACTGATAAAGACACTCCCTGCCCTCCCATTCTTTCCTGATATAGCTAGGAAATAGATGTTCCATAGATTTACTTGCATACGACTGATGTAAGGCTTACCGGCCTCTAGTTACTAAGTATTGTCTTGTCGCCACTTTTAAAAATAGGTACTAGGAGAGCCAGCTTCTAATCATCGGGTAGGCAAGTTTGTTTATAGATACATTAAATAAGCTAATGAAATATGGTAAAATATCCACTCCATCTAATTTAATGATGTACGTTGAAATGCAACCTGGGCCTCGTGATTTTCCTCTCTTCATTAGTTTTATTCTTTCCCGCAAAGTATTTATATCAATATGAAAACTACTTGTATTTGCCAGCGTTGGTATCTGAATACAGTTAGGTATCTGCTTGAAAACCGAGATAAAATATGCGGTAAAAGTATTTAATTGTCTGTTCGGGTGACGCCGCGTCCATGGCAAAGGTGCCGACGTTTCGGTCGCCATTCTGCGACCTTCATCAGGGCGTAATGCACATTCCTGAGGGTATTACGCCCTGAGGAAGGTGGCAGAATGGCGACCGAAACGACGGTACCTTCGCGCGGCGTCACCCGGACAGCCAATTAAATACAGACTCCGGCCCAGGAAGACTACGCTCTCATGGGGTAAAAACTTCAGCTTTTTATCTGTCATCCATTATTGGCGAATTATTGACACAACTGGAATCTTGTCTTTACTTCCCTTCCATCTACGAACGTATTTAAAAAATATCGACCAATTATTACTGCTCTCCGCATCAAGAATATGTTTCAAATGACGTTTCCCTGCCATTTTCTTTTCTTTCCTTTACGCTTTTGTATAATTTCGAAATAACGTCATATGATTTTCATTGCGGTGTCTGTTTGTAAACACTTCTCTGGTTTTAGTCTAATCTTTGCATTATAATATTCCGGATCGCAGTTAGTTTTTAACAATTTGCTTGGTACAGAAGTCTGATCAGCATTTACTAGAATATTTTTAAACGTTCCCATATTTCTTCCATTCTTCCTCCTAGCCTGCGTAGCGAATATCTTTTTATCGAAGTTGGACTTTTAGGGAAAAAATGTCTCTTGGCTGTAATATATTTACCTCCTAAGACAGGCAGCATAGATATGCTGGACGAAACCATTGCATCTGCGATAAATTCCTATGAACACATTATTGTAATGTGTGACTTTAATCATAACTCATTAAAACCTTCTCCCTCTGCAGAGCTTTTTACGCGGTTTTTCCACAGCATGTGCCTCGAAATTTTACCTCTAGCACCAACACACCACTCAAGGAACACAGAAACTTGGATCGATCATATTATAGTGTCTAATGTAAACAAAGTTCGAAAACACGGACAATTTCCAGTTCCTGGGATTTCAAAACACGACCTAATTTACCTTGTATACAACCTGAAGTGCCCTAAATACTCACCTCACGTAATCAAATACCGCGATTTTTCAGAATTTGATAAGCAAGCATTTATTATAGATGGATTGACACTTCCATGGCACCTTGTACACGAAGAAGAATTACTGGATGATAAAGTGAATATTTTCACTACCTTAATAACACAGCTCTACGACTGGCATGCGCCTTTAAAAATTTCGCGTGTAACTCGTCCTCCTGCATGGTTAACTGCTGAAATTCGAAATTTAATGAAAGATCGTGATGCAGCGTATGCAATTTTCCGGAAAACTAAATGCGAACTACTTAAAAAACAGTACAAAATGCTCAGAAATTCAGTTACGCAGAAATGCCGCAACGCTAAAATAAAATATTACCACACCACCTTCGGCAGAAACAGCGACTCGAGAACGATCTGGAAAAACTTGAAAAATCTAGGAATAGGCAAAGGTCCTCCCCATATTGAAGCGAATATACCCTAAAACTAAATACCCCCTCACTAAATCACAGTTTCATAAATAATGTTCCTTCATTTGACAGTAACTTGAAAAAGCAATCTCTTTTGTTTCTCCAAAACGCAGAAATAAAATCCAACGATACATTTTTCTTTTCGTCCGTTGAACATCAGGATATAATCAAAATCGTTCAAAGTCTCAAATCAAATGCTTCAGGTTCCAATGGTATAAATTCCAAACTGTTAAAAAATAGCTTAGATGTGACATACCCAATTATCACCGAAATCGTAAATTTCTCACTAATGAGCGGGCAATATCCCTTACCCTGGAAGACTGCGCTCGTGCATCCTATTCCCAAGACAACATCAACCAAAAACCCTATTGAATACCGCCCAATTAGCATCCTCCCAACTATCTCTAAAGTACTCGAAAAAGTCGTCCGGGAGCAAACTGAACAGTACCTTCGAACAAAATCACTTTTAAACGATCAGCAATCAGGTTTTCGTTCCGGCAGAAATACAGGAACCGCGCTACTAAACGTCATTGAAGATGCGAGAACAGCAATAGATTACAGTAATATAACTATTTTGGTTCTTCTGGATTTCAGCAAAGCATTCGATTCAGTAGATCACGACATCCTACTCGCCAAACTAAAGATCATGGGATTTGCACAGTCCACGCGTAAATGGTTTCTTAATTACTTAACTTCCAGAACCCAAAGAGTGGTGTCCTGTGGCCGTAGCTCAAGGGACTCGAAGCTTAACCGCAGGGTTGCTCAAGGCACTGTGTCTTCTTAATCTATGTAAATGACGTGGAAAATGCACTTAAATATTGCAGTCATCAAATGTATGCGGATGATCTCCAGATATATCTAAGTGGTCACCGTCTCACCTCGTTTCACTCGTACAAAAAATTAATGAAGATTTAATAGCGGTAAACAACTGGGCAGCGTCTTTAGGCTTACAATTAAACCCAAACAAATCACAGTGCATGGTTATCAGCTCGAAATGCACTATGAATAAAATCTCTTCTTCTCCTTTGCCCAATTTTTATATAAATGACACCATTTTACCTTGGTGTTCTGAAGTCAAGAACCTAGGTGTAGTTATCGACAACACTCTCAGCTGGAACTCGCACGTAGATTCAACCTGCCGTAAAGTTTTTGCTTCAATGCATTCACTGAAACGCCTGCGAACACTTTTACCAGGTAGCACACGTGAGACTCTCATCAAATCACTTATCATGCCACATTTAGACTATTGCGACTTTCTTCTGACCAACATGACATTCAAATTACAACGTAAACTTCAAGTAGCCCAGAACGCATGCGTACGTTTTATTTTTGATCTAAGAAAATACGACCATGTATCCGAATTTTTTGACAGAATTCGTATGCTACTCTAGACAAAAGACGGTTACTCCACTCTCTACTTCTTCTTTATAAAGTTTTAACCGGTTCTCATGCAACACGCCTCATAAGTAACTTCAATCCTCTGAAACTAAATCGAGCTCGTGAATCAGCCCTGCTTTGTGTACCACGTCACGACACGACTTCATTCAGTAAATCATTCACCATTACAGCTATCCGAGCCTGGAATAAATTACCAGCGAGACTAAAACATTCAAATACTTTCCGCAAATTCAAAGCTGAATTAACTACATGGGTAAGGAATAACGACATATAGAACGGCGTTAACGTCTTCTTCAATCTCCAGACTTCTCCCACTTCCAAGCGCCCGGTCACCGCCCCCGTTAAACACCCTCTATTTCCCCCTCTTTATTCTCAATTTTCTACCCCATACATCACTGCTCTCATCTTCCATTCCCTCTCACACCTAAATTATGAGCATTACTATTTTTCTTTGTACCCTAATGAAATTGTTAATAAAATATACAAAAGTATTAGTGACGTTCCAGATAAAATATACTTGTAGCTATCTTTGTACCATCATCAGGATATTCACTACAATATATTGGCATAAACAAAATTGATGTTAAAATACCCGCACTCTTTGTATTGTTCCTTAATACTGCCAGTATTGTGTTTAAAATTACTGTTGTTATTAGCTTATAGTGTATTGTGCTTCTCTGGTGTTAAAATTGTTGTATATTTATGTAAAGTGCTGCTGTAAACTAAACGTAGCTTTCTGTAACGTTCCTCAAATAACTTCACTTTTTTCGCCTACTTCTTTTTCGTCCTTTTCTTCGCTTTTTTTCTCTTCTCTCTCCTTCACAAATTGTATCATTTATACTTTTTGACTCCTTCCCCTGTACGTTTTTTCTTTTCTCTTTCACGAAACTTCCCTTTCACTACTCAGTGTAACACTCAGTTCTATTAATGTTCGGCCCTAAGCCGCCATCCTGATTGAGGCTTTTCTGGGTTTACTCAATCGCTTAAGGCGTATGCCGGGATGGTCCCTAGATTTGTTCTCCCAGACGTAAATGTACAGCTTGTCCTCCACTCTTAAAATGTTACTAATCTAAATGTATGTAAATTCATTGGTTAGGCGGAAGAGCAGGCCCTATGGCCTGAGCCTCGCCATTAATCAAGACATTATTATTATTATTTATTATTATTATTATTATTATTATTATTATTATTATTATTATTATTATTATTATTATTATTATTATTATAAGAAACACCCTATATCGTTCTCTTAAATAATTTGAAACCCGTGTACATTCGCTTTCGTGTATTCCCTCACTAGAATACCGGTGTCAATACTTTTTCTTGAAATACTGAACTGTAAATGGACTAAAACGGTTTTATGCTCACTTATACCTTCTATGATGTCACACGACAAGAATAAGTTTTTCGGTCTAATTAGCAAATATCCAGAATCCCGTCCTGCCGGATCAGTGGGTCTACCACTTGCGCTAATCCGCTGTCCCAGACTAACTGTTGTACTTTCCCTTCCCATACAATCCCTTTCCAATTTGCGACTGGAAGATTTAAGTCTCCAGTGGTAACTACATGACGGTTATTTATATTTATTATTCTTTCGTAGAGGGCTCCTAAGATTTCGTAACTCTTGTCTGGTGGACGATACCAAGGAATTATTTCTAGGATACTTCCTGAACAGAAAATTTCTACGCCCGTCATTTCAAATTTTTTATCAACCCAATTTGATCTGATATTAAATGTGTTTTTCACGCAGATAGAGACGCCACCGCCTCTGGTTTGGCGATCTCTCCCAAATGTAAGGTATTCTGAACGACGTATTCCCGAATTTGCTACCGCATCCGAAAGCCAAAATTCTGTTCCTACGACATCAGGATCACATGCTTCAATTAAATTCCAAACTTCGGTTTCCATATTCATGTTAATATGACAGTTCACCTGCACGAAATCTCTCCCCACCTGAAAGTCAGTGTTGGTGGCCCGTGCGTCCTTCTTAGGCTCCCGCGCCGCTGTCACTGCCATCTCCTCCCCCGCCGCTGTCGTCTCCCGCGTTGATTACAAACCGACTTGTACAAACATAAACAATTCCCATACAGTCAATTCCCATAGTAATTATCCTGCAACAAGCCGGTATGTATACATAACATACTATTATAGTGTTAAGGAGAACCCGGTACTACAGGGCCCCGAAAACTAGTGTCTAATAGATTTAACGGCTCAGGTAGCTCAGCGCCAGCAATCTACCTGCTGCAGTACTAGCGACTTTTCCCTCTAGTGTGTGTTGCTTCCGGAATCGTCTATGCAATTGTGTGGGATGTGTGTTGAATGTCTTATTAGTAATTTCCTCTAATATGTTTTCTTAATTTGCCTTTGCCTTTGTATGTCTATACGTATGTCTTTATATGGACAATCACTGCCACCGAGCGAAAGCTCATTAGCATGAAATAGATATTATTATTATTATTATTGTTATTATTATTATTATCACTATTATTATTAGTATTACTATTATTATTCATCTGTCCCTGTAGAGACTCCAACTGGAAGATACTAAGGTTCAAGTCGTGTCTGTGGGGGATATTCGCCACCAGCTTCAAGGTAGGTCGAATTCGGTCGAAATGGGGGGACGAATTCTAGCTAACGGCTGGTTGCTCTGATGGGGAGTTTCACCGATCCACACGAGGCGAACCTGCAGCCGCACCCAAACAACAAGGCGACGAACATCACGTGAACAATCTCCCTCTTCCGCCTCTTATCCTCTCAGCTCGCAGTCGCAGAAACACGGACTACATTCTCGTAGAAGTGAGGACAGTAGTCAGGAGCTTAGCAGTTGCCTCTGCTGGAACGTTAGTGCAGATGGATGTAGGAGGCCGACTTGCAGGATCACCGCCATCTCCGGAGATGAAACATTCAGAACACTGTCGGGGCAAGCACCATAGCAGCTGTGGTGCTCGGAAATTTCAATCATCCAATCAATCAACCAAGCGATTCTGTAATAGATTTTTAATATTCAATTAGTATTTCTGAAGTTTTAAAATAAATTTGATTAGCAATACTGGAATTCCCAGTTGCCATTTCTTGTTGAAATTGTTAACTAGTGAGGGGGTAGTGCTTACTAACTGGGCGCGTCAGCTGCTGAGGTCCATACGTAAGTCCAGCGCATGTTGTGTGCTCGGTAACCTGACCCCGCTTGATGGCGGAATCCGGCGCCGACCTACCGCAGCCCAAAGGGGTTTCCCCTACTAGGCCCCTCCCCAAGCGATGCGCCATCGCTGCCGGGACAAGCTCTGAGCTTCCGACCGGCCTCCCGGCAAGTGCAGTGGCGGTGTGTGTGTGTGTGTGTGTAAGGGGTAGGACAATGACTGGGAGGGGAAAGATCGCGCACGGTCCGAGGCCTACTTATGAAGGTACTGCTCCGGCATTCGTCTGGCGTTGATCGGAGAAACCACACAAAACTACGGAACAGAGCAGGCAGCCTCTAGAAGTTTCCTCCAGACAGCGACAGAACTCGGCCTAGGTATCTGGCTTGTGTCGAAAAATCTAGCTACGCGAACCCAGGACCTCCTGATGAGGTGACTGCACTGCAGTGACAACAGTTGGTGCGCTAAGCCACCTCTCCCGGTTTAGCTGTCTGGGTGAGGAAACTGTACGCGCCTTTGGCCCAAGAAGCGCAGCGTTAAAGCAGGGGCGATCTGGATCCATCGCGTTTAAGCGCCGCCCCCGAGGAGGATCCGCGGCCGCGAGCGCGACGCGCGATGGTTGCTGCGCGTGCGTCGCCGCTAATCCCTCGCTTGGCTGTTTGTTTGCCCCAGCGGCGGCGAGCTCTGCACCTATCGCGGACCCCGCCCCCTCGTGCAGCCGGCCGCAATTTATTATATGATTTTTTATTACTATCGTTTGAAAACCCGTAATCTGCACAGCACGTGTTCCCGTTACAAACATGGAATAAATTGTTTTATAAAACGGGCCGCCCCGATACGAAAGTAATGCTCCTTAATTTATTGTTAATAGGTTTCTGCGCGAATAGAGCGCGACGCAAATGCGGTGCGTCGGTGGGGAAGCCCAGTGCCCGCCGCCACGTGCACAACGCTCAGAGCAACAAGGCCGGCACACAAACTCCAGTATAAAAGCCAAAGGTCAGGCATTCACGATCCGTACATTTCCTGCATGGATTCTACATGAATTGTCATAAGACGCCGCTTCTGGGTCTACGGGTAAAAACTGAATTGCTTAGTCCTAGTGCTTTCAGTGTGGGTATTTCTGTGCGTGCATTTGGCTGTGTGATCTTTCTTCAGCATTATATAACCATAATGAGCATAGAAAAGACCAATAGGAAAGGAAGGAGTGATTTATTACAATCCACATCACATAAAAGCACCTTGATACACCTAACCACAAAATGGAAATGGCCAATTACCGTCACGCCGGGTAAACAAATCCGTCGATTCTGCAGCTAGAGGCGCTTGAGTCAAACTGTATGCTTTCTGCATAAAAATACCTACATACCCAAAGGTTTGTTGCAGAAATCGTGCAGTTTAGACTGCACGTTTTCTATACGTCCAATCTGCACAAAACTGTACTAGCTAATAGAAACATTTTCTTGGCAATGTAACAATGGCGATAATAGTGTGATCTGTTTGTCTAAAGGCCATGCGTAGTTTGTGAATCACGCGTCGAGTCTATCGAGTAGGCTTCCGCCAGCAGAGTTTGGCTGCCCGGGAGACGCCGCCGCCCAGGGCGCTTAGAGCATGAGCGAAGGGCGCTGCAGTGCCCTTTGGGTCCCGGCGATGGCTGGAGTTTTAGCACCAGCCACGAAGCTGGATAGAATCCATCAGCTGTCTGGAGGAGAATTCTAACGGCTCACATCAGTAGCCTTGTGTGTTTTTTCGATCAATACCAGGGGAATGCCGGAGCAGAATCTTAACAAAGAGTCCAGGGGTTGCGTGCGACATTTCCTTCCTCTTCCACGTTCCTTTCTCACTCCTTGCACTTACATGCACAACACTTCCACACCTATCGCGAGCTCAGGGCTTGTCCCGTCTGGAGCGGTGCCCCACTAACGGGTGATACCTGGTTGGGGAAAACGCCGCTAGCTCTAATGTATGTCGGCGCCGGATGCGCCGACCATGTGGGCAAGATCACCACCTCCCGCTACTTAAAACATGCACTACACTTACGGGATGTATGACCTAGCCGTTGTCGAAAACACTAATCAATCATTCAATTTGCATCAACTAAATTAAACTTGCAATAAATCGACTCGTTTGATTTCTGCAAACCAATGGCCCAATATGTGAAGACGAATTCAGTTTTAAGTGCCGAATTTTGCAAAAGATAAATGTTTTTGGAATGGCCAGCGTGGACTATCAGAAATCTGTCCGTAGCTGCTTCATTTGAGGCAATGGAAGCTCGAGGAAGAAGGGGCCCGCGTGCTCATATTAGGGTTTTGGTCGACAGAATAGGAGCTAATAATAACTTAGAATACGGACCAATTCATCTTATTTCAGAAATTACTGTTTTGTTTGCTGGAAATATTTTTTTAATCTTTTATTTTCCCGTGAACTGAATTGTATCTTCCGTTATGAACGTAAACGTTGTCTTAGGCAACGATTAAAATCCCGATACATGCAAATCGGGTGCACTCTACACACCACAGTTTTCCTCGTTCAAGAAACGTTTTGAAGAGGCAAAATAATGTAGTGTGTGAGAGGCCGCCGCTTCTAATTTCCAGCCCGCCGGCCGCTTCTGTGCGCGGGTGGCCACAGATGCTGCCCTCTGGCGGCGAGCGGTCGCGTCAGGCGCGAGCGGCAAGGGCGCTGCTGCATACCGACGCTTGACGGCCCGGCTGCGAGCGGTGTTCGTCGCTTTGGTGCCCGGCGCCCTTCCTTCCTCCGCGCACCACTCCAGCTGCGCTAGCCTCCTACGTTTCCTCTTTCTAGGGCGATGTTTTATTTTAAAGATTAATTAACTCTCATAAGAGATGTTACAATACCCTTCACCGGATAGAAATCGTTGAAATTATAACGAAATATGGACACCTCTCAGTTACTACTAATTTTACACCTATGATGCTTGTAACTGCAATTATTCGAAACCCAATCACTTTACAATATTACAACTGATTTTATGATTTATAACACCGATGTCGCATTTAATGTAAATAAAATAACACGACCTCCTTCACTCTAAGATTAATTATAAATCAATGATAAAGAAATGAATAAAATAATGTAACCGTTTCTAGTAAAGTATTTATCGTGATTTGCATATGGTGCCAGGTAAGAATTTTCTGTTACATTCCATTTTTCATCTTGTTTGATGAAGATGATGTGAATTTGCAATGGTTGGATACCACATTTTATACGTAATTTTGAATATTTTGAAATAAAGATTCAAGATTGGAGATTTTGATAAGTATTGTCAAGAAGATTTGAGATATGAGATTTCCAAGCCCAGCGTCTAATGTTGTAGCAAAAGGACGAACTCCCCCACCTCGCGGAGTAATACTCTCAGCGTACTAATAACTACAGCAGTTGACGCTCCTGGAAACAAAATAATTAATCAATTTCATTTTCAACTTTAATACAAAGTTAAGAAACTAGTCTCGCGAAGTTAAGTATCCAGTTCAGCAATAAAGTCATACACAAACATTAATAAAAGTTTAGAAAACTCGCATTAATAACAGTACGGATAACTCAATAATTAACCATTTCCGGACCCACATTTTAATCAACTTTCTCTACATAAAGAATGCATTGCCAAAGTTATGTTTCGTCTGTGTATCGCTGAATGTAATTTACAAATTTTCGAGTTGTTGAACGCAAATCATTTGAGCAAATAAGAGTACGTAATAATTATTCATGGAAGGGTTTGTGTTTTGTTTTCATTATGATTTATATGGAAATTAATTTCTTGCGACGTTTTTATATTATTGAGCGCACTGTTTATCTGTTCGTCACCGAAACTTCCGGTAGTGAATACTGAAGTACAAAGTGCAATAAAAGTTGTGCGACCTAGCTCCTGCTGCTACCACGGGCGCCTCTTATATCAGTAGTATCTTGACTAAATTAAAAGTGCTACTTACTTATTTTTAATTACATTTCTTGCTGTACATTTCTATTTTTTACACATACATGTAGGAATCTTAGGTTTGTGACTAACAAAAAAGAACAACACGAATTGATGTAACGAAGGTTTATTAATCACCCCAAGATAAAAATGATCACACACATCGAGTGATGTGGCTCAAGGGGTACGAGTAGCGCTCTATCTTCGCAATCGGGAGGCCCGGGGTCCACCCCGGTGCCGGCCATCCGGACAGAGGTTGCCGTGGCTTCCCTCCGCCACCCACGCGAATGCTGGACCTCGACCGCGAGACCGGCCTCCCCAGCCGCATTTGTCACACTACCTCAAGTTACGAACGTTAAGCGAATTCCAGACACTGCGGGGTCCTGCTTGGGTGGCCAACTGGAAACCCCGGGACCTAAGCGCCGAGGCCAATTCAATTACTCTCCACGAGACGTGTAAAGGATAAATACAAATACAAAACCATCGGACTAATATGTTATTGTTTTTCAATAGCAACCACACTCCCGTATCTTCCATCGCGCACCGCGCCGTAGTCCAACGCCGCGCTTATCAAATTCCAGACCCCCGCACTCGGCCATCCCAAAAGCCTCCAGTGTCTGAAGGGCATTCGCGCAGCTTTTAGTCGGCCGCTGACGTTGATATCTTGGCTCCAGGTTCGCTGCTGGAAGAATCTCATATCGATCGTTACCTTTCACCTGACTGACCTTGTAGGGCCCTAGATATTTCTGCTTGATCTTTGCAATTGGGTCGAACTGCATATTATATCTCGACATCAGATCACTTACTTGGTAATTAAGGGCTGCTCTCAAGTGTTTGTTGTGGTATCTCCGGTTTTCCTCCTGGATCTTTAGAATGGATTCTTGCACTCTTTTCTGAAGATCTCTCTCATGATTGAACAGATGGGCAGTTTCTTGCTTCAAAAATTCTAAAACGGCTACTTCGCTTCGATGTCTTATCTTGACACCAACCAGGACTTCGAACAGACTCTTTCCAATGCCTCTCTGAAGAGTATTCTTAACACACGTCTGCAACGCGTTCGTGTGTCGGTACCATTGTTTGGGTTTACTCTAAGGCGGCTAGGTCAATGCTGGAACAATTATATTGATGATTCGTTCCACTTGTCCATTATTACCTGGCACTCCAGTAGTAGTAAGAACGTGTTCGATACCCTTGAAACACTTATGCCCAGTACCCATGAAACGCTTTACAGATGAAAGCTGTTCTTCTGTCACTGATCCAGTTCCTCTGCGACCATTACCCTACGAGGATTACCAAACGATGACTGTATAATGTCCAATTACTTCACTCGCGCTGGTTGTTTTTATAGGAAAAATCTAAGTAATATTTTTAAAAAGCAATCAACAAATATGTAATACTTTGAGGTTGTTCTAAAGCCGCCTAAGTAATCCACATGATATTTATGTAACGGAATGTCACACTTAAGTATTGATTTAAGTAAACCTTTTTTCCCCTTCTTCTTTTTGGCCGTGATACATGTTATACAACATTGAACCAGACGATTTAGAATCTCTCGTCGTCCGCGAATGTAGAAGTCATGTTTCGTGCCAAAAAAACTGTTGTTGAATACCTTCCTTAAAACCTCCTGCTTCATACGGGTCACTTCATTTCTGTCGCCCACTAACTTCGTGAAGATCCCATTCTGCACCGAATAGTCTTCGTCAGTTTCCTTTAGTAAAAGCTGCATAATTACTTACAGTCGCTCCCCTCTTTTGATCGTCTTTCTCGATCATCTCCAGCACTGAACCTTCAACCATCATGGCCGGTTTTCGACTTCCCGCGTCGACGCGATCCATGCAATCCCCACTGCGGGGTTCCATTTCCTAATCAAATTCCTCAAATATAAGAGCCCATCGGGTGACTGTCAGTAGTAAGTTATGTTACCCCAACGATTTTTTGAAAGCCTGGCAGTCGGTGACTATTTTAAATTGTATATGTATTAGATACACTCTAAATTTTCGAACTCCTTCGATAATTGCGAATCCAATTCATAAGAACACCATTTCTTATCTGCCTCATTCCTTCTCCGACTCTTCTAATGCACTGGATGAAAGTGTTTCTCCTTGGATCGTTTTTAGAGCATAACTGCACCATATCCCAACTTACTGTCTGTAAAAAATGCTTATTTCCATCTAGATGGAAATAAGCATTTTTGTCACGAGTTGATAATAAAATATTCGTCAAGCGTATATACCAAACGAATTGCATATAGTTTTGACGACGCTGCGCTGACAACAGTGCGTTGCACACTTCTGCATAATTTTCCGCGAATATCATAACAGCCAAATTTATTCCTGTTTGTTTCATTTGTCAAAGTAAGAAATGATTGTTGCCCCAGACTATCGAAATGAATGCAGATATGCATCACAGGTGGTTTGTTTGAATTCGACCTTTTCACGTAATAGCTGAGGTGTTGGTAGTGCAAAAAACGCAATATTCGAATATTGCGTAGTTCCTACCAATAATTCGAGAAAGTATATGTTGCTCTAGCACCACTAGTTAGATTTCATAATGTGAAATGAATTTAATTATATGGAGACGTTGTGTCTTTGCATTTTGTGAATTTGGAAGTTTTAACATTTCATGTTTGGAATATGTTACACATTAGGGGTGGTTGGGGCTGCGAGAGGCAAGGCTGGGGTGCGTGAATGCGCTGTGTAGCGTCACGTTGGCTGCCCTGCGTGGGGGGAGGCGGAGGGCTCGCATACCTCCGAGCTGAGTAGAGCTGAGTGGGAGCCGTGGCGTCGCGCGCGCAGAACAGGATGGACGTCGGCTCTCCTCCTCACCGATAGGGATGCGACCGCGATGTCGATGTTAAAACATCAATGCTGCTACAGAAACCTTAATTTTTTAAATGTCGATATTTGAATCATCAATGTATTAACGCCCATGTTTTTTTAACATCCATGAGATCCAATCGTGTGTTTAACATCCAATTGATAAACATGTATACTCAAATTAGTTTTAATACATACGAATTTAATGCTAGAAACTACTAAAGAAGTCTAAAAATATGGATGTTGAAAAATATCAATGGTTTTTAGTCGATGAATTTTGAACATCGATGTTTTAATTTTGAATTCGATGTTTTGTTATCGCATCGCGAGTCTTGCAATGTGTTCTCCCACGCCCAACACTGGTCAGGTGGGGGGAGTCGGCGGGCTTTGTTCTTGAAAACCTCGCGCGTTGCGCACAACTCGCGCCCAGCGTGGAGCGTATTCGAGCGTTGCACCGGGGGGGGGGGGGGCACTGCACTGGAGGCGGAGCCTCTAGGAAATGTGGTGTATCCACAAGAGTGTAATATCGCGGCTGGCGGTCGAGACATATCGGATCGTGTGTTCGGAGTAGTTTCAATACATTATTTTGTAAATAAACTTTTCATGTGTGCGTGCTTGCTTGCAAGACGCCATAGAGGGCGAAGGGTTGTGGGAGCGGTGGTGCAGGGGCGGGAGGCGTGTGGGGCGGGGCGTGGAGCGTGTATAGGGCGGAAGGCGCGGGCGGACAAAGCGCGTCCTGCGAGGACGCGCCCCGGGCGGAGGCCGGCGCCATTCTGGCAGGCGCTAATGCATCAACGTCTGCGCGCGGATATAAATCGGCATCGGCTGAATATCGCGCCTCGCCGTCCCAGCGCCGCCGCACACTGCCGGGGGGGGGGACTAATCTCAAGCCCCTTCAACAATGCGCCTTCATTTACGACAGTCGACTGGAGCAGGGGTGTCCACTTGCGATGCAACAAGGGCCACAACTAAAACCTTCAATATGGTTGCAAGCCATATTTTCATTACTCGGACGATCCTCACGTGGCACCGCCATGTCGATAATGGACGTTTGCCTGGCTGATCTGAACAGGGAAAGATGGAACCATGTGTGATATCAGGTCGTATAACGCATAACGGCCGTACATCGTATAACGCATACCTCAGTGAAACACATTGGGAGGGTTTTGAATTTCTGAATTTACGAGAGATGAAAACTCGAACCTTAATTTAACCTAGTTCTGCAATAAAGGGGCGTAGGCAGGGCACGTGCGCTTAGCGCACAACGTTCTTGCCCGACGTGTGTGAAAGGGACTTTCAGTTTTGACTAATCACCTTTCGCGGCCTCAACAAATGGCACCGCGGCCCGCCAGTTCGACAATCCTGCACTAGAGGGCTCCACTGTACAATGCGCGTGCTAGCACTCATGCAATTCAGATGCTACGGGGGTTAATCTTTTTGTGTACAAAGGAAATTGTGGGGTTTGAATTATGTGATACCTAATGCTTTAGCATTCTTCAGAAGCAGATCCCGGCCCTTGATTCACTAAAAAAGTTAAAAGTATGCATGCAACCATGCCCTTACAAGAGGCAATATATAGATTCAAAATAGCCAATATATGCATTTAAAAATACTAAAAAACAAAAAAAGACGTTAAACAAAAATCTAGTTAGCAATAGTTAACGTTTATTTATAGATAATTTTCATTTTACACTGCAGTACAAAACACATCTAATAAAAACATATTGGTAAACATTATATTAAACAAACAAAACTGTCAGGCGAGAAAACCTATAGCATTGTTACAATATGCCGAAACATTGAATTAAATTGAATTTGCCTTATTTTATGTGGCGAGACTCGGGCCATCAGGCCCGCTCTTCCGTCTGACCACGCAAATTTCGCTACGCTCCTTTCACCAACTAGCAGAGAAAGGAGGTATTTCTTGGATGAGAAACAGGCGATTTGAATTTAGCTCAGAGGCGTCATTTAGGCTTGAGGATCTTTTACATGCAAGTAAATCTACGAACATGGGACAGCCGGCTTTACTTCCCCTCCGAAGGGAGGCGTACGAATGATTTTTTCGCCCTTAAAAATCCACGACTTTGATCGGGTTTGAACCCGCGAACTTGGGTACAACAGTCCGGTACGCTAAGCGTTACACCATCGCCGACACACCAAACGCACCACATTCAGCCCAGTTAACTAAGTTCATGCGCATGAGTCAAGTTAAAGGAAGTAAATCGATTCATAAGAAAACAATTTTATAAGAAGATCATTGGAAATCATATTTTGGTATTATAGCAAAGTACGGTTCAATTCAATGTTTTGTAATAGAAGTACACGAAAAATCTTACTTCATTACACAAAATCCTGTAATACATGCACTTGAATATGCCTCATCATTAAATATATATGCAAGTAAAGAAAAAATGCTCACAAATTTCCAAATATGTAAAATAATAATGCGCTAGATTTCTTTTACTTTTGACTATAGGTAACGTTATATACATTTTCTTTCGATATGAACAATCAGTAAAAATATGCAATTGCATGCAGTTCCGAGATTTATTAATGAGATTGCCGAGACGACAGATAGGGACGGTCAACAAAATATAGTGTTCATACATGTCAAATTGCATTCTCAACTGTTAATCCCCACCACTTGCAGCAAAAGAAAGAAGTGGCAAGTTTAATGTAAAATCTCATATGTAGACCGAAAGTTTACCGGACTTACAATTATGTCTTCTCAATTTGAAAGAAAATTAGAGAATTAATATTTTGGGATTGGCTTCTAAATGTCCCGAGTTCATATTGTATTTGTTGCTAATTATTGATAATTAACTACTGAGTGGGCTACTGTGCGAGACTGTTCTATACCTATATATTTATACACTTCATCATAATATAATGATTTAATAAGATCGCTTCTTTCCATCACGTATTCCAGTACCAGTGTCAATTTGCCACGTACCATGCTAACCATTCTACACTGATTTACACCAAACACATTGCGATGTCTTTTGAAAAGGTTGCCGTAATATTGAGGAGCTGCTTCAACGAACTTGCTGTTGATGCATACAGCTTCATATCATCTATATATGCCAGATGGAGAAGTCTATAAGAGGAGTTTTGGCTCTTTATCTCATCAGGGTTGCCAGATGCTTCGCACAAATATACGCCATTAAAAGGCTATAAATACGCCCAATTCAGAATATTAAAAAAAATCAACTTTTCAGGCGGGAAATTTGAATTTGCGTTAAAATATTATGTATTTGAAGGTTTTGATTGAGGTAATGCGTCTACAAAATACTTGACTTTTAGTTTTGTGAACATTGCAAATAATAATTAATATAAAAACTTATATTAATCATTAGTATAGTTATCATTATTATTTTTCCTATACATCTCGACTAAGATGCTATGAGTCGGCCGAATATAACACCTACTCTAAGTTTCAACAATCTGGATGATATGGAGCAGATCTAAAGATTGTGGGTGTCTCGTCAATACATTGCGCACAAAGGGGGCTGTTCCAAATAAAGCAATTTCTTGCACTTCCCAGTCTTTTTAATGATCTGAGAGTTTAGCAAAGGTCTTACGCAAATTTTACGGAACAAATTCCAGAGTTCCGATGACTATCCGTACGAGTTGTGCTTTTACGCCCAACATTCGCCTGATCTCGATTTTTAAACTCTCGTATTTCAAACGTTTCCTTGCCTCCTTAGTTACAACGATTCGATCGCTACACTACTACGGCACAGCAACATCTACAAGAAGACACGATTTTTTTCAAATCCCCAAATAACAATATCCGGTTTGTTTGATGCTAACGGGGAATAAATTTGAATTTGTTGGTCGTACAATTGTGTATAGTGTCCAACAGACGTCACCAGTTTTGGTGAGTGTTTGTACCACTTGGGGCATGTGTTTTAAGGGCAGAACACATCAGTCAGTGAAGATAACTATACACACAGTCGTGTCTTTTTAAGTGTTCGGCCTTTGCTAGAATTTGACAAGCTCAGACGATATGATTAATGGTTTATACTTGTTCCTGGGAAATTGGAAATTTGGGAAATTTTGAAAACCGCTTAATCATATTGCCGTGTTCTCAACGCCTGATACTGAGCCGATACTAGAATTGCTTGCGATTCTGGCTTCATTCTTCCCCTTTGAATCTACATATGTGATTGATTTTTATTCATCTGAACCTTGTCCATTCTTTTTAGTCCATGAAATGTCTCATCTCGATTTCTTTAACATTTTTTGTGTCTCACGTTTCATTTTTAGCAGCATCAGAAGTTCATTGTCTGTGTAATTGAGCGTTTCTTGCACAGTTTTCTTTACAATGCTTCTTGCTGTATTAACAATGCCTCTGTTTCCCATCTTTTGGTCAGATTTCAAGACCGGCCTCATTAGAGGGTCATCTTGATGACTGACTAGATATTTTCCCATCCCGACTATAGCAGTGTGCCAGGAGGCTTCAAATTGTCTGAGGCCTCTTCCTCCTTCCATATGTGACACATAAAGTCTATGTACATCAGATCGAAGGTGTGCATCATGAGGCATTGTTAGCAGTTTGATGGGTTTGCGATCCATGATTCTAATTTTTTGCTCAATCCAGTCCACGAGTTCAAAACTGTACTCGAGTACAAGCACCGCCAAACTACCTTTTGCAGATATTTTATTCCTAGAGTTCATGGCGGACTGCAGGACGAGTCTCACTCTTCTGTAATACTCTCTACGAATTCTCTTCGTCTCCCGGTTTGGATAGCTAATACATGATGCCGCATGTGAGCAATTTCGGAAGTTCGTTTGGATTTTCTAAAATTCTATTAAAAGCATTTCCTAGAAGAGAATGTTGTTAATGCCTTAATCCACTATTTCTGGATTTTATCAATTCCGATTTTCAGTTTCCCATGTTCTTAATTGCTTAGAGTAGGTCCTCTTCAGAGAATTCGTGACATGTCCCACTGTTACCACAAGTTTATCGGCAGCATTAGCCTCAGATTGAAGCCAAGATGCATCTTTGTTGTAGAATCTGCTTTCTGTCCAGATTCCTGCCCAAAATGCTTCGACGTCATCTTTTGATAGTGTGACAGTATTGCCATTCCCTTTTTGAGTCATATTGCGGTGGAATACCTTCACGTCTGCTTCAAACAACCGATTCTGCACACGGAAATCAATTCTACGTTTGCGACGTTGAATTCGTTGAGGCCATGGTAGCTGAGGAGCTAAAAGAGAAAATCCATTAGCCATGTGTCATTTTCAATTTGGTATATTTGTTCAACGTTGAATATTTTTCTTTAAACTAAAGACGTGCGTGTTGATTTAGATGCCTTGGTTAAGAGTGATATTTCACACCGAGTGTATGCAATCCGTTTCATAGTTCTTTTCGTCCGTGGTGGTACAGGGCTGTGTACTCTGCTTAGCTGTCCGCCGTCGGTGTTCTTGGCTGCCGCAAAATTATCTGAGATACCAGATATCCAGTTGCGTACACAATGTGATTGATTTCAGAAATATCTAGATCGCTACCTGGGGTCTGTACCACCTTACCTTGTATGTAAGACAGACTTATTTGTCTCTATCTCTCTTAACTTTGGCATTTTCATGCATATATGCATTGTATATCTTGTATATCATGCATTCCTCAACGGTGCGCGAGATTCGAATGGAAGTTGTCGAACTCTTTCTATCTCGCGTCAAAGGAGATTTCGCATCATGTCCTTATCGTGTGATTCTTTGCCAGATGAATTTTCACCACTGACGTATGTTTCTTTGGAAAGATATGAACCTTTAACAGAACCATCGTTTTCAAGTTCTACGTGTTCGTCTTGTGAGTAGTTCGATCGAAGAACATTCTCCGCATTTCTTTAAACGTCAGCAAATTGTTCTGTTGTGAATTTTCAACAGTTGAGTATATGTCTTCGCTGACCTGCAAGCTTCTTTGAATGTACGATAGGTCTCATACCTGAGTTCCACTCTCTCCATTCCTTAAAGGCTTATATTTCCGAGCCCCCATTTTTTTCGCTTTTGCATAGTAAAAGCACGATATCACCTCCTTCAATTCGTCCCGTGTCCATGACTGATGATGGCTTCGAACTACTGCCAATTCTGAGTCTCTGGGACTAACATCCGTGGGATAACCAGACGTCGACATTAGCTCGGTTTCTGAGCAGGTATGGGTCGTTTGTAGAACAAGGCATGTTATTATTCATAAAATTTCTTGTTCTATTTTATTGTTGTTGTTATTATTATTATTATTGTTAAATAATATACAATATATGATACGTTCTATTTTCTTCAATGGTTTTTACAATGTTGCACTGTCCAAGTACATCATGTTTTTGTCAGAGAGATGCTAATTACACTTTCAAATGTAATTCAAAGTACAAAATTCAGGATAAAAAATCAGTATTATAATTGACCCTGTAATATTACGAACGTTAATACACATACTAGATAAATTAAATATCCAAATCTAAATGTCAATACTATAATACTTAACAGTTCAAAAATTGCATAACCTGCTAATCTAGATTCAAGATACAAAACTCAGAGCTATTTGTAAATGTGCCACAGAGTGGCTTTAAGTTTCAGTTATATATACCTAAACTAGTTACTGCCTATCTTGAGTTAATTTTTAAGAAAGGTTTGTTCTCTGGAAGCGCCTCCGCGGGCAGGCAGAGCTCCGAGGCTGGGAGTTCAACCGCCGGCCCGTTGCCCTAGGCACTCCGCCCTCCCCCCTCGGCATTTCCCCTTTCATAAACACTGCGTCCGCTCAGTAATACGCGAATTGCGATTCGAGAGCCTTCTCCCGCAGTGAATCGCAGGGGCCCGCCCGCCCGCCAGCGAGTGTGTGTGCGGGGGCGGGGCGGGGCGGGGCGGGAGGGGCGGCGCGCCGGCGCGGACCGCCCAGCGCCGCTGCGGCGTCGGGCGCGCCGCCCGCCCGCCCGCTCGCTCGCCAGTGACGGGCTGGCTGCCGCGGAGCGCGTTTCTCTCCCGCTCCGCCCGCCCCGCCCGCCCGCCGCGCCCCGCCCCGCCCTCCGCGCCGCCCGCGGCCGGTCGATACGCTCGCGATCGCTCGCCGACGCTCGCGCGCGCGCGCGCCCCGCCCCCGCCCCGCCCCGCCGCGACAGTTGAACGCCGCGCGGGCATCGAAGCACGCTCCCCGGCCTCCGCAGCCGCCGCCGCCGCCCCCGGAGAGTGCGAGGGGGGAGGGACGGGGGCCGAGTGCGGAGCAGGTGCTGTGACAGTGCAGGTGCCGGCGCGCGGACCTCATTGACAGGTGCAGACACGAGGTGCGGGCTCAGTGCCGGGGTGTGTGACACGCGCTTTTGTGCTGCGCCCAGGAGTTGCTCTGTGCCGGCGCTCGGCGCTCCCCGGCGGCCGCGGGGCTGCTCCACGGACGAGATGCTGTGAAGGTGCGTAGAGATTCGTTATCCAGATAACAGCCATTTCTTCAATGACTGTGTGATTGCATTTTGATACAAATATTTTTTATCCAATATACAACGAGGAAGTTCGATAATGCAGTGTGGGCATTTTAAATATATATAAAAAAGGGCATTGAATATATTTTTCCGTCACTTTTACAGAATTGTTTCTATTTCGTCCAATACATCCTTCACGTTTGCTTCCGTTTCTTGCGATTCAGTTCGTCCGCGCGTCAATCTTAGAGTGAACTCCGCAAACTTTCGTATCGCTTTCATTTCTCAACCTTACTTTTTGTGGAATGAAACAACATTATCACATACCAATAACACAACGAACGCAAGACAAATATATTGATTTGTTAGAAAAGCAAATGCTGAAAATTCCTTCAAGATAAACAGTAAACTTTCGGTTTTTAAGTTTTATAAAGAAACTCATAGGTCATTTCAAGCTATGCTGGGATTTATTATCCCCAACGTATATTTAATTTCAGAAATCATAAACAAAATTAATTATTGTAAACTACAATAATACAAATATGACATTTCGTAGATTTGAAATAAACGAACATTATTAACAAAATAACGAATATTATTTCCGATGTTTGTGTTAGTTCAAAGAAGGCACTGAAAAGTTTAATTTTTAGTTTCTTCTGGCATTACATAATTATGTACCGAGATTATAATAAAACGAATAAAACCAAACGTTTCCCGAATGAACAATGCCACGTTATACAAGTGAGCTGAAGGGTGAGCAATATTCAACAATTATCTCACTTTTTTTAGAACTAATTTTCATTAACGATTATCCTTAAATATTGGGAACTTTTGTTCATTTCTGCAACTTTTTTTTCTTAGTGCTGATATTAGAAAATTAATTATTTATCATCGGGAATGTTCGAAATTCGTGTTCGATTTGGCAAAACATATCTTAATCCTGGTAAGCATAACCCGTTATTCATCAGCTGTAAATTTTCCTATCTCCGCGATGTGGTTCAGGGCGTAACGCGCTGACTTCGCATTCGGGAGGCCCGGATACAATCCTGGTGCTGGCCATCCTGGCCAGAGATTTTCCCTCAGTCATCCAGGCGAATGCTGGGATGGTTCTACTGAAAGGCCACGACCACGTAAGCGGCGTCACTTGGAGAATTCGTTAACTACGTGAAGTCACAGGTGAAGGGTGTTAGAGACGTCGCGGGTTGGGTGACCAACTAGGAAGCCCAAAATCTAATGGAGGCAAGGCCAATTGCCCTTTACGGAACATTTAATAGCTAAAAAACACAAAAATAGTATTTCAGTAATACTTTTCTTATTACGTATGCTTATATTCCATCAGTGCTTGAATTCTAGCGGAACTCAACGGATCGGCGTTTAATGTAAAATGTTGTTAAAAATAAACAATAATTTTCGTGAAGTTGAGAAATAATTTGGGGCGCGTTCCGGGATCTAAAATGTCATGAATCAAGCACAGTATACATGGCCAAGAAAGTGGGACCTTCCTGCAGCGCTTCTCAGTGCCGCTAGTGGCCCCGGGCGAGGCGAGCGCCGAGCCGGCGCGGGCGGCGGGACCTGGCGCCCCGCGCGGCGCTCCGCGAGCACAGAGGGACGGCACGGGGCGAAGCAGGGACAATGGGAAGAACAGAAAACAAACGGCCGCCGCACGGTATTCGAATTATTCAAATTTATCCACGATACAAATCAAGAGCACACTCTCAAATAACCATTTATCACCACTTTGTGATCCAATATTTCTGTAAGAAATCAGAAAACGGCTGTAAAACCGACGTTCGCTTCTTAAGACTGCCGTAGAAAACTGGTAGAAATCCCACTCGCGGAACAGCTGAAAACTATAAATATATTCTTTCAAAATGTTCTCAAAATTCCCACTTTCTCTATTTTTCAAACATTTCTTTTCCCAATTTCCCTTCTTCTGGAAACCGCTCTTAAGCGCCTCTGCTGATGCCCCTGGAGCCTCAACAGACGCTACAAAGGCCCCTCGCATCCTCAAGGAACCAAGGAATCTAAAGTAAAGATGAGGCAAGAGAAACTAAAAGAGGATGAGGAAGAGGAGGGCGATAGAGGAACAGGATATTTTACGGATGGCAAAGAATTCTAGGTGTAATGATGAATAAGTTTTAATAGGGAACGAGAGAAGCAAGCAAATAGAGGTAAGGGTACAAGTAGATTATATTATAAGGATTGCAACAGAGTAGTGGGTGAGTACAACGACAATGAGCGAGAAAGGAGGGTAAAATTGAAGAGGGAAGATTGGTTGAATGAAGCTAGGCACAAGAAAGTTAAGGAAATGGACCTGAGAAGACAGAACAGAGGGAGGAGTAAGGAATGACGAGCAAATGGTGGAGTTTGGGGATTAGACTAAGGGATTGTAGATAAAACGCGGGGATGTGAAAGATCGAAAAGAAAGCTGAGGAAACAAAGGAAGAACAGAAACGTACGAGGGTGAAGTGAAGTTTGGGAGGGGAAGTAGTTTGAAATGCCGTATGTGAATCCGAATCATCTGTATACGAAAAGTAACCGGAATTAACGAATGATTATGATGAATGATTAAAGCGCCCCAGAGGCGGGGGCAATTCCTCACTGCATTGCGGAAACACATCCGTTGCGAATGCAATAATTCAGCAGTAATAGAGTCGGTTGTACGCGCCACGTAATACCGTTCATTTTCGATTCATTGGGGAGTCGCGCCCCGCCGAGGCCCCGAATTCATTCGGAGGGCGCCCAGGGCTTCGGAGGCGGCGGTGCAGGTGTCGCGCGCGCGCAGGGCCACCTCCTGCAGCCCCCGCGCCGCGCTTCGCCCAATTCGCCCCACCGCGCGTTGAAAACGCCCTGGAACGGTTTTCACGTTCTGCAGATTCATCTCGTTAACATCATTTGGCTTATTGAAGCTATATAGGTGTTGTGGTGCGTTATCGTTGGCATCTTTCATGAAATAATTGTAAAGGTTGTCATTGCCAACAAAAGTTGTGGAGGGCGATAGAGGGACAGGATATTTTACGGATGGCAAAGAATTCTAGCTGTAATGATGAATAAGTTTTAATAGGGAACGAGAGAAGCAAGCAAATAGAGGTAAGGGTACAAGTAGATTATATTATAAGGATTGCAACAGAGTAATGGGTGAGTACAACGGCAATGAGCGAGGGAGCGAAGGAGGGTAAAATTGAAGAGGGAAGATTGGTTGATTGAAGCTAGCACTTTCGTTGGCAATGACAACCTTTACAATTATTTCATTTATTGAAGCTACTTTAGGCTGAAACATCTTTGGAATATTTACTACTAGTATCATTATTATTATTTGCATTCGTTACGTTACAGGGCCTGATACTAATTTAAAGTTATTAAAGTGTTTTCGATAACATTTTTCAATAAATGGGCTATTAAAAAATTGTAATCGCGCGTCTAAGAATTTTGGCTTTCATTAAAAGATGTTCTTTAATAGTTTTTTCCTTCGTCGTCGAAGTAATTGTTTATTTGTGATACGTCCCTATGCGTAACGATTTTTAAGATTCCGTGTGTTCGTCGTGAATTCGAAATTAATTTTCCTTCCCGTGCCTTTCACCTTGCCAAATACATAACTTAACTTCTGTCGTTTGCCTCTTTTGAAGGAATATACTCATAAGGGAAAATGCGGATTAGGAAAATTTAAAAAATGCATTGTGTATTTTTTTAAAGAATTTTAGCATTTACGATAATAGCATTTGCTCTGAAATCCAGAAAATCCCCTTAAAAGAGTTTCTAAACACAGAGGCTACGGCTGCATTCTGTTCCAGAGCTAAACTGTATTTCATTAAATGGTTTACATCAGGTCAATGATATCATTATTTTGAACAAGTAAGAGATTAGTTTGATATTTTCCTTAACGTTGTTTATCTCATTAGAAGATAAAACAGTTTGTATATTTATAAATGCACAATCTATTCTTTGGATGTTATTTATAATTAAATCTGCCTAAATGTGCAATAGCTTGATCCCAATGCTGCCATTTATATTCCTTCTTTATATAATTTCAATTTGCCCTGTTTGCCCTGTTTGCTTAATCATTTCAATGGCATTCCCTTTAATACTTTTATTAATTATGGGTATCGCCATACGACGAACTATGGCTTACCTCATCGTATGTGGACGTATGGTCCATATGAACCAGAGATTTTTAGAAGTTTTGTTAGCCAAAGAATTCTTTGTTTGATTGTAACTAAATACGAATTATCAGCATTATTTCAAACAACAAATACAATATTTATTTCCATTGAAAATAATTATCATGGTTTAATGAGGTCATTTATGTTAACTACCGACTCTATTCTGAACCTTCTTTACACAAATCAGTTTAAATGTTCTTACTTCGTGTCTTCGTCCGCATTCGATGCCTTCTCGGATGAACCCCGGCTGAAGAGAACGTTCACGATCCGTGAGATTGTCTCGTCGGTCGCTGCAATGACGTTCTGCATTCGCCCCGTTAACGTGATATTATACAATGTCAGTTTCCAACGAAAAATAGTTGCAGTTCGTCAGAGAGCCATCTTAAAACGAAGCGCGTCCGCGACACTTCTCTGACTGCGCCGCGTCACTCTACATTCACAAATAAATGTTTGATAAATGAGAAAATCACGACTTATTTTCTGCTCTAATTGCGTTTGTCTAAACATGTTTGTTTCTGTTCAGTACATCAATGATATACTGTTAATCGTCTCCTATATTATTTCAGTAGTATGCATAACTTTTGCGGCTCTAAGACGCAACCAATCTTTATAAATAAAATTTCTATAGAAAGAAAAAATTGACGAGGACATGACGAATTGTACTGTGACTTTGAAAATATAAAGGATTTGTGTTAATAAAAACTAGCATCTAAATATTCATGTCAAATGCAACCCGCAGCACTCAGCCAGCTAAATCGTTAAATAACTCCTAAACGAAGCGCTCTAGGACCTTAAATACTAATCTTTTTGGACCGAAAGCCTGAAATAAATATTTGTCATATTGTATTATACATGATGAAATATTCTTGGACATTCTATTGAATTTTTCCTGGTTCGGTACTTATCGAATACAACCAATGCCATCCAAATTTCAACCCTTGGTGATGATGGCCATCTTTGTGACGTCTTGTTTAGAAGGCTGAGATTCCTCTATCTTATACTATTTATGCTTTCTGTGTACCTCGAAGACTGGCGAGGTTTCTTTGCATAATTATTCATTCAAAATTCGCCTTAGCCGCAACAACTAGAAGTACAATTAATAGTTGGTTGATACCGATGAAGATTGTTTCTTATGCGCGTAGTGCGACCATTCATTTAACGTTTTGCCGAGGTCTACAAGTGCTGTGTACCTACTTGTGGAGCGAACTACGATGGAAACGGAGCACATGTTCTCAAGTTTCAGTTTCACGATACCCTTAGAAACAATAGTACCTCTGCCTTCGGCAGGACTCCCACGCAACAGACGAATGTGGGTATTGACATTCTTGTTTCTGTGACAAGTTCCTCACATAACCTACATTTCTCATGCACTTAATATGAAGTATACTTGCTATACTTAAGAAAACGCGTACGTTTTCTAGAGTCCCGGAATATTCACCCCCACTCCTTTGCCAACATTGGTTGAATGAAGAATAAATCATTAAAAAGAGTGTTGTAGACAAAATCTGATATTCAGAAATGCTCGTTCCGCCGTGAAACGAAACCATTTTGCATCGAAAAACGAACTACAAATATGACATGAAATTATTTTTGTCAAAATAATCTAACTCCCCACTTCTCTCGCAATTAGCGAAACGAGGACTCAAGGACGCTCACAACGTGCGCGGATAATTCCTCTCCACACACATCTACTAAGCGCTAAACGCGCGTATTCTTCTTATTCAAAATGCATTTGTTTGTTTTCTTCACTCACTCCTCAAATTTCATACTCTGCTAATTTGAATCAATGCGTGTTTATTGACAACACAGTTGAAGAAGAAAAAATATTTTTCTGAAATCTTGAATTAAAATGAAATTTAACTATTTTGAAAAAATGTTTCACAACAAATGGAATTTATTACTCACATGTAAATATATTAGTTTTATTATTTTTTGGCTCAGAATTGCTTTTCTCGAGGTTCGTAAGAACATGCAAGAATTCTCGCATGGGTCCGCTAGTATTATATAAATTATTCTTGAATTATTCTGACGCTAATAGGTCACTGACGTTGTGCGTTCAGCGTTCTGTCTGCACTGCTCTGTCTCCCGTCTAATGGAACGCACCAAACCGGATGCGAAGAGCACGATGGTCAGCGGTCGCAAGAGACCGATCCCGTTTCTTTACGCATTATGACGCCTCCTACACTTATATTATTTTCATTTATAACGGGCTTTCACCCTTTCTCCCGCGAGCATTCATTTTTACTGTGCTTTTTTATTTACACTCGCCACCATTGGAACATCTGTTCTGCTTTCATTCGCTTCACTTGTCGAAACTAAAACATAGTAACATAATAAATATTATTGGAGTGTTTTATTAATATTCGAGGATATCTTGGCTTATCACAATATAGAGGTGCAAACTTAATGTAGTCGGACTGAGTCAAGAAAACATTTGAGACGGAAGTAATCTTCGTCAAAGCCACCCTTCTGCATCCCCACCCCGCTGCCAGAGGGATGGAAGGCGGCCGCCGAAATGCCGTTGACTTCCCTGTCCTTCCTGGGAGGTTTGAGGTGGGGGCGCGGGGAAGAAGTCTGCGGGGGCGGAGGCAGGGGCGAAGTTGTGTTGGTGCCGCCACGCGGAAGGCTGTGACTCGCCTGTCAGCGCTCGCGGCACCAACGGTGCGCACATCTTCATTTGCGATTTTGCCCTGTCGATTTCGTGCGCTCGGGCGTTGGCGATGCCAACTTCATCGTCTGCTGTCGCTGCGCAGCAAATCCTTCCCTCTCGACGGTCGCCTTGGACCTGCTCTCTCTCCGAAGCAGCGTGCGCCAGTCGGATCTACCAACGGCGCAATCACCGTAAGCCGCCTTCATCGTATCACTAGTGTCTTTCCGTCTTTTGGTGAGCTTATCGCAAAATTTGATGCCGCAGCCCACTTCCAAAACATGAGCGTGGCGGAGGTTACGGTGACGAGTGATGTACACTGTCGGCTCCAGGGGTTCAGCAACGCTCTACGAGTTTGCGGCTGATAAAATTTGTGTACGCGGGATCGATGAATTTACTTAAACACATGCAATTATGTAATCAACAACAATAACACTTTTCCGTTAGAAAATCAGGAGCTTCACGATGATGTTGTTATGCCATTTATTGCATTTCCTTTTATTTGACTAACAATATACTATACAATCGAATCATATTCATGTATTGTCCTTCTTTTAATTATAATCTGTCAATAAAAACCCATTCACCCTAAAACAACTCACATTCAATCATTTCATTTATGCGCAGATCTATGAAATATTATTACTGACTTTTCGAAATTAATAAATGGCCATTCTCATTGAAATTTACAATTGACTTTTTCAAGATATGCAAGAAACATCTTTGGCTTTGGAAATTTCTAAACTTGCATTAAAATATTTACTTTCCTTTTCTTGATTACCAGCACTCTTGGACGACTAATTACAATGTGTCTCACCAGCGACCTTTTTCTTCTTCGCAGAGCTCAATTCCAGTTCCCATACCTTCCTCACACAAAAGTTTCGAGCTACTTTTAAAATTACGTTTTTTTCTTTAAAAATTCCCGGAATTCAATATGTTCTCACAATCTTGTAATTGCTAACTATTTTTCAATTTGTGATTTTGAGTTTCATCAAAATTAGCGCTCATCGCGAAGCTCGTCAACAGAGTACGTCCATTCCTCCGCCCGTACATGCGATTCTCTCTGTTCTAAAACTCAAGCAACAATGATGCAACTTCACTTCTCAACCTTTTGTTTCTCTCGGCGAATCGCTACTTTTAATTCGCTTCTCTTTTAACTTGTACATACTTGCTTCATTTGGTTGATCTTCCATGCACTCCCATTTGCTAGTGCACTTCATTTCATACATTGTTTATATTAAAAACACATTTTATTAATGTTCATATTTTAAATAACACTACATTTTTCTTTATTAGTTCCAAATCCTTTAATTTATTTTTTTTTAAATTTTTCTCGTGTTTTTGCCTTTTTGATTTGCTTCAATTTCACTCTTTTTACGTTTTAATCGGTTATCTATTGTCATCTATTTGTGAGAAGACAGTTCATTTCAATGTAGTGTAATTAGTTATTTAATACCTTTAATACACAGTTTAAGAATACTTTCAAAGGTATCTCTTTGGCTCTGCTGCATACGTAAAATCTTTATGACACTTTTTCATTCAGCACGAACATGGAACATTTTTGAAAAGTATACCTTCCGATATGTTTGTAAAATATTTTTAAATGGCGTATTCAAATTGCTTTTAACATGCACAAGCCAACCAACGAAAACATATCATACGCATGTCACTAATGTTGCAGTTTATAATTATTCTGGTAAATATTGCATGGGAGAATGATTATAAAATTACAGAAATGAATTTCCATTTTTAATGTTGATCATTTATTTTCAACTGATGAAGTATATAGAATGATCCAGAATTTTATAATAATTCCATCATTCCAACAAAAAACATCACTCAATAGCAGTATTCATCGACAGCACCATCTCGACACCTTCGATCGAGTCTGGCACCAAGGACTAATTTATAAACTATCGTCAATTGGAACCCCAATATACCTCTTCAAAATCATGAAATGCTTCCTCACAAACAGAACTTTTGGAGTCTTAATAGAGAACCACACCTCAAACCCATGCCCCTTAAGTGCAGGACTCCCTTAAGGATCCCCCTCTCCCCACTGCTATTCAAACTCTTCAAGCGGACATTCCTTCGTCCACATTAACCCAAATAGCCCAATTTTCAGATGACACTGCAATCTATATGTCTCATCCATCATTAAACTTCACAGCAAAGGAAACCAAACACATCTTCAAACATTAGAAAGCGGGTCCTCAAAATGGAATATAAAAATGAATCCCACCAATTCAGCCGCTAAAATTTTCATATATAAACCTTACTCTCCTGCCATCCAATTAAAAATAAATAATAATATAATTCCATGGACTCCAAATAATAAGGCAGTTAAAGGACTGCATCTGGACACAAGCCTCAACTGGAAAACTCGCATAGAAAACCAAGTTTAGCAAGCCAACATTAATATTCTTCAACTGTAACCTCTCATAAATGAAACTACTTAACTGTCTAAACAATGCCCTAATCTCATTTAAATCAATCAATCAATTAATCAATCAATCAATCGTAAGATCCCTCCTCCTGTATGCCTGCCAATACGGACAAATGCTGCCAAATATAACATTCGAAAATTGCAAATCATTCAAAACCAATTTTTAAGACCCATCACCCAAGTTCCCTGGTTCATCTCCAACACGCAACTTCGCACTGTATTAAACAACAAACCAATCTCTCACCATATTGCCTATCTTATCAATAACTTTTACTCGAATCTGCAATTAATCAACCAAAGTAATGTCTAACTCGAATAAAAACCAGATATCCGTTACATGCACTCTTGGACATATTCAGCAATGTAGAATAAATCAATTGATCCCGGATCTACCTCGTCAGATGTAAGTTAGTGTTAGTAGTAAATTATATTAAGTTAGATTCTAAGCCAGAAAATGCTGAACATAAATACATTTTAAAAAAGATCCCGAATTGATGATTTCGTGCAGGAGTGTCCAACTTTCATGGCCTCACGGGTGACTCTTGAAACCTTCAATGCGGTTGTGGCCCATATTTTCATTAAAAGGGAAATCTTGAAATTGTCAAATGTGTTCATTCGCCGTTTTGTTGATCTCGGCAGTTTGCCCGGCTGCTCTGGAACGCGCGGGGGGGGGGGGGGGGGGCAGGAATGGAACTCAGCGTAATATCAGGCCGTGTTATGCATAACGCAGTGAAACACATTCGGATGGCTTTGAAAAATTGAGGTTAATACAAAAAATCATTAAATCGTAATTTAACCCATTTTGACATTGAGGGTGTGTTGACCACGGCAGGGCGCTGGTGCTAGGCTGAATGAAAGGAACTTTCACTAATAACCTTTCGCGGGCCACAAGAAAGCCAACCCTGGTGCAGTGTATCTGCGGGGCTCCGATGGTAGGTGGAAGTGTCCGGTTCTCGCTCCTCGACTCCGTAACTGAAAGGCCGAGTGTGAGAATGGTTTTACTAAAAATAGCTTCTCAGCAAGGCTCACATTCTGATGACACTTCATCATTTCATTGGTGTATTCTGCACGTAACTAACTTGAAGATGAATGTTTATCACAACCCGGCCGTAATAGAAATGTATAGTTATTGGGCCATTTTTCAATTTTACGTCATTTTTGGATATTTGCGTCATTTTTGTCTGCTTTTCGAACTCTCAAAATTACAGGGATCTTTGGTAACTTCTTCGACCTTTCAAAATTGGCGATTGGAAGATCGAAGCTAAGGATTACCGAAAATAAAGACTACTTATATATAATTTTATATTTTAAAAAATGATTTAAAATAGTAAACTTCATTGAATAAATAAACATTTTCACACAAACATTAGAGTATTTTTAAAATAATGAGTTTATGTTTCCCGTATTTTTAAGTCGTTTTATCGGTCATTTTCAAAAAAGGTTTTAGGTCATCAGAAGCCCTGCTTATCACATAGTCACTTGGCATATTCTTTGCAATTCCGAATTCTCCAACATCACAGAATTCATTATATTCCATGACTAACATTATTTTTAATTTAGTATGTCATTTATCACAAGTACAAAATGTATCACAATAATATGGCTAGATCGTAGGGTTTTAAGCGAGTAGAAATATTTTACCACAAACTATTCTGACCTTTTGAATTCAAATAATAATCACTCCAGATTCTATCTTCCCGCTGAAGCTGCAAAAAGAGTAGGGGTGCGGTAAACATCCCTGAAGTGGCTGTCAGGCGAATACACACAATGTAGGTACTAAACTATTTATATAGTACTAATCGTCATTCTCAGCTCGGGACCCTGTCCCTAACATCGCCTCTTCCCTTACATAGTATACACAAAAGCTCTTACGCACATACTATGATCACTCCCTTGCTAATCGGTCTTGGCCCATTTCTGCTTGCGAAACTCACTAAAAAAGTTATATTTTCCCACACACTAATTACCCTTCCTTTAATACACTGAAAATTCATAGAAATGTTTTACTTCTTCTGTGAAGTGCGACAATTGTCTCGTATTCTATCCTCGGCAATAGTAACATTTGTCTACGAGTAATAGTTGCTACGTTGCCATACAATTTTCTCTCCTTGTTTCGGTCTTAGAAATTTAAGAGGATATGGGTCGTCTTCATTGCGACAAAGAACACAGATATCAATTCAATATTAGTATTTGATTCTAGGTTTCGTTTACCCGGAATTAAGTGGCTAATAACTGCCTCTATCATTCCTTTCAAGTGTGTGATCGTAACCTTCACAAACCTACTCACAACTAGTGTTGGTTAGTGTCGCGATCGAGCGTTTTTTGGAGCCCCAGTGGGGGAATTTTGGCCGACTGATATCGGACATTGTACATTATATGAAGCCTTTTGCATCGCGCATTTATGGGCAGAAGTGGCTTAGCATATGTCACTGCAGTGAATCTGACCAGCAAGTTCTAGGGTTCGAGTCCCGGCCGGGCCGCATGGGTCGAATACAGTCTCTGTGTGGAGGAGGACTTTAGCGGCTTGCTGCTCTGATCGGGTAGTTTTCCGTGGTTTCTCCGATCAACGCCAGGCGCATGCCGAATCAGCATACTAACAAGCGGGCCACAAACTGCGCGTGATCTTTCCTTACTCTTTGTTCTATCCTCAAACATTACTTGTACACACTTACCACATATGTACTACATTATGTACAGAGACCGGAATTCCAGTCAGAAGTTTAGAGCTGTGCCCCGCTGGTGGAAAATACCTGGTTCGGGAAAACCCGCAAGCCGACGCGTAGGTCAATAGTGGCACTTGCGTTCACCGCCCCCCCACGTCAAAAACATTCCCCACACTTACGGGGCTAGTGACGTCGGCACTTGAACCTTTTCCCCGGCGAGTCTCTCAGGGTACAGCATTCAAGGAGCACTTTCCAAATACTTACACTGTCAACATCTCGTAACACGCCCACATTTTGGGCGCGTCTTTCTACTCCAAGAACAAACATCTATTCCGAAACATTCCAATTGATACATTCTGATATCTAATTTGTATAATGTACTGATAGTCTATTCTATCTGCAAATTTTTGCCGCGTTTTTCACTTCTGCTAGAATTAGCAAAAAACATTTAAACTTGTGACGCATACTTTCCAAGGGAAATCACGTATTTTGACAAATGATGGTAACAATTTCTTAGAACTCAATTTTTCCTCTTTCTCTGGTTCACCACTTTGTGACTATTCCATTTCCTGTATTTTGAGAATGTTGAACAAAGCGAAGTAAATGATTTATTGCTGTCAAGCTCATCCGGCATATAATAGCACTTCGCTTTGTTTCCCTCAATCAAACCTTTTCTCGAAAACAATTTTCCTTTTCTAAGTATTGCCTCCAATCTCCATGTTTTACCAAGCCTTTCGAAAATATTTAAAATATTTTATAAGCAATCCGTAGCTTACGAACGAGTACAATTATTGATATATTCCTATCAATCCGCAAATATTCAGTCGCATTATTTAGCATGTTAATACGCCTACTTCATCTATCCGAGTAATTAAATGATTTATGAACAAAATAAAACTAGTGGTGCTACAGTATGGCAAAGACTTTCATTAGTTTTCCATTGCTTTTGGTCTACCTACTCGGACTTGCTCCGTCTTTTCCCCGCTGCCATCTATCGCCACCCTAAATATATTTTTTTACTTCTTAATTTTTCGGTTTCCTAATAGTAGAAAGGAAATATTGTTTTACGAATATAAAAAAACCGTAACACCTTGTCCTAAATAGAAATTTTATTTGAAAAGATTTGAGTAATTTTTGAGAAAATAGCGTTTATACGCTACTGTAAATTCAAAATTTGAAGCTCTTTTTCACAGAAAATTTTTGAGTTTTCGACAAAGTTCACGTAAATTCATTTGAAGTAATTTAACTCACAAATACAATAGAGTTTACAAATTGCTAGAAATCTGCATATTAACGGCGTGAGAAATCTTAAAAAGTACATTTATGTAAGTTTTGAAATAACAAAAAAGTACACCGAAATTGGCTTTACATCATATTAAACAATGCAATTAACAATATCCTTGCGAAAGGTTTGAAGAAAACATTTGGAACTGTTTTTAAGAAAATGGTGTTTGAACTTTTCTGAAATGCGGAATTTTGAGGTAGTTTTCATAGAAAACGATTGATTTTTCGAGAAAATGTATGTGACATTAATTAAAACACATGTACTCATACCTCAAATAATGTGAACAAATTGCCGCTAGTCAATTTGTCAAGAAAATTGAAAAGTCAAGAAAAGTCAAGAAAATTAAATTTTTGTAATATTTTTAAAATACAAACAATATAGAGCAATGTAGGATTTATGTAATCTTATAGAGTACATTTGGCACTATCCCTACCAAATGTTTAAAGAAAATATTTGGAACCGTTTTAGAAAAAATATTGTTTTGTATTTTTTTTTTAATTGCACATAATCCTCGAAATATTGCGCGAAAAATATTCAATCTTGAAATAAATGTACGTGACCTTAATGAAAAAACTTACTATGGAGAACAAATTTTATTTAAAGAAAATATCGCTTTCTTTATTTTCTAGTTGAAGGAAAACACCCGAAAAATTTGAAAATTTGAAATTGCCGAAAATGTTTAGTTAAACCTAAAACTCTGATCTATGCCACCTTTATAATTCTATATTCCCTACCTTACAAAAAATTTAAACAAAAAGAAGTTGGTGCCGTTTTTAATAAAGGTTTGAAAATGTCGGGAGGACTTTATGTAAACTACCCCAGACGGACAGACGCACAGACGGACAGACGGACGGTTTCAACGGACACCATAACGTGTATTTACGTTGAAATCTCGAAATCGATTTTTCGCAGCATTACAACTTTCCCTATACTACGTATATTACTCCGTATTTACAAGTACGTATACGAGGAAGTAAACTAGTATTGGTACAGCATGGAACACACTTTTATATTTCCTTTGGTCTCGGATAGCCATCGGACATCCCACATACTCTGTCCAACTGCGATCTATTGGATATCTATTTTAAAGGATAAGGCGTTTTAGTGCTACTGTAAATTTTCAATTTGAACTTATTTTTACAGAAAACGAGTTTTTGAACGAGTTTTGAGTTTTCGAAAAAGTTCATAAAACGTCATTTTAAGCCCTTTTAGCCACAAATGCAATAGTGTTTACTAATCGTTGGTAATGTGAATATTAAAGATCTGAGAGATGTTTCAAAAAAATTACATTTGTGGCATTTTTGAAAAAAAATGAATATTGTAAAATTAAATCAATGTGGTCTTAAACAAAGCAATTAGCACTATCAGTTGGAAAACTTTAAAGAAACAATTTCCAGCAGTTTTTGAGAAAATATCGTTTGAGCGTTTCAGAAAATGTGAAATTTTGTGTTAATTTTTACGGAAAACTATTGATTTTTAGGGAAAATTTATTTAAATCATATGTACTAATAAATTCATTGATGTAATGAAATTGTCGAAATTAACAACATGAGAAGCAAGTGAAAAAAATACATTTTTTAAAAAACAAAATAATATAGCAATACGTCGTTTATGTCATCTTATAGAGTGAATGTAGTACTATCCCTACCAAACACAGAAAAAACTTGGAGCTGTTTTTGAGAAAATCCTATTTTTGTTATTTTTTAAAATTGCAAATATTTCCCGCAATATTGCGTGAAAACTACTAAAAATTTCAAAAAAATGTACGTGACCTCAATGAAAGAACTATAACAATAAATTTCAATTTAAAGAAAAAACTCTATCTTTAATTCTGTAGTTGTAGGAAGACATAAAGAAAATCATACTTTTAAAATTTTTGAAAATTCAGAGTTAACCGTTAAAATCGGACCCATGCCACTTTTATAAGTGTATGTTATTCTATTCTTACAAGAAATTTAAAGAAATAAATGTGGTGCCGTTTTTAATAATAGTTTGAAAATGTAAGGTGGGCTTCATGTATAGTGCCCACCAATTTTTAAGAAAGTTTTTCAAAATCTCAACCACTTTTTCGATATTAGGTGACCCCAAAGCGTGTATTTCTGTCGAAATCTTGAAATCGATACTACGTATATACGGCGTATATCCGTCATTCTGCTACTGCAGATTGCTACTTTCTCTCGCCTAAGTAGAAAAGAGAGTGTATTGTAATCCTGCGGCAGAAATCGGAGATTTTTTCACTGAATAGTTATTTATCATACTAGAGATAAAGGTGACATTTCTTTTGCAAGTAGTAAATGTGACACAATGCCAAAACGCTCAGTGCACTTTCCAAATAAAATCACTTTTACCACGTGTGTCATAAACCATTGTTTAGACAGAATACCGGGGTTTCGTATTATTTTAATTCACGAATCACATTGATGGGCATGTTGCATGAAGATCAATAATAGCTATTCAGACAAAAGTATTTTTTTATTACATAGATAAAAGTATTTTTGTAGCTTGTTTAGCATGTTGTTGTTTTCTCGTTTTTCCCTGGGGCATTTCCCAGCTTCAGGGAATGTAGATTTCCCCTCACAGCACCGGGTATCATGGCGCTCATGGAGACACGTTTCAGCCTTTACACTGGACACCGACAATCTGGCGGGTTCCCCAGTCTGTTGTCAGCAGACTCACAAGGGATTCCGCGACAACACATATACTACATGAAAGACTAGGGACAAGCGTCTATGCCGTCCGTCTGTGAAAACTAATAGTGCCTAAACCATACGTAGTTTTTGTTTCAAATTGAAGAAACTCCTGTCCATCTGGCTCGAGTGGAAGCTTTGAGTTTTTGAAGAACATTCTTTAAAATTTGAGGGTACCTTACATGAAGCCCTTGGTGCATTTTCAAAATTGCCTCAAAAATGGCTTCAAATGTTTTCTTTAAACTTTTGGTAGAGATCCTGCTAAATATACTCTACGATATGACACAAACATCAGTTTTCTCTATTCTTTTGTTTGTTTTTTTTCAAAGATAAAAATTTAATTTTTTTGACATTCTCACATCTTGAATATTTATATTTTATTGAATTTGTTCACATTATGAGTACATGCGCTGTAAATAATGTCATATAAAATTTCTCGAAAACTCAACCGTTTTCTGTGAAAACAAGCTCAAATACCTCATTTTCAGAAAATCTGAAATGTCATTTTCTCAAAAACAGCTCCATATTTTTTTCTTTAAACTATTCTAACGGATGGTTCTAAATGCACTCTTTAATATGACGTGAAATTCATTTCGGGGTATTTTTTTGTTTTCTCAAAAATTACACAAATGTAATTTTTTTAAAGAGGTCTGTTAATATGCACATTTCCAGCAATCTGTAAACACTTTTATATTTTTGAATTAAAATAATTCAAGTGATTTCTAATGACGGTTTTCGAAAACTCAAATATTTTATGTGAAAAATATCTTCAAATTTCCAATTCACAGCAGCACTAAGCGCCATTCTCTTAAAAACGGCTTCAAATTTTTAAAAGAAAATTTCAATTTAGGACGAGATGTTACTTTTCTTTAATATTATTAAAATATTATTTCCGTTCTATTATTAGGAAACTGAAAAATTAAGGCAATTTCAAAAAAATATTTATGGCGGCGTTGATGGCAGCAGCATTTTGCATTTTCGTATAGCTAGCCGAGATCAAAAGAAATAGAAAACTAATACGGGGAAACTGTGCCATTCTGTAGCACCACTAGTTTTGTTTTATGTTGCAAAGGACTGTATAACTGGTGCTTGTCTCATTTTCGAGGAAATCTCTGTCTTCAATAATTGCAAAAAATATTTGTGTGAAAGAGTTTCGATTCAGAAATTGAAAAAGAGTAGAGATTGATGTTATAGTTTTTATGTATAAATTGTGTTCTTAAAATCATAACTCCAAATAAGGTTGTGTAATTTTCTTTTACAAAATGAGAATTTTTATGTAATTTTTGTTTAAAGTTAATTCATTTTATAAAAAAATATCAATACTGGAACCAATTTTTTTCTTCACTAATAGAACAAACAACGCTCAAAAATGCAAAGGTTGAACTTTCTGACTATTTGAAAAGTTCAAAAGTTATAAAAAATGCGAGAAAGTACGTGTGGCTGTAGCATCATTAGTTTCTTGTGCGTTTGCCGCATTATTACTTCTTGATGCAAACCACGGTACATCCCATGAAACATATTGCTTTTCGGGAGATGCCAAATTTGGTTATCTTCATTTTAGAACTTTCCAATTAAGTAAGAAACCTTTTCTAAGTCAACAAAGCTGCAAATATAAAGGAACTCGTTGATGTAAAATCTTTTTTATTAGTGTATCAAACTCAAAATATTGTTCGTGATGGCAAAATATCTCTGAATTCCTGAATGCAGCTCTAAGCCTAGACGGTTTTACTCTGATCATTGCATTAGATGGTTATTGAGAGTTTTGTTGAACTGTTGAGGATTGTTTCTAGACAATTTATGTCACCTTTTATTTTAATAAGGATTAGAAAATATACGCATTACACAGTGGATTGTACAATCCGGAATCGACACTGCTACGACAGAAATATAACAATCCCTGGATACACTTTCGAGAATTTCGCCGCCGTACATTTTCTAGGAATGCCGTAACGCCACCGACGTTTCCTATTCCTATGAGTCCCGGTTCGTCTTTGACAGGTATTCATCGGTCAGAGAAAAGAAATGTCCCCGCGTTTGCCAAAATTTAATTTCCTGCCTTTGTGGCACTTCAAATGATTCTGATAATGTTAGTAGTAAATTTAGTCTCAACGTTCCATTCGTAGACTGCATTACATTGCAATATTACTTACGGGTACAGACGCAAACTTTATCAAAATAGTTTTTTTTACATTACGATTTCAAAGCACAAGCCAACGAACGGAAATATATCGTGCGCGACCGGTAGCGAAAATGTTCGAGTTTTGTCCTGGAAAAGCTGCCGCTTGGAGAGAAACTTACTTCCGAGTTTTAGAACAATAAAGAAGAGAATTAGAGAATTTTCGAACATGATATTAAGTGTATATAATTATATAAAAATTGTGATAAATACTTCTGGGGTAGCTTAATTAATAAATATGAATATATATTTTATTTTCGACTGATAGTTTACTGATACTGATATTTCTACTGATATTATTGCTCATTGCCTTCGATGTGGAGCTCAAAATCTACTGCGTAACTTACCTGGATCGAGAGGATAGTGGTGACGAGGAAAAAAACAAAACAGCGGAATGTTGCTTCGTGTTCTCTTTCGGGGTGAATTATTAGAGAGAATTATGCAAGGTGATTATGGGAGGGAAATATGAAATGACAAAACGAGTCAAGTTAAAAACTATATGCATAATTAAAATTGTGTAAAAATAAAATCATGTATGTACTATGTGCGATAACTGGTTTTAATGATTCCGGGCGACAAAAATCTCTTGGGTCAAAGTTCCTCGAACTTTTTGCCGCTGCTGGATCATTATAACACTTATAACGTCATTGGTACATAAATGACTAAGTTATTGATGTGAATCATTTACTTTGAATAGAAGAAATAGTAAATGCTTTGTTTCCGGATCTTAATGTATAATGTGATTCACTGTCAATGTTGGTACTTGTTCTGTGGACATTGTCGTTTATAACAATGATATCTCCGCCTTAATTATTCAATGACTTTTGTTGATATAATTGACGACCGGTCCTTCCCGTAACGAGCATCTGCGCATTTGTTTTCAGAAGATTTAATTAATTAAAAATTATTACGTGAGGAGATAATAAGTTTGAAAAATGCTTTTCATAAATGTGTCGTGTGCTTGGCGACATTTTAAACAACGAAAACTGATTAAGCACAAATAACGGCTTTCAAGCGTTTCGAAAAAAATAGAAATGAATAGTTTCTGGTAGAAAGAAAAATCATATTAAATTTTGTAGTTTTATGCTTAAGAAACAGTAAAAATATTTAGTTTAGTACTTGCGACTTTCCTGTTTCTTCAAATCAGAGAGAATAATTCGTGGAAACGAGACATCAACTTAAAACCATACATATTTTTATGACTGCATTATGTGCATGTGGGAATCAGAGCATTAATCGAATTCTTTTACTCCTGTTTATACCAGATTACAAACGTATGTAGGTTTTTACTTTCTCGCTACAAAGTAGAGAGAAGTTATAAAACGTTGCGCAAAAAATCCGCGATCTTTCTGCAGAAAATCTCTTGTTATAGGGCCCTGGAAACGAAAAAGTGGATTAAATCAGTTGCTAAATTTAGAAAAAAATCTTCTAACACGAGGTGAAGCCAGAGTTCCTGTTTTGTGAATCCTAGGTACCGAAAAATCGATTGATGGCAAAAGGTCTGGTCTGTCACTCCGTCCGACTGTGAACACCGCTAGCAGCTAAACCGTTCTGCCGATTGTCTCCAAAACTGATATTCCATAATCGATCTGGCTAATGCCGCGACTCCTTGGATTCTAAACCGATATTTATTTTTGGGGGATACTTTAAATGACGCCACTGGGACATTTTCAAAATTTTCAAGAAAACCGGAATCATCGTTTTTAATTAAATTTTCTTGTTGGATAGTCTGAAAAACGTTTAAGAGAATGGCGCAGGACTCACGTTAGTTGAAAACTTCGAATGGTCGATAATATAAAAAATTGAAAATATATTTCGGCGTCATCCTTCTCCTAAAATATTAAAGATTGAGATTTTTGAATGAAATCTGTTCTTCAGAGATAGATTTTGAAACCAGGTCATGGACAATTAACAATCGAAAATGTGAGTCTTTTCTCTATTAGCGTGAAAATACGGGCGAGAAAACACGTGCTGTTTTGTTTTATTTCAATTTTTCTATGAAATTACCAATCTCTACACATTTGGTCTTTTATATCAGTATTGTTATCAGAATCTCAGTGTCTTGAAGTTAACTGAAATATACAGTAATTTAAAATGTTTTGGATCGCACTTTAATCCTTCACGTAATTTTGTACTGAAATGTAACCTGGTTACACAATGAAGGAACGCTAAGCGTCTCGATCACCTGTATTACGAAATATAACGGCCGCCCGGCCTTGGAGTTCAAGTGAAGGAGGCGAAGGGCGAAGCCTCTTGGAGGAGGGGGAGCGGGGGTTCGGGACTCGCTGTTTGCCGGCGAGAGCGTTGCATCGTGCGGCCGACTCGCCTTGGAATCGGAGGCCCCGCAAGGAGTTAGATCGTGTTTCCGAGCGCGTTAGCTGCTCTGGCCATTCCTGTAGTGCAGTGTGTACAGTGAAGGCGTCATCTCGGAAAGTAGCGGTCACCCTCGATACAATGTGGTATAAGATGCCGATCCACACATCGGATAATAGGGCGGTCCTCCCTCGTCCCCACCCCAGACGAGGCAAGCCCCAAGATCCCGTCATATGGCATTTTGTGGAGGGGTCGGCAAGTGTGCGTGTTAAGAGGAGCGAAGGGGGATGGATAATTGGTCGTTAGTCCTTCAACTACTAAGGTATTTAGTCCCGTAAGTGTAGAACATGTTTTTACTCAGGAAGTGGCGGTGGCCTTGCCCGCTCTATCGCGAGATCCGGTGTCGATCAGCTGGGCATTTCCCCTAGAGTTCCGAGGACCGTTTGTTTACATACTGCTTCGTCATTCGCCTGGTGTTGATGGGAGGAGTGGAAAACTACCCACCAGAGAAGCTGGCAACTAGCACTTCAGAATTTCAAATATTTAAAATAGTTTCTATATTTAAAATTTTTCAATGTTTTATTATACTCTTCTAAACTGTCTTCAAACGAGATGAAAAAGTTCGCAATCCGCTTGGCGGTACCATCTTTCGGTTTGAACATATGTAATTGTTTAGAAGAAATTTTCATGTCATGGCATTTCTCATTTCTTTGGGAGTTCATCCTTGTGCAGTTCCCACACAAGTCTACTCTTCGAGCCGTTTTGCAAAGACTCGCTTAGTTTCTCCGCTATAGGCATATACACTTAAAGGTCACAACGACAGTGGAGAAAAAAAGCTTCTATATTTTAGTTGGCTTACATGTAATTAGCTTGCAAACAAATTCTCTTGAAAATTTAACACCGAAACCAGCAGTTGCACGGCAAATTTGAACAGAATACTTATTGTATATTCCATAAGTAGTCGCTCAAACTATTTTTATCGGCTAGAGAGGAAATTCATCATAAGCCCTATATGCACAAACAGTGTCACGTACGCAATACACCTCTTCTTATTTTCTATCAAGAGCATTTTGTATCATCCAGTGGTCAGATTCTTAAATTTTTCAAAACACCGGTTTGAGCAGCAGGCAGAAAGCTATCCTTTTTCAACAATTACCGCATAAATTTCAAACTTACTAGTCGGGCAATACGCGTGGGCTGAATACTCGAGCATGAATCCAATGAATAATTATCTTTCCTAAGCTTTGAGAGTCACCTCTCCTCCATAAACTGTCCACTGTCTCCGCCCCATTGAAGCCTCAATAGGTGGGTGCGCATCCTGCCTCTCCCTCCCCCTAGTGAATGCCTTCCTCTAGCCCTTTTAGGACGCACATTGAGTATGAAATCATGAGAAATAGTTTAAATTAAATATAGAAGCAAAAAATAGTTTTGCAAAGACACATTCCACGCGAAAATACGGTAGTCATACGTTCAAAATATGTAAATACTTTGATCTTGTTGTAAGACTCAGTTTCATTGTAATTAGTAGGTGTCTTGTTCAGCATGTTTTTTACAACGCCGTGAATACTATACTACATGACTTGGGGTACCTCCGGAAATGTTTTATATAATTTTTTTAATTGATTTCTGCCTGTAAGGCATGAATGTCTTTCAGGGTTTTTAACATTACGAATCGACATCACTGAATTGGGATTATTGACAATATTAAAGATTAAACTCTATTAAACTAAAATTGTATAATTAAATATTTTAATAAATTGTAGTTGAATGAGGAAGGAAGTAAATAATATTATGTGATTTAGGGGGGATGGAATTTATCTTTCAGAAATCTTGAGAGTATTCATCGAGGAAACTGGAATCTTTGATCTAACTTAAAAGAGTGGGTATGTTGTAAATCGTATAAGGACTTGAAGAATTTCGGGCGGTGATAATGTATTAAAAAGTAAACAGTATCAATTTTTAGTTCGTTGTGCAATTGTGTGTTTGGAATCTACCACGGAGCATGAAGAATTTTACGGATGAATTTATTTTGGAGCTTCTGAATTTTATTAATGAGAGATTTGGTTGCATTTGATTCGTAAGCGTAGTACGAAGCATTGGCCTCTTGTAAAATTATAAATTCGGTATATATATATATATATATATATATATATATATATATATATATATATATATTGTAGCGGTACAGAATTCTTCAGACAAATTAAGTTAAGTAAACCAGACCGAAGGAATTTTTACTAAGAGAAAAAACAGACGGCGTCACGCGCGCAGCCCCTCTTCTAGTGACAGCCACGTGCGCCCCCGGCCCATTTCGGATTTTTATGAGGGCCGGTGTCAAAAGGTTAATCGAAAAGCGCCCAGACGCACTCACATCTGGGAAATCTTTGGAACGCCTGTCGTCGTAGACGAAACAAAGGGACACTGTATCCCGCAGAGACACAGAGACTGGAAAATTCCTTTACTCCCCCGTCGCTATTGGCCGAATATAGTGTACAACGCCACCACCTTTAGTCAATAGCGACGCGATCATTGTAGGGAGCAGGAGCACATGAGAAAAAAGGGTGGGGGTAAAAGTTTACTTCATACGTGTTCGACTTACAAAATTTCAGTGGGGCAGAGAGACTTCTCCGCGGTGGGAGCCATTCGTCGGGGAGAGGCGAGTGCGCCTCTGAAAGCAGTGGGCTAAGAGCAAGGGGCTGAGAATAGTTGGGAGAGAGACTTCTCTGGGGGGGAGCCAGTCGCGGAGAGAGGCGAGTACGCCTCTGTGGCACTTGTAAAATTTTACTGGGTTGAGAAAATTCTCTGGGATGGGAACTAGTCGCGGAGAGAGGCGAGTGTGCCTCTGAAGGATTTCTCAACTTTCGGGAGTTGTGCCTGAGGACAATTCTCATGAGAATCGGAGAAACACATGGTTGTGTGCTCCGCTCCTGAGATCGAGAGCAATAACCCCGGCTACCTACGAGTTCTACCGAAGACACCGCCGCCAGACGCCCGCCGCCCCCTGTTGACGTCACCAGACGCCGCTAGACTTCGCCGCACACGCCGCGAGCCGACCAGCTGTGCGGGCGTGCATGAGAGGGTGCAGGTCACCGCCCCCACATTCCAGCGGAGGCCACGCCGCCCCCACGAACTTCGCCGCGCCCGCCCTTTTGACACGAAGCTGCCAGGCAATGTAACTGGGGCTATTCACCCCTAGAATCTTGTCAACGCGGTGCCGCGCCAAGGCACATCGAATGATTATTTTTTTGTTATTGTAATTTTAGTTGTAATGATTTTTGTACTCTTTTCTAGATGTAAGCTTTCGTTAGTTTTAATCTTTATTTTTTCTCTTTCATTCAATCTCTTCCTTCTTTTATTTCATAAATATAACTTCCCTGGTACAGTTTTGGTCCAGGAATAAAAGTAGTTTTTTACCAGTAATCAAAGTGTTTATTTCGAATCTAATTAACAATTCCATCCATCACCGACTGAGCTACAACCGGGCCGCTAACCGTGCATTGTTCAGATGACCGGTGGTGTTACAATATATATATATATATATATACTAGCTGACCCGGCCACGCGTTGCTGTGGCTAAAGTTTTTGTTATATTACATTATAGTAAACAATCTAAGAGGAACAATAAGAGAACATCAGTCACGGAGTCCACTATGCTTTTTCACACAGATGGTATTTGTAAAAAAATATGGTGATCTCCTTATTTGACTTTCTACTACTATAACCCTTTAGTACAATGAAATTATTTACCAATAAAGACGAAAATATTGATGTTGGTATACAAATTCACTGGATTGAGATTTGAAGGGGAAGTACGTTGAACACAATTAATTAAAATGTTCTTACACTTGATATTAAGCAGAAATCAATAGGTACAAAATAAAAATTTATCAGATTTATTATTTCCATTTAATTTGTATAACAAATATAAGTACTATTCAATTATAAATACTTTCAAATTCAATTTAATTTAACACCAATCGGTGCACAATGTTTTTGGTTAACCTGTCTTTAGCTAACACAAATATATTAGACGGTTTCCCAACACGTGAACACGCAACATATAGTTGCCCATGAGAAAAACATGGATTTTCCAAATCTAAACCACAAATGGACATTGTTTGACCTTGAGATTTATTTATAGAAATGGCGAAAGCTAAACGAATTGGAAACTGTAGCCTTTTGAAGGGTATGGTAGAATCTGATGGTATCATCGGAATACGTGGCAGCAGGACCACTTTTCCTTTAAACTTCCCAGCCAAAATGGTTGCTTCAAGAATGTTTCCGGTGATCTTTTTGATGACCAAACGCGTACCGTTACATAATTGAGGTGGATTCAAATTACGGAGGAGAATAATAGTGGAACCAATCTTTAATCGAAGATTATGTGGTGGCATTCCAGGAATATCTAATGAATTTAAAAATTCAATCGGAAAATTTACACTTTCATTTTCATCAACAACAGTATCGATTGATTTAAAAGACATCATATCGCCTGGTAATAACTGTAGTATCTGGAAGTTAATTTCGTCAACATCAACGTTTTTGGCTGCCAAAATCGCCCCTTGACTAAGCCATTCATGATTCAAATAATTATTCTGTATATCCGGGAAAATACACTGAATCAATTCATTTTTATCCTGAACAACAGTGCAAAAATTGTCTGGTAGTTTAATGCATTGCGTATTTGGTTGCAGTTCTATTTTACCGTTCCCAATATCTAGTAGTTGTTCGGAAAATATTTGTGCTGATGGATCATTTTGCAATTGTACTCGCATATTTATGGTCAATCGAAGTGTTTCAACACTTCGCCATAAGAATGATTGTTTCAAACATGCATTAATCTCATCCGCGAAAGTAGAGCGAGGTATAACCGGTAAGGTCTGCCGGAAGTCACCAGACAAAAGTAAGATAGCACCACCGAAAAGTTTATTATTGCTGTTTAAATCTTGCATAGTTCTGTTTAATGCTTCAAGTGAATATTTGTGTGCCATTGTGCACTCATCCCAAATTATTATAGAACTCTTCCGCAACACTGCAGCTATTCCACTATTCTTTTTGATGTTACACATTGCATCTGGTTTATTATGAACGCCCAATGGCAGCTTGAATGGTGAATGTGCTGTTCGCCCACCATCCAGTAAAGTAGCCGCAATGCCTGACGATGCTACTGCTAATGCGATTTTTTGTTGCGACCGTATTTTTGCAAGAATCAACGATATTAAAAATGTCTTACCGGTTCCACCGGGTGCATCCAAGAAAAAAAAACCGCCTTGTTCAGCAGCAACAGCCAGCATAATCCGATCATAAATAATTTTTTGTTCTGCTGTCAGTAATGGTTCACTGTTCATGATAATTGTTGCTAAACTTTCATGGTCATATTGATTTTCTCGTTGTAAATCGGTATTGACTAAGTCGGTGGCTGGACGATTAGGTGATGGCATACCATAATGATTAAGTGGTAAATTTGAAATAAGAACACATAAATCCTCGATCAAGACCAATGCTTCATTGTACATCTCTGGTGTATAATCTATGTTTTGGCATTGATTTGTTTGTCTAATTCGGTGCAATATGTCTTCTGTCATACAATTTTTATATTTTTCCCACAAAGTTTGTGCTTGCGAGGGATAACATGTCGTCAAAATAATTGCAAACAACTGACGAATGTTATTCGGTGTTGATGTCAACGCAGCATCAGCAAGCGTTAAGTCCCAATGGTTATCGTCTTCTAGCAATTGCAGTTTACTGGATTTGTTCCATGTGAAATAACGTGGAACATCACCAAACACCAATGTCTTCGCGAATTGGCCAAAAACATCAGGTTTTTGACACAATGTAAAAAATTCAGTTAGAGTCGTTTTCGGAGCTTCGAACGCTCTTTGGAGAACATTTTTTTCAGTGAAGTATACACGTTGACCGTTTTCAAGATGTATTGCCAGATGTTGGACAGCAGGATCTCTTTCGTGGATGGGAAAGCTGAGAATATGCCAAATAGCTTCATTGCTGCTAATGTATCTGCCCATTTGGTATCGTGCTATTTCGTCATTTTTATTTATGTTTTGTACTTCAAATATGGCCAAATCACTGCCTTTGTTTACATATTTACAAATATACTTAATTGATTTAACAGAACTGCAAAGCTCAACATTGATATGAGCTTTGTAAGTTTTTGAAAGTAGTGGTGAGTATGGTACCACCCACTGATTATCAAACTCAACTTGATTTGGAAAGTTCGGCAGTCGCATTGTAAATGTGTGGCCACCATTCTCAGTACTTCTGCGGCGATACATTGGATAACCATCAATATCCGTGATCGTGTCATTCGTATACGGCTTTGGGAATTTTTTTTTACATTTTCCATTTTCCATGCACGGTGACGTCATGTTGAAAGCACCGCATGGCCCATGGATCATGTGTTTGGTGACAATATCAAATAATTCTTGATCAATTAATGGGTCTGGAATTTCGGCTGAAATTATTTGATCGATTTCTTTAGGACGGATTCTATCTTTAAGCCAAACCAAAATTTGGGCATGAGGCAAACCTCGCTTTTGCCACTCTATCGTATACAGCCAACAACGTGTGATACCAAAAATTGAATATTTAACAATAAAATCAATTAAGGATTTCAATTTTTGTTTAAACACACGTGCAGTTAAATCATGACGATGAATGGCTTGTTGTTCTGGCAATAGTAAAGTTTGTATCTCTTCCCAATTCGGATTACATGTGAATGTAATAAATAAATCCGGTCGGCCGTAATGACGTACGTAAGTCATCGCATCTTGTATGTATTCCTGCATGTTCCGTGGACTGCCGATGTAGCTTGAAGGTAAAATGAAAGCATTACCGATGTCAATGGGATTTAAATTTCCATCGATGTTTCCAGCAACAGCATCTCGTAAGTGAATATATTCTTCCGATCGTAGTTTTGCCTGGTTGAATCGAAGGAATCGCAAGCGTTCGCTTTCGACCTTAGCATACATATCAACAATGTATTGATGGAACAGCTGACGATATCGAAGGATATAATTGTCTTGATGTTGTCTAACCATTATTCGGTGTGCGTAGTAGTTCATTGAGCTAACTTTATTATTTCTGTAATCACCTAAAAAAATAAAAAATTAAATGCAATACGAAATTAAAATCTATACATACAGTAAGAAAGTAAATAGATAATTGTAAAATTTACCGGTATTTGGATCATACTGTTTGATATTAAGGTGATATTCATCTTGTCCTTGCCAAAATATCAATGGATATTGTAGTGCGTCATATGAACGGTGTAGATCCGAAATCGTACTGACAGTGTTGTCTCGCCGTGTAATTTTTATAGATCTTTTGTCAACTGGATCACCAACCATGATAACAGCAACCTCATCAACAGTTGGAGCGTTGAATCTACCAGCATGTTCACCTAATGGTACTTTGTCGGCTTTTATGACGATTTGATAATTGTCATTTTGCAGTCGTGGCGAAACTCTTTTGATCAATTGAATTAGTTGATTGTGATCTTCTAAAAAATTTTCCAATAATATCACAATTGCTCTTTCCTCTGCTTGTTCAATAAAATTATACAGGCACCGAGTCGTCACGCGCTCTTCACAATCGCCCATAAAATAAATTTGAAGAAATTTTGGATTGTTATCAGGCATTGGCATCAGTGATCCGATTTTATGGTACACCTGGCCTTGAATTTTGAATGTAGTTTCAAAATTACGTCCATCGGATGCACGATCGCAAATTTTAGTTGCCCCAAATGACGTCATTTGGAAGCAAGAATTAAATTTGCGTATCTTACGCAAAAATAATTTGGAATCATCTGAATTGCCAGTAAGAAGGGATAATAAAGGCTCCGGCGGAGCGGGTAGAGGTGACAGCACAACTTTTCCTGATGCGCAGCACATGCCGGCTGCTTCATTCCGAAATTTCAATGCCTGACAATATTGACATACTTTATCCATTCCACCGATAGCAATTTTTGAATGCGCCGAGTAGTTAATATCTGGTGCATATTCAAAGGCAAGCCGAACGAATGATGCACGTGTTAATGAGCGGCTGATCCGTTGCCTTTGTCGATCTAGTCCTCGTATTGTAGCTATGTTTCGTTCTCGTGCCGCTCTTGTTCTCGTAATATTCTGTTGCAGACGTTCGTCACGCTGTTCTTGAGATTCTTGTGTACGACTTTCTGCAGTCCTGATTCTTTGAGCTGCATTTCTTGTTTCGATTTGTTCTGGTAATTGCTGAGCTTTTTCAACACGTTTGCGTCGTGACCCTTTGCTGCTCGCGTTGTTGAGGTTAGATTTTTTCGGTGGCATTTGACTGAAAATAATAATAATAATAATAATAATAATAATAATAATAATAGTTTAAATATTAGAAAGAGGAACTGAAAAACATGTTATCATAGCACATTGAAATAATAAGTGCAAAATAATTTTAAATGGAGGTAAAATAATCTTAATATATATAAATCCGTTGCCTTTGTCGATCTAGTCCTCGTATTGTAGCTATGTTTCGTTCTCGTGCCGCTCTTGTTCTCGTAATATTCTGTTGCAGACGTTCGTCACGCTGTTCTTGAGATTCTTGTGTACGACTTTCTGGAGTCCTGATTCTTTGAGCTGCATTTCTTGTTTCGATTTGTTCTGGTAATTGCTGAGCTCTTTCAACACGTTTGCGTCGTGACCCTTTGCTGCTCGCGTTGTTGAGGTTAGATTTTTTTCGGTGGCATTTGACTGAAAATAATAATAATAGTTTAAATATTAGAAAGAGGAACTGAAAAACATGTTATCATAGCACATTGAAATAATAAGTGCAAAATAATTTTAAATGGAGGTTAAATAATCTTAATATATATAAATCTCGTGTCACAGTGTTCTTATGATATTCTCTTGAATACGTTCGTTACACTGTTATTGAGATTCTTGTGCATGACCTTCTGCTGTCCTGATTCTTGGAGCTGATTTTTTACCATAGCAGCGCCATCTATTGATTACTTACTCAACCCAGTCGAACATTCACCAATAACAAACGTAAATAGAAGCACTCACGTTGCTTTGGATGTACCGTGTAAAGTCTCCCCAATGTCTTAGCTTTGAATATGCCTGTAATGGAAGGATGTGGTTTTCCTTGTTTCCGTGGCAGCACAACGCGTGCAACGCGTGGCCGGGTCAGCTAGCTGATTGTTGTATTCTTAATATATATAAATCTCGTCTCGTGTCACAATTTTTGTCCTCAATGGACTCCTAAACCACTTAACCGATTATAATAAAATTCGCACACCATGTGCAGTTCGATCCAACTTGAAAGATAGGATAGTTTAAATCTCAAATTATAGTCGCAATTTTAATTTATTGCTAATTATTTGTCTGTTATTATTTGACAGTCACAATTATCTACAATTATTACAACAATCAAATTTGTAATAAATTAGCAATAAATTAAAATTGCGACTATAATTTGAGATTTAAACTATCCTATCTTTCAAGTTGGATCGAACTGCACATGGTGTGCGAATTTTATTATAATCGGTTAAGTGGTTTAGGAGTTCTTTGAGGACAAACATTGTGACACGAGATTTATATATATATATATATATATATATATATATATATATATATACTTAATAATTTATATATATATATATATATATATATATATATATATATATACTTAATAATTTATATATATATATATATATATATATATATATATAAATCTCGTGTCACAATGTTTGTCCTCAAAGAACTCCTAAACCACTTAACCGATTATAATAAAATTCGCACACCATGTGCAGTTCGATCCAACTTGAAAGATAGGATAGTTTAAATCTCAAATTATAGTCGCAATTTTAATTTATTGCTAATTTATTACAAATTTGATATATATATATATATATATATATATATATATATATATATATATATAAATCTCGTGTCACAATGTTTGTCCTCAAAGAACTCCTAAACCACTTAACCGATTATAATAAAATTCGCACACCATGTGCAGTTTGATCCAACTTGAAAGATAGGATAGTTTAAATCTCAAATTATAGTCGCAATTTTAATTTATTGCTAATTTATTACAAATTTGATTGTTGTAATAATTGTAGATAATTGTGACTGTCAAATAATAACAGACAAATAATTAGCAATAAATTAAAATTGCGACTATAATTTGAGATTTAAACTATCCTATCTTTCAAGTTGGATCGAACTGCACATGGTGTGCGAATTTTATTATAATCGGTTAAGTGGTTTAGGAGTCCATTGAGGACAAAAATTGTGACACGAGACGAGATTTATATATATTAAGAATACAACAATCAGCTAGCTGACCCGGCCACGCGTTGCACGCGTTGTGCTGCCACGGAAACAAGGAAAACCACATCCTTCCATTACAGGCATATTCAAAGCTAAGACATTGGGGAGACTTTACACGGTACATCCAAAGCAACGTGAGTGCTTCTATTTACGTTTGTTATTGGTGAATGTTTCCGACCAACGTCTTTTGAATTTTTACGAACAGTTAATGGTCGAGTATTCAATACATACCAGGATGCATGTCGTGAACTGAAATTGCTAGAAGACGATAACCATTGGGACTTAACGCTTGCTGATGCTGCGTTGACATCAACACCGAATAACATTCGTCAGTTGTTTGCAATTATTTTGACGACATGTTATCCCTCGCAAGCACAAACTTTGTGGGGAAAATATAAAAATTGTATGACAGAAGACATATTGCACCGAATTAGACAAACAAATCAATGCCAAAACATAGATTATACACCAGAGATGTACAATGAAGCATTGGTCTTGATCGAGGATTTATGTGTTCTTATTTCAAATTTACCAATTAATCATTATGGTATGCCATCACCTAATCGTCCAGCCACCTACTTAGTCAATACCGATTTACAACGAGAAAATCAATATGACCATGAAAGTTTAGCAACAATTATCATGAACAGTGAACCATTACTGGCAGCAGAACAAAAAATTATTTATGATCGGATTACGCTGGCTGTTGCTGCTGAACAAGGCGGTTTTTTTTCTTGGATGCACCCGGTGGTAACCGGTAAGACATTTTTAATATCGTTGATTCTTGCCAAAATACGGTCGCAACAAAAAAATCGCATTAGCAGTAGCATCGTCAGGCATTGCGGCTACTTTACTGGATGGTGGGCGAACAGCACATTCACCATTCAAGCTGCCATTGGACGTTCATAATAAACCAGATGCAATATGTAACATCAAAAAGAATAGTGGAATAGCTGCAGTGTTGCGGAAGAGTTCTATAATAATTTGGGATGAGTGCACAATGGCACACAAATATTCACTTGAAGCATTAAACAGAACTATGCAAGATTTAAACAGCAATAATAAACTTTTCGGTGGTGCTATCTTACTTTGTCTGGTGACTTCCGGCAGACCTTACCGGTTATACCTCGCTCTACTTTCGCGGATGAGATTAATGCATGTTTGAAACAATCATTCTTATGGCGAAGTGTTGAAACACTTCGATTGACCATAAATATGCGAGTACAATTGCAAAATGATCCATCAGCACAAATATTTTCCGAACAACTACTAGATATTGGGAACGGTAAAATAGAACTGCAACCAAATACGCAATGCATTAAACTACCAGACAATTTTTGCACTGTTGTTCAGGATAAAAATGAATTGATTCAGAGTATTTTCCCGGATATACAGAATAATTATTTGAATCATGAATGGCTTAGTCAACGGGCGATTTTGGCAGCCAAAATCGTTGATGTTGACGAAATTAACTTCCAGATACAACAGTTATTACCAGGCGATATGATGTCTTTTTAAATCAATCGATACTGTTGTTGATGAAAATGAAAGTGTAAATTTTCCGATTGAATTTTTAAATTCATTAGATATTCCTGGAATGCCACCACATAATCTTCGATTAAAGATTGGTTCCCCTATTATTCTCCTCCGTAATTTGAATCCACCTCAATTATGTAACGGTACGCGTTTGGTCATCAAAAAGATCACCGGAAACATTCTTGAAGCAACCATTTTGGCTGGGAAGTTTAAAGGAAAAGTGGTCCTGCTGCCACGTATTCCGATGATACCATCAGATTCTACCATACCCTTCAAAAGGCTACAGTTTCCAATTCGTTTAGCTTTCGTCATTTCTATAAATAAATCTCAAGGTCAAACAATGTCCATTTGTGGTTTAGATTTGGAAAATCCATGTTTTTCTCATGGGCAACTATATGTTGCGTGTTCACGTGTTGGGAAAACGTCTAATCTATTTGTGTTAGCTAAAACAGGTTAACCAAAACATTGTGCACCGATTGGTGTTAAATTAAATTGAATTCGAAAGTATTTATAATTGAATAGTACTTATATTTGTTATACAAATTAAATGGAAATAATAAATCTGATAAATTTTTATTTTGTACCTATTGATTTCTGCTTAATATCAAGTGTAAGAACATTTTAATTAATTGTGTTCAACGTACTTCCCCTTCAAATCTCAATCCAGTGAATTTGTATACCAACATCAATATTTTCGTCTTTATTGGTAAATAATTTCAAGCACAAACTTTCGCAAGCACAAACTTTGTGGGAAAAATATAAAAATTGTATGACAGAAGACATATTGCACCGAATTAGACAAACAAATCAATGCCAAAACATAGATTATACACCAGATATGTACAATGAAGCAATTATCTGTTAACTCCAAATGATTCTAACAGATGTCGACACCTTTCGACTGGGTTGAGTAAGTAATCAATAGATGGCGCTGCTATGGTAAAAAATCAGCTCCAAGAATCAGGACAGCAGAAGGTCATGCACAAGAATCTCAATAACAGTGTAACGAACGTATTCAAGAGAATATCATAAGAACACTGTGACACGAGATTTATATATATTAAGATTATTTAACCTCCATTTAAAATTATTTTGCACTTATTATTTCAATGTGCTATGATAACATGTTTTTTCAGTTCCTCTTTCTAATATTTAAACTATTATTATTATTTTCAGTCAAATGCCACCGAAAAAATCTAACCTCAACAACGCGAGCAGCAAAGGGTCACGACGCAAACGTGTTGAAAGAGCTCAGCAATTACCAGAACAAATCGAAACAAGAAATGCAGCTCAAAGAATCAGGACTGCAGATATTGGGAACGGTAAAATAGAACTGCAACCAAATACGCAATGCATTAAACTACCAGACAATTTTTGCACTGTTGTTCAGGATAAAAATGAATTGATTCAGAGTATTTTCCCGGATATACAGAATAATTATTTGAATCATGAATGGCTTAGTCAACGGGCGATTTTGGCAGCCAAAAACGTTGATGTTGACGAAATTAACTTCCAGATACTACAGTTATTACCAGGCGATATGATGTCTTTTAAATCAATCGATACTGTTTGTTGATGAAAATGAAAGTGTAAATTTTCCGATTGAATTTTTAAATTCATTAGATATCCCTGGAATGCCACCACATAATCTTCGATTAAAGATTGGTTCCACTATTATTCTCCTCCGTAATTTGAATCCACCTCAATTATGTAACGGTACGCGTTTGGTCATCAAAAAGATCACCGGAAACATTCTTGAAGCAACCATTTTGGCTGGGAAGTTTAAAGGAAAAGTGGTCCTGCTGCCACGTATTCCGATGATACCATCAGATTCTACCATACCCTTCAAAAGGCTACAGTTTCCAATTCGTTTAGCTTTCGCCATTTCTATAAATAAATCTCAAGGTCAAACAATGTCCATTTGTGGTTTAGATTTGGAAAATCCATGTTTTTCTCATGGGCAACTATATGTTGCGTGTTCACGTGTTGGGAAACCGTCTAATATATTTGTGTTAGCTAAAGACAGGTTAACCAAAAACATTGTGCACCGATTGGTGTTAAATTAAATTGAATTTGAAAGTATTTATAATTGAATAGTACTTATATTTGTTATACAAATTAAATGGAAATAATAAATCTGATAAATTTTTATTTTGTACCTATTGATTTCTGCTTAATATCAAGTGTAAGAACATTTTAATTAATTGTGTTCAACGTACTTCCCCTTCAAATCTCAATCCAGTGAATTTGTATACCAACATCAATATTTTCGTCTTTATTGGTAAATAATTTCATTGTACTAAAGGGTTATAGAAGTAGAAAGTCAAATAAGGAGATCACCATATTTTTTTACAAATACCATCTGTGTGAAAAAGCATAGTGGACTCCGTGACTGATGTTCTCTTATTGTTCCTCTTAGATTGTTTACTATAATGTAATATAACAAAAACTTTAGCCACAGCAACGCGTGGCCGGGTCAGCTAGTATATATATATATATATATATATATATATATATATATATATATATATATATATATTTTAGAGAGAGAGACAGACAGACAGACAGACAGGATGTCAGACAGGGAGATATTAGGATGCATAGAAAAAAATAGAAGTCAATGGCTTAGAGAAGAAAAGTTAGTTGACCGATGTTAGATTTTGCTACTTTTCAGAAAATAACAAATTACTCGTATTTTTTAATGTTATTTTTATGAACGATTTTTTGACTGAGGTGGTGCCTACGTTATTCCGCAACTATATTATTACCTTCAAACATTACTTATTTTAATCAAACAGTGTGCCTAATTAGACAGAATATGGTCGATTTTACGTTAAAACCATAGACGTAGCCGCTTTTCATGTGGCCATAGCCCCGTACGTTGATCCAAGTTGTCACCTATATTAATTCAGTGATATACATAACTTTTGCGGCTCTCACACGCGACCAATCTTGATAAATAAGGTCTCTAACGAAAGAGAATTTCACGGAAACGCGGTGAATTTCACCTTCACTTCAAAAGTATAAATGATTTTGTTTAATAGAAGCATCTAAATATTCATGCCATATGCAACCCACAGCACTTGTCAGAATTTTTAAATCTATGTCGTTAAATACCTCTTAAACGAAGCGTTTTAGGATCTTAAAACTTGAAATTTTGAAGCCAATCGGTTCAAAGAAACGTTCTTACGCCGTAATCTACAAGATACGATATCTTTGCACATTCTATTACATTCTTTCGGGATATCCGGAGTTTAGGGTGGCACCGGTTTCTTCGGTTCCTTTGGTTCACTGATTTGGTTTACTAGAGGGGAATCGACTCACTGAACTGAATCCTTGTTTATTGTTCGCATGTTGTAATGGTCACCATGTTATCGCAAGAATTATAATTTCTATTTAACACTCACATGCTACTTAAACTATCATTACTACTCAAAGCCAAAATTTAATTACCAAAAAAAGCATCTTATCTACTTAACACTTTTTCTTATCTTTCACACTCTTATCTATTTGAATATTCATCAAAATATGAAGTAAATAATTTTGTAGTCATAGTAACAACTAAATGTGTTATTAGGAGGCTGTTTTATTAGTAAATCAAGTCTATTTCAACCAGCTAGCTAAAGTCTTAATTTTGTGATTTAAAAGAGTGTTGTGAAGTGAAATTTTAGATGTGAATTGAAATTTAAAATATATCATCATGAAGAAAAAATGTTTCGTAATTGGAAAAATGTATAACTTTATTTGGCATAGTGACATATTTAAATTGTGTATATATTTATGCTCATCAATGCCATCAAAATTTTTCTCCAGTGATTGAAGTGAACCGAGAAACTATAACCTTGTGAATCACGAGATTAGTGAACCGAATCAGTGAACCAAAGGAACCGGTGCCACCCTAAACTCGGGATCAACCCATTCTTTCTATTCTTGCACTTATTGGTATTATCCAATACCAACTATATTATTCAGCTCTGGAGGCGAACTTTGTTTGTGACATCATGCTCAGAAGGCTTAGATTTCTCCAAATTATGTATTCTTTCTGTGTAAATCGTGGTTTGCGCCGACTGATGACGTTTATTTATATAATAATTAATTCATGATCTTGCAGCAACAAGAAGTATAAATAGTTCCTTGATACCGATGAAGATTGCTTTTTTATGTGTATAGTGTGACCGTTCATTAATCGAATGTAAGTATTGACATTCTTGTTTCTGTGAAAAGTTTGTGGTATAACCTATATTATCTACATAATCTGCAGAATCAGTAACCTACAGAATCTGCTACTGTTTGTGAAATGAAACTTACTTGTTATTCCAGGCGATTGAATTGCACTGGTGTACCTCTCAGTTCGGTAATAAAGTTAAATAATATTCCGATATTTATAGCTCTTGTAATATTTGTGTGACTATCCAAGGAAAGCGAATAGCTAACTGCCTTTTTCTTTACTACGTAAGTAAGTAGTAGGGACGTACTTTTTACGTGTAGCGAAATCGTAGACACATAGAGAACGGGAGGCGGCTGTGTCCTTTTAGCTTATGTGCGGAATTTAGTACGTAATTGCGAGGTATCTCCGTAAAGATGAGGAGTTGTGGTAATTAAATCGTATTAGGTTTACATTTCATACTAAATAAACGTATAAACTGATGATATTTATATACGATGGCAGTTATAGCGTTTTCTTTGAGCAAGGTTGATATCTTCCTTGTGGTGATAAAAACATCAAAATTCCTTATATACATAAATAATTAACTAATGTAAATATAAATCCAACATTTTCTATGTGCTGGCCTAATGAATGGGACGAGGGCGCAGCAGCAAAGTGAAGTGAGGAGTTGTGGCTTCGCTGGGGCCGATGTGGAGGAGCGGGGCCTGCCCCTCCACAGACCGGTTCCAAGGGAAGGGGGCTGCCTTCCTCCCCCCCCCCAACCACAGACCCCGCCCTTGGGATTCCCGCTGGGCGCTCACCAGTTCCGAAGTCACGTGCCCCGTTTCCGTTCGTGTTCTCTGGCGGCGCACGTTGGAAATCTCCCAAAAGGGGGAGCGCAGATTTCTTGGCCCTCCCCCAGCAAGGCGGAGCTGTAAGTCGCCAGTGTCACTGCAGCCTTCGCTGTCCATTTCGTCATTGTCGTCCTCAGAGGAACTGAAGAAACAATAATTTTGACCACTTCTTCAACCATGATCATATGAAAAGGGCTTGCCTGTTTCATATATTCATATTCGATTTTCTTCACGTCTTCGCAATATTTATTTGTTGATATGAGCAATATTCAGAGAATAATGTTCGGCATCCTTTTTCTTTAATTCTCAGAGCGGTACGGATGCTTTGTTCAGCAATACGATTGTTAATGTAACCCCAAACTAATTCCATGGGATTGAAATCGGGATGGGAAGAAGGCGGATTCATGTTGAGGCCACATTACGTGCGAACGGTTTTCTTAGAAACAAATAAGTACAATATTACCACGTGAATTTCACTTGAAATTAGGCCTACGCTAAGACATAGCACTCGAAGGCCAAAAAGATAGTACTGAGGGCCAGGAGCGATGTCGGCGTTTTCGCATAGTCAGAGGAAATAGTTTTGATTTGTGTAGCTGACACTTTTATTTTGGGCGCAGGCGCAACAGCCTGAGCGCGAGTGAGAGCGACATTTTCAGGCTGATGGTAGCAGCCACCCCTCCTCGCGCATGCGCAGCCGAAGAAACTAAGCCGACAACTAACTTGTTCTACATTAGTTTTACGAATCAATACGTTCTTAAAATTCTCTACCCTGCTGCAAAATATTGTATTAAAAAACCTTTTGAGGTGTGTTAAACTGTTTCTAAAATATTCTGAATTTTCTCTTAAACTATATAACTCAAAGTGAGTATTTGTCTTTCCTGAAAAAATGTACTTCGTGGAGAAACGTTCCTTCGAATTTAACTTCTTCAAATACGTTTTACTCTCCTTCGATTCTTAAATTCTGTTCTCATCCATCCTGCTACCTTAAATTCTGTTCTCATCCATGTACATCGATAGTTTATGTAACGTGCCGAGCTTACTTAAAATTGCTGCCACTGCTAAGTGATGCCGGCTGGTAGGTGTGTGCATTTGGTTTGAAATCACTATCACTGGCCTAGAAAATGTCTTTCATCCCAAAATCTTCTATCTGCACGCACGTTTTCTTCATCCTCCAGCTCCCAAGTTCTCTCTCAGCCCGGCAGAGCCCGCTCCGGTAGAAAATGTGACCTCCACTCCGCACGCCTCGGCTGAGTTTGCAGTGATGCTCACCTTCTTCCAGGGTTGCCAGATTGAGCGGAATTCCGCTTTCTGGAGTGGAAAACGGATCTCTCTCGCGCGACACAAAAATTGACTTGGCGAGATACCGCCCAATGGGTGGGAATGCATCAAAACATGTGTGGTTTTGGGCGGGTTTCCAGATTACGAGGAAATTTTCAAAAACAATCACATATGTTGACAGTAAATTTTATTTTTTAGTTTTTAACTTTATACATGGTTTGTTTATAATAATTTGTTAATATGATCAAATTTATTTTGAGAATGAGTAATGTTAGTTTTTAGACCTCTAGTAGAGGGTGTGCACAACATCATATACCACTCACTTGGAGTTAATTTTAGAACACGCCATTTACATTTTTTTCGAAGTACGGTGACCCTGCCAGCGTTTTTCGTTAAGCCATATTGAATGAGCGAGCATATGTAAACATTTCTGTGGTAATCTATTCAAGCGTGGATATTTATAAGGAGCAAGGAAAGTGAAAATGAGTAAGCGGGAAAATTATTTTATCCCTTAAAAGTATTCCTCCCATCTGCTGTTGTCATAACAATAGTTATAACTAATTTTTACTTTCTCGTATACGTACGTATCTACGGAGTAATACACGTGGTATCGAGAAAGTTATGTAAAGCTGCGTGAAAAAAACGGCAAATTTTCGGCAGAAAAAATTCATTGCCGAGACCTGATAACGAAAAATTAGATAAATCCAGTTGCTAAACTAAGAAAAAATCCTCTAACGCATAGTCTAGCGAGAATTTGTGGGCCCTTGACATCGAAATCTCGATTGATGGCAAAACGTCCGACTGTCCGACTGGTGTATGTGAACAACACTAGTGCCTAAACTATGGGTTCAATATTTTGCAAACTGAATAAACCTCCGTCAATCTGATCTGAGTTGAAGCTCTGCAATTTTGATATTCATTCATTTGTTGGGGGGGGGGGTACTTTACATCAAGTCCTTGGGACATTTTCAAAATTGTATCAAAAATGGCTTTAATTTTTTCACTCAAATATCTTGTCAGAATACAGTAAAATATACCAATTCAGTTATCTTGCCTTTAATATTCACATTTCCAGCAATTTGTATACATTGTAGCAGTTGGGAGTGAAAGCGCTTCAAATAACGTCTAATAATTGTTTTTCGAAAACTCAATATTTTTTTGTGAATAAATTTCGCATTTACATTAACTTTAAACACCATTTTCGTAAGAAAGACTCTAAATTTTTTTACGAAAATTTCCTTATGAGAGGATGTTTCACTCTTCTATTATATTTTTAAAGTACTTTTTTTCGTTTCTGGCATTAAGAAACTAAAAATTAAGGAAATATGAAAAAAATGATGTTTTGGCAGTGATAGATTGCAACTGGGAAGAGGATGACGCACGATGGAAAAACTAGGCCTAGCCAAAGTTATGAAACTAACTAGTACGAGAAAGTCTGTGCCGTTCTGTAGCATACCTAGTCAAGTATTAAGGTACAACTTATTATTATAAAAAGTATAAGTTTAAACATAAATTATTAATTACAATGATCACAAACAAATGCAAACCAAGAATTTCATACGGCCAGTAAAACCCTAGAAAAACGTTATTTTCATGCAAATTCAAATTTCCCGCTTGAAAAGTACAATTTCTTCAATCGGGCGGATTAACTGCCTTCTAACGGCGGATGCAACAGACGGTGAACCTCCTCTGGCAGGCCTCCCTCGCCCTTATTCTTACATTTTCTCCACATATGTAATAAGGAACTGCCAACCGTGCCTGCTCTTGTTACTCAATTCTTTCTACAATTATCAATTATTTCTTCAAAATTAGAAAGAAACTTGCGTTGTTTCGCATTGCTACATAGTTCAGTCATGAGTTTTCTGTCAGTGAAGTTGACAGCCTTGCACTTCCGTGACGTACACAAAACCCGCTCTCCCCCCACCCCCTCTGGGGAGTATGAAGAACAAATGCGCGTATAGTAGTCATCTCTGATCGGCCTATTACAAGTCATTCCATTCCGTAATTTTTCATTGGTGGGCTCCTTACTCCTTATTCTTAGCCCAGTGACCTCGTTCCATGTGTCCCGTCGGCCACCCATGGTCCGTCGCCGGGTCCCCCAGGGGAAGCGTACCATCGCCCCCCCCCCAACGCCCCCCCCCCCCCCGCGGCCTCGCGCCGCCGTTCGCTGAAGCAATAAAACCCCCTCAACGGGTTATAAAGTCCGTCGCCCCTTCTACATTTACACCGCGAGAAAGAA